>JAKLNL010000001.1:1928813-2535551 GCA_022814505.1 Talaromyces liani
ACCAAACCCCAACCCTTTTTAAACTAAAAAATTTTCAAAACAACGCTTTTGTTTGGTTGGGTGGGGCCCTTATGGGTTTAATCTTGTTTGGGGTTTTTTTTTTTTTTTTTTTTTTCAATTTAACGTCAACGTTTTACTGCTGGTTCAAGGGCGGTTCCTTCTATGATAATACGAATTTATGTCTCAATTATAATATTTATTTAGTTATAGTTGGCGTTCAATTTATTACTTACCTAAATATACGAACAGACAAATAATCGTTGGACAACCTGCCTCAGTAAGTCATTTTGATTAGGTACCTAAGACGATACATTGTACCTAGCTAGTTCATTAAAACAAACATAAGGTGTTATCAGTAATAGAAAAGCAAGGAAGGTAAAACCAATGCAGACCACTCTAGCCTCAACAAACCGAAATTAGAAAGAAAGTCATACAGCGTCGTAACCCATGACAATCATCAATAATAATCAAACTCCACCGACCCAATCCATGCCCATAAGCTCCAAGCCTCGCTCCAAACCAGAAAAACAAAAACAAACTAAATTTTAAGTCGGAATAAAATGACTGGAATCACTCTCCTGCTGCGCAAAACTCTGATTAAAAGCCGCGAGTCCTGCAACAATAGCAACAGCCATAAACGCCACGGAGATCAAGGACCAAATCACACCCCAGCATTGCGAGGAGCCGCCGTAACGTTTCGCGAAGACGCTTGCATCGGATGTGTTGACTTTGCGGAGGATGAGGTCGTCGCAGATATCCCATGCGCTGTAGAGGCAGGACATGACGCCGATGAATAACTACCATTCCAATCAGCAAAGGAACTGTGAATAGAGGGAGGAAAGAAGGACATACGACAAGGAACCTCAACGCCTCGGCATGCGCAATAAACCAAAACCCAATCAACAACCCCACCGCCGCCAAAATGGTCACAATCGTCAACCAATCCTTCCGTGCCCACCAGAGCGTCAACAAGAAACAGACCCCTAATACAATACTCGCGACCTTACTAGCCACAATGTCGAAACCGCAGAATATGAGTAGTGCGCCGATCAAGGATGAGCCCAAGTAACCAGCCGGTAAAGTGATGGCATTTGCGCCGCCGACCATGTGCGTTACGCCGCCTTCGTGGGGGTCGAGGGAGATGGATTTTACGCGGCCGCCGGTGCAGACGGCTGTTATGGCGTGGCCGAATTCGTGAAAGGCGATTACCAGCATCTGTCACCACTATAAGCGCCAGGATTCAATATCATATGAAGGGAAATAGATGTACCTTGAAAGGCCAGAGCGACCAGCGAACATAAGGCAGATTCCATAAGAGAGCGATCACAACCACGTACACGGCGATTATGCCGAGTGTGACGGCTTGAGTGTGGTTCACATCTGTCAGGCTGCGTCGTAAGATCGTGGAGTTGAGGGCATGGTAATCAGGTGTTGGCGCCATGGCCGTGGATGTATGAGTCGTGAGGTTTTCCTTTCCTTTTCTATAGAGTGTAGTCAATAGCGGCTGTCACGCATATATATATTCTTCTTCACTGAACCTTGGAACAAGTTGCTAAAGTCTAGGAAGTCGAAGTTACTCCGTAGAAGTAAACAAGAAGTGGAGCAGCAGCAGAAGGAACCGTGGCTCGGGGTCGCTCGTTCCCGCCGTCGATCAGATCAGCTGCAGCCCTGCGCCTCCAATGAGATCATTCCACATTCCGCAAGTGGGGCACATGTGGCTGGAACTGGGCTGCGCATTTTTGACTCTCAACCAATCAGAAGTGTAACTCGTCATTGGCGTGCGTAAGTCTGCGTGGCTGCTGGCCTAGCCTCAATGGGAACTATGTATGTATGTATGTATGTATGTATGTAGTAGTATGTGCATTGCCTATCTAAGCTATGAATGAAGATGATGATTACAATAAGAGATGGTCTTCGCGATTACTTTCAGGTCGTGGCTCCAGCTCCAGATCGTACTCGTCCTTCTTTTCCTCCCCCTCCTTCTCTCCACGACCGATAGAAGACTCGCCTACTGCAATATCAGTCCAATCGTACCAAAACTCATAGCTCATGACCGTATGATCGGCATATGTAAGCATAACGCGGTAGTGTCGAGACGGCATGACGCCATGCCACGATTCCTGAGGCATATGGTTCCAGTTTGCGATTCCATGGCTTTCGGCGAATGAGAGTTCGGGGGCATACGCAGACGACGAGGAAGAGCTGTCCCCATCACTCTCATTCGAGTCGGTTTCGCTGTCGTATTGCCATTCCCAGTTCTGGTCTGCGTCAATTGATTCGGAGTCGTGGGCTCGATAATGGAAGGAAAAGTCATCATGACTCGTAACACCACGCGGCACGTAGAGTACATCCGGCTGCTTCTCAAAGCCCTGCATAGGACCAACAGCAAGACCCAAAAGTCCGACCTGCGGACGTTCAGCACGGTCTTCTTGAGAAGCAAAAGGAATCATCCAGTTGATTCGAAGCGCATAAAGCCGGTTTGCGACCTGCGTCAATGTGATTACTGCTGCACGACCCTTTTGCGTCGCAGCAATGACAATGCCAGCCTCGGGCAGGTATTTCACCATATTGAAACGGTCGTACGAGTGTAAAGACCAGAATGTGCGAGGGAGCTCTTGTCGCAGTGGTCCATCCGATATGACAGAAGGATGGTTCACAAACGGACCTTCTAGTAGACGGATATCTGTTTCGGAAAAGTGTAGAATTGGGAAGTCCGAGCATATGTGTTCAGAGGAAGAATATGGGTTGGGCGGATAAACGTCCGTGTCCCGTAATTCCAAGTTGAGCAACGGGCGTAGATCGCTTGTCTCGCGTGGGTTCAAGGAATTTTGATAGACTGCTTCTGGGTCTATGGATACATCTCCATCATCCGAGTCGTTGTCACTGTCGCTGGCTGCTAAGCCATATTGGATGACAGGATTGGTCATGATTGACTGCACTAAACGCGCCATTTGGTTATCGGAAATATGCGATAAGCTTTGTTGAAAAGAAAGTTGGTCAGTGTCCTCTGTCGTTTCCTGGTTTTGGGTGGGCTCCCTGCTTCCAAAAGATTGATCTACGATAGAAGTGGCTAGCGATAGACTGTCTTCACTAGATATTGAAGAACTGTCTGAACTAATCCGGGAATGCCTGTCAAATATGTCCGGAAGCACTGGCTCTTCTGGACTGTCATCCACGATCGGGAAAACAGGATCGAACTGGATGGATGCATCGGGAAGGTCGCGGGCAAGATCCGTAACGTCCAAAACAGCATTACTGGGCTGGAACGGCCGAAGATACACCTTGCCACCGAATGCCTCAAAGTATGACTGATGCACACGAAAACTTCGCGGATCTAGCGCTAGTACGCTCCATCCACGCTCGTCGTCTCGTAGTATACCCGACAGTGGCGCCCCCCTACCCGCAAAATGAAATGTCCTCACAGGGTAAAAATTGTCCCAAATGGTCCAAACGAGCATTTTATTCTCGATGTCTGTACTGACCATCCACAACCCATCAGAATCAAGATCGCTACTCAGAAAGGACACCGAGGGAATATTCGTGCAATGCCCCTGAAATGATATTCTCACGTTACGGGAGCGATGAAGGTTCCTTCGATATAATTCGTGTAGCGAGTCGAATTGCTCTTCATGTTTGATCAGTATCCAATTCTGCTCGCAGAGCAAACCTGCCCAGTAACATGCTGGATCATCGTCAGACTCTGCATCTGTCTCAGCGAGTGCGAACGCGAATACGGTTATCGTCCCGGTATTCGCAGAGACAGCTATTAACCGCGCGAATTTGTGAACAGCCAAACCCCATGCACTCAAGCCAACATTTTCACAGAAAAACGGGTCTATTCGGGGGTCCAAGATTGTGTCTTTTTCGCCGCGTGACTTGGAAAACTCAATGCATGAAAATATATTCTCGACGTGATAGCCACAGACGTTTCCAGAGTCGGTAGCTAGAAGCAATATTTCGTCTCGGCCGAGGTCGTCGACGAGGATGTTATTGATTCCGTGGGGACATCGATTGGAGATGTATCCTTCTGCGTCGGGTATCCTCATCACGGGCGTGATGATCATGGCTGGCTTTTTGCCGAGGATCTGTCGTGGACCAGCTGGCTCCCAGACGTAGATCTGATGGCTGTATGCTACGAATAGTAGATTTCGTCGTTGTGACAGTGCGGTCTGTGACTGGATTAGCATTCAGGTATTCGGCTTTGGTGGAATACATACAAGATTGTTTCGCCATGACAGAGGTTGGGGAGGAGTGACTCCATCCCTCCTATAAGTCATTAGTATATGCTCAAGTCACGGTGTGAGGCTGAGAAACCTTACTCAGGAAACTATACAAGGTAGAGTTAGTGATCATATAAAAGCAATACGAATGGATCTGCCTACCCTTTGACTCCCCGTCTCTACATTCAGTGAACGAAGACACAACTCATTTTTTGCCTTGCCCCCTGGCCCATCGTTGATTTGAATAAGGCGCGGCGTCTTGGGCATGGTTGTATGACCTCTCAATAGGAGAAGTCGATGACGTATGTGTGAAAGTTCGTGAATCGCCTCATATCAATATATGCGAGTCTAGTAGAGACATGTACAAGGTTCACAATTAGTTATTGATGGTATTTGAAGTCCGTACGATCGCTAATGCTGTATAGACATCGGTCAGCTCATTGAATACAGCCGATGAGGTTCGTATATGTAACTTAGGTATGGCAAATATTACCCGCACAGCTTAGGTCGAACATATCTGATAGTCGCAGTCTGAGCACAGCGGAAAAGTCGCAGAATCAGGCACAAGGCTGAAAGAGGGGCATCTGACAAGGCTGGCAGCAGTTAGTGGAGAAGAAAAAGAAGCCATAATCGAAGGGCTGGGCTGATAGAAAATGGATGGATGGATTTATTGCTTCATTCATTTTCCGCGCATGATGACTGGTGGGAGCCGACCGCCGCTTCCTATTGGTGCTGAGCTTGCCGATAAGATAAGCCAGCGTTTCTTTCTCTCCACCACTCTCTCTACCGTACTCTACCTAGGTAGTATTGTTCATACATTGTATCGTTGATCAGAACAGTATACTATATCACCATGGATCTGGTCGCAGGCGTCCGCAAAGAAGGCAGCCGGTAAGTCACTAGTCAGTCCCCCAGTCCAACCACATTCTAACTCAGACACCAGCGGCGGCCGCGACTCCTTCAAATGGTCCGACGTCAAAGAATCCTCCCACCGCGAAAACTACCTCGGCCACTCCATCATGGCCCCCGTAGGCCGCTGGCAACAAAACCGCGATCTGAATTGGTACGCCAAGTCGAGCGACGCCGACTCCGCTGATAAAGCGAAGCGAGAACGCGAAGAGGAGATTCGCCGTATCAAGGAGGCGGAGCAGGATGCTATGGCGCTTGCGTTGGGATTACCTGTTGCGCCGCGGGCGTCGAAAAATGCGAATTTGACGCCGTTGGGGGGGGAGGAGGTGAAGAAGGCTGTGCAGGAGGCTACGGAGGGAGAGGGTGATGGTGATGGTGGGCGCGGCATTGGGTTTGGGTCTTATGGAGGAGTCGCTGGGAATGATGCCGAGGATGAGATATTAGCGCCTATTGGCGTGGATTCTGCTGTGAGACCTTTGGGACAGGAGAAAGATGGCCGGGATCGACATCGGTCAAGGCGCGATAGATCGCGAGACCATGACCGAAGACGGGATCGTGAGCATCGCGATCGCGATCGCGATCGTGGTGGGAGACATAGACACGACCGAGATGCAGACCGAGAACATCGTCATCGTCACCACCGTGAACACCGCGAACACAGACGGCACAGGTCCCGGTCTCGCTCGGTGTCGAGGTCTCCAAGACCAGACCGTCGTCGTGACGCCGGTCGTTCCGAGCGCCATCGATCAAGTTCTCCACGACGTGGTCATGAGCACGGTCGTGGCGATCATGAAAGCAGCAGAGATGCACACCATAGGCATCATCGTCGTTGAGCAACTATCCATCGTTGCTCCCATTTGTTTTTATTAGAACGATGCATGGCGAGGCGTTTTGAATTTTTACTGCTGATATTGAGCCCTTGGAAGATTTGACTGACATCTGGAAAGTCCAGGCGCTTGATGAAGACGGATATATGTATGTAAATAGGAAAGTTGGCATGAAACAACGCTCATGGTATATTTAGAAAATGTAAACCGGGCCAGGAGCCCAACCAGGTAAGCAATTGATAGATAAAATCTAATATACAAGAAATATACAAAACAGAAGATGCAGCCCTATCCTTGCACTTTGCGATAGCTTGGAGGTTTCCAAGATCGTTTAATGACCTTGCCAACCCATACAGGTATCACAGAAACAGCGCATACAGCAACAACGCGCCAAAGCCAGTCTACCGTGATAATAAACTCCAAATCAAAATAGTCTCCTAAGAACGGGACGCTGGCTGCATAGACCAGTGCTGTCCCAACGATGCAGAAGATCATAATGGGATGCCAGGTTGTCACGGCTATGGCGACCATGATTAGCTCGTTTAGAACCAAAGCTGTGAATGAGACGCTGATGAGACGTTTGCCGGTAGTTGTGTTCAGGAGGAGTTGAGACAAGCCTTGGATAACGGCACCCTGGTAGACGGAGATGAAGACCCAGCCAAAGAATGATTGATAGCTTAAGCTGCGGCCACTCTTTAACTCCTTGTATAGTTCGGGGTATAAATTTGCCAGCTCTTCGTCAACATCTTTATCGAGAACGAGAGAGAAAACCGGTGCATTTGTGTATACAGTTGCGTAGCCGACCATTAGCCAGTTGATGAACAGACCTTTCGGGTCAAAATGACTGGCGATGCTGTACATGGTCTGACACGCACTAATGATCAGACCACGGTGCATGATGAATTGACCTAGTTTAGCAGATCGCTTATATGAGTTGCGGCCGTGCCAAACGAGCAGTTTGGTGATATGGTGGAATTGCGTGATGCTGAAATCTGCGGCCAAAGAGGCTTGTCGACCCTCCTTTCCGACGATACCGATACCCACGTCGGCAGCCTGAATCATGGAGACATCGTTACCGCCGTCGCCAATACAGCAGACTCGTTTCTTGGTATGTTGTCGGATCAATTCTGCAACTTCTGCTTTCTGGGTCGGAGAACATCGACAAGCAACCACGGCAGGAAGAGTGACTGCCACAGTGATGAATGCAGACCGGAACTGGCTGAGCATGAGAGACAGCGATTCTCCATCGATCAAAAGACAGGCATCAGTCTTATGGCGCAGAAAATCCAGTGTCTCGAGAGCTGCTGCTTTTTCTTTGAGTTTGGAGACGGTGTGAATGTATTGTCCTCGGGCAACAAGCTTTGCAGAAATTGCGACACATCGTGCTGTTT
Organism: Talaromyces liani; assembly: GCA_022814505.1. Taxonomy (NCBI): domain Eukaryota; kingdom Fungi; phylum Ascomycota; class Eurotiomycetes; order Eurotiales; family Trichocomaceae; genus Talaromyces; species Talaromyces liani. Next base: position 1,936,161 of record JAKLNL010000001.1, read on the forward strand.
CGACTTTATCTCCGGTCAACATCCACACTCTGACTCCGGCGTTTCGGAGTAATTCAAGAGATGGCTTCACGTCTCGCTGGAGACGATCTTCCACGCCGGTAACTCCTAAAAGCTCAAGATCACGCTCAAGGTATCCGCCGACAACCTTTGCCATTCCAGTGTCGCGGTCTTGCAATGCCATTGAGGCCTCCTTGTATGCAGCAGTGAAGCCACGATACTGTTCCAGGGATAGTTTTCGCCGACCGACGACCAATGTACGCAATCCTTCTCGTGCCATATTAGCAGTTTCTTCGTCTAACCAATCGTTCGCTGCAACAATTGAAGACATGACGGTATCTGCTCCTTTCTGGTAGAACCAGATCTCAGGTCCGGAATCCGAAGGCACGGCACCCGTTGTGGCGTGATCGAACTGAACAATGATACCCATGCGCTTGCTTTCCGATGTAAAGGGAAAGACTTCTAGAATCTGGACCCGGACGACGACTTGGTTTGTGTTTGTTGATTCCAGTAAGATGGTTTTTCGGTCACGGTAAGCCACACGAAGTCCCACCTCCTCAGTGTACTTGACGATAGCAATCTCATCAGGAGAAGAAGCCTGATAGTTGATAACCCTGCGGCCGTCTTCCTCGTCCGTGGTTGGAGTGACATTGTGACACAAAGCCAATGCTAACAATAAGTCTCTTACTCGGGTGCCGATTTCTCTCCTCGTTCTGGTAGCAGCACCGGTACCAACTTGGGCACCGAAAACTGTTGATGGTGTAATCAAAGACTGGCGAGTGCTGTCAGATATAGCAAAGCCTTGTTTGATGTACGATGCGACTTCGTCCATGGCTTCATTGGCATACGAAACGGTTCCAACGTGAATTTTCTTCAGTTCCATCTCTGTTTTTGTAAGCAATTAGTCTGACATACTGGAGGTAGGAGGTATGATGACTTACCATTCTGTGTCAATGTGCCCGTCTTATCGGAGAGCAAATATTCAATGCGACCGAGATCTTCAGGAATTGTGCTCGTCCTGACAACCGTCCCAGGGATATCGAGGTCGCGTTCTATAAATCTGCCGTATATAGTTTTGGCCATATCGAGGTTCACTCGCAAACTCATAGGAATGATTGTTGAATACAAAATCAGGTAAATCATTATTGCAACGTACCACTTTTTGTCGTTGGTCGGTTGGAAGCCTTCAAGTGCCACCAGAACTATCGATAACAAGAGAGTCAGAATGCACAAGATCTTGGTAAGATTGTTAATCTCGTATTCGAGTAGACCGATTTTGGATCTCGATGGTGATGTTGACATTGCAGACCTCGTCTGAGATCCAGTATAGATGATGACTGCAAATGTGATGGTATTTGATGCAAGTACAGTGTTTGCCCAGGCGGTATTGTCGATACTCAAAGGTGCAGACTTAATGTCACTTTCAGACTCAGCGTTTTCGTCTGGGTCGCTGCTCTCTGGGGTTGCGGGCTTGTTGACGGGAGTATCATATGAGCTGTACAGAGGGGGAAGTAATTCGATCTTGCCAATGAACTCGTTTATACGCTTGTCGGGAGCGCTGGCGTGGACTTTTAAGCGTTGAAGATCACGTAAGTCAAGTGTCTGAGAAAGTGTCGCCGGGAGTCGAAGTTTCCAATCGGTCTCTCCATCGAGCTGATCAGTACGTATAAAGGTATCACTGGCGCCACTGGCTTGAACTGCTTCTTCCGTGGTTCCCTTTCCGTTCGTAGTTTCAGCTGCTGGAGGAGCTTCTGAGCTTGCCGCAAGGAGGTCAACATCAGGTGCCTGAAACGTATCGACAGCTTCTGGCTGCACAGTCGATTCCGTTACTGTGCTTTTCAGGATGACAACATCCGCGGGCAGTCGCTGGTCTTTTTTGATCTTCAGCACTTCCCCGACTTTCAACTCTCGCGACTTCTTCGTAATCTCATAGACATTTTCACTAAGCCTTGAGTGAGGCACATTCCTCGAATTTCCACCGGCAGGTGGCCCAAAAGACAAAACTGTAAACTCTTCTGCATTTGCTTCGGCATCCCTTCTTCTTCGGCCAATATCGTCCCAAGCTTCTTTACCCAAGGATATAGCGACAACGAAAGCCAGCGGAGCAATATAGGACGACATATAGCCGATTCGAAGGACGGGTACGACTTGCGAGAGCGCCACGAACAAGAAGTACAGATTGAAGAAGAACGAAAACTCATTGTAGAGAGTTCGCGGAAGGAAGCTCCACGGGGTGTATTTGGCATTCGAGACTGCATTCGCTGGAAACTTGAGGTGTTGTGTCTGACCCACCAGAACCTCTCGCGCAGATGCAGAGCTTGACGGTGCATCCGGCCGCGAGGGTGCGTTGGAGCGGAAGCTAGGAAGTCGAGATTTGGCCGAACGACGGTCGTCAAAAGATGTTATACTTCTTCTTTGTCCACTCAAAAGAGGGGCGTCATCTTCGTGTGCATTAAAAGCGATATCATCTCGGTCATCGAATAAACTGTCGAGGTCATGCTCCGTCCCTTGGTCTCGACTCCATAGGCGGTTCCTCTTGCGAGTGCGCAAGTTCCTCAAAGCTATTCGAGCTCCGTAGCCATCGCCTTGTCTATTATTGTCTCGACTTCTCCTCGACCCTTGGCGATATCCTGCTGTTTCCGGATCAAGCTCTTCGAGGTCTAGGTCATCGTCGGAAGGAGGGTCGGAATGATCAATGCCGTGAAGGTATTCTGCGGAGAGCGACATTTTGTTGGGTGAGGTTCGTTCAAACTCCGCGGGCAGTGTTCAGTTGAGGAGCAGCCACAGCGAGCTCCTGTGAACTAGACAGTAAGTCATATCAAGCAGTGCGTAACGATGGATAGTTCGGTGCGGATCGCCGCGCGTTCGAGATAATTTAATTGGCAAGGATGCAGCGCTAAAGGTCATGAACAGGAAGCAATTCAGTCGTGAAAGTCGCACTAAAAAAATGGTTGATAGCCCTCTGCCTGCAAAGGGAAATCCAAAAGTTGAAGTGTTGTTTGTTAGTGAGGATGGATATGGATGCTACATCATCGAAATGGAAGGAGCCTACAGCGGACGAATCACATGATTTGATATAAGATGCGCCACGAAAGTCCACGTTTCCACTTTCACTCATCTTTGATCTTTGATCCCCCTTATTGCACTCACTTCTACTTCGAAATTTCAGGCTTTAGATTGAAGAATTCTAGTATGTGGATTGGCGATTGATTAGTATGATTACAAGCAAGCAAGATGGTCACTTTGTATCTGTAGCTACGGCATATGCTATCCCGTCACTTCCAGTTCTTCGGTCTCTGCGGACTACTAGCAAATAGATGAGATGGCTCGATGCCGTAAGTAGTAAGAAACGCATACTGTAGCATGAAATCAATCTACTCAGCGATAAGAATACTCCGTATCAATAATCTTGGTCCTGGAGACTGTATTCAGGAGACGTCTTTCTGCCTTATATATCAGGCATGGTCCCACATTTGGCAAAGATAGCGTCAGTGCCCGTGCTGACAGCCAGCTAACTCCAACAGAGAGTCTAGCTAAATAATCTGCTAGCATCACGTTAACCTGGTCGCGACTCTTCTTTGTCCTTTCACTTTGCATATTCGATTCTCATCCCCGAGATGCCACCCGTGGCCCTGTCGAAGCAGCTATAGGCCGGATTCATTTGCCAGCATTTTCTTTTCTTTGGCATCCGGCCCTTAAATCTTTTGCTGATAATTTTGTACTATACGTGTACGTCCGTCCCAAATCCGCCCCCCAATAACTGGCCACCTGGCCCCCCTGAGAGAAATCCGCAAGTTGTACGCAAAATGCGCTGACCGGGAACAGTTTAATTCGTGTTTTTGTATTTTGCAAATATGACAGAAACAATATCGCACCTCCCCGAAAACTTAATATCGCCGCATTTGACGGGCGCATCTTGGAATCCAGCCATGAGGCCAGAGGACGCGCCGGACGCATCGGTAGCCGAGTCGATTTCAGTGCCTGCAACGGAACCGCATTCACAACCAGACGAAATAATAGCGCATGATGTAACGGAAGAGAATGTCGTGCCGGAAGTCCTTTCTCAATCACCCGACGAGCCCAACGTTGCTACTGTTTTGACCGATGAACATCCCGAATCGAAGGAAACTACAGATACACTACCCGAAGAGACCAAGCCGTTGGACATCAACTGGGGCGAGGAAACAGACGCTACCTGGGATTTACACACTCAGAACCCTTTCGAAAGAGAGGATGTAGCCGCTCGGACGAACTCTTTTCCTCCGGTCGAGACCGCGACGGAGCCCGTTGATGAGGACGTTTCTACAGAACAGCCTGCCGCGCCGGAGACTCACGAGGATTCTCAATTCGGCCAACAAGAAGACACGGTTTTCACCTCGCAAGCGGACCCGAGGCAGATTAGTAATAGTAATAATTTCTGGGAAGCAGAAGCCGCCGAGGATGAAGAGGAATTTTTCGATCAATTGAAAACACAAACCAAACCAATCTATATGCCACCAGAAGCCGAGTCGCGGTATGAAGAAGGTATTCCTCTAGTTGAGAATGGGGTGGACCTTCAGCCAGGCAATACGAACAAAGAAGAGCCTAAACTTGATGATGTGTTTGGAGACGATGATGCGGACGATTTCTTTGCATCCACAGCTATGAAAGATGCTTCGCTGTCAGAGAAGCCGGCCGTTCTTCGCAAAAGCACCTATGATGTCCTCGGTTCGCTTGACAACGGTATTCCAGATTCGCCAGCGGGAGACGCTCCTGCTTTCGAAACGCAAGAGAACGATGATCTTGCGGCGAGATGGCGAGCAGAATTGGACGATGTCGAAGAAACTCCTGTTACTGAAGAGCCGAAAGAAGAGGAAGATCTCGCAGCGAGGTGGCAGGCAGAATTGGACGACGACGACGATGATCTTCTATTAGAGGATAATGCCCTGAATGAGCCTCAAGAACCACAGGAAGAACCGTCGTTTTTCAGTGGAGACTCAGCAGGCGACGCTTGGTCAGCTCAACTACCTACCCCTTCGAACTACACCAATCCCTATGCTCCGCATCAACCATCGTCATCTGAGCTTTTCCAAGGCTTGCCTACCATTCCTCCTCCTGGAGCTGTGACCGCGGCTCCTTTCGGAATACCTCAGGCCCAACCTGTAATTGAGACCTCAAAAGCATCCAGCTTTGTGGACCCGAAGGATGGATATAAATCGCCTTACGACCTTCCCGACTCATTAGCACCGCGGCCACGACGAGCAGCAGCAACTCGTAAGACTGCACCGCCCCCTTCATCAGCCGGGATGCCTCCTCCGCCTCCTCGAAGTAGTAGCATTCCAACGTCTGTTTCAACTCCTGCCGTTAGCTCTATGCCTCCTCAAACCGCTGAAACCGGCATCGCGCCATCTGCGAGCGGCACCGTTCCTGTGACTCAGAATTTCTTTGAAGAGCTACCTGCTCCAGCGCCGAGACAACGCCCTGCAAGTCGCACCAGTGTTTATAACCCTTCCGCGCCGGCAGTACCAGTCCCAGTCCCCGCCCCAACCGAGTCTATGTTACCACCCGCAGTACCTCCTACGTCTCTACCAGCCTCGCAAATAGCTCCGGAAGTTGCATACCAGAATCAGCTTCAATCTCCCGAGCGCATTGGTCCGTATGCTAACCTCACCGTACCAACGGCGTCGGCCGGACCGGGCGTTGGTCCTCGGTATTCGCCCAAGCCACCTAGTACTACGAGCAAATCACCATTGTCCGCTCGCTATTCACCAGCACCGCCTTCTTCTCAACCACCGGTGAATGGGCGAAATCGTTATGTGTCTCAGCCAAACAACCTTGCGTTTCTGCCACGCACATCAAGCCCGCTAGCCCATCACGAAAAGGCGGCATATGAAGCACAGCAGCCGCAGCAGCGACCATCTACTTCATCAGGGTCGTCCTCTCTATCATATCCCGTTGCATCAAATCACACTCGGGGATCATACTCTGTGCCTGCCAATGAGTTGGCCGGCGACGTAGTTTCGCCGTTGCCTTCGGAAACTCAAACAGCACCTCCTTTCAGTACTCCGGTAAACCCATACGCTCCCGCTTTACCTAGCGAGCCGTCTCGACGATTCTCCACTGAATCACCTTATCTACCGAACGGAGGTCCTACCCAAGCCAACGTTTTACCGGCCCCAGCAAATGACCTTGGATTCCCACCCCCACGGAGGTCACAGACACAATCGCCAGGTAGACAGTCATTTGGACCACAGTTGGTCAGAACGTCGATAGAGCCTGTTCAACGACCTGCTTCTGTGCATGCGCCTGGTTCACCGACCAAAGCCGTGGGTGCTTACGCTATTCAGCCAGTTACGTCGAGTGTCCGGGAGGTCCCAGAACTGAACTTTCTACCGCCCACCGACGGAAGAGAGTTGGATCCTTTGCAGCGTTGGAAAGGAGCCCCAGTGTTCAAGTTTGCATTTGGTGGTCTAGTATCTTCGTGTTTTCCTCAACATATTCCGCGGTATGTTGCTGGACAGATGAGTCCTATGATTCAACCTGCGCCTGGTGAGCCTAAAGTTCGTCAGGTCAAACAGATTCTTCCTTCGGATGGAGATATTGTACGGTATCCGGGTCCACTTAAGACGAAGTCAAAGAAGAAGGACGTTGTGGCGTGGTTATCAAGTCGGATTGTCGCTCTTGAGAACGAGGGCGTTCCATCTTCGCTATATCAAGAACCCGATGCTTTCAAGAGACATGACGAGAAGATTATGTTATGGAAGCTTCTGCGTGTATTAGTTGACAATGATGGCGTCTTGGAAGGGACCGGTGAGATTGAAAAGTCAATTAGGAGCATTATATCGCCCGAGCTAGAACCGACAGAACAAAATCTCGGCTATGATTCTAGAGCTGCGTCGGGAACGTATCAACCTACCGACGGCTCTGTATCGCCGGAGCCAGTTTCTTCTAAGGTTTTGGGACAAATCAAAACGGATCTTCTCGGTGGAAACCGCGAGAAGGCTGTTTGGCTAGCTGTGGATAACCGCTTATGGGGCCATGCGATGATCATGTCCTCGACTTTAGACAAGGCACTTTGGAAACAGGTTGTTCAGGAATTTGTGAGAAGAGAGGTCCGATCAGCTGGTGATAATATCGAATCACTAGCTGCTTTATACGCAATTATCTCCGGAAACACCGAGGAGAGTATTGACGAGCTCGTGCCCCCGTCTGCTAGGCTCGGGTTGCAAATGGTCAGCAAAGAGGGCCAGGGTATCAACAAGAATGCCATTGATGGCCTGGAAAGATGGCGTGAGACTTTGGGTTTGATTATCCACAACCGCAGCCCTGACGACCATCAAGCACTTTGTGCCATGGGCCAGTTGTTAGCATCGTATGGTCGGACAGAAGCAGCACACGTTTGCTATCTGTTCGCCAAAGCGTTCTCACAACGACCAATCTTTGGCACAGCCGATGATCCGCAGGCTTCTATTGTTCTTTTGGGCGCGGATCATCTAAAGTTCCCTACTACTTTTTTCCGTGATGAAGATGCAATTGCTTTGACCGAAGTGTACGAATTCGCAACATCTGTCTTGACAGGAACTACGACAGCAGTGTTGCCATATTTGCAAGCATACAAATTGCAACATGCTTATATACTAGCGGACAAAGGCTTAAGGAGTGAGGCCATGCAATATTGCGAGGCTATCGGCAGCGTGCTTAAAGCTTCTACGAAGCCCTCTCCTTACTACCACCAGCGCCTATTTGTCGAGATCGACGATCTCGCAACACGACTCAAACAAGCTCCTGGCGATGGCGCCTCTTCATGGATGTCCAAACCCAGCATGGAGAAGGTATCTGGTTCCATGTGGGCGAGATTCAGTAGCTTCGTGGCTGGAGACGAGAGTGATGCAGCTTCTAATGGTTCGAACATGGACGCCGATGTTGGACCTTTTGCAAAGGTCACCGAGGCTGCTACTATCAGCCGACCGCCATCAGTTTCTGAGATGTACGGTTCATATCCGATGGCTCAACCGGCATCCAACGCGTTTTCTCGATATGCACCTGCCAACCAGTTTGCTCCAAGCTCTTCTCCGGAACAGTACCGCACACGTACTTCGATGGAATCTCAACGGTCGCCTTCTATTGGTGTTACATATAACGCAAGACGGGGCTCGCAAGAGCCTGCTACACCGGTGGAATCCAGCCCATACAATTTCGGAGCCAACACCTATGGCTCACCCACTTCGTTTCCATATCATTCAACTCCGCCACAGTCTTCATACATGCCACTTGCCCCTGTTGAAGAGGATATAGCTCCACAGGCACAACAAGCTTATCCAGCAGCTCCCCAACAGTCTGCTTTGACCAGCGGATTGCAGGCTTCGCCGGAGAGATTCGGTCAGCCTCTTCACGAAGCCAAGGAGACAGCACCAGCTGAGATCCCGCATTACGGTGGTTATGAGCCGCCAGCCATGTCTTCCTACGAACCGCCTTCATACCAGCCGGATTTGGGCATGTCCACCGATGGACCTGGACAGGAAGATGAAGCGGACGAACCGGAGAAGCCTAAGAAGAAATCCTTCATGGATGATGACGACGAGGATGATCTAGCTGCTCGAGCAGCAGCGGTTCAAAAGGCTGAAAAGGCTCGCCGTGACCGCGAAGCGGACGAGGCAGTCCGAAAAGCTGCCGAAGCAGATGGTAAGCTCCCTCTCCCTCTATCTAAACTGCAAGTATACTAATAAGAAACAGCACAACGACCTGCAGCCGCTAAAAAAGGCTGGTTCGGCGGCTGGTTCGGCGGCAAGAAAGACGGCGAATCATCCGGCGGACCTATTCGCGCCAAACTCGGTGAAGAGAATTCGTTTTATTACGACCCGGAGCTCAAGAAATGGGTCAACAAAAAGGACCCCAATAGCGCAACGGCTTCTGCGCGAGCCACCCCACCACCTCCCAAGGGTCACGGTCCACAGAGTCGATCCGTCAGCGTGGGTAGTGCTGCATCCTCTGGACCGCCTATGCTTCAACGACCGCCATCTATCTCGCAACTCGGCACGACACCTGATAGTCGTCCGTCAACCGGTGCCGGCGCGTCACCGATCGGCACAAGCCCTGCATTAGGAGCTACACCGAACGGCCTCCCACCTCGTTCTGTATCAACCACCGCTGCCACAGCAGCTGGTACACCAGGCCCACCAGCAGCAGGCGGTCCAGCAATGCAAGTACCCCCACCACGACCATCGACAACGTCCCTCAGCAACGCCAGCTCAATCGACGATTTACTCGGCGCCCCCACGGCGCGTAAGGGTGGCACCGTCAAGAGCAAGAAAAAGGGACGAGGATACGTAGATGTCATGGCGAAATGAGCGGTACTACTATATACGAGTCGCGTGTTGTTGTGTTGTGTTGTAATCTTCCATTCTGAAAATGTTTTATTTCTATTATATTCTTTTTTTTGTTCTTTCCTTTTGTCTGTTTATGTTACGGTTATGTTTATGTTTATGCTGATACACCCCCTCTTACATTACATTACTAATTATTTGATTGATTGATGTCGTTGAGTTGAGAAACGAACGAAACGAAACGACCGAGAAAAGAGACATTGAATTGAACTGATTTTGACGAGTTTCTTGAGTATACATTTGGTTGGCGTTTTTGATTGTTTTATTAATTGTTTGATTTGTATAGGCATTGCTCGTATCGTTCAAATGTTGTTGTCTTGTCTATAGTGAGCTGTGGCTTTGAGTGGATTTGCTATATATAATATATCCTTCTTTTCTACGAATCTATGTAGTAGACGGACATGTTTTAATGAATGGTTACAGCCGAACTTCTTGATGGATAATTCGAATCGAACTATGCATTCATAGTATAACCTATCCAAAACATTGGAAGTTTCACATCTAGATACACACATCCAAACATATCATCATATCCTATACCTACATCAATAGATATATCAATCTATAAGAGGAATAGATCACTCCGGCCGGAAAACCTTCCCAAACCTTCCCGCCGCCAAATCGCGCATCACCTGCACCGAATTCTTCACATTCTGCTTCACAATCACCGAAGTCGGCTTACTAAACAACTCATCAATCTCCTCCAGACTCTTGTTCTTTGTCTCTGGCATAAACAGAATCTGGTATACCCAGCCCAGCACCGCGATGCCGCCGTAGAATCCCAAAGTAAGACCGATGCGAGTCATGCTGTTGATCATGCGGGTGAAGTTGTAGGTTACAATGAAACTGCACAAGAACAGGTTTGCGTCGGAGGTTGTCATGCCGTAGTGGCGAAGGTAGGTTGGGTAGACTTCTGAGGGGATGACCCATGTCAAGCAGGCGTATGACCCAAAAAAGCCCATGTACAGGATTAGACCGGTCAGATATAGACCCTCGGCGAGTGAGCGGTGTGTCTCGAGGTTGATCTGATACCCGACACCGACGAAGATGAGTCCGACAAAAAAGCCAGGAAGCATGAGATTGGCCCAGTAGCGACGACCGAAACGCTCCATGTACAATACAGCAGGGATTGTGCCGAGCATCAACGCGCCGCCGCCGACGAGGGACATGAAGACTGCGTTTTTGGGTGTGAAGCCGATTGCTTCCATGAGCACGCTCATGTAGTACATGACTGCGTTGACGCCGGTGAATTGACCCAGGAAGACCATAATGTTTGCATAGACGAGTGCCCGACGAGCGCGGGGGTTGGTGAAAAAGTCCATCCAGGGGTATTTCTTGGATTGGCTCTGTTCTTCGTGTTCGATCTGGCATGTTTCGCGCATTCCCAAAAATTCGGCTTTGGATTCGTAGGTGTCGAAACCGCGGATCTTCTTCCAGACGGTGTATGCCTCTTGTTCGCGGCCTTTGAACATGAGGTAACGCGGACTTTCGGGCAGGAAGAGCATGCCGATTAACATGATTGTGGAGAAGACCAACGACGATCCCAAGATGTATCGCCAGTTACCCTTGACGCTGATGAACATGGCTGCCACGGCATAACCCAAAATTTCACCCAGGGCGATATTCAACTGGTACAAAGAGACAAGGTTTCCACGCAGACTGGACGAGATACTCTCCGCAACATAAATAGGGACAGTACCACCTTCGAGACCGACACCAGCACCAAGGATGAAACGACCGGCAAACATGAGACCAAAATTGATAGCGCCAGCCTCAAAGGCAGCACCGATAGTGTACAAGATACAAGACAAAATAATCGAATTCTTACGACCCAGATACTCATTGGACGGCGACAGAATCAACGCACCGGCAACAGCACCCAGCGGCATACCGGAATTCACCAAACTCGCCTCATTAGCCGACAGATTGAGGTCTCTTGGCAAATCAATATTCGCACCACTGATAAGCGACTGATCAAGACCGGAAAGCAGGCCACCGAGAGACGCAAAGCCGACAAGCACGTAGGTGAAAGTGGCAGGGTTGGAGAAGGACAGTTCTAGTCTTGGGCGCGTCAGGCCGCGAGAGGATTCCTCGAGACGCGCGATTTCGGCGTCCATGGCGGCCTCTTGGGCGGCGTTGGAGTTGCCCTTGACATCGTCCAGGTCGATGTCGGGGACTTTGTCGCCGGGGTAGGTGGCTTCGACGTGTTGAGAGTGCTCCATGATATATATAGACCAGTAGATAGTATAGAACAAAAGAGGCCTCGCGACCTATAGACGAGAGCTAAGCATGCAATAGAGTAGCAGTCTGTACCACAGATGCAGCGGCAGGAGGAGGCTTTTATAATAAAATCTGGAGGGAAGAGAAGAAAGTGCGGAGGTTTCCGGGTTGGCCAATGGGACATCCACACACCCACGGGGCTCCGCGATTCCTTCCTTCCTTCCTTTTGCGACCCGACCTGAAGTGTTGGAGGGAAGGAGCGATGCACAAAATCAAAATGACGACGATCGGTTCTGCAAAGTGGGCCTAGCAGAAGCCGATGGATGGACGGATGGAGAGTGTGTCGGCCAATCAGATCGCTGGCTTCTGGTAGATCACTCGCGGACGGCTTCCGATGGAGTTGTGGATCTGTCGCTGATTGGCCGGCTGCATGTATTCGCCCACTCCATCGTAAGTTTCTCAATTACTACTATATATTTGTATAAGGACTATCCAGTACTGAGTAGTATGAATAGTATTCCAAGTAGAACTGACTAGAAGTAAAGAGAGAATCACTCTACATCTTCAGTAGGAAGCCGAAGTACAGGCAAACAGCTGATTCTCTAACTTTTAGCAGTAAACTCAATCCGTAAACACTTCCCGGTTAGCGCAAACCTTACTCGGAATTACACTTTTGCCGGTGGGGTACGGAGTGCTTGTCTCCGGCAGTGAAGACTCTTGAGTGCATTTCATGAGCAGTCAGGTGCCCTCGTTTGGATCATTCTCGCTCTACAGAGTCTACAGAGTCTACAGAGTTAGAGTTGTACCAAGCTTTCATCTTGTTTATACCTCTCCCCAGCATTTGCCACGCTCACCACATTCTACGTACATCTCTCGCACTCCTGTAACCAGTTGCTTTGACCTGTCCCGAAAATTCGCACCGAATGGCTTCACTCCACCTCCAGGCTAGTCTTCGGAGCACAGTACAGCGAAACAGCAACCATGTACGTACTCCCCGTAGTCCAGGCTCAAGTCCAGGCTCAAGTCCAGTGCCGATTCCATGCCGATGCGGAGAAGGCATCTATTCACCGACGAATGTATAGAGTAAGTGGACTATACATCTTCTCCACAACCCCACGCCCAACAGCCCATCTTGCGGGTTTTTCTCTTCAATTTCTTGAAGTTTTCGTGAAATTCCCCAGCAAACATTAAACAGTCGGAGCAACATCTGAAGGCCGGAATACGACGACCATGCCGAAGTCGGTCTAGCGCCCGGGTCCGGCATGCCGATTTAGTCTTTTCCAGGAATCCCGCCCGAGAATTTTTCTAGAAGGTCTGCTGCGAGGTCTGTGCCATGGCTTGCACTTCCGATATCGTTTTCTCACAGATCACGAGACTAGAAACTCGAAAGATGGGGAATGGGGAGAATACGAGGCGGGTATTCGTTCCTCCGCGTTGTTTTCTTTCTTCGTGATATTTACGTATTTACGGAGTACGTGGTCGTACTGGGTAGAGATGCCTCGTGTCGGGTTTTGTACTACCGGAGCTGCAAACATCATATGAGAGGCATGGTTCATCCTTGTTCATGCTTGAAGCCGGAACAGTCCACTCCCGGGGAAGTGGACTGTTCCCTACGTAGGCACTAGGCGCATGGCATTTATAGCGAGCCAGAAGTTGAGACCCCCAGAGTAGACAATTTAGCCAACCATTTGAATCGAAAGGACTGTCAGAATGAACCAAATAAGGTTTTGATTCTACGGACTCCATGCCTCCGACTCATCGTTCGTAGTACGTACTCGATATGTAGAGATTGTAGACGTAAGTAGTGATTAGTGATCACTAATCAACAGCATATCGTTACTAACAATACAAACCGACCATGTCAGGAGACAGGCCACTATCACTTTAAGTACAGTAGCGTGCATGTTAACACATGTCGGTACGTCATGCTCATCTCTTAGTATGTCTGTAGACTGTCGGCTTCCACAGCTTCCACTTTGGAACCAAAGACTATTGTTCTGATAGCCTTGTGTTTACAATTTTGACCATAACTCATTAGCATTTCTAGAATCTGGAAGGACATAAAGGATATCAAATGCAGTAGATACGCAACGCAACCAAAATCTGCGAAAACGCCAAATGTTCTCCAAACATCCACCGAACAAAAAGAGAACACGAGGTATCATCACCTATAACCCCCCGGCCTAGGACCACTAGGCAAACCCCCAGGACGCTTATAACCACCACTTGATCCATAACCACTCTGTGGCTGTCCCTGCCCCTGTCCCCCATCCGAGCTATACGCCTGATATTGCTGTGGCTGCGGCCTCGAAGGCGGCGGACTCTGACTACTACTCCCCAATCCACCCTGCAATCTCGCGCGTAACCTCTCCGACGCCGAACCACCACCCGACGACGCGCCTCGATCCGACATGCCCGAACTCGAATGCGAGGACTGATACGATTCACCACGCTGACTAGGCAGTGGTCTTCGCGACACCGAATGCGGCGACGGGGTTTGCGAATGATGCTGATGCTGATGCTGATGTTCTGGTCGTAGACTATTACTGCTATTATTGTTACCTATGGCGGCAACGGGTGTCCTCGATCCACCTCGACTTCGTAGACTAGCTGTCTGTGATTGTGGTGGTTGCGCAGGCCCCGATTCACCCCATAAATCGCCCAGACCGCCCCCGCGACCTCCCGTATATTGTGCCTGCGGTTGACCATACGCGCTCGTATTCCCTTGTTGTAGTGACGCCTGCGTAGCGACCATTCGCGGCTGTACGACGGGTGTCTTTGGGTCTGGCGGAAGCCATTCTGGAAACGGTCTGCCCTTTTCGGTGTAGTAGGCGCGAAGAACGTTGGAGATGTGTGAGCTGTCTTCGTTGTCCGGGTCGTCCTTTTCGTCGCCTGAGGTGATTGCGCGCCGGAGACTGCTAAGGCGGGTGCCGAGGGTGGAGATTGTGGTTGATGAGGCGAGGGAGGCTAGGTATGAGGACATTGTATTTGTTGTGTGTTGGAGATGTAGTTGTAACTTTGTTCGTCACCTCGCTCGAGTGAGGAGGGGTAGGCAGGTAGCTGAGCTTCTGGGTCGGAGGTGCGGTACTCGACAGCTAATAAATAGTATGAGTAGTTTATTTGACACAGCTTCTGTAGTTGAATGTAGTAGTAGAAGAAGAGAGCGAGTATACAAAGAAGTGAAACTTGTAATGAGGTTGAGTGTAAGAAGGAGTGTTTCAGTGAGCTGTGCCTAATACGGCCCACTCACCGCATACAACCTTATTGTATGTGGGTCATCTACAGATCAAGATCGCATAACAACGAGTTACTTTTTAAAGAAACAAACTTGCTTTTATTGATATTAAAAAATACAGCGAATAAAGACTGCTTTGCAATCGCAAATATAAACAACACCAACGCCGCAATGCACGAATTAAGCCAAAACGCTCTCCTTCGCAGGACCCTCAGTTTCATACTCAATCTCAACACGAGCACCCTTCTTGCGAGGCTTGGGCGGCGGCGCGGCACGCTTGCGCTTGTTACCAGCAGCAGCCTTTTTGTTGTCCTCGGCAGCCGACTCATCACTTCCTTCGTCGTCATCGCTATCATCATCCTCATCCTCGTCATCATCGTAGTCGTCGCTGGAATCGGCAGAATCTCCTCCAAGCCACTCCTCAATATCCTCAAGATCATCCTCATCTTCATCCAAGTCACTAACATACTCGACTTCACCGACACCTTCCTCTTCCTCGTCCTCCTCATCCCACTGCTCGCCCTCATCAAGATCCTCATCTCTCTCACCCTCACCCTGCCTCTCCAATCCACGAAGAACCTTCTTCCAAATCCCCTCCTCAACATTAAGTGGCCGATCCCCATACGCACCACTGCGAAGTCTCTCAATAAGCTCCCGCTCAATAGCCCTCTCAACTTTCGCAGCAGCCTCCGCTTTCCGCTCTCGTGTCTCTTCGCGTCTCCTAATCTTCGGCGCCAATTTCGGCACAACCCTCTCACCCAGTCGTTCTTCTTCTTTAATCAACTTCTTCATCCGAATATTGACCTGCGTCAACCGCGTAAGACGTTGTTTGCATTTGTGTATCAGGAACTTGGGCCAGTAAATCAATCGCTCGTCGACCTGGGCCAAAGCTTTGGTGTAGTTGGACGATAGTTTAATCTTTTCCCACCATTTGCTGGGCATGTGTGAACGTTCAATGGTCTTCATGTACAGGTACATGGTACCTGTCTCAGGGTCCGAGCGAACAGTGGCATAGCGAGAGTTTGCCAATGGGCAGCTTTGGCGGTTGCATAATCCTGTGACATTGTATTCGTTGCGGCAGAAGTTTTGGCCTTTTGTGGTTCTACCATTTTTTTCATCTGTCAGCTTTTTTCCTCTCCCGCATTGAAAATTCGTGTCGGGTTGTCTACGTACTTGAGCTTAAACGAACAGAATTGCTGGTTGATAACCTGCCAGACAATTTCGTCTGAAGCCATGTTGAGCGACAGATGATTATCTCGCTTTTGAAAAGCCTTGTCGAGGCTGGGTGGAAAAGATTGGTTGATTGTGTACGGCGAGATGTGTCTGCGATCTGCCGTACACAAGATAAAAAAAACTTCCCACGAAGGTCACGTGAGGACTCCTTATCGCGCATAATCCTTATCGCGAGTTGTCCCAATTAGGAAATTTGTAAGCATCGATTGATTTCTAGCAGTGGACGACACTGGTGGAGCAATTTGTCTGGTTAGTGGGACGATGTATGTAGGTGAGCTGCAAACAATGAATTGTTGGGTTGTAGGTAAATATGCTTGACATAAGGGTTCTCAGCATACTGGCTTGTGGCTCAACGCTGACAATATCGATGATATATTTCCTACATACGTACATACCTACCACCTGGGCAGTCTAGGTACCTAGGTAGGCAAACAGAACCTTGGAAGTGGACAACATTTCAGGGAAAACCCTCCCTGCTATATACATTCATCCATTGTACTATTTAATTGATGCTTCCAAGGTCGATTTGAAGATTTTATTCTACCTGTACCTAAGGTAAGTTGATACACATGTTCCTAGATACGAAAATGCAAGATCCTCTCATTAGGGCAACAAGCAATGGTCATAGACCAGACGTAGTCCAACGTACAAGTCTGGAGTTTGACCATTTATCCTCCGGTCTACTCAGGGCTAGGTAATGCCTGCCTTGATATGTATGAGACAAATCGTAGCAATAAGATGCCAGAAGAGCTGAATCCCAGAATCACAGGCAGTATTCAGTTACTTCCAGAGGCAAACAGTTGTGCTTCTAGCCCGGTCTTTACGTCTTTACGGTCTTCACCGGTGATTCCCAGAACGTCCTCCGCCTCTGTTTGTGCAAGTGATGCCGTTTCATTGACATTTACGGGCAAACCCAGGAAAATAATGAAAGGTCAAGTGATTTCTGGTAACATAAACAAATGCGTAAACATTGCTCATCTTCTATCTTCCCCGTCTGTCTCTCTTGGACTGTCCTTCTCAGACATATTTCTTGAATACGTCCAGTATCACCACTCATCGAGTCAGCAGCAAGACCTCAACAAGTCTCCTTGGCTCTAGAGCCCAGACATATCAGCCATGGACTTCTCAAACGTGCCTCCCATGGGCTTCCAATTCATGCCTTTGCCTCCTCCATGCGCTCACGTCCACCAAGCCATCCACCTAAGCAAATTCGTCAACACAGCTCCTAATGGAAGCTGGCTATTCCTCACCTACCCCCTCAGGGACTCCCTATCCCCAGGTGTCCCAGTCGACATGTCTCCCACCGGCGAAACGATCTGTGCCCGCTGCAATGTCTCCTACTGCTGCCTGGCCCTATTCATGCTCCACCTCGAAACTTCCCTTGACCACAACCTGTGCATCCTCTGCCGCTACACAAAGGATTTCCCGACCTTCACTCAGCTCCAGGATCATCTCGAGCAGGAGCATCTCTGGTGCGAACCATGTAACTGGTTCGCGCCTTCGTATGAAGGCCTGATGCAGCATTTCCAGTGTATGCACCTCATGTGCCCGATTTGCAAGGAAGTATTTCGAAACTTGAACGAGTATACGGGCCACGCGAACACGCACCGTCCCCTGACAGTACCATGTTTCCTCTGCCCCGAGAAATTCGCTCTTCGATCCGCGGCTCTCAATCACATCGAATCCGGAACATGCAGCGGCGGCGCTACTAAGGACGACATTCGCTTCGTCGTCAAGAGTTTCTGGGCTAATCTGTCACCTGAGCACAAGGGGTACTGGGTGTCTGATAGTCATCTATTCGCATGCCAGCCCTGCCACAGACAGTATCACCGCTTGAGTGATCTGCTGCAGCACAAGGAGACCAAGTCTTGTCCCGAGGGATACAACAGCAAGGAAAACAGTATGGCAGATCGGATGGTGCAGTATGTCCAGGAACAGTTGCCTGTTCTTATTGAGAAGAGGAAGCAAGAAGGGAAGCTGGAAGCGGCTGTTCAGAAGCCGAAGCTTGTGGCCCCTGCGGCTGTTGTTCATCCTCGTGTCCATATCCTGCGCAGGGGACATTAGTGGATGTGTCACCTAGAATGGTTTTGGGTTGGTAGCATTCTCCTGTGAATTTTGTCAGCTGGGAATTTTGCACAAGGCAATGCTTGTATGTATCATAGGCTTGGGTAAGCGGATAATGAAACTCTAAATTGCATGACTTCAGATAAAGAGTTGACATCCAAACAACATAATGGCCTAGCTATGTATTACAATAAGAGGTTCATTTGACAACACGAAAGGCAAATGGAAGGCAAATGACAATCACCAACCCTCCATCTGCAACGGCCCACCATCCCATTCTGTCGTCCCATTCGTAGGCATCCCATACTCTCTCTCATCTACATCATTCAGCATATCCTCGCCATAGAGACCCCAGCCCATAGCATCCAACTCTCTGGTGAAGAAATCCCTTTCTTCTTCAAAAAGCGATGTACCCTCTTCTTCAATGTTCAGAACGTCCTTGTATTGACGTAGATGCCACCAGTGGGTAAGACCGCGGAGCGCCTGTTCCAGAGGTAGAGCATCTTCGACTTCGGCATCGACATCTGACCCCGCTAACCAATCGTCTCGTAGTTCGGGGCGGCAGTACAGGTATATAGCTGTAATGACGCGCATGTTGGTCTGGCGCCATTTGCGACCACAGTATGGGACCTGCGATTTGAATAATTTCAGGGTGTAGAGTCGAAGGTGAGGATCCGGTATCTTTAGTCCCTTTCGAAGGATCGTACTGGACCTGTACTGCACAAGGAGCAGGCAACGGTGTGCTTTGTCTCGTGTAATCTTCTGCATGATATGCAAATAGTTGATGACTGAAAAGAAGTTGCGGAAGGAGTAAGCTGTAATAGGGTCCTCTGGAACGGGTCCTGTCGGATACCCTAGTTCATCGACTTCTGGACGTGTAGCGCCATCGGAATACCCCTGTTCATTCTTTACAGGCGATGGACCTCGTACCGACGAGCTACCATTCACTGATGCTCTACGACGCAGAATAGGTGGCGGTATAGCCTCTTCTTCCTCGTCCATTGATTCGTTTTCTATAGAAGCATCCTCTTCTGGTGGATCGTCGGAATGGAAACGGCAGAAATGGAAGAAGCTATACCAGAAATTAGCCAGAATCAGCAGATATGGCAAATACATACCTGTACTCTTTGCGATCATTTTGCTGAGCAATTAAATGATCGACATCTTGATGAGCGAACATCTTGAGTATCAATGGAAGGTAATTCGAATCTAGAAGCAATTGCGTCATGTACTCGAATTTGAGAATATCTGCCGGTAATCAGTAAGGAGACATATCACGACTGAGACCGCACTTACGAGATCGTTTGAACCACTTTAGCAAGAGCAACAGAGCCCCGGATATGGCTTTTCCGGTGATTTCCCGTAGTCTGATAATATCAAGTTCTTCAACGTCATTCAAGAAATCCTCTCGCGTCCCACCATACGGATAGCCATTGGTCATGCTAGAAGATTGTCAGAGATTGATTTACTCAAGGAATTATTCGACTAACCCTGGACCATGACCGCCTTGACCATTTGCCTGATTTATCATTGAACTGATATTCGTCAAAATGACCTTTAGCAGAACGATGACGATTGCTTGAAGATGCGGCATTGCTTGCTTCTATTTGACCGTTAGCATTTCTTTTTTACATTTCTGACTGCAAGGACTTACATAGAAGCTCTCGACCGCATCTAATCGTCGCTGAACATCTTCATTCTCTGTTTCTGGAGCAGCTGGTTTTCCACTGCCCCTTCGACTTTCTGAAGGAGCCGGACTTGTATCTGAATGTTCTTCGTTGTTTGTGCCATCGTTTACTGTATCGTCGGCATTCCAACCCCGCTCGTATCTCATAAACCGCTCGCGTTCCTCCCATAATTGACGGGTTGCCCGAGTCATCTTGACGTGACTGGAAAAGAGCTTGCCAGCCTCGATAATAGAAGCTGGAACATCGCTGCCCTCCCACTTCTTGCCTACCAATGTGTCTTGCATTTCACTTGTGCCTTTGCCACCAATATTGTTGCTTGAATCATCCAACGGTGGGTACATGAACGGAAAATGTTGATTGGTTTGGTAGTTCTGCTTCTTCGCTGCTTTACCACTTGGTCCTATTGGAGATGGTGGCGGCGACGGAGCTGGTGTAGCGATGTGTACTGGCTGATGGAGGATAGAACCGCTGCTACCAACTGCAGGCGGACCAGACACTCCATGTGTAGAAGCTAGCCGACTAGGATGGTTCGCAAATGGTGGAAGTATAGAGTTATGATCCAACTCTAGAGGTACCACTGGTGGAGGAGGGTTATAGGCTGGGTATTTTGACGTGACTTCCTGGCGAAAGATATGATAATCTAGGGGAGACGCAGTCAAAAAAGGCTCTCGACGATCAGCAGGATCTGTTGGAATGTCCATCTTCGGCTCTAACTCCCTCTTCGCATCCTCTAGATTCCGAGTGCCGCCGAATATGAGGATTATCGTTTTCCAAAAAAGTAAAGCAATACGGGTAAAAGGTATGGCGGCGGAATCCTCCCATCGCAATCCAGAAATGATCTTGACAAGAGTGATGAGTAGGCTTGGTTGCAATGCAGAAATGGCGTCCCGTAGTTTCACGTCCGTCTTGTCGATTGCTTCTTGTCTTCTGGCAACCTCGACGACAAAATACATACACGTGAGAATGAGATTCGCTTCACGTTCGCGAGCGATAAGATATGTGGCATGCTCTTTTTCATTCTCCAGATCGACAGGATCTGTTTCCAGGGGGCTCGTTTCCTTGTCATATATGGACTTCATGTACTCGTAGAGTCTTGGAATACCACCACATTCGTGTATGAGAAGCACATTATCGACGATCCACTTGATCTGAAGAGATTTCGTCCTGGGGTTCTCTGACTCCTCCTCAGCAGTCGGGTTTTCAGGGTAGTCCTCTACAGACCTTCCCCCAGTTAGCCCCCAAACACCACACATTGCATAGCACACTGCTTCTAGTGCTTCAATGCGAGTGTACAGATCCGAATCATCGAGCCCAGTGAGAAGATGCTTCACAAATGATTTTCGAGTGTCAGCCTCAGCATCAAGCCATGAAGCACTAGTGTCGAGCGAGTGTTGATGACAAAACTCTTTCCATTGCTGGTGAAACGAGACTTTAGACCCAACCAGCATCATTCGTTCCGGTTCGCTGTACTGAAACCACTCGTCAAGCTCCTCCGGAAAAGGCTGAGTGTCGGCATAGCGAAAAGCATACACCTGTTGTTCAACTTTCGGAATATCTTGAACAATACGCCTTAACTGCGCAAGGCTGAGAGAATCTGGAGCCAACTCTATTGCATTCTGGCCAGGAGCAGGAGGCGGTGGCTGCATGGGTGGAGGTGGTGCAGCAGCATCGCGCGCGAGGCCTGGTCGTCCTGTCGGCCTAGCATTTCCTGAAACAGGGCCCGCTGGAATTTGCTTCTCCATAACCGGTGACGGTTCTAGAGCAAGACCATCGACAACCTCCGCCAATAGCTCTTCATCCGGAACGGGCGAGATATCGGTCCCAGTCTGATCAACCTCATCTGCTTTTACGATGACATGTTCGGGCTCATCGGCCTCAATTTGGTGGGTGGACATATTGTCCTCCGAACCTTACCACCACGGGTGGATAACATCAACAAGGAAAAAGGAGTCGTATGTGTTAGAAGATGCACAACATCAAGGGTATCTTAGCATAGAATCAAATATTTCAAACCATGACGCCGATTAATGCATGGATACTGCCAGCCGTCACCGTGGCTCTCGAGGAATCATTATGTCTTGTCCCTTGACTGCGTCACTGTGAAGGAGATGAACTGGATGTGGCTATCGAGGCGGTTAAATGTGGGACGAGATCACGTGATCAATCTTGACTTTTGTTGGTCTAGATTTTTGTTACTTGCTGACAAGGACTTGAAATTTTTATATGACCTCTAATTATGAAGTATTTCAATATATATATATATATATATATTTGCGGATATATGTCGCATGTGCAATGGAAGAGCCACTCGAGATAAATATACAGCTCGCTTCATTATAAACAATCACTCAATCCGACTTATGCGCGTCACTATGTTCACGACGCTTCAGCTTTCTCTGGGCCTCCCAACGTTGCCATCCGGCCTCGGTAAGATCCTCACTCACCACCAAATCTCTTATTCTCAGGGCTCGGGAAAGAGTCAAGTCTAGACCCCATTCGACCCACCCGGAGCTTCGCAGGTAGCCTACGAACGAGAACCACACAACGGAGAATATGATTCCTGCTGTGAATCCCGCCAGAACCTGTTTTTTGGTATGGTAGTTCAAGTAGAGTCGGCTGATGGCTACGGCACTGGCGCCAACACAGGCGAGGAGCGAGAGTGCAACTCGTTGGACAAAAGTCACCGCGTCCGGCGTAAGAGAGTAATTTGGCTTGTGTCTGAGAAGGAGGAACAGTATGGCATAACAGGAGAAGTAGGCCGCAAATTGCGCGTGGGACGAGGGCATGCCGTAGCCTTTACCGTGCATGTCTGTAAATCACATAAGCTTGCGGTCTTGCTAAGTATTCTGTTTCTATGAATGATGCGTACACTGAGGCCTCTCCTCGCGAATGAGCCTCTTCAGGCCAAAGTTCAAAGCTTCACAGCCCATTTGACCGGCAAACATCAACAGTACCTCCACTTCCCTCGAAGCCCAGATGAGTGTAACGTAGATGATGCATAGCGCTTGAGGGACGAGAGCGAGCCAGGCCGAAGCATACGAAAGGAGGTCGTTGGGATTCTAGCAGTTCCAGTCAGTGCTATCAATAGTTGAATGTACGACTCGAATTTTGTCTCACATAATGTACATGGGTCAGCGAAAGGGAAGCCAGAGGCTGATCAGGAGCCGACATTTTGCCGGGCACAGGGGTCGGTTGGATATCAAACTTTGATTTCGGCGAGGCTGCTATCAAGAAAAGAGCATAATGGCGGCTAGCGCATATAGGACCTAATATCGACGAGGATGTGTGTCCACAAAGAAAGACGGACTGAGTCACTTTCTTTCTGTTCGTCGCTTTGTCCGTTCTCTTTCAAGCTGGCCGGTTCGCATCGAAAGCTTGGGCCACCATGGACCACCAGCAAGACCCCTGGCAGCCAATCAGGCATCCCATCGACACGGCCTCGGGCATTAATTTCACGTGACAGCATCCGGATCACGTGGGCTGACGTGGGGGGCATTGTTTGGGACGAAAGGAAGTGAGGGGCAAAGGCGCGCCTGCCAAAAGTGGTTGATGGGCAGCTCTGATTTGGCTTGGAGGTTTGCTGCTAAGAAAAATAAAGTCGCATACCCAGATTGCTTCCAACAACTAACCTCTCGCCCAACACAACGGGCATCCAAATTTCTTCTTTTGATTCCTTTCCGCTCACCAAGGGTGTTAATGCCCACGCCGGCGGTTGTGTCCATTGACGTTGCTGTACGTGTCTCCGTCTGTTCCCAGCATCACGGAGGAATCCGGTAGTCCGTCGCATACGATCAAACCATGAAGACTTATCCCACACCACGCCTTTCTTCAACTTCTCCGTTGCGCCAGCCAGCATCGCCATCGCCGTCACCGTCGTCGTCGTTGTTACCGTACCCCACGCTATACGATTCCTCAGATCCGCATCCCTCTATTTTAGGTCACGTCTGTAGAGTCGTAGCGATACCTCCCTGATCTTCGTGCAGTACCTGGAGTGGTGGACCAATCCCGTTTTGCCGAACTTTTCCCAGCAGTCTGTCGCCACATCACTGTTTTTGGCTCTACACTATTATAAATTGTTCGATGGCTTGATAATCTGATATTTCAGATTTTCGGAGCGCATTCCAGAAGTTCATTATCTTCCTTGTCCAACCATGTCTCTTTAACAACTACACAAAGGTTCTAGAGCTCTGTGTTTGGCAGGAGGGTCAGGCTCTGACATTTTATATCACCACCGAGCACCTGATTTATCTGTCAGTATCTCGTGATGGCAATCCCAACCTTCATACCTGAGGAGGATGACCGCTCCATGGAGCTCTCCTCCATCGCCGCCATCTATCCGGAAATCCGAATCGACGAAAGATATCCATTCAGAGCGTCCCTAGACATTCCTGTAGCGCCATCGGTTCCCATACACGCACGATTTGAGCAAGGCTCTGAACCTTTTCAAGCCCCGATGACACCGCCGACATCGTTGGACACAAATGGTACTAGTGGAAAAGTTGATATTTTCAATCTCAACAATGCCAATGTCGCCGAAAATGTACATGACGACGTTCATGCTATCTCACATTTACCGCCCGTGACGCTTGATATCGAACTTCCTCTGGGATATCCATCGGAAAAACCTCCGATCTTCAACATTAGCACCAATCCTCAGTGGCTATCGCCTAAACAGTTGGCAACATTGAAAGAGGATGGTAAGCGCCTATGGCTCGAAGCTGGAAAGGACATGGTGGTCTACACGTACATCGACCACATACAACAAATGACAGATGATGTTTTTGGAATTGCGCGTGACCATGGTGACGAGATTAAGCTTCCACGCGGCTTGAAGATTGCACTTCTTGACTTCGACATGAAGGCTAAAAGGGAGAAATTTGAACAAGAAACATTTGAATGTGGTGTATGCCTGGAGCCCAAGAAGGGGGTGAATTGCCACCGCATGCTACTGTGCTCTCACGTTTTTTGCATTCCTTGCTTACAAGATTTTTACAACACCTGTATAACAGAAGGAGATGTGGACAGTGTCAAATGTATGGCGCCAGATTGTGGCAGAGACACCAACCCGACACATGAGCCTGTTCAGGAGCCTGAAGATGCGGCCTCTCGTAAGAGGAAGAGAAGGAAGAAAGACCGCCTTATCAGCCCAAGTGAACTCCTCCAGATCCCGTTGGAACAAGAAACGGTGCAGCGGTATGTCTTTCTAAAACGAAAGAAGAAGTTAGAATCGGATAAGACCACGGTCTATTGTCCTCGCCAATGGTGTCAAGGAGTCGCTCAATCGAAAAAACACCCGAAGCCTGTGAATCCCATGGCGGACGACTTTGATGATTCGGCGGATGAGGACGATGCTGCCGTTGAATTTGACCCATTGGGCGAAGAATCTCAACTCCCGCCAATGGCGGATAGGGTAGCCGTCTGCGAGGACTGTCTCTACGCATTCTGCTGTGTTTGCAAGAAGGGATGGCACGGCGAGTTAGCGAGATGCTCACCAAGACGGGAAGCCGAACTCACAGCAGAAGAGAAAGCCACGGAGGAATATCTCAAGCTGTACACCACGCAGTGTCCTACATGCAAGACGCCTTGTCAGAAGAAGATGGGATGCAACCACATGATCTGTTTTCAGTGCGGTACACATTTCTGCTATCTCTGCACAGCATGGCTTGCGGAAGACAATCCTTACAAGCATTTCAATACTCTTGATAGCAGCTGCTACAACCGCCTCTGGGACTTGGAAGGTGGTGACGGCATCGATCCAGATGGCGCTGAAGAACTACATCGACCTCCAGAGAATGTAGCAGATTTTGATTCCGAACCTGAATTTGAAGATGACAATTTTCAGGATGACAATTTTCAGGATGACCCGGACGATGGTCACGACCAACCAGTCTGGGAATTCAGTCCTGATAATAGCGACAGCGACAGCGACGACGATGATGGATTAGGCCGTCGAAGACCTCCACCACCTGCCCCAGTGCCTCCTCGAGTGATACCCGTCGCCGGCAACCCAGACGGCGAACCAGGCTTCAACCCGCGTGGTCTGGACGCCGCAGGACGAGCTGTAGCCGCCGAGCGTCAAGCTCAAGCTCTAGCCATGGCCCAAATCAGGGACCGCCCCGGCGCAAGAGAAGCATTCCCACGACCACCCGTGCGGCCGGGCGCAGGACTCCAACCTCGCCGTCATGCACCCGGCAACCAACCCGTGAGACAAGAAGGCCTCCAACGATTCCTAGAACTAGTCCAAAACGACCAAGAAGATGAATGGGACAGCGACGAGCTGAACGAATGACGTGTACCTTGTAATTTTGCTCCAATTGATGCATACAAACATACATACTACATTTTGACGATTTTACGATATTTATGGTTATGGTTACATTTTTTAGAAGGGGGAAAATCATTTTCATTTTCAATTAGCATCTATGATTTGAGCGCGTTTCGTTGATGTTTTGCATCTCATCTGTCAATAGACTCCATTCCGTCTCGTCAAGTCGATGGATTTGACAGACGACACATTGCTTTCGCGAGCCAACATTCATCTTGCATTTTATACTATTTATGAAGCTGAGACGTGACACGAAGTTATTTTTTAACTATTTCTGAATTGTGACTAAAGAAATAAACTACCTATCTCGCTGAAAAACAATGTCAAATGCAAATGCCAAGAAACAAAAAACAAAGAACCAGGGGATCGAAGAACTCTTCAGATCCGTATGCTAATAGAAAACAAGAATATGCCGACAACAAGGAAAAACAGAATATAGTCCAACAACCATTAACAAATATCAAGTATATAGGGTATCTTTCTCCAACGCCAGGCTGTGTCTATGATGATGAAGGCAAGGAAATGGTTGTAGAGAGTGGATCTGGGTATACTAGGCCAAGACAGGTAAGGAATGATGGTTGGTCCGATGTGGCGTGTAATCAATATGAAAGAAAGCAGGAAAGAAGGAATAACTGAGTGGGAAGTGAATGTTATGATCGATCATGCGTCCCGAGCCCCTTTAGAACAACGCGCTTATTCCGACCAACGGACGGGATATCGCTGGCACTGCGCATACTCATTCTGGACGAGTTGTGTAGTTCACGCTCGGTGCGATGGTCGGTGTGTTTCTGTGTCGGTGGCTTGACGGTTATTGATGAGGTTCGACGTGCTTGGCCGATGACATCTTCCACCCAGGCTTCGCTCTCCGGGGTCATGGAGACGTGTCTGGTTCGTGGTTTGGGACCAGCTAGCCCTAGAGGTGTGCTGGAGTGCGAAAGAGGTGTTCTTGCAGATCCGGGATGGGGCGAGTAGACACTTGAACCATCTCCTAGGATTGATGATACGCTGACTGAGTTCAGGGAGGATATGGATGTTCGTCGACCGACTGATGGGAATGAAGGAAGTGGAAGATTGTCAGTTGTGGGTTCAACATCATCGATGGCCAGTTCGGGCAGTTCAGATGCTTTGGAGATTCGCCTGGTTTTATGGACCGAGAGAGAAGAACCTGGTCGGTTGCCTGGAGTTGGTACAGTTGGAGCTCCTTTTGGACTAGTCTGAGCGATGACTGTAGCAGCCGCGGATGTGGTTGAACCTGGAGAGGTTGTTGTTGCCGGAAGACCTTTGACCTCGACATGGCTGCTTGATGGAGTCTGACGGCCGTGATGCATTACATATTCACGGAGGTATTCCCCCAGATCGGCCCAGCCACCACCAACACGGACCATGACCCGTTCGCCGTCTTCACCAACTGTACGAACAAACAGCTTGGTTGGCTCTGTTTTTCCACGATGGTGCAAATGATAGACCTTGACGGTCTTGTCTTCACTTTTGTGGGAAACAGTGCGTCTTTGCCTCGACGATGGTGTGAAACCTTCTGATGGCGTTGGTGTACCGGCTCGGCTAGGGGTAGAGAAAGGTGATCGCGCTTTGAGTCGAGGTTTCTTGGACGAAGACATGGACGATATTACCGATTGCTGGTCATAGTCTCTAGCAACGTTATTACTGAGACGGATTCTGCCAGGGATGGTTGTGAGGATAGAGTGGATTTTCTCTTGTAGGTCGCTATCGGCTTCATGAACTGGCCGTATCGCAAAAGATCCGCCATCCGTGGAAAATGAATATCGCCTGCGCATGTCACTGGCACCGTTGCTAGAGACATGAGAACCAATGCTCTCCATACTTGGCTTGTTCTGCAAATGATGTTTAGGTGCCTGTAACAGGTCGCTGGTAGAAGACTTTCGACGCCATGGTGTTGGTTCTAAATCGACATCGTAAGGCGAGCCAAGTCTAGAGCGTGAACGAACTCTTTCGGCAGACTCATAGCTAAATGAGTCAGATTCGACTCGGTTTCCGGTTCCAACTACTTTGTTTAGTGAGGATATGGTACCTCTCATTAAACTTGAGCTAGGACCACGTATAGCTCGGCGAGGAATTGCATTAGGCGGAGGCGATTCACTTCTGTTGCGGAACCTAGGACTTTCAGTGTCTTCACGCAAATACTGTGATGTATCTTCACGCGAGGACGCGCTGTCCGAAAGCATTTCTTGACTGAGCGAATAGCTTCCGTCGTAATTATCGTTGATGAATCGTTGTAAAGGTAGACTGGCATCATTGCTATGTTTGTACGTCTCCAAATCCTGCAAAGCTGAACTACTCAATTGCGGAGAGCTTTTTTCACGGACTGTCCGATCGCTGGTGCTGCTAAACACGCCTGGTGAGAAAGGCACAGAAGAACGATAGCTTTGACCGGATGTCTTTCTTGAATGAGGTTGCGCTGCTTGATGGCTTTGAAAAGGTCGAGAAGAGATGTCTTGTTCAATTGAGGACTCAATTGATTGAACCGGTATATCGGGATGTAGAGGAACGTTTTGATCAAGAAATGGACCAAAGCTCTGACTCTCAGTTGCCATGACTTTGATAGGTGATTCGACCAAAGAGCTCTGGGGTGTCTCTTTGATAGCGGCATCTTCTAGTGCGAGCGATGGTGTCATAACAGAATGTGGGCTTTCAGAGTCCGGATTTCGTGGCGAAGATTCGCCTGCATTTGATTCTGGAATAGATGCATCCGAGTTTGATTTTTCCATAGTACGCTCACGAATCTGATCTAGGTTGTCACCTTCGACGGTAATGGGATAATCGACAGTCCCTGCCGCCAGCTGCATCGTAGGCGCAGCTCCTGTTTCCGAAAGGTGTTCACTTGGGATCTGACTCGGAATTGTTATTGTGACGTCGTCCTTATCGATATTAACATTTGATACTTCTGTCAGTGGTGGTTCGTGCTCCTGGAATTCTGCGGAGGACACATCTCTTTCGAGATCTGTTTGCTGCTGCTCATCCTGACTGATAACCGTTGGCATGACAGCAACGGGTACGGTGTCAGATTGCTCTTCTGTAGTGGCCTCGGCTTGTACTTCATGAGAAGCGTCAGAAGCATCACCGCCAGATTCTGGTATAGGCCGTGGCTCGGTATGGTTCTGTACGGACTCTGGCTCAGAATCCTCAGATGTTGACTCCTCAATCACTTCGAGAATAGGAATGGACTTTTTCACTCGAAGCGGTATAGTTAATTCTTCGACCCTGTGATTTGTTGGAGCATCGACCTCGATTGCTTGTCCATAGTCATCACGGGGCCCCATTATCGGATTGGGAGAGTTTGCATCATCTTGGGCTTGTTCAAGTTCGGCTGTAGCTGTTGCAATAGCTACCTTCGGAGTGTCATCATGAGATTCGGATGGCAGATGAGGCTTCGTAGTCGTGACTATCGGCGTAGGAATTTCATTCTCCATAGGCGAGTCTTGAACATCTTCTTTATTGATCGTGGGTAATAACGTCGTATTTGCGGTAACGATAGGAACGCTGTCGATAACGTCGACTGGAAGGGCATGGATGGTATCTTCTGGCGAGGGTATCATGCGCTGTGATGTTGTGTTGACATCCGGAATGGGTTCGACGGTAGAAGAGGCCGGATCCTCGTGCATTTGAACATCTTCTGTTTCATCAGGCGATTTGTCTCTCTCGGCAATATCACGTTGTAACTCGTTATTTTCGATAACGGGCTGTGTAGGTGCTTCAAATTCGGAGAATATCCATACTTTCTCAATTGCCATCGTTCCCGTTAGCTGAACCCAGGATGCAAAATCTGTCTCCAGCGCATCCATCTTGTCAATCCAGGTTTCAGGTATAGAGTCCTCCCGACCCTCTAAAGCATCAAGAACAGTGTCCATCCGGGACCCAGCTGTACCAATGAGTTGAACGAGTTCCTCCCGTCTGGAATTAGAATCGAGCATGGAATAACGCTTATTTCGTTGGGATTCCTGAGTCGCGTCCAATACGGAATCGAGGGATGAACGTGCGGTATCCAATGAAGTCAACAGACCCGGTATCTGACGCAACACAAGTAATCGCACGGTCCAAGTATCCAGCAGCATATTCAATCGCGCCAACGTAGGCAAAGCTCGGAGTATAGTGGCTGTAATGACAGCGGTGAAATCGCTTAGTTGCACGTGTGTAAATGGAGGAGCGGAAATCGCACTGAGGGCACTGTGTGCCGATGATGGACGGGATCGACCTGGTACATGGACGTTCATGATGTGTTCCTTGAGTTCGTCCACGTTCAAACCGTCCATGTCGTCTCGGATTTGCTCCAGTCGAGCTTCGTATTCGACAACTTGTCGGGCTGGAAGACTACCCCAGTATTCCGACTGGTTATCCAATGGTGAGATAAAGCCTTTGCCTTGTTGTATGCCGAGCCCCTTTGGCCATTGCCATGCTTGTAGTTCCTTGAGCCATTCTCTCAGCTTTTTGGCAGCTAGTGCTGCCCGGGCTCCGAGTAATCGATCTTCAGGCGATGCTTGCGAAATGCTTCTGGTAAGGAGATCCTTCGCGTAGCCCTCATGCCTAGTCACTGCATTAATGGCGGCGAGGGCATCGAGGATTGCTTCCGGAGAGAGCTTCCCAAGAAGAGGGTCTTCGTCAACCGGCAGATGTTGTAGATGTTGCCTTCGCTTCGGGGATCGTAACGGACTGTGGGGAGACGGCGGCGGAGGAATGCGGACTGTGGAGAACGAGAAGGAGCGACTGTCGGACATTGTGGCCATCAAGGGGGTTTTACATACAGCCCAGTATGTAAGCTATTGGATTCTTCACTCGATAGCGAGATGGGGAACGTTCGGCAGCAGATGCCCTTTGAAAATGAAATAAGTAGACTTGTGATGCCTCCAGCCAAGCATACTGAGCTGATGTGATGTGATTGTTTGTTTCTGCCGAGTTCAGCTCCGGGAGAGCGGCTTGATGACAGAGGAGGACAAAGCTGACTGTAGGATAGAGATGATCGTGAGAAGAGCACGATGATCACAGATTTCGACCAAGGCTTCGCGAATTGCTTACAAAACGAGTGGGGTGGCGGGTGATTAAAAGAATGGCACAGTCATACAATGACCGAAGGAGAGTTCTGCAAGGTGGAAGTGGACGGCGGTTAATGTGTGCGTGTGGGAGGGATAACGAGCGATCTTTGTCTCCGATCAGCGAGGAATCTGGCGACGAAAACGAATGGAAACTGAAGAAACCCAAAGTCGAGTAGTTATGTATTCTAGAAGAAACAAATCCGAAAGGGGCTTGAGTAAGCAAGCAGGAAATATTTTGAAGGTTGAAGATCATAGATTGAGGTTTGATATGGCGCTTGCCTGTTTTGATCGCACTATTGATTGGCGATGCCCCATTTGTCATCGGCTGATCTATTTGGGGGAAAAAGAAGATAACCTCCGGAATCTTCAAGATCTCTTCAAAATATCTTGGATTTCATTATGTTCTATTATTTATACTCAAAACCACATAAATAACACGATGACAATGAAGTTGTTGTCAACCTCAGTATTTCTCCTTACCGCGTCTCTACGCGTCACACCAACAAATACCCCAGCCAATCAGCGCTCTCTATTTGAGTGCTATCCGATAAGCCTCAGGCATCTAGGCACCTGGTATATCACTAGCCCTAACCCTAATGGATCATTGCCCGAACTGTGAATTCCCATTCTTCAAGACTGCTTCAGATTCCCTTCAGTCAATTTACTGCTGCATAGTAGCCTGAAGAAAGCTCTGAGATGACTCGGCACTGAATAAGTGCTCCACAGCCCATTGGCCCTTTTTGATCGCTTCGACCGCACGGGGAAACATCGCTTCCTCGTACTGTCCGACTGCAGAGTCCAGGTTATTGATCCCATGCTTGATGATCTGTCTGGCCAATTCGACGCTGTCGTACAAGGCATTGTTGACGCCATCTCCGCCGGGTCCGCTAGAAGAAAAAAGTGTTAGTAACTTGCCTAACTACGTGCTAGTTGGACGTCTTACGTTAAGTGTGCAGCATCCCCGAGCAATGTCACCCCCGGAACATGTTCCCAAGGCACAGACGCCCTTGGGATAGAGTACAACGGCCAAGAGCGATAACCATCGGTGGCAGACTGGATCAAATTCCTGATTTCTGGAGACCATTCGGCAAACTCATGCTGCAGCAACGACTGCCATAAAGCTGATGGATCATGAAGTTTCGTTGGGTCCGGATTCCAGTTTTCAGGAAGTTTCATACCCACCGCGAGATGATAGGAGCCATCACCAAGGTAATGCAAGAAGAATTGCCGCCCTTTGCTCAGGGCTAGGTAATTGCCATTCCCGACCATCGAGGTCAACCAGGAATAGCGTGGATTGTCTGGCTTGAGGAATGTGGTGAAAAAGTGAGTGCCGAGGTATTGGGGCTCAGCAGGCGTGAGCTATAAATTCTTATTAGCGAAGAATGTGTTTCATGGTGTTGACTGACAATTTTGTGCTTACCAATTTCCTGACTTTGGACCAAGCGCCATCTGCGCCTACAATAAGACGAAATCCAGATTGCACGCTGCCATCTGTAAAATGAACTGAATGTGTTCCGTCGCTATTCTTCTGCACACGCTCGATCTTGCACCCCCAGCAAATTCTGCTCTCCGGAATCGAACTGAGAAGAAGTTTTTGTAGATCTTTCCGATCAATCTCTGGTTTATCTTCATTGCTATCTCCGGAGACGGTAGCATAAATAATACCGCCTTGAGAGTCGACAAATTTCACTGGCACACCCCAGCGAGCAAGTTTCCGGAAATCTTCCATCAAGCCGGCCTCTTCCAAAGCAGCTTGTCCTGAGCCTTTGTGGATATCAAGCGTGCCGCTGCTGGAATGTTTGTCGGCCCAAAAGGCAGACTCAACTCGCTCAAATACAATGTAGGGGATAGTGACGAGCTCAAGGAGTCGTGCGAAAATGAGACCAGCTGGTCCAGCGCCAATGATGGCGATAGGTGCTTGCGTCGAAGCCATTGTAAGAGAAGAAATGAATTCTTGGTGATTATGCTTAAGTCTTTACTTTGAGCATTCTAGAAGGGCCAAATAATGATTTCAAGTGTTATATATGCGAGAGCAATACGAGCTTAGGGCTGCGTGTATAGTGGCTCGGGAGCGAATGGCCTCGCACCCGAGTACCTTGATCATAGTTACATAGGTAATTCCGATTTCCAGCAGCTAATAAAAGCTTCCACAGCTTTCTACAACTTCCGAATCTCAAATACCAAGGACTTGTCCAACCTTGAAAAACAGCAAACGACTTCAGGGATACCTAGGCATGCTTCACACGAGACCGAAGACCTTATTTCGTTCCGAGAACATGCGACAAGATGCGCCGAAGGTAGGCAAGCTGGTTTATCCAATATTCCTCTAGTGTCTACGAGACATTCAGGCATCAGATAAGTACCTGCCCAGTTCCTAGGGCATTTTTATCAAATGTTTTTACAGTATAACCTGGATACAACGAACAGAAGGCCGCCCTATCATTATATTGATTTTAGGCTATATATTATTTATATGTATATGGAGAGTGCTCTAAATTATTATTGATTATACTAGTTATTATATCAGAGTGCTCCCCATTGCCATATGAGGGCCTTCAATTCGTTATAGCCAGGTTCTATTGTATACTGTTAGGGTTAAGCGGGACTAGCACAGGAACATGGAGTCACTATGATGCAATAACATTAAACTTCCAAAGAAGCCATGTTGTATATAAACAAGCCTGAAGATATAGAATCAATTATACCTCAGATTCAATCTTAGCTCAGCATCCAGCATCTACTCAGCCAGCTATGGTGGAGCGAAATCAGTATGCAGGTACCCCTGGGACAGCTTCGGTGGCATCGTCCGTTGGGCCGCCCAAAGCACTGGGAGAAAGTAAGCAATTCATCACCGGCGTAAGAATAGTCCATTTACTGACTGAGTGCAGAAATTCTGGCAGATGTTCCGACAGAGCTATCGACCGAGTTGAAACGCTTTGAGGAGATGTTCATTGTGGACAAGGAGAAGTTGAAGCTAATTACTGAGCATTTTGTAGGAGAGTTGGAAAAAGGTGAGCCTTTCCATGCACAATTGAGTCCTGCTAATAATAGACCTAAAAGCGGCACTAACGAGCATCAGGACTGACGGACGATGGTGGTGATATTGTATGTTCAAGTACTTCATTGTCGATTCTCTGAGTAATTCGGCTGACAAGTATGGACAGCCGATGAATGTGACATGGTCATTTGGATACCCTACCGGACTTGAAACCGGCAATTACATCACCATAGACATGGGTGGCACCAATGTACGAGTCTGCAATGTCGTCTTGACCGACGGCAAAGGGGGCGTGGATCTCGTTCAAGAAAAATTCGTTATGCCAGAGGGCCTCAAAAAGAGTAATGCAGAGCAATTGTGGGACTTTCTTGCCGATTGCACTGCCAAGTTTTTGGAAAAACATAAGCCAGGCACCCAGGAAGTGCTACCGCTTGCCTTTACGTTTTCGTTTCCTCTGACACAACCCAATATCCGAAGTGGGATCTTGCAGAGATGGACTAAAGATTTTGACGTGGATGGCGTAGAGGGTGAGGATGTCGTTCCCCAGCTGGAGACAGCGTTTAAAAAGAGGGTATGTTGTTATTCATTTCATCTCAGTGCCTTTCTAACGACGTATAGAATGTGCCAGTCAAAATAGTTGCCGTTGTCAATGACACCACAGGCACGCTTATTGCTTCTGCATACAAAGACCCGAATATGAAGATCGGAAGTATCTTCAGTACTGGTGTCAACGCAGCGTATATGGAAGTCTGCGGTGCAATTCCCAAGATCAAACACTTCGGATTACCGTCCGACCTCGAAGTCGCAATCAACACGGAATACGGCGCCTTTGATAACTCCCAAAAGGTCCTTCCACGAAACCCCTTTGATCGTATCATTGACGAGAACTCTTCACGACCAGGGCAGCAATTATACGAAAAAATGGTGGCTGGGTTATATATTGGAGAAATACTTCGTCTTGTTCTGCTTGATCTGCATGAACGGAATTATATTTTCAGGGGTCAAGATGTTTCCTATCTCCGAAAGAAGAATTCTATTGACTCGCTATTCTTGTCGACTGTCGAAGAGGATAAATCGGATGCGTTACACGACATTGCGTTCATTTTTAACAGTGCTCTGAACATCAAAGCGATCGACTACGAGTTGAAAATAACCCGGTACTTGACCGAACTGATTGCGACTCGTTCCGCTCGGCTATACTCGTGCGGTATTGCTGCCATCAGTAAGAAGAAGGGTTTGGATGCGTGTCATGTAGGTGTCGACGGATCTGTCTTCAATAAGTATGCCCATTTCAGAAACAGAGCCGCGCAGGCTCTGAAGGAGATTCTAGAATGGCCCGAAGGTTTGTCGGATCCAATCTCACTCTATTCGGCAGAGGATGGGTCAGGGGTAGGGGCAGCCCTGATAGCGGCGTTGGCGATGCAAAGATCTGACGGCATTGAAGCAAAGAAATGTGGTCGATGATGCATGTGGATTGCAAGGACGAGAAAGCTTATAGTTTGTGCCTTTTCCATTTGGTTAATGTCGGATTATCGATGCCACGATACGGCACTCCTGCACCCGGGGTGCAGGAGCAACGCGTACGTACGGGCCGGGGTTACTATTATCCCTAGCGCGTACGTAGCGCCCTCGTATATAGCTAGCTAGCCATCCCTGAGCCCCTACGGTTTTGGGGATCAGTCTTTTATAATTGAATATTTATGCTTATAAGCAGGCTCACCTTGTAGGGTAGTTGGACCGCCCTTGCTCCCTATTCTATGCTATTGTGATATGGAATACAGCTAAACTAATACTGATTAGTGAGGCCCATAGATTAGAACTGAGCCCCTATTTACTTCTTTATTACTCCTGGATTGAGCTGTTTACTTAGCTTTGATTTACACCTTATCCCTAACCCTCTGAATTAAGTGTTGGATAATTGATAATATGGTATTACTACTGGATTATTTAGATACCTTTAATCTGACTAGCAAGGATGCTAAAATCTTTGAGAAATATATTCTTAGCCGAATTGATAGCTATACTGACCTATATAATGATGAATTATAGCTTTTATTTAAATGAGACTTTGTGATATAGATGGAAGGAGACCTATGAAATGCACTAATACTATCTCTCTTTAAGCTCTGCAAAATTCTTTGAAGTAATGGAGTATTTATTATAAAGGACTAATGACCTCTGGAAATCCCTTTTACTGAGGTAAAGGATAGAGAAGAAAACTATGAATAGGAAGAAAAAGATGTTATATTAGTTTTATAGTAGCGAGAGTAGCTCTATTTGTTGAACCTCTACCTTAACTATACTGAAGCAATTAAGAATTTATAAAATTATATGATCTAAGTACTATAGTGAACTATATGTATAGAGTAATAAGAACTGTTCTTACTACTACTAACTGGAGCTTATAATATGATTATAAGGCTATAAGTATAATGTAACTAGGCCTGAGAGATAATACCTACCTTAGTTATACTAGGCTAAACCTATAGCCTAATAACCCCTGTTATAAGGATAATATATGAATTGATATAAGCATCAAGTACACCAGCTCAAAGATTTAACACGTCCTATGAACTATAGTAAGCTGTATATGTTACTCTGAATCTCCTAAACCTATAGAAAGCCTTCCTTGACCATATAAAGTACGGAGGCCTAGAGGAGTTATTTGATCTTATATATTAAATATTCACATATATATGTGCTCATTATGGATACTGTACCCTAGAAGCTGTAAGAGATGTGTTCTATATTATGCTTAAAGGTGTGGTATTAAGTTATTACTGGACTAATAATCTGATCTGGATATAATAAGGGATTGACCTAGCAGTAGTAATAAAGGTATGTTTTAAAACTGAAGAATACCTCCATTGAATATAAGAGATATGGGATGCTATAAATCTGCTAAGAATAATGAATAATAACCCTGATAAGCTAATTCTTGAATGTCTTGAGATTATGTTTATAGATATAGAGAAGATGTATTATAAACTCCGTCTAGAGCTTTGAACTGAAGCACTATATGTCTCAAAGCTATTTGCAGCTATATGACTTGTATTGGCGTGCTATGGAGTCTTACTAACGCTAACAACTATGGTTTATGGACTTATGGAATCCCTGCGAAGGATTGTCATATAATGGGAAGATATGAAAAAGGAAGCTATCTAGTACCCCTAAGGCTCTTATATTATTGGTGTATACTTTATAGATTAGTACTATTATTGCCGACAGTCATGCTTATTGTACTGAGGCTGCTTGCTATACTATACCTAGTAACTATATGATAGCTATAGCCGCTACAGCCCCTTATAGAAGCCCGCAGCTAAGATATATAAGGTGTATAAGAAAGTTAGATGCTAGTTAATAAATTATATTATAGAGGAATAAGAGAAAGCCCTCTAACTATATCTTAGCTATATAAAGGCTTATTTTACTAATAGTAAAGGGTAGCCTCCCTAAGCTATGAAATAGGATGATATACTGGACGATAAAGAGTTCAAAGCATTCCTTATAGGTGCAGATATGCCTAGTAGCTACGAAATGTAGGACTATGAAAATAAGGGACTAATACTAGCTACTAGCTGGTTTACTATAACTAGCCTAGACTATAAAGAATTCTCTTAACTACTTGCTAATAATCTTGCTAACTATTCTATAGCTTACTTCCTTGAATTAATGCTATGATTAGACTCTAATCCAAAGCTGCTAAAGGAGGATATTATTATAGATATACTGTATAATGCTCTATTAGTACTACCCTAATATTCTTTCCTTACTGAGCCCTAATACTCTATAAATATATTTATAGGTATATTGATTGATACTAGCACTATAGAGCACTCTATAGCTAGATACCTATAATATCTTGTATATAGGAAGACTACTAAAGATATCATACTTGATATCTTTATAGCTGGCTAAGCCAGCATAAGATTTGGATTAGGCGAATCAATTAATTTGATAGGCTTGATTAATGTACCTACCCCTATTGGTATAATATGATTTTATATACTTAAAGTAATGATACCCTTCCTACTCTTGATTAAAGATATGGACTGACTTAGTATCTTTTTTAATAATATAAAGAATATTCTTGTTAGACTAGACTCCAGTATAATAACTCTAGTATTATGCTACTTTGGTTATCTATTCCTTATATAAGACTACTTGCTCTAATTGTACTTAATTAAATCCTTTAATATAGAAGTATGCTTTCTTACTGAAACTGAACTATGCTATTTATACTACTAGTTTGGATACCCCTTAGTTAAGAAGCTCTGAAAACTGTTTAAATATATAGGCTATAATATTGATACCAAAGTATTAAGGTATATTTAGAAGGTCTGCTATTACTGCTAAATCTATAGCTAGTCCCCTAGTTGCTTTAGATTCATAGTATAGGATGATGTCAACTTCAACTACTTAATTATTGTTGATATTATGTATATTAGTGGTAAACTAGTGTTCTATATCATTAATGAAGCAATGTGTTTTAATGCTGTATATTGGCTTGAAAATATATCAGTAAAAGCGACATGGACTGCACTATGAATTATGTGGATTAATATGTATCTTAGCCCCCCTGATTTTATTGTTACTGACGCTGGTAAGAACTTTACTAGCAAGGAATTCTTATGAGATGCTTTATTAATGGATATAATTGTTACTACTATACCTGTCGAAGCCTATTAGTTAATTAGCGCTATTAAATAATATTATGCTGTACTTTGCTGCTTGTATAAAATTATAAAGAAAGAACTGCCTGATATCTTTATTAAAGTAGTGCTATAGATGGCTATAAAAGCTATTAATAATACTATAGGCCTGGATGGTCTTATTCTAACCCTTCTTATCTTTAGTGCTTATCTATAAATGACTAAATATGACCCCCTAGTATCTATAATTGCTTAATGTGCTGCTGCAGTCAAGAAAGCAATAACTAAGATATAAAGGATATGTGCTTGATGCTAAATTGCTGATGCTATTAATATATAAAATAGACCCTTATTAACTACTGTATATTATCTTTCTTTTAACTTGAATATACTTGTATGGAGAGAAGGAAACACTGGATATATAGGAGAATAGACTAGACTATATAAATTGCTAGTAATTGATAATGAGATGTGTATAATTGAGCTTCTAAATGGATTAATCTTATTCTGGTCAACTGCTATCAAATTATACCATATTGATTCTAAAGTATAGCCTGATGATCCTACCCTTAGTAATAGTAACGATACTTATCTAGACCCTGGAGAAGATATTCAGGATACTATAAAAGCTATTAAGGCTATATTACCAGCTATGACCCCACCCGCACCTTTGGTTGTTATTCTATGATATGAACCTGAAGTAACTGACTTATAGTGCCCCTAGTGAGACTACTATTTACCTGTATGATATAGGGAAGGTTATATATAGTATATATTCCTAGGCAAGTTCACGGAGGAGTACGAGGAAGAGTCATGATATTAATTCATAGCTACTGTACTAGCCTGATTTGAAGGGTTATAATAGAAAGAAATTAATGGCCTACTAGAATGGTGTGTATTTGAATATGTCTAAGAAAAAGATATACTACTAGGCATGTGTATATTTATTGTAAGGTTTGTTAATGATATAAAGAATAAGGGTACTGACAAAGCCTTTGAAAAATTGTGGCTTGTTATATAAGCCTACAATAATAAAGGCAAGGAGTATGTACTAATATAATCACTAATAATATAACAAGCTAGCCAATGAATTATTCTCTGCCTTGGCATAATCATGAATAATGTATGATACTATATTTGGGATATCATATAGGCTTATATTTAGTTAATAACAAAGCTTAACTGTGACTTTTATATATGAATTACACTAGAGCTCGTAGAGTACTTTCCTAGAGTGATATTTCTCAAAGTTGTATGATCTCTATATAGGATCCCTGAAGCAGGCAACTATTGGTTCTGTATGTATTATAATTACTATACTGAAAAGCTTAATATGGAAATGTCTATATATGACCTGTGCCTCCTTTATTATTCTGATTTAAAGCAAGGATTTGGTATTGTTGGAATATAAACTAATAATACCTTTATTATTGCTGATAATATATTTGTAGTATAAGAAGAAAATGAGATATAATATATGAATATCCTCTATAAGCCCTGAGAGGAGCTGATAATCGATAACCCACTTAAATTTAATAGAGCTGTTGTTATAGAGACTGCCTAGAGTATTACTCTTATCTAGAAACATACCTATAGTTATATTTAGCTTGTACAAAGTTAATCTATAAATACCATGAATTCATATGGCAAGATATGAAAAGATGCCACTCTAAGAGAACAATATATTACCTAATAAGCCCTTGGTATATATATTGCTTTAATATCATAACCTGAAGCTTTCTTTAATCTATTTTTTATAGCATAAATCATAGACTCCTAGAAAGACGATATCAAGGCACTAAATAAGTGTTTATAATAGCAACTTGATAATCCTAAATGAGGACTATGATTTGTTAAACTAGATATATAAACCCTACATCTTATTACCTTTATTG
Organism: Talaromyces liani; assembly: GCA_022814505.1. Lineage (NCBI taxonomy): Eukaryota > Fungi > Ascomycota > Eurotiomycetes > Eurotiales > Trichocomaceae > Talaromyces > Talaromyces liani. The sequence goes on from JAKLNL010000001.1 coordinate 1,976,893, forward strand.
ATGCGTTATTTACTAATAATAAGGATTTGTTGTTATAACTTGGCTATATTATTATACTAGTAGATAAAGTAAATAATGTGAATATCCTCTACTAGTCCTTTATGAAGTGTAAAAGAATTATATGCAGTGTATTTAGCTCTAAAATATATATATTAGCTAATGGATTTAATATTGCAGCTATAATTAAGTTAACCCTTATATAACTACTCTATCTTACTGAACCTCTACCCCTAATTATCTGTATAGATTTGAAGAGTTTATATGACTATCTTGTCAAGCTTGGTACTATGTAGGAAAAGCGCCTTATGATTGACCTTATGTGCCTATACTAATTATATAAATGTCAAGAGATATTAGAGGTTAGATAGATTAATAGAGACAGTAACCTTACTAATGCTATAATAAAAGGTAAGCCATACTGTGCTTTGCAAGAGCTTATTAATATAAACAAGCTATATATCAACATTAATGGATGGGTGGAAAGAATAGCTATAATATATAGCCCTAAATATAAGGCTATAAGATTTACTATATTATTAGAATTACTAAAGCAGTAGCCATATAGCTAGATATCTTAATTCACACTATTCCTCTACTATTTTTCTACTTCTTTTTATATTTCTATTTACTTGCTATACGCCTGTTACTATACTAGATTGTATATTATTCACTATACTTTTTCTTCCTTCTGGAGAGTTGCTAGTATTGGATTATTAATACTACAATACAGCACTCCTGTATCTAGGGTGCAGGAGCAACATATATATATAGGCTGGGGTTACTATTATCCCTAGTGTGTATATAGCGCCCTTGTATATAGCTAGCTAGCTATCCCCGAGCCCCTACGGTTTTGGGGATCAGTCTTTTATAATCGAATATTTATGCTTATAAGCAGGCTCACCTCGTAGGGCAGTTGGACCGCCCTTGCTCCCTATTCTATGCTATTGTGATACGGAATACAGCTAAACCAACAGTTAAGGAATGAATAGCAGACTTGAAAACAGATATCGAGTGGCCCAGTCCCACCTAATCCATGGATAGGAGTCGGCTGTGATTAGTCTAACAAAATTGAGCGCCCCTGACTAGAATACTCAGACCTCAGCATCTACATAGATTCTTACATGTGTAGTTAGTGGATATTTCTAAAATACAACGACGTTAAAGATACCCAGTTGACCTACATTTCAAGCCGTAACCCTAACCTCCTATCCTGCATTTCGCTATTTTTCTTTAATTAATCTCACAGCACTTCTTTCTTTCCTACAATAGCACTGGCGGGATATTTTAACTGTGGTCTTCGACTATTAAATTGTGTTTCTGGCACCATATACCACTTCATATCAAAGGGAAAGATGAAACAGGGTTAGGGTTACTTTCAGAGTCAGAAGTTATAGTGCACGTGACAAGTAATCGTTCTTTCCTTCCTCCACTTAACGCGTCCTCAACTTCCTCCACGACAACCTCGCGTAGACTTTGCACTTCATCAACAGACCCTGGACAATGAGCATACGTTGATTGCTTAAGGCTTATATTTATCTTATGTGATTGAAGGATCCTACAGTCAGAACAGGATGCGGTTCCGAAGTCAGCTAACCAATGTGGGCACCTTTGCAAGTAAGGCACCATCCACACCACACCGAAAGATTGCACCTGACTAGAAGCTTCATAGAACTTGCCGCCTCTCTCAACTCCTTGGGGAAGATTTGCTGGATGAGGCTGGAACGGGAAACTGTGCACTTTACTATCATTCCCGACCAAGGGACACAAGTCTGGGCTGTGTTGCCAGCGGTCAGTTAGACGACCATTACTACAGGAGTTTCAAAGCTGACTGCACGATCAGGAAGCTATATTTGATGAAAGTTATGTGCTTGAAGCCGCAGCTGGTGCCGTCAACCTTGAGGTTCCAATTGCTGCGCTTTCCCGTGCTCTCCGGTCTGCAATTGGCGACAAGTCTGCTCAGTTACGGCTGACGCGGAAAGGCAACGTCCCGCTGCTTGCCCTTACCATTGTCTCGTCTTCATTAGTCCCAGGAAATATTCCTGTCGGTTCTGAAGTTGACGAGTTTGGTGGAATTGACCATGACCAGAGCCAGTCGGTTGCGCGGGCTAGTGCTCCTCGTGAGCGCGAAACCGTAATCACCCAGGAAATACCGGTCAAGGTGTTGCATCAATCTGCGGTTGAAGGCTTACACGAGCCCCGTTGTCGAGATCCGGATGTTCACATCATCTTACCAAATCTAGCACAGCTAAAGGCAATCTCGGATCGCTTCACGAAACTTGCAGCGAGCAGTGGCAAGTCAAGCGGAGGAGCCTCGCTGGCTTCTGGCACAACTGGCCCGAAATTGCAATTGAGTGCCAATATGCATGGCTCGCTCAAGATCGGGATTGCAACGGACTCATTACGCATCTCAAGTGTCTGGACAGGATTGACCAACCCACCACTTGATCCGAGACAGATGCAGGGTACAGATATGGATCAGCTCCCCAGTGAGCGGATGAGACAGCTCGGTAATTCGGACGATGACGATGAAGCGGGGTGGGCTAAAGTAAGAATTGACGGGAAAGACTGGGGGAGGGTACTTAGTGTGGGCCGTCTAAGCCCTAAAGTTGTCGCTTGTAGGTCCATCTCAGTCTGTTGCAAGCTCAGGGCTAACTACTCGTTCAATCAGGTTTTATACACGAAACGGCTTTGATACTCTATGTCTATTTACGCGGTGGCCTTTCAGGAGAGGAGTCTTGCTTGACGGTTAGTACATCAAATCTATATTTGTCTGTTCTTTGCTCACTAATTAGTATTACATCAACTCCTACTCAACTTGAACCTGAATTATAACTCAACATATGACATTCGCACAAGTCATTCCTTGCAGGAGGATATACTCTTCAGACCCAAGCATTACGGCTCTTCGAGCAACCAGACCAAACGAAGTCAACAGTCAACACTTTGAACTAGGTTACGCTTTTGACATACGATATGTTAAATGAATCGATCATACGTTCATTGCTTGCATTGTGGCGGAAGCCACGATTGGCTTCTCCAAACGCTAACGGCGTTGGATAGCCTCTATGATCTGACTAGCTGCATGTGCTATTTCAATAGGCTGGATGGCGATTCCTTTCTGTTTCAAGTGGCTTTAGCCTATGATTGGAGGACTTCTCGAATGATCGTCGATACCTTAGGGGATAGCATATGGTGGTCATTGGATATCACATTCGATATCCGCCATCATAGCAATTCAAATAGTCGCAACCACCCAGAAGGAAAAGCATTTGCTCCTTGCGATGAGTTATTATAGGCCTTTCTTTTCGAAATCGATCGAAACCGAATGTTGTACTATCATATTCAATCCATCGCATAGTCACCCAGGTAACTGTTCAGTTGAGACGTTATTGATGCAAAGCTTGACGGCAGGACGCTGTCAAGGATCGAATTGCGGGACCGCGAAAACAGTCACTATTTCTCGCATTAGAGCGATCACACGAGTATTTGTCGAAGATATTTCAATGCTTCCAGAAATACATATAGAACCAAGAGTGCAACTACCGGCTGTCGCATTATCCAAGTGTCTGACATGGGCCCGAACAGTTTCGGTATTCCAGAAAGAAAAAGTAACAATGCCGAACACTGCCACGGCCTCGGAACAAGCGAAAACAGAAAAGTGTTGGACGAAAGGCGAATGTGATGTGTTATCTCGGCTACTAGGATAATCGGACAGCGCTATTTTGATGTGGAGTACGCAGATGCAAGGGGTCGGAGCCATCAACTTTATTTGAGCAGGAAATCGTTCCCCCTCCTCCCCACTCGATATGTTCATTGCTAGACTTTTCGATGGAACCACATGTCTGCATCTCGTACTCAGGGCACTGACGCATTCAATCCATGCATTTGGGCAATTCCTGTTTGTCGCTTACGCATCGACACCACTTATCCGACTGGCCCTGCAGCCAAGCTCTGACCTTCGACTGGTTTCTTACTGAACGACATCCTTTAACGCTGTTCGTCATGGCTAATAGTGTTAAAGACCATGCGAGGGACGATGGATCGGAAGATTACGAATCGTTTCTTTGGGTCGACTCTTTCAACGCAACTTTTGTATGGATAAACGCGGACCTCCGCCGAAATCCAACATGCCCGTGATATGTGATAAAGGGGGGAGTCCGATAAGTTTAACTGACCTTTTTTTTCTTTAAAAGGCAACGAGTAGCCTATTGCTGATAACATAATTGCGTTTTTGAGTTATTCTCTTCCCCAAGCACTTGTGTATGCGCGTCAATATTTGAACACCATGCAATGCCAGCACTGCCCAAAACGTTTCTTTGATAGGTGAGATGTCTTTTTCCTTCACAAATTCGCTTGCTTTTTGAATACTCTCCATTCCGTTCTGACCAAAGCTATCGCAGAAACGAGTTCGACCTTCACACCCAATCTCACAGCGACCGACAGCGAGAAATCCTAAACCCAAAGACAGAAATCGGAGCATTTCTCCAGGCGAACGCTCCGGAGGGGCCGAGGAGAACTGTTTTACAAGCATCGACTTTGCTATCGCATTGGAATGTCGCGGGAGGGAAAAGTATGAACAACCATCCTTCCACATACGGATTCCGGGGGCACCACTGATAGGAAATTAATTAGATTACGATCAAGCGAGTGCAGATATCAAACATTTCCAAGATGTTTTACGAAAATTTCCGCCCCGGCCCAATAAAGACCTTTATACGATAGAGCTCAAGGATGTTTCTTGTGCTGACTGTGATGCAATATTTTCATCAAGGTAAATATTCAGCTCAAGTGCGAGAATACCAACACCAGTCTAATTCGAAATAGTGCTGAGTTGGACAACCATCGCTTTTCAAAATTCTGTCCTGGTGCAGCGATCGTGGTCCATGTCATGATGAGAGATAAGTAAGCGGACACTTCATGAGGATGGTCGGATGGAGCTGATATTGACCAATATCTTCACAGCCTCATCAACAAGGGCTATAGGATTGAGAAAAGGTTGGTTCCTTTGGAGGGCTATCCTCTCAGAGTGCCCTGCAATAAGTGCAAGGACGTTTTCCCGAGCGACGAAGCAAAAGAAGCCCATGAGAATTTACGTATGCTTGCGGGGATCTCCAGAGATACAGCCGATTGACTGACACTTGCCAGATCAAACACACGACCTCACATGTGTTCAATGTGGTCAGAATTGCGATACCCCGTACGCTCCCTCAAGAGTCCTGAATCGACGATTTGACCGATCAAAGCTGAATACGTATAGATACGAATTACGATTACATTATGACTATCACGATGATATGGAATTCCGACAAACTCAAAAGGAGGTTTGCTCCAGCAAGTTTAGCCATCGACGAGCTTCTAGTCATCCGCAGATAACCCACGGAGCCTCATTATCTATTACAAGAAGTCCTACAGAGAACGCCATAAGACAGGTTCACAAGCGGAAGTCGCAAAGATTACTTGATGCTTGGTCTTTGAAAAGTATGTCTTCCCGTCCTGCTGATGGAACGAGGCTAATTGAAACAGAAACCGGAAAAGGTGACGAGGGAGAAATTGTGGCAATTGCTTTCTCACTTCCTGAAGATATGGAAAGAGGTAATCATTTGATCTATGATTCGTCGTAATTTTGGACCGTGTACAGTGTGAATGCTAAAATCAAATCAGTTCATGCCAACGAAGGGAAATTACAAGACGTGGAAGCCCGTGCTGTCGTCAACTTTCCCATCACCCAATTTACTACATGGCTCGATATGAGAGATAATGGTATGTTCTTTTGCTACATTGTCATGGTACCTCTCAATTGACAATGCGGTTTAGACGAAAGATGCCTTGATTCACCCACATGTAGCGAGAAAGACAGCCTTTTGGAAAAAGGGCGGCCATCTCTCGATGAAGATAAAGCTGCTGTCGCTCCCCGTCGAATGTCTCTGCTCAAATCTGTCCTTGGCTTGACATTACCAAAAAGTGAGTGCAAATTCATCGTCTCGGAACTATCTACTTACATAAACTAGGACTTTCTAGATCAGACGCGTCGGCAAGCCAACCTCGCAAATTGATGAAAAAGGAAAACTCCGTGCGATTCTCTTTTGTGTCAAAACCCAAGAAAAGCAGAGAGACCACGAGGAGTGAAAGCCGCACCAGCAACAGGATCCTTGAGCTATCAGAAAAGACCATTGATCTCGGGTCACCGCGTCCAGTAGAAACCGATGGTGGTGACAGCAACCCCTTTATCCATCTGCGAATATCGGCTGATGGCGCGAGTGTCGAAGACAAGTCTGGACGACGGCGCTTGCTGCAGATGGAACAAATAGCTCACGTTTATTCGGTGGTGTCTGCGGATACGTCACTTGGATCAATAAAAACGCAAATCATTTCATTACAATTTCGCGCCGAGACGGATCTGGAAGGCGAGAATCCGAGAGATGCTATCCTTGCATACAAAGAAATACTAGACATTCTTAGTAGGTATCCTGCTTTGGACACAAATTTTCGCATCAGATCTGGCATCTACCACCGACTGGGATCTGTCTATAGCACTCTCGGGGCGGCTGGAGAGTCGGAATATTACTTTCTGAGAGCTTTAGCGATCTATAGGAGGATATACGGACGTGATCAGAGTGTCATTTATGCTCTGCTCAACGACATCGCTAAACTGTGTGAGAAAGATGGATATGCGACCGAAGCATCAGCTCTTTACGAGAGAGTGCTAGCTGGTCGATTGAGAGTCCTAGGACACAATGATCCGGAGACACTCAATTCCATGCAGGAGCTTGCAAGCATCAAAGCGAATCTAGGAGACCTTGAATCAGCGCTTCAACTCCTCGAGGATGCTGTCCCGGCCTATGAAACTGTCTTGGGTCTTCAACACGAGAGTACATTGATTGCCATGAGCCACTTATCAATTCTATATCAAAAACTTGGACTGAACGAACAATCACTCGCTACATCCAGGAAGATGCTTCCGCATTGTAAAAATGTGGTAGGCTATGAGAGTCCAGTGACACGAAACACGATCATCAGGTATCTCGAAGAAGCTGGAAACTTTGACTTCCCGGCAGATGTCAAATTGATACTCGATTACTATCGAAGATCCCGATCTGCCGAAAGCTTTCGTGTACTTCAAACTTTGGGCCGTGCTTATATGGAGTCGGGCCTGAATCGAGACGCATGTGAAGTCTTCTTGTCTCTATTAGATGAAACCACTGGTGCTAAAGAATTGGACTCGTTGGAGTTCTTTGATGCGCTAAGCGCTTTATGCGTGGCTCTGGAGCATCTGGGACACTTCGATGAAGCCATCAAAAATTATGGACAGCTTTTGCAATCGGCGCACAAAACGCCGTCGGATCATCCATCACGATCTCGTATAGACTATGCCAGGAGCCGTGTGACAGATTTGATTCATCGACGCGAAGTTTTGACTGCTGAAAGGCGTGCATGGGAGATGTTCGAAGACGGACCTTGTACGTCTTGCCAATTGAAGACGAAGTCTTTGTGTAATAGTAAGTCTGCGGTTCGAACCCAAGATGGGCTCTGAGAATGCAATTGCTAATCCTTCAAGCTTGCCACATTGTCCGTTTCTGTAGCGTTGCCTGTCACGACAAAGGCCGCCTAAAACACAAACTATCCTGCATCCCGTCAGTGACTCTTCGCGAATCCAGATCGGTTGCAATAACCCCACGGTGTCCCCCGGCTGTGCAGAACGATGCACTCAGCATGATACTCCCCGTCGACAGAGGCAGTACACCCCCAAGCATCACAGCGAGTCATACCGTATACCTTGATCCACGAAACTTCACAACTTTCCGCATGAAATTGAGTTCCAACGTCAATACCCTTCTGGTATTTTCTCCAGAAGCCGATATCAGATATACCATTATCGGCAATCTATCCGAGTCAGGCTCCGACCAAGTCTCCCTACCAGCATCGGCATCCGTCTCAATATCAGCAGGGAAAAAGCCCTCAAATATGATACCATCCACGCTCTCGGATTACAAATGGCTCACACCAGCACAGCAAGAGTCAGTATCAATCACGCCAATGGAGCAGTCGGCTGCCATATATCTGGTCGTAGCACCTGGAGAACAAATGATGAAGAGCCTTGTGGAGAAAAGAGTACGCGCCCGCAGTGCTGGAGGAGAGAAAGAATATTTTGAGGCTCTAGATGTTCCAGACTCACAACTTATTGAGTTTGCGCAGGGTTTGATGATGAATGGGTATATGGGTGAAGCATTTTTGTATATTGTTGGGTGGATGTAATCTAGATTCTTTTTCTTTCTCCTTGATGATAAGTACCTTTTCATGATACATTTTTGATACGTTGATGCTAAAAATATGTATTGCTGCACAACTAGCTGTTGTATCAAACCATCTTTGCCTACAACTCTCTGCAATCATGTGCTGGCGCCTCCAGTAGATATGAGGGTACTGTGTCAAAATCACAACCGCAGCTCATCCTTACATGTACTCCTCACAAGAACCCACTGTATCTCCTGCACAACCACATCCGGCCTTAGAATATTAATATTATGCCCACATCCCGAAACCTCCACCCACCGCGCATTTGACGAAAGCTGCAATTGCTCACGCTGCAACTCCTCGGACCAGGAATCCCACTTATCCAACAGATCCCTAAATGCCTGGCGCTGCTCAGCAGTACCATTCCCAGCCTCCACACCAGCCTCGTACATTTTCTCATAATCCCGAAATGACTGACACTTAATCACGCTCAAAGGTTTGTCTCCTAGCACTCTCTCCTTGAACTGATTCTTTTCACTTAATTGCCAGCAAACTGTTTCATACGCTGCAACCTCAGCCTGTATCGCAGACGCACTTTGACTCATTTCAATCGCCCTCGTCCTCCACTCATCCGTCGACAACTGCGCATTTGCTCTCAACCCTGTAACAGCAGAGAATTTCAGATTACCCGTGACAGCGTTCATGTTTGGATCCGGTAGAGGGAAATACCCCGGTTGTCGTTCCGTAGAGGCGTCGGCGAGGACCATACCTGCTACTTGACTGTCCCTCAAATGCAGAAATTCTCGCGCAACAATGGCGCCATATGAATGCGCGACAAGTACATATGGCCCTGAAATACGAAGCGCATCAAGAAGTGTGCACAGCTCTTCTGCTGCCATAATTGCCTCTCCTTTGGTGGAATTTGCGTCGTTGTTATTGTTGTCCTTGTCAGTGTTTGTATCTGCGCGCCTTTCGCTTTTCCCAAGACCGGTACGATCATATATCAATATACGTGCGAAGCGGGATACGCCTTCTTGGACTCTGGGCCAGGAGGAGGATGATTCGCCTGCTCCGGGGAAGATGATTACGATAGGGTCGTTCGTGCATGTGGTGTTGTACCCCGCAACTGGGCTGGTGTCAGAAGCATTTGATTGTGGTCGAGCATGGCGAGGTGGACCGCTTACTGTGACGAATAGGCGATGGGTTCCGATGGATACTAGGGATGATAGGGAAGATGAGGTTTCCCATGTGGAGAGTTCGTTGGACATTTCGTTTTTGTTTTATCGTTTATGTAGAGAGGTGTTGATGAAAGCCTCTAGGTAGCGATCCAGTTAGTAACTAAGTTCCTTCAGCCCCAAGGCTGTTTGTTTCGGAGGCTGCACTAGCCTCCGGTGCCCTACCGGTGGCCCTAACATGCCCGAAAGCTGGATGGCGACCATCGTGATTTTGCTGATGACACTCTTGTGCCGTCTTGGAGGACAAATATGTGAACACGATGTATATCCATGGATGTTGATCGCACATAAAAACACCTTCATGTCGACGCAGGCAATGGAAAGGGTATGTACAATCCTCTTGGACAAATGGGCGTTTGAAGCTGAAAGCGAGATGATCGGAGTATTGCTTCGTTAGTGAATCCTTGTATTTGACTGTAACACGAGACATTGGAAGCTCGAAACCGTACAGCATGCCGAAAGATTATGCACGATTGATGACCTGAAGCAGGGTCTCATCTTCCTATTCAGACTGTCTATGCAAATGCAATTTGGTACGTAGGAAGGCCATAATTGGATGAGATGGCAATTTACGTGCAAAAAGATGCCGTCATATCAGGTATTTCTTCATGCATCATGGCACGCTCGAGCCCAATCTGATAGTCCAAATCACCAAATGAATAAACAACAACAGAGATAACCTTGACCCACTATAAACAACACCACGAGTCAGAGTATTTCCTGATATTAACAATGGTCAAACGATCAACAGGCCATAGTAATGCGATATGCTCATTGGCAGATGTTGGACTGACTAGGTTCCGGGATCTGATATCCCATTTTGGAAACTGGATACATCGACCAATAGCATCAAGAAGGGCCGGATATAGTCAAATGTATAGAATCAACCTCTTCCTCTCTGATGGTATTGTGGAGCAGGTCCCATGGCATAGACATTGAAACATACGATAAATCTATAATCGTCGAAACTCGAAAATGGCAGAATTGGCTCGCACGTTGCCAGCATCGTGGTATTGTAGTTCGCCCCTGTACCAGCTGGAAAGACGGGCTGTTTTTTTGAAGGTGTGTTATAATTGCTTTATTTGGTTTCATATTGATGCTAAGTTCATCCTGATAGTCATGGTACTTGATTGGACCGGTTGTCAGATTCGTAAATGTGGACGAGAAGGTCAGCTTTGAGATCGCACAGCAGCAAATCTATGCTGTACGGGTTTCTGCAACAACAGAATTTCCAGGCAATAATGATTTGAAGGTTTTTGAAGCCAGCACGGTACGCATATATTCATTTCTCAAACGTTTACGATTGGCTTATTCACTCTAACGATATTTCTGACCTAGGGCAACCAACTACCCAGTCATGTAACTCCAACAGGACTATTATTCGCAGCATTAAGCTCATCCGCGCCATCATTCCACGAATTCTTCCCCGATATCGAGAAACTCCTCGCCAAAGTCGACTTCACAAAGCGTCCCTGGAGACGCAGCATCAAGTATGAAGGAAACTTCAACTGGAAGACCATGGTAGATGGGTACCAAGAATGTTTGCATTGCCAATATACCCATCCATCATTTAGTGTCTACTACCCTCCGACTTTTTACACGGTATATAATCATCAGAATTTCTCGCAGCATGTTGCGGATCCGAAGAAGCCGGATGATGGTTTGTTTCTGTATTTCTTTCCGATTTGTACGCTTAACGTCTATGGCGGAGGAATGAGTTCGTTTCGCGTGTGTCCAACCGAGAAACCAGGCGTCACGAGGATGGAGTTTGACTACTATCATGTTGAGGAAGGTGCCAAGTTTGAAGATTACTTTCAGTTCACAAGGCAAGTTGCCATGGAAGACTTTGAGTTATGCGAAAAAGCGCAGACGAATCTGGAGAAGGGTGTTTATGGGGAGGGCATCCTGAATCCAGAGAAAGAGAGCGGCGTTGCATGTCAGTTTCACTTTCGACCCTACTTCTTAGCATTGGGATCTTTGCTGATACGGTATGCTACAGATTACCAAGAAAGGGTTTTCGATCTCGTTCGACAACAATTCGAGGAAGAAAGGAATAAGCGTGACACCGAAGGCGATAGATCAGTAGTTGACTCGGTGCCTACTTCAAGAGTCATTGAGGCAGAGGCCTGAGCGAGTCCGAGAACATATATAATGATTTGATTTATCAATCTTTGAGGGCGGGATAGTCTGATAAACAAAGCATAACGTCTCTACTCGAGTCACTTGACTTAGAGCATGCACGCCTATTGCGAGATACTGTATCCGTAAATCCCCTCTTTCAATAACCGTTAGAATATTGGTAATAATGTTATTGAAGTGACGTAAACTCCTTGTGATCAACTCTACGCCTTGCGGGACTGTTTCAAAGAGGAAAACACTTCCTATTTCGGGAATTATTCTAAGCCCTAATGTTGATTCGTTGCCTTTCGAATAGTAAGCATGCCACTTAATTAAGCACAATGGTTAGCTGCATATTGATAATCCAGGTGTATCTGCTAATCTCGAAATGATTGTGATAATACGTCGTATTTGCATATTCAGCTGCACTAGTAAACTGCTTATTGTTCTGAGTCAACCCTCCAATGGGCTATTTATCGGACAGCCTCCTGTAGCTATTAAATTTGCACCTAATCGTCCCCTCGGTTTTAGGCATCAAATGCAAGAGCTATTGCAAAAAGCCAACAATGACAGAAACATCATCGTTTATTGTGGGAATTCTGGTTGGTGTCGTCTTGGGCACCACCGCCGTTCTTTCATTCAGCAGATATTTTGCCCTCAACGGCAGCAACGACAATAATGATCCAGTTTCAAGAACGCTTGAAAATGAAAAGAAAAGCTTCAAAGCTGAAACAGAGTCTGTTGTGACAAAAGAAACTGAGTTTCCTCCTAGCTGGTTTTCTTCAACCGATAATTTCAATCTCGAGACGCGTGCAATATTTTCCAAGGTTGATAACCCTAATATACCTCCCCAGCACTCTCAATGATGCTATAAGAAAATGAAAGTAATGCTGTGGAGCAAAGAGAAGGACTACGCTAATCATATGTGACTTTTTCGACGTTTTCATTTTCATACTTATAGTGCTGGATTCTCCTTACTCATACAAGCCGCTTCTCGAAACCAGGCGACTACCACACATTCTCTCTATGCGGCTACTCAATCTTCCTCATTTTAGGCAAAGATTACAAAATCCGCGCTTTCCATAACGTGTGTCGTCACCGAGCCTATACAGTTACCCGAAAGGAGTCGGGAAGTAGTACGGTGTTAGGTTGCAAGTATCATGGATGGAGCTACGATGTCAAGGGCCAGTTGGTGAAAGCGCCTATGTTCGATGGTGTGCCGGGGTTTAGGAAGGAGGATAATGGATTGTTTGAGGTTCCGTTGAGGGTAAGTGAGGGCTCTGGTTTGGTTTGGATTAATTTGGATGCAGCGAGGATGATTGGGGATGATGATGGAGAGAGGCGGGAACGAGAGATGGTGGATTCGTTCTTGAATCTGGGGCGAAAGAAATGGCGATGGGTTGATGGAAGGACTGTTGAAGGAGGGTTTAATTGGAAGAGTGCTGGTGAGTATACCAGACCTAATAGAAGCTTTCAGGTTGACTAACGAGTAAAACCGGCAGCCAACCCAGAGACCTTTAACATTGGAATCCCTCAGCTGCCAACATCAACCCTATTAAAAACTTGGTTGGGCAAAACTTCAAGTCAGACATTGACTTCGCGCTCATTTCCCTGCTCAATGGTGTATACGATTCCTGATACGAATCTCTGGTATTCAATCATCTTGCTGCCGTCGTCATCAACCAAGACACAAATCCGTTGGGACCTCTACTCCAACTCCAGCAAGCCTAATACAGCCATAGAAAAAGCAATTTTATCTCAAATTGAAGGAATGATAAGTATACAAGCCAAAGCCCTGGAAAGTTCAGCCCAGCTTGTGGATGATGGGAATAGAGGTACGTTCATTTATCGCTTTTCAGATAAATTATGTAAATTTTACCCTACGTCGGTAGCTAAATACATACGAACAGATATTCAATCCGAAATCCTTTTCCATCTAAAAGCTCATCTGAGGGTTGAAAAGGCGCTAGGAAAGGAGGTTATGTCCGCAATGAACAAGATAAAGACAAGCGAGAAATTCCTACAGGCTGAAACTAGTGAGTCATTTGTTAAATTCTGATAGTGAGGGTAGTTGGAATGCTGATTGAATGATGTAGTGTGCAAGGAACTGGATTGTTTGAGTGGTAATACGTCTGGGACAGGCAGTAAACAGCAGAATATTTTGGCTTGGTAATGGCTTGCTTTTGATTCTTTTTCCACCAAGATAACATGTTGGATCGTGATCCTTTGCCATACGCAGTCAGCTATCGGCCTGGGAAACAGGAATTACTAGTCCACGGGTGTGTTTACAAGCGTATACCCAGGTGACTATACAAGCTTACAATATGGAGAACTCCCGACCACTTTCCCACATTTAATCAATTCCTGAGAACCTTTCCCTCTGCTGTTGTATCCACAATGAGGGCATCCGTAAACTACAACGTCTTTTTGTTTGTGTGCCTCTTCTTCAGCTCCTTACATCAAGTTCTTGCAGGATCCCAACTAGCCCTGGAGCGGAAAGGTATGTCCAATATCAGTCCCAAAGGGTCAATGCTGATGCTGAGGATGAAGTACAGAGCGCTAGAATACCTCGACTATTGGACAAAAGAAGAGTTGGGCGGGCCTTTTACTATCTCTCCAGGTTGCAAGGGCAGCCGAGCCGGTGGTAGATGCACATTATCCAAATTCCTAATGTACAACTAGAAGGGAAAATCGAAGACGCCGCCCTCAGCATACAATCTCTGGCCAAGCATCCCTTCGGATCCCACAACCTTGAGCATCAAAGATTTCGTGGAAAAAAATCATGACTGCCGAATTCGACGTTACTATCAGGAGGGGCGTATATTTGAAGCCCGTAACCAACATTGACCCCGCGAAGATATTTCCAAGCACACTGCAGTTGGATTACTTTGACCTCCTGGCTAAAAAGGGCTCAAGGATCGGAGCGCTCAAGGCCAAGTCAGACACGCTCACCGATTTTCAGAACCGGCTTGTACAGCTTGGGAATGACGCTGCTGAAGCTGTCCATGAACTCCGCTACGAGGACAATGAGAAATTCAAAGTCGAGGCTTTGAAAAAGAAACTCCCTTTTAAGATATTGACCAGTCCCTATACGATCAAAGCATTCCAGCGTACCTTCATTCGGCTGGATATTGTCAAGACGGCTGGGGCACCAGGGGTTGCGCCCGGCGCTCTAGCAGACAGGAACTACGTTCAAACCGACGCTTTGGGAAAGTCACACGCGAAGGCTATATAGGCTGCGCGAGTAGCGCGCATGTTCTTGAGTTGCCAATGCATTCTGAAATTGTAAAGCTGCCCAGGTGTGGTCGACGGAAAAGGAAGGCCGCATGAAGTTGGCATGTGGCCACAAGCTTTGGGGAAGCTTTTGGCAAGCTTTTTAGCTAGGTAGTCCTAGTACGGCTCGGCACGCCTCAACGGGCCGTACTAGGAATACTTAACTAGGGGTACAGATTCGGTAATTATGACAAAGCGAGGCTGCGAGGGTTGATAACTAGTTAACTAAGTTAGCTAGAGTCTGGATGTAGGTACGGAGTACAAATAAAACTCCGCAGCGCGTCCGTGCTCAACACAACAACCTTCCTCAAATCATTTAACTAAGCTCGCTTAGCGCTGACCAGGTGCTGACTTGCCAGGACACAGGCCCCTGGACACATTTGTTGATTCGCGTGGGAGCTTCATTTAGCCACTCATTGCCCTGATATTTGTTGCAGGATGGCGCAATAATGGCGGCTCGCATTTCTCTGGCCCGTAACCTGATCTTTCCCCACCTATCCCTTCGTATTCGGCCAGATCTTCAGTTGAAATCAACATCTTCATCTTGCAATTGGGGAAGAGGAAGTATTTTCGCTGAGACGTCTTCCCCTAGGGTCCCCGCAATACTGCATATGGGCTCTCATGCTTATTCGCAAAACATGTCAAGGAGTGGTGGACCGTTTCACGAAGCTGCGTTGAGAGGAGATGTGGATGAGTTCAATCGACTCGCCAATTCTGGCGTGGATGCAAATTCACCCAGCTCGGCAGGCCGTCTACCACTGCATACGTTTTGCAGCGCGCCGTGGATGGATGAAGAATTTCCACTGGACGGAGGAGTACCGAGACCAGCGACGGAATGGCTGCTTCAACACACCAACGACATCAACACGCCCGATCAGGATGGTATAACAGCACTTCACATTGCTTCTATGATGTCTCAATATCTGGTCAAGAAATTGCTCGCAGCTGGCGCAGATCCAAAATGCACGACTTCCGATGGCATGACCGCTCTGCATCTGGCGGCACGTGCTCGACAAAGCAACATCGTGGGCATCCTGACCGATGCAATCCAAGACGGGAGATTTCAAGAAGACCTAGTTAACGCCAAAGATGAAGTTGCGAGAACGCCATTGCACTACGCTTGTCGGTCTGGTCGTCCTGAGACCGTGTCTTACTTGATAGCTGCAGGCGCTGATCCTACTTCCTTGGACGTTGATGGACTGTCCCCGCTCGATGCGTGTCTCGAATTCGAAGAAGAGCAGTCGTTGTGGGTTGATTACCGCGAGCTCGAGCTGCCGGATTGGTACTGGATCGAATGGGCTAACCTGCCGTCTGACTGGGGAGCTCACGCGCTTGGTGGCTTTCGAAGGCAAGACGATGATCGACCTTGGATTCGGCCCAGTCGAGAGCTGCAGCGTGCGCTGGACCGGCTGCCTGAAGGCCCGTGGCCTGAAGACTTATTTCGCATTGCCTCAGTTCAGCATACGGCTCGTCTCGAAGAAATTCTCCATGCCACCACAAAGGCTCTGATGGACCGAGGCGAAGGGGCGCAGGCTGTCCAAGATCTCATAGCAAAGTGCGTCAAGCATTGTGAGATCAAAGGATTGCAATATGCAAAGTCTTGTCTGGCCGGTTTACGAGTGAACTCACCACCAACCGATGACAATATCAGGGAGTGCATCCATACCAGCCAATCCAGCCTCGAGGAACGTTTTGGAAAGTGGCGTGATAAACCTAGAGATCATGTGCACCTGGCTCTCGTCGACAGTCTCTTGCGGAGAAGACAGTACCATGTACTCGAACATATCCTGCGGCACGAGTTTCTGCCTCTCTTAGAGTCGGACGTGTACGATATTGCGAAATTGTTCGCCAAGAACGGATTCGCAAAACTGTTAGGAGCTCTCCTTGATTCCAAGTATGGGACCCAACTCCGGTCAGAATCCAGTGCGTCTTCCACTCCTGTTGACCCATTGTTGATCGTAGCCGTGAAGAGGCAGCTCCCAAACATGGACGTCGTGCGCTTGCTCGTAGAGAAGGCTCACGTCGATCTCAATGCTAGAAGCAGGACGGGCGACGAGGCTTATGAGGATGTGGATGCGCCAGGTGTTTGCTACGAGATCGATGTCCGGCAGCCTGGGCTGAATACTGCACTTCATGAGTGCGCTAAGGGATTCAATTGGTGGCAGGTCAAATATTGTTTGCCCTATCTGTTGTATAATGGCGCCGACCCTCAGTTGCAGAATGAGGCTTGCGACACGCCGTATCAACTTACTCAAGCAGTCTACAAGGAGACATTCATGGATGATGCAGCAAAATTGCTAGAGTTTACATCTTCGAAGTTATAATTGTCTGTTGTTACGTGAACGAAACAAAGGATGCACAGCAAGGCACCGCATACCTTGTAGAGTTGAATTTATCTTTCTTGCTTGTACCTAATAAATATATAGTTATTTAATATTCTCTTTAGATAAGCTCTAATTTATATCCTATACAAAGCCTCTACCTAGGCTAACCTAGCTAAATACTTAATTTATTATTACTAGTAGTAATTTCTTACATAAAAATAATTACAGAAAACTATAAAAGACGAGCTACAGCTAAAAATGAGTTACGAACCATTTCCCCCTGAGCCATGAACGGCGCTAGCTGAATCGAACCCAGCTCCCCCAAATTTTGTTAGCTGTAACCCTGAGCTATCCTCTGGCTCAACACAAACTAATGATAGAAAACAGCTACCAAAGAATGTTAAACTTCCCGAAGCCCTTTCTAGGCTGTGGTTCCGGTTCATCCCCCCTGTGGCACAGGTAGAACTGAATCAGACCGACTACCGGGATGGTCTCCAAAGCGATAATGCGTGTTTTCTTCCAGAATTTGTAGCCGAAATATAGACCCAAAACGATTGGGATATTGATGTACGATGCGACAAAGGTTTCGGTATCCCAATGGCCGTGGATGAATGTGCTGTAGCCACCAGTTATAAGCATGAGAGCGAACAAAACTAGAGACGCCCAGGTGAAGTAGGGCTGGTACGGCGCGGCCCATGGAAGTTCGTTGTGTCGGTTAACTCCCTGCTTCCTGCAACCGTAGTAGAATCGGAGGTAGACGATGCAGACGATGAGCCAGTCCACTAATGTGGCAACCGCTACGACATCACGCAGCCATTGAAAGACTACGGTTGCTGGCTGGGAGAGGGACATGTATCCTAAGCACAGGAAGCCCCCGATGCAGCTTATAGCCATGTAAGGGACAGAGAACCGGTTCAGCCTTTTGAATACTGCAGGAGCATGGCCATGCACCGCCATGCCATAGAGAATGCGGGATCCAAAAATGATATTTGAATTGCCAGCGGACCAAGCGGAAGTCAAGAAAATAGCGTTGATAACTGAGGGCGCGGTCTTTATCGTTGCCCGGCGAGCTGCAATAATGAATGGGGATTGAGAAGCCGTCCCGGTCAGCTGAAGGAGAGTAGGATCATTCGAAGGAACAACCAAGCCAATCATGAAGATTGACAGAACATAGAAGAGCAAGATGCGGTACAAGAGGCGTCTGGTTGCCCGTGGTATTGATTGTCGTGGAGACCTGGTCTCAGCCGCTGGGATCGTGATATTCTGGATCCCCGAATACGAAAAGACTGCATTCTGTAGACTTGTCCAGAAACCAAGGAACCGGCCAGGAGAACCTTGGATGTCAAGATACTGAACAAAAGGTCCCGGGTCTCTCCAGTATCTGAAGCCGATGGATTTACCATCTGGTCCTCCACCGCAAGTAATCACCAGCGCCATGATGTTCATCCCAATGACTAGCAGGATTTTCAAGATGGCAAACGCGAACTCAACTTCTCCATAGAATCTGACGAATACCAGCGCAGTGCTAAGCACCAGGACGCTGAAGACGGTGATCCAGATTGCGTTGTCAATGGTGACCCAGAATTCAACCAGAACTGAAGCTGCTATTATCTCAGCAGGGAGGCTGACTGAGTATAAGTATACTTGATTCCATCCGTTGGCAAAAGACATGGCTGGGTCGAAGAAGTATTCCGCATAGCGAACGAGACCGCCACTGAGCGGGACTAAAGCACCCATCTCTCCCACAGTCTGGACGACGCTAGAAACACCAAGGCCAACAATCGAATAGGCAAGGAATGCACCCAGCGGGCCTGCCATTGCAAGGGCTTGGCCAGAGCTGAGGAATACACCAGTGCCAATTGTGCCAGCAAGAGCGATCATCTGAATGTGCCGCTGGTGAAGACCTTGCTTGAGAGCATTTATCTCTCCGAAGGCATGTCTGATGTACCCTATGTCGCCATCAAATCCGCTAGAGCAATCTGTTTCTGTAAGTCGAATGCCTAATTCTGACTCCATGGGCATTGCTGTGAATCGATGTCGACGAAAAGTGGCCTAAGACGGCCCAGAATCAGTCCCAGCCAGCAGCGGAAGGCAGGAGGGAAGGAGAGAAGAAAAGTTGTGTATTCCCCGCTCCAGTGAGTTTCCCATACCGACTACAGAGTACAGACCAGACTCACGGGTATCGTATTTTGTGGCAAATTCTGGTACCATGGGAGCCCTGAAGCTTAACAATGACCATCCAGTAGTGATTGTGACTACAACGCCCTATAAATCGTGCAATTTCATCCTTTTATACGATTTCTATTCATATTTCTTTACTCAGTATGCACGAAAATCCACAGATGACACCTACTGCCCCTTGAATGCAGCATAATTGCGGTAAATGTCGCGGTGGAACGTCTGCCATGACAGTGTCAGCCTCAAACGACAGCGAGGCGGGATAGCGCCCACACCGCACAGCCCATTTTTGCGATCGATAATAAAGATTAGGGTCAGTCCGCTCCCAGTAGCCCCCATTCAGATCGTGCAGGTGAGCAGGCCGTTCAGGCTTTTCTTCAGTTTGTTCCGGCGCCGCGGCCTACACAGAAACAGCTGCCCATAGGAGACGCCAATGCGCCTTGGTGGCCCGTTGTCGCTTCGGGAGTCAGGCGATGCTAGAACGGATCGCCAACGTCGCGGGTTTGAGCAGCTTTTCGTCATTGACCAGCAGCCGCTAGTGAAGGATTTGAAGTAGGTGGCACCCGACATGAATGGGCCGTGGTCGCCATTGTTACCACGCTGACGCATGTTCGTGTCCACGCTGCTGCCGAGCACTACCCGTCCTTAGGCTTTAAGATCGTCCAGTTTAAGGCCAACGAGGCGGGAGCGCAGGTCTTCGCGCGTGACGGGGTAAGAATTTGGCGTCATTGGGAGTCGAGGGGTGCCTGGTCAGCTGCTCGACTGATAGGCACTTCCCGTCTTGGGGAGGTGCAGACTTGTCGTGTCATTGGGCAATGTGCGGGGGTTAAGAAGTGGTAGCAGATGCCAGAGCTAAGGGTAAGCAACATTTCGAGGATGATGAGGCGCGCCGGCGGCTAGAGAATAGGGGTTGAGCCGTCATTGGAAAAGCCAGTTAAGATCTGCTTGGAGGTCGATCTCCAGTCAAGGTAAGTAGCCCACCCTTGATGCACTGCAGGGCAGCGACGGTGGTGACCTGCTTGATTGCTGAGGCCAGGAACAAGACACCGTAGACCTCCTGCGGGCGCATTTCAGCAGACAGCAAGATACGTTCTCCTAGAGCTTTAGTTATTATAAGCAAAATAATCATTATAAGAGTCTTTATTATTTAACTAGATTATAACAGTTCTTAGTTCTTAGTATTGTTGCGAAATACTGCTAGAGACATAATATAGTTTTGATGAGTGGATTAATATCATCATTATCGTCGTATTACTATGCCAGGCGGTCTTGAGGTCCATGTTCCTATACCACTAGAATATGACAGCAAGATGGAGACAATAAACGGCATAAACCTGGCCTTCTAAAACCTCCAGTAACCCATGTAGTGAAACCCAACCAACGCCATAGAAGCCAAAAGAGTCGTTATGGGGATCTTTTCCATATCTTTTTATACTCAAGAACTTTTATCAATCCGACGACCACGGAAGGTGCTTCACCAGGCCCGCCTTAAACCTTTCTCGCCAACCGCCACCTTTCCGGTAGTCTCGAGAAGGCGGGTCTGAAGGCGCCCTCGTACGCGAGTTGGTCGTCCTAGCGCCCCCCGAGATTTCCGACTCAGAAGACATCGCCGTACTAATCGCATACGCGCCGTCATATTCCGCAGAACTCGGGGCCGAATCGCCGTGGAATCCGTACTGAGGAGCTGAGGGCCCCCGATGGGAAAGATAATCCTCTCGGGGGCGTCTGTTCACTTTAATATCATCCTCGAAATGTGACGTAGACGTGGCTGCCTCACACAAAGAATCGTTCAGAGACGGCATGGAGAGCGACTGGACGCGCGCAGTCGTGGATGATCGCCGAAGGAAGGATAGCAGGATCGCGCCCCCCAGGAGCTCCTTGATACTATTCACGACTTGATCGAGTATTTCGGGCGGAGGAGGATCACCCCCTTGATTGTGGAACTGCTGCATCAGCTGCTGTCGTATTTCGCAAGAAATATTGATCTCGCGCTCGCTGTCAGGCCGAATATACTGATTGATCAGTCGGTTCCAGAGACCGGAGAGATGGGCCTTGCGGATGGCCTCGCATGTCTCGGTTTTATGCTCAAGGCAGTGGTAAGTCCGTCGGTAGCGTTCGGTCTCTAGTAAAAACTCGACAGTTTCTAGGCATCGGAGCTGGGAGAGAAAGGCAATGAACGCCCCGAGGGTGTAGGGGAAGGGGGCCACATCGTTTAGGATATCATCGAGCCGGGGTTGGATGTGGTATAGACTACCTGATTGTTCCTTCATGAATGGTGGATTAGTAGTGTCTGCACTTCGTTAATCCTAGCAGAACACTTATTCCTGTGTGCATTCGAGGGACTTTTTATAAAGCGATACTAACTACTGCGAAAGCATTCGCCAAGGATGTTTTCATTGATCAGGGAACGAAAGTTAGGGGATCGAAGACGATCAGATACCGTCGTAGTCTTAACCATAAACTATGCTGTGACGAAAGTGGAGGCATGTGCCCATGGTTCCGATCTGCGGGAGCCAAAGTCATGACCCATGAGGGGATGGGGCCGGCTTCCAGCATCATTTTACCCGCTTGAGCAGATTTATGCTACGTCGCTTGTTCTCTACTGGATGGTTGGAACTGAGTTGATCTCGATCTCGTCTAGCTACTTTAGTCGCCCGCAAAAACGGCCGCACGGTCATTAAACTCTCTGCTGTGATTCCCAGCCCCGTCTTTATATTCGACCTATGTCATCTGGTCTGTTTGGAGTCAGTCACCCTGATTAGTGCCACTAATGGTCAGAGCGCTCTTACATAAAAATTCTTGATTTTTTGACAGGTGGAGAAACGGGATACGAACAATGACTGCGGTGCTAACACTGAGGCAATGTCAGTGTCATGCTCGAGTAAGAAGGATATGCTTTTTTATAAGATGACGTTTAGCCACGTCTGTAATTCTTTGCCAACTGAAGCGGTACAGCTATTTTCAGACCACGTTCGACCAATGCACAAAAGACAAATCCCGCAAAATATAGCTGCAGTTTGCGTTTGTCTTTCGGCCACAGAAGAGGGATCAGATGTATTCGGAGGTGTGTCGCGTCGTGTTATGTATCATGACTGACGATGCAACGCTCCCGTACAGCATCACGTCTAATATGGCTCGTATGCATGAAAAAGGCGATCACATTTCGTTTTCTCAAATGACTGATTGCAAATAGAATTTCTCTCATTAGTTGCTGTTGAACCAAAGAATGGTTCAGGGTTACAGTTAATAAAATTCTCCGGAGCTAGGATCTATCTAGCTAGCTCTATTTATAGTTTAAAAATAATTAACATCGTAATTAATCTCTAGATATAGCTTATTTATAGTTATTTTTCGCGAATCTCCTCAGTAAACCGGCGTGCTACTCCCTCCATTACACCTCCATCGGTGTGAAACTTTATGGTTTTGATCTTTGTCTATCGGAGTAAGATTGAAGCCTTTTGATAATGCTACCTGCCAAGTAAGATCCACATTGTCTTTTATCTCTTGAGAAGCCACTCGTGATTTATGCCAATTAGTATACATCTTCACTACTTTATCTAATGGAAGATCCAGAATCAAGATAGGATCAGCAGAGTTGGAGCTTAGACATAATAATGAGGGCGGAGAACCAGCTGGTGTAGCTATCATAGATAGTTAAGAAGACTATATTGGGAGAACATTGATATTGATTAGCAAGTATGGAGACTTAATTAACAGATTCCTCTTAGCCCTCTATTTTCGTTCCAGAGATTATCACTCTTTTGCATAAAGCTGATTCTAGATCATATCTAGAACATCGTCATAGTTTTCAAAGTAAAGATTTTTTTTTTCTTTACTATATCAACAAGATGTCTTAAACAATGCGTATTAAGCTTATATTCTTAATAGGACCCTGCCAGTAGTATCCCTCTAAACTTTTGCATAGTAATCTAGGACATTTCATTTTATCATAAACATCCCGCTAAGTGAATATTGGCCAGTTCTTTATTTAGCATCAATCTGGTCGTCGCGTTCAGCAAGTATTACATTTACTACTAATCGTGTGTTCCTTTTCTCACCATCCCTTGTTGAAACCTGGTCATTGTCATCTGCTATGTAATTAATGTAAACGTCAAGTCTAAGCTTTTTACCCTTGCGAAATAGTTCTCCCAGAAAATCAAGTACGTAGGTATCAATTAAATATCCTCGTTTAGTAGAGTACTAGAGTTTTGGATTGTAATTTGGACTTCGTAGATTTTAATGCAACGTTCGACTGGTTGGTGTTTCATGACTCTAATTCTCTTAGACAACTATAAATGCATGCTTACGCAAAAGCTGCCTCAAAAGCACTTTTATTCACAGGCGTAAATGGCTCTCCCTTAAAGCCCCCATCCTCACCAACAACAGCAATAATATTCTTCATCGCATTCAACTCAAAATTAATCCTCGTCTCCAACGCCCCGCCACCTATATGCGTCGTCAAAGTCACATTCTCCATCTTTGCCAGGACGGGCGAGACCTGGGGTTCGTGATAGTGCACATCTAGTGCTGCAGCCGATATATGGCCGTTATTCAATGCTTCAATTAGAGCATCTTCGTTGAGCACTTGACCACGGGCAGTGTTGACGATTCTGCTACCGGGTTTCATGAGTGCGAGTTGCTTGCTTCCGATCAAGTCTTGGGTATGCTTGTTCAGCGGGGTGTGTAGTGAGATGCAATCAGCAACTTTGAGCAGTCCATCCAGCGATGAATGATAGGTAGCCTCTAAAGCCTCCTCCTCCACAGCTGATGCACGAACGATATCAAAGTAATGAATCTTCATACCTAACGCAATTTTCGCTTTGTATGCCAGCTTCTTGCTAATATTTCCGAAACCCACAATGCCCAGCACATGATTTCTTGGATTTCGTGAAATAGTAGCAATCAATTTATGTGTAGCATTGAATATTTCAACATCTGCAGTCCGAGCCGCTATTTGCGAGCGTGTGAAGTTTCGGAAGACGCTAAGAATCATGTACAATGCAGTGTCGGATACAGCTTCGTCTGATGCGCCAGCTCCGTTGGCGTACCATATCTTGTAAGCGCCTAGGAGGTCGACATCTGCCCAGTTGAAGCCGGCGCCGGCAGAGGCGAATATGCGTACCGATGGGGGGAGTAGGGGGATGAGTTCAGAGTCCCATTGACCCATGGAGCCACCGGTCTGAAAGTGAGGGCGGAAGATTGCTGAAAAGTCCCCATATCTATATTTTGTAAGTATCTTAGCTTGGGACAAGAACTGAGTTGAGTAAGATACTTCTTCGTTTTCAATGCTTCGATAAACGACTCTCGGTCGGTTTCTGTTGCTTGAACGACATTGAACCGTGAAGCAAACTCGTTATCGTAAAATTCATGGTTATACTTGATTGCGTCACCAATGTGAAGCACTGTCGGTTTGCTTGAGCCTGCTGCCGCCATGATTCAATGTTGCGATGTTATATCTCCTCTCTCGGATTAACTCGATCTTGCCAAACTTCTATGTGCCCCCAAAGCAAAAACCGATTCCTTTTGTAATACCCTTAACAATCTACTCAGTCTACTATTACGATCCTATATCAAATTTCCCCGGAATACATTACAAGTGAGACTTTACCCCCTTGCGGATCTTTATCCGTGCTGAGCCTGTGAGGGTTGCCATCGGAGAGAAGACCGCTATTCAATCGCTCAGTTTCGGAAAATGATTGTGCATTTAGTTCTTTCGCATCCTGGCTGGTTTCTACTGATCTGGATTGGAAGTCTTCACGAGTGTGCAAAGGTTGCATGGATGTCGCTCTAGGCGAAAGAATGTTCAAGTTCGCTGTCAGAGTATTTGTAACCCTAACCCTAAATCAAAATAGGGGGCATGTATTGACTTCTCGGATATGTATTTTGATCATGGTCATTCAGTCTTAATTTCTAGGTGGTTCTATAGGTATAATATTATAATATATTTTAGATCAAGCATCCACTACGTCAGGTAGCGTCTTCTCATAAGCCGCAAGTTCGACCATCGACTTGATAGCCCATTCTTCCTGGTTCTTCTTCGCAGGCTGATATGGTTTGCGGGGGTAGTACACCTTTTCGTCGATACCCATGTCACGACCGTTGAAATAATATGACGCAAATTTTGTAAGTGCAATGCCCTCTTTGCACACCTTCTCTGCCTCTGCAATGACCCCTTGCAACTTCCGAGCCTCTTCCGTCTTACCAGCTGCCCATAAATTGTAAAGGTGGGATGTAGATTTGGGAAAGACGTTGCCCATGCCAGTGACACAGCCCACTCCTCCCCCAATAAGACAAGGAAGAAGCCAGTCGGATGAGCCGGCATATACACTGAATTGCTCAGGAATATATTGATAACTGAGACGGGTGACCTTTCCTGCGTTACCGCAGGTGAGTTTTGTGCCGACTATGTTAGGGTGTTGTGCAAGTTCGGACATGACGTCTGAGCTCATATCGACACCGTTTGTGACTGCGGGGAACTTTATAACGCGATCAGCATGATGAATGGTTCAATGAATCGGGACAGGATGAATACATACG
This sequence comes from Talaromyces liani, assembly GCA_022814505.1. Lineage (NCBI taxonomy): Eukaryota > Fungi > Ascomycota > Eurotiomycetes > Eurotiales > Trichocomaceae > Talaromyces > Talaromyces liani. The sequence continues at coordinate 2,002,790 of JAKLNL010000001.1, forward strand.
CTGTAAATGACAACAGGGATCGGGCTGTTATCAGCCACTTCTCGATAGAAGCTCAGGATAACATCCTTAGTCACGGCTTTGGCCCAGTAGTTGGGTGGAAGGAGTAAAGCCCATCCAGCTCCAGCCTTTGCAGCATCCTCGGCCAACTGAATTGATTCATTGGTAGAGTGTCCGGAGATACCAGCAACAAGAGGATAGTTAGGAACTCCGAGGTCAGTGGCCGCCTTCTTAGCAATGCGAATCAATTCCTGACGGTCGCTGGGCGATAATAGAACTGCCTCTGCATTTGTGCCTGCCAACACAATTCCATGGATTCCGCCACGGATTATGTGTGAGAAATGTTTGTATGCTGCATCGAGATCAAGTTCCTGTCGCGGGGTGCTTTTGTATAGCGAGATGACGGGGACATAGACGCCCGGAGGCAGTTGTTTAGCTTTTGCGGCTATAGTGGAAGGCATGATGATCGTAGTATCTAGCAGACAGCAAAGAAATTGTGACAAAGTGTAACAAATCATGAAAAACAGGTAGTATCTATCTGGATGGAAGCAATGGAGTTTATACCTTCCCCAAGCGGAAAAGCCAATTGCGGAGAAGTCGGAGGAAAGGCCGACGGACGAAAAAGGCGTTCGCGGAGACTCTGCCAGTCCTCCTCCATCGCTCTACCGCCGGATGATGACTCTTCCTTTTCATGTTCCCTGCACCGCATTGCATCAATTGATCCATCTTATTGTGGGGACATTATCGGATTGATACCATCATGGCTCCCAAACGACAACGGCTCCAGGCCGAGTCTCCTCGTGGAGGCCAAATCTCAGGCACACTGGGGTTTCCCCGGCCCGATTCAGGGCCATCGTCCTTCAATGATGCATCAAGAGGGGATCACGGCTTTCTCCCCCAGTTGCATGCCGATAATACTGCCACTATTGCTTCTACTATACCCGGCACTAAGATTGACAACCATAGCGGTAATGGGCTCCACCAGCAAGTGCCGCCGGCTGAGATGCCGTTGTCTGCCCCGGCCGGAAATAGCAGTAACCCGGCCAACCTGTACGGCTCCTTACCAGGCATTACACGCAAGATTACTGCGTGTGCGGCTTGCCGGAAGAACAAGGTTCGCAATGCTTCCGATGCTGTATCAGCTATCGCGTTCTATGCCAGGCTAACGATGACCTAGATCAAATGTGATATGCCTGCGAGTGGGCCGCCATGCACTCGGTGTCGGCGGAGATCACTCTCCTGTGTACTAAATCGAAGCTTGCAATCCTTATTGGAAGATACAAAGTGAGTATCTGAATTTTGCATTTATGGCTAGTTGGCTTGCATGCCACGGGTTGAGCAAAGGAGGCTAATTCATCACCGTACAGAAACACGGATAACCTCAAAACAGACATTCAGAATCTTCATAGAACTCTGGAAAGAGTCTGCAATTACCTCAAACTCGACAATCCTGAGCCTTTGTTCAGCATCAATGGCGACCAACCAGCTCCCCCAGTCAATCAGGCCCGGTTGAACCGCCAGGCTGCTAATGACACTGAAGGATGCGAGATCTCCCCACCAGAGTCGCCCTCTGCTCCGCATGCCCCAATCGATACCTTTCTAGAAATGGCCAAGATGGGGAAGCCACCATCTAGTGTCGATTCGCAGCAGAACAAAAAGCGACCGGAGCTTCTGCGAGAGGATTTGATTAGCAGATCAATCATCTCGACTACGGTTGCACAGACTCTTTTAGACCGGTACTTTACACGGCTAGATCATTACATATATGGCACTGCTGGCGGATTGTATGACCTTCAGAAACTCAGACAAAAGTCACCATCGCTACTAGCAGCTTTATGCACTGTGTCTGCATTACATGACTCACATGATTCGCAAGTGTACGAGATCTGCAATAGGGAGCTACGACAGCTGGTTTCACGCTCCATGTTCGAAAAGCGTGATATTAATCACATCCGGGCTCTCTGTATATCTTCGTTCTGGCTGGCAGATGCATCTCGTATATTATCAAGTGACGCCGTCCGCCGCGCTGGCGACTTGCGATTGCACCGGTTGATTGATAATGCTTCATCGCCGCCTCAAAATGTACCCCGGTCCAGTCACCATCCACCCGAGGTAAAATTGACTGACCGGCTCCGACTATGGTATTTGCTATTCATTTGTGACCAGCATCTTTCCATACTGCATAATCGTGATGCTTTGCTTAGAGGAGACAGGGCAGTGAATATCGATTGGGAATCTTACCTCAGCCATCCTGATACCACGCAGGACGATATCCGTATCTTGTCTCAGGTAAATTTACTCATCATAATGAGCGAAATGCGAGATACTCTTGGTGGGGATTACGAAATGCAAGTACCTCAAGTGCTGTTCAGTCAGATCAACAACTACGCTCGACGGCTTGATCGCTGGTTCAATAAATTCTCTCTTCTATTTCAACCAAACCAGCAAATCGCCAACTTTCCGAGAAAGGGTCTTGAATTGCACTATCAGTTTAGCAAGCTGTATCTCGGTCACCATGTTTTCCGGAATCTTAATGGCCAGTCTGTGCCATCGCATTACCTGACGGCCGCCGTAGCAGCACACGATGCCGCAGTTTCTATATTCGACATGATTCTAACCGACACAACGCTACATAGCAGCTTGGTAGGAATGCCGCACTATTTTCACATTATGATTGCCTTTGCTGGCAATTTCTTGCTAGAGATCTGCAAGAATTATCACGATCAACTTAGCATACGTGTACAAAACGACCTTGCCCTCATCGAGCAAGTTCTGGGTGTATTCCAGACAATCCCATGCATATCCCAGCATCCCATCCATCGAATGACACTCGGCTTGGGCCGGAAGCTATATGACTGCGCAGCTAGTGTCGGACTACCTGCAGACAACACTCGACAAATTGACTATGGTTATGGTGCTCCACCCCATCAATCTCTGATACCTGCTGCAGGTAACGTTGGCGGTCCAATGGGATTGCAGCATGATCAGTCGGAATATTCTACCATGGGTGGTCAGCCATTATCACAAATGGTAGCAGCGCAGACGACGCCAGACGAATTCTTTCTATTTCCAGATTTGAATTTCGGTTATACGGATATGACTGCCATGATGGGAATGGAGTAATTTGATGGAAAGTTCTTGATATCGGTAACGTGTAGGGATATCCTATCTATTTCAACATGTCGTGATGTATATGCATGAAAGGCGTTCTTCATGACTCCTTAAGAATTTAAAACCAAATTCAATCTTCCAAGTCAATGTCCGCGTCATCATGAAAGATAACTGTGCCCCAATCAGGCCTATTGAACCTCTTCCCCGTCGGCTTAGCCAATCCATCAATCTTCTCCATCTCTTCAGCCGACAACACAAAATTCCCCTGAAAATTCTGCTTAATCCGCTCCACATTCACACTCTTCGGAATAACACTCCATCCCTTCTGAATGCCCCAACTCAACATAACATTCGCCGTCCCCGTTCCCCTCTTCTCGGCAATCTCCTTCATAACATCCACCTGATGCAAACTCCGCTCACTAATAGCGCCTCCTAACGGTCCAAAAGCAGTCTGGTGAATCCCCTTACTCTCGCAATAAGCATGCAACTTATCCTGCGGAAGCAAAGGCTGAATCTCGGTTTGGTTTACAGCCGGCACAATCTTGGCTGTTTCTAGTAGTTTTTCATTTTCATGCTCATTGTTCTGGTGGTGAGTGATGTCCACGACGGGTACTAGTAGCAGAAGGGACGTTAGATAGTGAAATCACTTTCGTTGCGCTATTTATTTAAAGTTCAGATTGAATGTAAATTGTCACATGCACATAATTTACTTTACAATGTTTCTTTTAATGTTGTCTCTTCCAGATCGATTATGATTGGCGACGATTGCCGATTCGGGAAGGTATCGCTGTATCGGACCAACTCCGACTCTATGCATCCACCTGGGATACCTTGCCGAGCCCTAATTAACCGGGAAGCTGTCCGTCATTTAAATGATCTCCATAATCGCTCGCTTCTCCATATGGGGAAAATGAAATGAGCGCGAAAGAAAAGCTCCACACCGGGGGGTGTAGCTCCTTATCTACGAGTTTTTTATTTGGGGTTGCCAACAACGTATTGCATTTTACTCCGGGGCAAGCTACGATGAACTATATTGGGAAGCGTTCTTACTGGTTTACAGACTTCAACACTTCCAGGTTTTCAATCTTTATTAACACCAAAAGCAGGCCTTTATATACATAATACTGCGATTTACGTGTGATGGTGGAGGGGGCTTTAGATATGGTGGTTATTTCTGGTGAGGAGCTACGAAAACATCGCACTCCGGAAGACTGTTGGATTGCTGTGCATTCTAAAGTGTACGATGTAACTGAGTTCCTTGAAGAGCACCCAGGCGGCGCTGCCGGTAAGTTTCTATTATTCGTTCTTTGAGATATTCCTATCGATTCGCGCACCTTAGCAAGAGGTGCAGGTAGAACAACAGAGCTAACATGGACACAGTATCCTGAAATATGCCAAAGACTGTTATAAGGAAGGAGTCAGCTGCTGACTCGCTGGGTCTAGAACGAATTGCAATATTTCCATTCCGCCAATGATCGACATGCTGAGCCAGGACGATGTCGGGCTTTGGAGCATATTTGTATAGTCCATCGTTAACCATGGCCATTGCACCAGCGCCATTCTCTTCATTCGGCTGGAATATACAGGTCAAAATTCCCGACCACTTTTCCTCTGCCTCCACAAGTAATGAAGCAGTGGCCGTCAAAGCCGTCACATGCATATCGTGGCCACATGCATGCATAACTGGCTTCTCACTACCTAGGTACCGTCTAGTCCCTTGAATAAAATTTCACTAGCATAAGGAAGCCCGGTATTCTCACGAATTGAAAGAGCGTCCATATCGGCGTGGAGCATCAGAGTACGTCCAGCACCGTTGACGAAGTTGCCTACCACACCAGGCCGCCAACATTTTCTGTAACGTCGAGCCCAAGGTCTTTCAGATGCTTACTGGCAATTTTTGCGGTCTGACTTTCGAAAGTTCCGAGCTCTGGGTTACTGTGGATGTCCTTGTAGATTTCTTCAAACGTTGTGAGGTTGGGCCAGTGAGTGCGAAGGATTGAATCGAGATTCAAATTGTTTCCGATCTGAGTGTTCATTTCTGCCATTTTGAAGAGGATGTCTCATGGTATAAGAAGATGAAATGCTGAAAAAATAATGGTGACTTTGAAAGTAACTGCTGAATAAGACTTTGTAAACAAGGCTTGAAGAAAAGTTATGAGTCAATTATAGGTGACTGTTCTTCATCTGAGGGATCTGCAGAAGCCATAATTGGTAACTTGGTAGTCATTTCATCTATACAATCTATGAATTCTCCCTGCAGATGTTTGGATAAAGATGGTATTTCCACTTCAATAAATGAATCCGCATAGATTTCTAAACTTTCGTGGTTTGACTAAATCGACACTTCTTTATGTTCAACACTATAGGACACTCCTAATCAAGCAGATGTATGTAGAAAAAATCTATACCTGTGATCATGCTAAATCCTTAAGACCCTCGCGGACTCTGGGCAACACATAACGGCCATAGTCGATAGCATCATTCAGGTTGTCATATCCACGAATAGATATGAGATCAGCACCAAGCTTAATATAATCCAAAATGGAATCAGCAACAGTTTGCGGCGATCCGACCAATGCAGTTGACGCTCCACGTGCATTTGTCGCGGTCACAGTAGGATACCATAATGCACGATCTTGTACCTCTCCGCGAGCAGCAATCTCGAGCAATCGTTGCGAGCCAACGTTCTGCGGAGCCGGTGCAGCTGCAGGAACCTTTCCTAGCCCGTTGGCGCGGTTATTAGTAAGCGCATCGAGTGTGCGGTGCGCCTTTTCCCAAGCGAGCTCATCAGTCTCAGCAATGATAGGTCGGAATGTGACCCAAATGCGAGGCCGATCAACACGACCTGCCTTTTCTGCCTCGGCATAGATACGGTCAATCTGCTCCTTTGTCTCCTTGAGGGGTTCACCCCAAAGGCCAAAGATATCACCAAGCGAGCCACCGATTCTATAAGCCTCATCGGAAGAACCACCGACAGACACCGGGATAGTTTTATTGACTGGGCGTACTCTATTGCTGAACTGTTTGAACTTGAAAAACTGACTGTCCCAGTCAAATGGCTCGGCGGATTCCCAAGCGCGACGCAAGATCCGGATATAGTCCTCAAGACGCGCATAGCGCTGATCTTTGGTCAGAAAGTCACCTTCCTTTGCCTGTTCGACATCACTGCCCCCAGCAATGAAATGGACAACCACACGACCGGCGCCTAGTTGATCGAGAGTTGCCAATGCTTTGGCGGCAACGGTAGGAGGGAGCGTATTCGGTCGAAGCGCTATAATAACCTTGATTTGCTTGGTCACGGCGAGAATAGTTGCTCCTATGGTGAACGGGTCATAGGAAGATGAGTCGTAAGGCACTAAAGTGTAGTTGAAGCCATAGTCGTCCAAGTTCCGGGCATATCGGATCAGATAATCAGGGTCGATCCCGGCACTTGGAATCGGATTGAGCTCCGTCGATGCGTTAGGAAACGTGACACTGATGAATTCCGGCATTTTGAATTTGGTCTTTCAATTATATTGTCTATATTGTCCAGGTGGAATCACTCATCTGACGAGGAAACGCGGGGTTTTATACCCTCCCACCAGGGCCGATCACGAAGCGATGTCAATAATTGCGTCTTATCACGCAATTCGATCTAATCTTATCCATCTAGGAAAATTAGCATTTAGTGCTATAGCTTATTTTGACTAATCCATAAAATCATAATTGTTACCTAAACAGGATCCAGGAACTAGTTAACAGTTGGCATGATTATTGAGGATATTGCCTGAATGATGGCCGGGTCAAACTTAGGGCTTAGGGTTGGTACAGTTAACCCTAAGGGTAACCCTGGAAGGTGCGTTCCATACATCATAATGATCGGATGGACGAACAACTCATATTTAATAGTATCTTCTCGGGGTCTATTTTCCTATTTTACGATCCTCCATTTGATCATCCTTCCGGTGGACCCTTTGCGTGGATCAAAATAGTAGTACATATGCTGTGTCGTTATCACGGCGAGTCCGTGATGAAAGACGTGGATGGCTGAAAAACACTTCAATTTATCAATCACACGTACGTAGTAGAAAAACTCAAAACTACATAGTACATGCATATTAGATTGAAATCGTATACGAAATTGGCTTTTCCGGAGAGCACTTATTGGCTAACGAGCAATGACATCTTTCAGCTCTGTCTGGGCAAACTATATCGTGGGGCATAAGCTCTGTAAGCGGGAATCTTAATGCAAGATTGAATCTTCTCGGGGTATAGATCATGCCTACATAGTCATACATCCGTAGGTTGACAGCAATCATCAGCACAGACCGACAATCAGAGTACGTAGTCTCGTCCGAATGAATCTTACGGTCCAACTCATCCCAGCGATCTTTCAACTGTCGTTGGTCAACCCGATCCAAAGGTGCTGCTTTAGGCCGTCGAGACAGAGAAAGAATGCGCCCCACATCATCGCCGACACATGGTCGCCGACAACTTTCTCAGCCTTGCCAACCTCAAAGAGTCTTAGACTTGAAGTTTAGTAAGCTCTGTACCCTCCATTGGGCTGAGTAATACGAGGGCGAGCAAGCCATCATAGAAATTAGCCTGATGGTACTTGCAGTATGCTGTTTCGACGTGGACTTCTCGACCGACACCAACTCGGGGATTGGTCGAGAATGTGCATTGTTTGTAACGTAAGAAATTTGGAATTAAAAGCCGATGAACTAGGCGGTGTTTAAGGTCGTGGCGCATTATCAAAATAGAAAGATATAATTTGAGCAGTCTATATATCATTTTAGACGTGTCCTACTTAATCTAATTGTTTCACCTCTAGTGAAGGATCAAGCAACGTTGGACGTGTCCTACTTGGTGTGAAAATCCATCTCTAGTCAAAAATAAAACAACACCGTCTTGACACTTATCCTTCTCGGAACTACATCCTTTAACATCATCTTCAAGATGACTTCCGAAAGAGATGGTCCCAGAGATATTGAGGGGAACAAAAGCGAACAAGCCTTTCTCCTGAACGATAACGTACACAGCTTCTCATGGGAACAACTGATCGTCACGGTCAAGGACCGCGAAACGAAAAAGGCAAAGGATCTTATTTGCGATGTCAACGGCAGTGTTGGAAAAGGTACGTTATACTTCCCTATCATAGAGTTGCAATCGTTGCGGCGGATATGATATCATGGAAACTGACTTCAATGGCAAACAGGAGAGCTCATGGCGCTCATGGGCCCATCCGGTTGTGGCAAAACAACCTTGCTTAACCTTCTCGCTCGCCGCAACCCTACCAGGAATGCCAAAGTTTCGGGCCATACCATGGTCGGTGGTGCCGACATTGATAACGCCTCTTTTAAACGTATCAGCTCCTATGTTGAGCAGGAGGATACCCTGATTGGATCGTTGACTGTGGAAGAAACACTCAAATTTAGTGCAGAGCTTGCGCTTCCTAGGTATGTGATTGTTACTAGTACCGTCGAACTACGACACTCATTCAAGTCTGTATAGTTCCATATCCAAGGCCGAGCGCATCCAGAGGGTGCAATTACTACTGAAGGCTTTTGGTATTCAGGGGCAGGCAAAAACCCTAATCGGCACTCCGATCCAGAAGGGTATCAGTGGAGGACAGAAACGACGAGTGAGTGTGGCAAGCCAACTGATCACCTCACCAAAGATCCTTTTTATGGATGAACCTACAAGTGGGTTGGATTCTACTGCCAGTTATGAAGTTATTTCCTACCTCAAGAAGCTTGCTCGGAGGAATAATGTAAGTTTCGAGTTCATCGGTATTCAGAGATGCATGCTAACTTTCGATAGCTCATCGTCATAGCCAGTATCCACCAACCCTCAACCTCCACATTCGAACTATTCGACAAGTTGCTACTACTCTCCAAAGGAAGGACATGTTACTTTGGTCCGACTGCCACAGTCGGAAATCACTTTGGCAACATCGGATATCCCATCCCAATGAATGTCAACCCCGCAGAATTCATTCTCGATATGGTCAGCACAGACTTTTCGCGTGACGAGGAAGATGGCATATATGGCGAAAAGGGCACTCCTGGCCAGCCTGCCAGGACTGCGAATGAACGGCTTGAATACATTCTGAAGAGCTGGCAGGAGTCGGGACAAGCACGCCTCGAGGACACACAGGCAGCGCATCGTCCTGATGGACAGGATGCTAACGCTAAGATGAAGTTGTTAGTTGAGGACGTTGCAAGTTCTCGACCGGCCTGGTATCGGATTGTGTTTGCGCTGCTTCATCGGTCTTTTATCAAGAGTAATCGGGATGTTGTTGCGTACGGTATCCGAATTGCTATGTACCTTGGTCTCGCAATCATGATGGGAACGGTCTGGCTACGTCTTCATGAATCTCAGGAGTATATCCAGCCTTTTATCAATGCTATCGTGAGTTGGACTCCGTTCATATTAACGAGCTAAATTGCTGACGTTCCCCTTCTCTAGTTCTTCGGTTCAGCTTTTATGTCCTTCATGGCTGTGGCATACGTACCAGCCTACCTTGAAGACCGCTCCACATTTGTCAAAGAACGTGCCAATGGATTATACGGAGCAACTCCATTCATCGTTTCAAATTTCCTTATCGGTCTTCCCTATTTATGTAAGCATAACCATTTGACGCAACGATGGTGCCCTACTAACATTAAACAGTCTTGATCTCACTCCTCTTCTCGATCGTTGCCTACTGGCTCTCAAACTTCCAGCCTAGTGCCGTCGCTTTCTTCAATTGGGTCATGTGGCTATTCCTCGATCTTGTCGCGGCAGAGTCACTTGTCGTACTCATGTCATCCATCTTCCCCAACTTTGTCATTTCACTAGCCCTAGTCGCTTTCGCGAATGGTCTGTGGATGAGTGTAGGCGGATTTCTAGTTACGCCAACAATCTTGAATCCGTTTTGGAAATATGTTTTCCACTACATTGACTACCAAGTATGTGCTAACCCTAGCCCTAACCACGACCCCCCTTTGTCGAGCTACTGGCATACTAACAAACATAATATAGGCATACGTCTTTCAAGGCATGATGGTAAACGAATTCTCCCGCCGCAATTACTCCTGCGGCTCGTCCTGCCAATGCATGTTTCAGACCGACCTTGCATCACAATGCCAGATTCGTGGCTCCGGCGTCCTACAGCAATATGGATACGCCGAAGGTCGCACAGGAAAATGGGTTGGTATCCTCATTGGAATTATCGCCGTCTATCGGTTGTTTGGTTGGATTGCTTTGGCTTTGAAGCGTACCTAGTACGGTAACACTGTACATGGATTGGGGTTTGACTCGGATTTCCTTCTTTTTCTTGCCTTTCATTCCCTTTCCTTTGGTATGGAGCCACGATTTACTTTAAGAGGCGTCGTTCAGCTGGCCACGTTTTCGTTGGAGTTTTTTGTGTAATGTATGTTGGAGATAAAAAGTAATTATAACCTAATCTGAAGCTGGCTCATTGTCCCACGGAAATATGCAGCTAGGGAGATGTCACACAAATCATAGCACTTGGTGTTTTGGTGGACCACCTACCGGACAATACGATTCAATCGCTACGGATCTCCTTCCTATCCGATTGAGTTTATGAAAAAGTTGAAACTCTCATATATTGAGAGAAAAGCAACATGGGCGAATGAACCACTCGATTGAGTTTACATGCCCAACTCATGAACTACTCTGTGAGTAGACTGGCTACATGCCACGTACATACTACCTGGTAGCCACATAAAACAGGAAACTGTCGGTCTGTCCACGAAAATCTCAGGGCTGGCTGGAACGTCCATACAGTTCCCCAATTCGGAAAGGTTTTCGGGGGCCAGACTAACAAAGGATTGTTTAGTTACTAATGCACGGGTTGGCGCCTGATCACGATTGCAGGAAGAGAACTTCGTTCTCGAAGACCCGGAGACTTCGATGCCAATCAGAGCATTCCCAAACCACGCTCATGATAAGCATCGATAACGCTGTCTTTATACAATGGTGGGAATTATGAATGTCTGTCTTAGTTATGCGGAGAAAGAGTGGGGAAAAGGAGGGTTTGAAATTTGCGTATATTTGGAAAAGCACTGCCTGTAGAGTAGCATATTTTGGATACACAGGGATGTGGAAAACCGGGGAGGATTCGTATTAGACCGAAGCATACCTGGGGAGGAGAAAATCTTAGTTAGTCCTAACCCTCCCGTACTACTGTTTGCCTCTGTTGCCTGCAGATCTCCGGTAATATCAATTGATTGAATCATGCTTCAGATGCTGTTCTTGGCCTGGTAGGATGCCCGGGTGAGAAGGGTTCAATGTTGAGGTTACATACCTAGGTATGTAGTAGTTTCAACGATAGATGATACCTAGGTATGTTACAGAGTCTAAATATGCAAAAAGTATTTACTGGGCACTGCCAAATGGGAGCCATAAACAAGAAAAAGCCTAGATTTAACACGGCACTTAATTTAAACAAGCTTTGATTCCTTTGGACAGGTTAATACATCAAACAGCCTCAGTATCTAATCGCAACTTCGTCGCCCTTTTCGTTCCATCCCGACTCTGCACCACAGTATTACTCATAAATGACCAGGTCGGTATCTGGTCTTACATACTCGAATATTTTCCTGCCGTCGACTGTTCCGTGTCAGACTATTTCCATACTGAGGCAACATCCTTGACTTTGATGGATACGTTCTTGAATGCTCCAGCAGTATATGACAGAGAAATGGACTCATTGTCGTCGCTGGGAAAGATCTGCGCTGTAATGACGCTTTCACCTTGGCCTCCAAATACCTCCACTAAGGACCAATCAACTAGCGCGCGGAGTGTCACCCTACCGTGTTCATCTGGGATTAACGCGGCAGAGTAGGTACCCGGGAACACTGGGGCAAAGTTGACATCTCCCGAATTTGTTCGATCAACAAAAAAGTGCTGCGTCGACGCATCGTAGCCAATGACCGTTGCCTGAGAACCATCCTTGCTCGATCGGACGAGAAGTTGCATGGTGGAATCTTCCTGAGCACTGTTGTTGCCGGTAGAGACGATATCGAAAGCTAGCGTCACATCGAGAGATTTCCCAGTCACTGGAAGATCGAATTTTGTACCGGGTAAAGTGTCCCATTTGTTGTTATAACAATTTGATGAGATGGGTGCTAAGTTATACGGCTCTTGTACGAGCGTAACCTTGGAATCAATAGTAGCGAGGGAGTATTTGCGCATCACCGACATCGAGCTCCGCCAGGGGTTTGTTGGGATATCTGACCCGTATGCCCAATTGTTGGCCCAACCAACAGCAACACGGTCATACCCGTGAAGACCGTTGTAAGTTGCGGCCGCATAGTAGTCTGGACCGTGGTCTACCCAGTTTGCCTTTTGCTCTTCGGCAAGTGACTCGGAGAAGACAATCTCACCCACCATGAGATGACCCCAGCCTGTCGCACCTGTATTGAAATCTGCGATCTCGAGTACCGCAGTTTGGTTGGCGAAATTCGACACGTCCCAACCTTGCCATGCCAAGGTTCCAGCGTTCTGGCCAGTGGCACTGCGGACGACCTTGCCGTTCACCTTCAAATTGAGAGAGGTTTCTGTATCGCTCGGAGTGCCGTAGGTGGAGGGATTGTATGGATGATACCCACCAGCGATTCGGAAATTCATGAAGGATTTAGCGATGACAAAAGGTGCGGATGTTATCGTGCCTGTATTGGAGTCTCCGTGGAAGTACGTGTCCAACACATTGCTCACTTTGTCCTCTCCCGTCACAGGTGTGATACCAACAAAGTCGCCAGTTGCAGTCCAATTTAGAGCCGCCGTAGAAGATGTTAGAGAAGACGTATCTTGCCAGTCCTCGACAACGGAACTACCTGCCGGTCCGCCGACGGCTGCATAGACAGTATCCGCATCCGCTGTGAAGGTGGTGCCGTCGAAGGATCCCACGAAATACTGGGTGCCTGAGCCGATGGTAGGACCGCCAGGATTCGTCCCGAGCTGCAAGACCCATTTCACATTATTCTTGTCGCCATCGACAGGAAGCGGAAATAGCCCGGGGCATTCCCACTGGCCAGAGACGGCGTTTGCGGGACCAAATGTACTAACATTCGTCCAGTCTTTGAGGTTCGGGGAAGTATAGATAAGTACCATGTGATCATTAGGCAGGGAGACCACCATAGTCCAATGCTTCTGAGAGTCGTCCCAGAAAACAAATGGATCTCGAAAGTTCTGAATTGTGTCTGCAGTAAGGTATTCTTTAGGCGCCTCATGGATGACAGGGTTTTGGGCGTCATATGTTGTCCATGTCATGCCATCATCAAGACTGTAGGCGATAGACTGAGATTCTTGACCACTAACGACAGTCTTGCCACTCGGGAGTGTCATGTTCTGAGCGTAGTGGGAGGTGTAGATGGCGACCAACGGCGGATGTGCACGCGTACCGAAGCCGCTGGTGTTCTCAGTGTCCACGACAGCACTTCCCGAGTAAAAATACTCCTGAACATTTCCGCTTGTATCCTTGCGAACCTCTAGAGCAATAGGTTGCTCAGTCCAATGCAACAAATCCTTGCTAGTGGCGTGGCCCCAGGAAATGTTCCCCCAGGTCATTCCTCCGGGATTGTACTGGAAGTATAGATGATAAACCCCCTTGTGATAGAGCATTCCATTAGGATCATTCATCCAGTTCTTCGCAGGCGAGAAATGATACTGATCGCGGTATTGCTCCTGGTATGTTTCCGCTGCGCAGAGCACACCCAATGAAGCAAACAGAATGGCCTTTCGGATGATTGGCAAGTAAAACATATTGGGCGGTATATACTTTGATAAACAGGCCCTCAAGATTGACCGTTGTCTGCTAGGAGAAGAAGCTCTGATCCTTGTTTAATGGCGGCATGACGGCTTTAAATATTTTTTTCTCTCAAGATTGGAAACCGCTTTGATATACTAAGAGAAATTAATTTCTAATTTAGCCTGTAAATCTCAAATAATTCTACATTCCGATATCTGAAGTGCTGTTAACCATGGATATTGAATGATAAAAAGCGGCACCTGCTCCGTTATACAGGGATTTTTCGTTATATCCGTCACATTCAGTACTATGTAAATGCAAGGCTCTGGGGAGGATAACAATTCATTAGTTGTATGCGCGTTCGTTATATCCAAGGTGTACTGTATTTCCGGCATATTTTGCGCGAATATGACCGGGATATTCCCCATGGGGTAAGATGCTATACTACACTTCCTCTCGCCAAGTTTAGGAGATGACATCGTCTGACCACACCTTGTCAGTGTGCTGTGGTGGAGAGAAGACATCGGAGGACTGTATTCCGAACAACCCTGAAATCATTCCATCGCATCTCCTCCGCGAGATATTGCCCCCGTCCAAGTACCAGTTTATGCAGTCTGAGCGTGCGGTCAGCTCCGTCAATAACTGCCTCAGTACGTATTTCCCAGCTTTCTACGGAGTAGCTGTCAAAAAGTTCAAATGGCACGTGAATGAAACTACGGCCATTTGTAAACTCTAGACTCCACTTCCAGTTGAGTGCTTTGGGGCAATGGGGTTGTCGGTACAGGGCTGCGGGGTGATGCAACCTCCAGTTGACCGGTGAACGAATGTAGATCGTGATACTACTGGACCGGCATCCCGATTCTAGGACGAAGCGTCGGAGCGGAGCACTCCGGATTTGACCCCCCAGACACAGTGTCTGGGTCTGAGGCTCTTATTTTTCATGATGCTTACATCCCTTGGAGTAGTGCTGCGCTACCTAATCCGGCGCCAAACAACATTAAAAATCCTTGAGTAGAGCACAGAGCAGTCCCTTCACGTTCAGGGTAAGACTTTGTGGCCGTGCGGCTGTTGCATTGCGAGTCCGGCTGGATCAAGTCTCGCTCTCGAAACTTTCTCAACGTTTTGTGACTGCCCAGGATGGGTGAATGGGTCCTATCATGTACGTACAATCTTGAATCCGCGAATAATTCAAAGTTCCAAACCCAATCCGGCGGCCTGAGCGCATTCTAAGTTCTTCTAGAAGGCGGAAGAAGACCCACTTCTCCGCGATTCAGAGTCCAGAGCGATTCAGAGGAAAATGGCGAGAGTTTGAACCCATGAAAATGCGGCATTCGGGAAGACTCTTCTTTTCCGACGGAAGATACTAGCGAGCATTCTGCCAGTTTCCTTTTTGGTATGAAATTAGTATGAACTTTAAAAGTTAGGGACCACTAGCCGCTACAGGTAACGCCCCGGGTTTCTCTTCCTCGCTCCAGAACCTCACTCATGGGGATCCCCGTCAATGGCCCATGGGGTTTGGCCTGCCTATAAAGACTGCATTTCGCTCCTTCTTCGATCCTCCTTCATTTCAAACTGCACCTTCACTGCACACAATCAGATTTGCTCCTTCGTTTCAAGTTTCTCTGCCTGTTTAGTCGTCTGATTCGTCGCAGCTATGGGTATCCTGCTCAGACAGCCTGAGGGGACCGCGGGGAAGGCGTGGCCTGCCATTCTGATCAGCGGGTTCGTCGCCTTTGGAGGTATTCTTTTCGGGTAGGCTTTGACCCTCTTTCCCACACAAGTGCGACTGGAGCTCATCGTTGGCGCAGCTACGATACAGGTACCATCAGTGGCATTCTTGCCATGCCCTACTGGGATAAGACATTCTCTACTGGCTACAGAGATGCCACCGGCAATCTTACTATCACCTCCAGCCAGTCTTCGGCCATTGTATCTATTCTATCTGCCGGTACCTTTTTTGGAGCACTTGGTGCTGCCCCAATGGGAGATTTCGTCGGTCGTCGTTGGGGATTGATCGCCTCAACTGGTGTGTTTTCGCTCGGTGTCGCCCTGCAAACCGCTGCAACCGCAATTCCTCTTTTCCTAGCGGGACGATTCTTTGCAGGCTTTGGTGTCGGTTTGATCTCGGCTCTGAGTGAGTTCTTTTGTTCTGCGGCATATGAGTTGTCTCAGCACTAACAGAGTAATATTAGTCCCTCTTTACCAGTCTGAAACGGCCCCAAAATGGATTCGTGGCTTTATTGTTGGCTCGTATCAATTTGCCATTACAGTCGGTCTTTTGTTGGCTGCTGTGGTCAATAATGCCACCCATACGCGTGATGATAGTGGCTCTTATCGCATTCCGATCGCGGTCCAATTTGCATGGGCCATTGTTCTAGTTGTTGGCATGCTTCTCCTTCCAGAAACACCCCGCTATTTGATTAAGCAAGATAATCACCAAGCGGCTATCCGAAGTCTCGCCAAACTCAGACGTCTTCCTGAAAGTGATCCTGCATTGCTTGAGGAACTTGCTGAGATCCAAGCTAATCATGAATACGAGCTGCGTGTTGGAAGTGCCAGTTATATTGAGTGTTTCAAGGGTAGCCTTGGGAAACGTCTTATGACTGGATGCTTTCTCCAAGCCCTCCAACAGTTGACTGGTATTAACTTTATCTTCTACTATGGCACTCAGTTCTTTAGGAACTCTGGATTCAACAATGAGTTTGTCATTAGCTTGATTACCAGCTGTGTTAACGTCGGTTCTACTATTCCTGGCCTTTACGCTATTGACAAGTGGGGAAGACGCCCAGTTTTGCTCACGGGAGCAATCGGTATGACTGTGTCTCAGCTGCTCGTTGCTGTCCTTGGAACGACTACCACCAGTCAGGATGATATTGGGAATATCATTGTCCACAATCACGCTGCTCAGAAGGCAGCTATTGCTTTTATTTGCATTTACATCTTCTTTTTTGCTGCCTCTTGGGGACCTATCGCATGGTATGTTGGACACGACACCTTACATGGATGAATACATAAAGCTAACCAGTTTAAAGGGTTGTGACAGGAGAGATCTTTCCTCTCAAGGTCAGGGCCAAGTCGCTGTCCATGACTACTGCCACCAATTGGCTGCTTAACTGGGCTCTGAGTTTCTCTACTCCTTACTTGGTCAATTATGGACCGGGTAATGCCAACCTACAGTCCAAAATCTTCTTCATCTGGTTCGGCTGCTGCTTCCTCTGCATCACTTTCGTGTACACCATGATCTATGAAACCAAGGGCTTGACCTTGGAGGAAGTTGACGAGCTCTACAATGAAGTCAGTTCTGCTAGGAAGAGTGTTGGCTGGAAGCCAACCATTACCTGGACCGAGAAGGAGAAGCCAAACGCGTTTGGAGAGAAGGGCGTGGACAAAGAACATGCAGAATTCCATGAATCAGCGGTGGAGGCTTAGAGAAGTATACTTGGTAGGATTGTGAGTGTTGATGGTTGATGAGGGTTTCCGGGGGGGATATCGAATTGAGCAGAGTACTATGGAGATTGCTATTAAGCAACCCAATTTCTAGATAGACTTCAATTCGCATTTTTTCGAGGTATTACCTTGATTTGTAAATGCTCAAGTTCCAACAACGACAAACAATAGAATAGATACACCTATACAGCCATTTGATCTTTGGCTCTTTATATCACAGTAGGGAAACTGCTTGAATAGAACGACATATGTTAAATACCCAAGTACCTTGAACGATAGCGAAGCTTCTTCCATGTACCCTCAGAGAAAAGCATAACTGGCAACCCTTCGTAGCCCTCTTGTTAACAACCCTCTATCAAAAGAGAAGGTAAATGGCACGTAAACAAAAATTAAGTAGGCTGCAACGAGCAGGGATACATTGCTGGCTCTAAATAACTGTTAGCTTTAACTACACTTGCAAAAACAAGGACATTGACAAAAACGAACCGCACAACCTCAAAATCTGTGAGTATACAAGTTGTGTTTATAAGGGACTTCTCGGAACTATCAAGGTTCTCGATCCCAGCGCCAATAAAGCGCATCTTTATAGGAGCCGAACCATTTAATGATATAGCACTTGGAGTTGGAGATGTGGAAGCTTCCATAGCGAAAGTTACCAGAAACGGAATAGACAGGAATCGAGACATGATTTCAAACTTTATCGTGTTTCAAAGCTTTGAGTCAATGCCTGCTTAGCTGTATGAATGATCACTGATGATTGATGATGCTATCGGAGAGTAAGTCATAAGGAGGATTTATATCGCAATGCTATCATGGATTTTTTTCCCCCGGTATTTTGGATTTTGGATGGGCTTAAGAAACTCAAAATTTCGATATTCAGATAGACAGTCAAGCTAAAATGTAACATCAATATGTATTGTTTACTAAATGCTGGGGTACATTCGCATTTTGTGCCACATCTTCGTACCCATGCCGGGTCAATCGTCGAGTCACAACGCTACATTTTCGATCAAGATAAAAGAAAGACTCATTTACAGCTCTAATTGACCATCGTCCTATAAGCAATAGATGATTATGATTGTCATCATCACGGATAAAGTGAGAATGTAGCTCGCAATAGCATGTGTCTAGACGCGAAGGCGGAATATCCCGAGGTCCTGATGCTGGTAGATCTAATCAATGACCAAATATCCATGTACATCTCTATGTACAGTCGTAAATTTCTAGAGCTTTTGGATAGACAATCTCTTAGTATAACCAGAGCGGCCAGTAGATTTATATATCGATGGATATATTGACAGGCTTCCAAGGTTCAATTAATTGAAAGGCAGCGGATATCATAAGTTATATCTACAAATACATTACAGCTTTAGAATTGGAAATATGTTATTTACTTCCCTGGTTATATTATCAGAGATGGCTCCAACCCCAGACTACAAGATGCACTGTGATTCCTGGGCAGTAAAGTTGACTGTTACCACCCACAACCACGGAAATTTGGCTACTTGCAGCATCACTTTGACCTGAACTGAAAACAATTCTCTCATTGCAACACATAGGCAAACATAATCTTATATGCTTCTGTTCCACAGAATCTATTGTACGTTTAGAAGTCTCTTGCAGACAAATTCCATAGACCCCATATCGTCGGCCCACTCAATCAAGCTAATTGTGTACATTTGACTTTATTGAGTGTGGTACAGTCATAACTGCTCACTTGCAAGA
This sequence comes from Talaromyces liani, assembly GCA_022814505.1. Classification (NCBI taxonomy): domain Eukaryota; kingdom Fungi; phylum Ascomycota; class Eurotiomycetes; order Eurotiales; family Trichocomaceae; genus Talaromyces; species Talaromyces liani. The sequence continues at coordinate 2,021,808 of JAKLNL010000001.1, forward strand.
TATGGGGTTGAGACTTGGCTCGTTACATGTGAATAGAATCATGGTGACGGTGATCATATGGCGATACATACACATCCCTATAAGTATCTACAGATGTAAAGCGACTCCATATGCTCTCCACACCCCGTATTCCCCAAAGTTCCACAACATTGATGTAGTATTTGTACTACCGCTTAGACACAGAAGAATTATACCATTGTAAAGACCGGTGGCCTCGTACTAGGACTGAATTAGTCCTCGGCGCCGGGTCGGGTGTCACAGTCAGAATCTCCTGGCCTGATATGTGGTACCACAAATACTCTAAGTGGTTGTTGTGGGCATTTATTCCTTCTGGCTTGTCTTTCATGTGGTAGGGTTACTAGAGCAATTACAATGGGTCGTATTTCTATCTGTGTCAGGCAAATGCATTCTTTCTTGTGCGTGTATCCTCACAATTTCATATGAGACTATGCAGGCTACAATGCTACTTATATAGTAAACATTACACAATTTGCATGTGCGCATAAAACTGTTGAATCCGACGGGCTAATAGAAACCGTAGATACATACGTTGACCACCAAGACAACCATATTCAACCGGAACAACAAGAGGACACCCAGGATCTGTAGCTTTGGACGTTACAATGAAAGACAGAGAAACATGTAGCACCCACATGACAAGGAAAGTTCCTACGTCCAATATATCAAGTAGCCATTTCGCCCGAATTCAACGGCCTTCTTCGAGATCATGATGCTAGGTAACAACTAGCCTTCTACAACCTCCAAGGTCTATATTCACTCTCTATCACCTCGTCACAGTCATCTACCCACCGACTGCCAGAATGAAGCTACAATCCTCTCTCTGCCTCCTCTTACCTCTCTCCATCGCCGTTGCCGGAATCCCCAATCAAATCCCCCTCGAACTAGACGCAAACAGCATGGGAGCCGTTGCCAAAGCCGCTGGCGATGCCGCTGTTGCTGCTGTCGATCCTTCCTTTGTATGCAATGTGGATTACACATTGATTGTAGACTGTAAGTCTCCCCCTTCCCAATTCATCTAAAGGAATGTACTTAGGAGGGGCCTACTAACATATCAATACCAGGCAGTACGTTTCCGTGTACTTTAGTCATCACTTCGCTCGTTGTTCATAACTGCGTTTCTGCGACTTAAATGTATATAAGAAATTGAAACGGGTTCTAGGGGGGTGACGGATTTGATATCGTTGGGTTCAAAGTGCTATCAAGGGAATACTGAGACTAGTTAGCATGGTCATTGACGAGAATCACTCACTAGTCTAGAGAGCCTCAGATTTATTCTAGGGCCAATCCTCTTCAATGTGGGATAAAACCAACGCAGTCCAACACTCCTACACCATACAGATTTGCTGGCATACCAAGTAAATAGAGTCTATCTATTCAACTAAGCCAGCTTTTGCGCCTCCTTTAGCCATTAATTGCTTAGATTTCTTAGTAAATGCTCAGCTAGGAGCTATAAACCACACATAAGCTGATGTCATGGAGCCCGAGCTAGGGCTGAGATTCGGGGACTATTATTAGAACGCCTATTAATCTTGGAAGTCTCAGCCAGGCCATCTGCCATTCAGTAGTTGGAACATTATGAATTTGAGCACAGAGTACGGATGTCTGGAATTACCGCAAATACGATATAAGTTTTTGATGCGAATTCTTATCGAGTGGGAGTGTTGTAGTTGAAGGGTTTGAATGTTAGAACGTCATGGGTAGTTAAGAGTTAGCTAGGGCATTCGCTAGAATAGGTCCAAATTTAGATATGTGTTTATTCTACAAAATGATTTCAACTATATACATGAAATACGTAAATACAAAATGGCTCACATTATCAGGATATTGCTTTTAGAATAGTTCCGAGGGTAAACTAAGTTAGCATATCTGTAATATTTTCGCATAATTCATATCTCATGGAGCATGGACAATGAGTGGCGGGTTAATAATTCGTCACACGCATAAAAAGGCATAAAGGAAGATAGAGACTTTTAGGCCCCATGCTCAATCTCATCGTCCGACTTATCCAGATCATCGTCTTCATCGCTGCTCCATCCCGCAGCCTCGAGAGCAGAGGATTGAATACCGAAGCTCAGGATGAAGCCGACGAAGGATACAGCTGCGAAAACGCCGAATGCGAGAATTTCGCCTTTTGGTAGTTTCTGTACGAGAGAGAAAAGGCCACCGGATAGGAAGGGGCCTACTGCACGTCCGGCTGCTGAAAGGGTCTGGGCAAGACCGTTGAGAGCGCCTAGAACGGAGTTATTGGGTGCCGAGTTCGTCACCTAAAATAACTGTCAGTAAGGGAAATATCAGTGTAAAGGATATATACTTACAAGTAAAAGGGCACTGGTCAATCCTCCCACGGCAGCAACAGTCTTGATGAGCAATACTAAGCAAAGCTCAAGAGCCAAGAAAGCAGACTTTTTAGATAGATGTCCATTCTCATCAGTGCCCTTATACCCAATCAAAGGCATGAGCAAGAATGCGATCACGAAGCCCAATAAGCCGGCGCGATACGACCATTTGTTTCCCATCTTATCACGCAACTTTCCAAAGACGCAAATCTGGAAGACAATGGTCACGATACCAGAGAAGCCAAGCGAGAGGCCAATTTCTTGAGGACTGAGGTCTCTACCAGCGGGTTCTGAAGCTTGAGCAAAGATCGGGTAAAGAGAGTTGAAAGATACATTGACAAGCGCGAAGATGAGATATGTGAGCAACAGGAGAATGGTATCACGGTTGAAAATTTGCTCTCGAGTCAATTCAGAGGGCTGATCATCCTCATCAGCAGTTTCTGAGGCGGAATCCAAGTCTGATTCATCCTGGGTCAGGTCACTAAAGGAGCGCCCGCGTCGTGTTCCTGGGTGGTGATAGACAGATCCAGACCGAGCTCGGAGGTAAGTCGGTCGATGGGAAGTGGTGAATTGCCATATCCAGCTGAAGAGTTCCTTGAACCTATCGGAGATTGTTGGTAGATTCTCCGAGTCCTCTAAGCTCTCTTCAAGGAGACAAATGACGAAAATGAAATCAATGATCAAGATAGCCGCCGATAGAATATTCGGAAGAAGGTACGGGTAAGGATTGGGTTGTCCCTTGTGCAGAGGATTCGTTTTCAAAACTAGAGATCCACCCAAAAGAGGGCCGGTAATCCCTCCGACGCCGTATAAAACAGGAAGATAGGTAAACGCTCGCGACTGATTGCTGCGATTCGTGATCTCGCCTAAACAAGTCGACACGAGGCCAGCATTGCCATTGAGCATACCCATTAAGGCTTGAACCAAGATCGCCTGCCACAATGTTGTACAAAATCCAAAGAGCACAAAGCAAACCGCGGTGCAAGCAGTCCCAAGCAGAATGACGGGTTTCCTGCCCACGCGATCTGATAACCAACCCCAGTAATAATTCGTAACAAATTGTGCCAGCGCAAAAGCTGACGCGATCAAACCGACATAAACTCCAACATTTTCACCGTGTACCTCGGGGAACCGCGACGTCATATCGGGGAGATAAGGGCTTACTGAGTTCAGTGCGGTTTGCTCGGCAAGCGCTATCATCGCGAGCACCGCCATCTGTTTCTTGGGCAGCTTGTTCTGCCCAATCGTGCTGTCATTCTCATCTTCGCCGTCTGCTTGCGGACTGCCGAAACTATGCGAACGTTCTGAGTCGTTGGAGAGAGGACGGCCGCGCGACTTCGGTGGTGGCGTGCTGAAGGTCTGGTAATGCTGTGTGGACTGTCTCCGAATGATCGGTTGGGACTCCGGAGAGACCATCGTCGATGCTGAGTCGCCAATCGACCGATTTTGTATATAGCTGGATCCTGATCAATTTATCGACGCATTGACTCGTGCATTCATCATACAACCCCGAAGCAAGCGAGTCGTTGAATGGGAGCTTGGATCAAGGCCGGGAGTAACCGAGCTCGCGTGCCACACGAGGAGATGGATTGATTGTGGATGATGATCAGCAGGGCTGAGAGTACTCCGTATGATGGTCGCTATAAAACGTAGAGCTCGCTATTCGGATCTGGTGAGAAATGGGTGGCTGGTTGTTGGAGATGCGATGGATGAGCGCGTAACCATTGGAGGGGAAGCTGAAGAGGATTTCTCTCACTTTTGACCAATCAGATCATTTTAATGGCGGCTTTATGTCATTGTTGACTGATCAGGCCTATTGTTACAATACGTGACGTAGATTACTTGGCCAAGTACGTCATTCTGCCAGTAGATGTATTGTAATTCTGTAACAGCTGAAACCCGACTTCTACTTAGTCATGACCTTTCCATTTTTCTCCTGAAAATATCCAACCAACATCCAACAACTGACAAACTCGACTCCTGCAACCTTATCGTCTGTAAGTAAGAACAGGTAACAACCGACACATATGCGCTTCTTTACTGTACATATATGATACATTCGAACCATCAAGACCCGCTAATATTGCTCCAATCCCATCCATCCTGCCAACCAAACACCATCAGCACCACTATCATTTTTTACTCTTGCTCGACTTCTTCAACGGGGATACACCGGCTGGGTTTCCCAGTGTCTCAACATGATCCCAACGGCCCTTTTCCAATCTTCGCGGCATTTTCCCTCGAGCATGGAGATCATCCCCTCTTGAGGCAGACTTCCTCCCCACATATCGGGGCTTGTGGCTAATGCCTTTGCATGCTTGTCGATCAAGTTCCTACAAGTTTGGTCACAATTCAACAGTTAACTATTTCATAGTCATTATCTTATAAGGTTGGAAGGAGATGCTTACTCTTCCTCAATCTTTCTTAACACCAACCATGCGAAATTCCAGCTGTGACTGCGTTCCGGGTCTGCCGTGACCAATGCCTTGGCCTCGTCCAACAGCTCAGAGCTAAAGGGATAATTGCGTGTCAGATTCCGCAGCTCATTAAGAAGATTGTTGTTCTGAACATAGTTCAACCACGCAGAAGCCAGTACCCCCACAAGCGAACTTTCGCGCAGGTCAGTGACAGGAGGCTGGACTGCAGTAAGGAGGGTTCGCTCCATGCGTCGAAGCTCGGTAAGGGTGTTAATGCGCCGCGAGCCCAGCGCATCAACAATGGACTGGATGTTGCTTTCCATGTGTTGCTGTTGTTCGAGGACGAGCGTCTGTCTTTCTGGTTGTAGGCGCTTGTAGTATATGTAGCTTGAGTGCACGATTTGTCCGGTTCTCGTGTTCAAAGACGAATGTGATTTGGAATACCCTGTCCGTCTTATCCATCGGGTCTCGTTAGAAGCCTATATATATCAACCTAGTCACTGTGAAGGATCCTTTGGTCAATAGCGGCGCGGATATGTATGTAAATATGAGGCATATTTTTTAGGATCGTCTAGGCTCGTGTTTAGACAGAAAACGACTAAAGTCAATTGTCTATCTTCCTAATTGACACGCGCCGTGTGATTGCTAATCTATGTCAAATACCAACAGCATGGACACCCCACGTGGCTGATTGGTTACTAGCCACAGATGTCATTGCTATTCGATCAATATTGACGCCATTGTGTACATACTTACACTTTTAGGGTTAGCTCAGAGATGTCGGATGGGCGGCAGAGCTTAACCTTCGGAATATTTCGCACCAGATACATCTACGAGAGGCAAAGACTTGGAAATAGAACGTTCTTGTGACTTCGATGAGTTCAATTACAGTATGGTTTCGAATATGCTCATATATTGATAAAGTTCTTACTAATCTACGTAAAGCCATGTTGACATGCATGATTCGGATGTGAGACTATAACTATGCGACCACTGGGACATAACTCCCCGCAGGCCCGTACTCTTAAGTCCCTAACCGCCATTGATAATCCATTATAAATCTTAATTGACCAACCATAACGCGGGAAATATATGCTTCTAGAACGATTTACTACGGAGTAAACCTTCCTTGACCGGGTGATCGATATATCCGCCCAACGGAGTACTCCGTAGTTCCGCAGTGTGGATGCCGGAATAACCCCAATCTACCAACGATCCACACCTGCGGAACCTGATCTGACCACACTATGAACGTTCGTTCGGTCCACAATGCCAAAATGAGAGAGAGTGGGCTAGGTACAAGGCGATTATTAAGCATTCTCTCCAATTTCAACATTCCATGTGAACGGTTCAGGAACAGCGCAAAACGTACATAATCTTGAAGATCGTCTTGAGTGTCGGAAGTCGACGGGTCAGCCTTGTCGTCAGTCCGCGTTGAGGCCTGCCGATTATCCGAACTGGTTATGAAGGTTGATATGCAATAAGAAAGTGTAGAGTTTGGGAGAGATTATTTATTATAACATTTACAACAGAAGTATTTACTGCTTACCAATCGCTCGAGAGACTTATGCATTTGGGACCCTTCGCGATGATAGCACTTCCCCCTCACTGGATTTCTCGCCTTATCCGAGTATCCAAGTCTACAAGTGATGCAGGCACTATTCAGTGACTGACTAAAGTTGATTTAAAGTATTCAAGCTTAGGAATCACCAAAAAAAAAAAATCTTTCTATTATTCATATCTTCGGACTGCTATCCTAGGTGCCGCTTCGATCCATCGCACTCCCAGTGATAGAACAGAAGATAGGTAGATCACCTGATGATAAAGCCGTCACGTCCAAGAGCAGGTCTCTGTTGCCAGGAATACGAAATAATGACTCTTCAAGTAACTCAACCAATATGAGTCCATTCATCGACTTTTTGAAAGTCGCGCACATGACCATCCCCTCCATACCTACCCTGTGTATCCCTCCAATCCCTCCCTATGGCAGTTTCGGGCCTCCATCTAAATCCATGTTTCAACTTCGATTCAATGAAACCCTCCAATACATCCGCAACCGCATTTCCAACAGCAGGCATCAACATGAACCCGTTTCCAGACCCGCCAACCGCGACAATGAGTGACTTGTGCTTTGGATGACGATCAATAAGGAATTGTCGGTCAGGTGTATCGGCATCCCAGCAGATTCGCGCGAATGAGAAGGGTCGATCTGCGATGTGAGGCACTGTCTGGCGGAGAAACTCGCGTGCTTTTAGTTCTGATTGTACGGGGATCTGATGTTTGGCAAAAGGGATGGATTTCTCTTCACCGGTTTCTGGATCTTTGACAAAGTTACAATATCCTGGATGTTCGTCGACGAATTTCAGTTCGCCGTTTTGTGCATCGGGTTCCTGCTTAAATATATAGACTCTCAGTAAATGCATCAAAGTCAAATATCATCGAGATCCGACTTGCCATAAAGAACCCCGAGTTCATATTAAATAGGACAGGAAGGTCTTTCCACAGTTTCCTTTCCTCCTCAGTCATCTGAATATGAGCGAGCGTCCAAGCCGTCGGTCGGAGCTGACGCTCAAAATCCAAAAGCTGATCACTGTTCGCACCAGCACAGAGGATTGTTCGATCAGCTCGATGCTCGACCCCATCAGCTGTTTGTGCGCCTATCACATCCCCTGAATCGTAGAGCAAGCGCACGACTTTTCCTTTGGTGTCCCCTGTTTCGAACCGAACACCTAATTTGATAGCTTCAAGGTAGGCAGACTCAAGGGCTCCACGTGCAAACACCCAGCCGGCCCCGGTTTCTCGGAAAAATCCTTTCCATCCTGGGAATGAGCCGGTTAGGATGCCTTCTGGCATGGTACTCCGAAATTCAGCCGGAGTTGACAGTAGTCGGATCTTGTCCTTGCATGACTCGATGTATGAGTCAATTTCGTGACGAGCAGAGTCTTTGGAGGCGGCCATTATAAAGCCCGTGGGATGGTAGAATGATTTATATACTGGGTCGGTCTTCCATGCCTTGGTGGCTAGTTGGTGCATCCGATTCCAGACGTAAGCTTCATCTGAATCAGTCGGTGATGGGGACCCTAGGCGAATTATTCAGCTATTATTGTTCTTACTCTCTTTTCTATTCCCTCTACCGTTCTCAAGTTAGCATTGGATGTATGATGCATACCTTCTTCCATAATTTTATTTACATCGTTTCCAGCTGCGATAACAGAAGGAATAGGGTGTGAGTCCAGCACCGTGATGTTTCTATAACCCCGCCGAGCCAGTTCCAACGCGGTGCTGCAGCCCCATGTTCCTCCGCCGATGATCAGAATTGTCGAGGTGCGCGTGAGTTGCGGCATTGTACGTCTCGATTTAGTGCTTATCGACTAATGGGTTAAGAGTCTTACCAAGCACATAGAGACCGGACCTAAGAAGTGTTCTTGAAAACTCCAGGGTGATATTCTAAGAAGGTTATGATGCCAATGACGCAAGTTCTCGGCTTATCTACAAGTTTTGATACGCTTATAGTGGGGTTGTTACCATTCAATCCGTATATCCGAAGGGATGCTTGGTTATAGTGGAGATCAACATCGTCATGTTTGATTTGCGTTAGAAAATCAGAAATTGCTCAAAGATACTTTTGGCGCTATAAGATCCAGGTGACCAGTCCCGAAGGTGATACATGGACATATCGATACAGAATACAGCTCAGCTTTGTTGACGAAGATGCTGTTTGAGTAGACTCAGCAATGTGGCTTTTCCACTGGCAGGCGGGCCACGTAGAAGAACAATCTTCTCGCTGTCTTGAAGACATGCCAGCTTCGAGACTGTATCTTTTTTGGAATAAATATTGGATGATGGCTCGCTGGATCTCTGGGGCTCCTTTAATTTGTACCAGGGCTTCTGAGTTATGATCACGTCGTAGTCTGGATCGCCTGACAATTGATAATTGGAAGTGATGAGGTCGACATCATCAAAAATAACTGCATGCTTCAGTAACACGCTGTTTATCTTGAGTGGTCTGGTGGGAGTGACGAGCATGGAGACAGAGGCATCAATCTTCATCCACTGTGTCAAGCTACCGATAGTAGATTTATTGAGAGTAAGTTCAAATATATTTGGCTTCTTCTGAAGCCCTCGGAGATACCAACGTAGCGTTCGACTCGCTGGTTGGGTTGTTTTAGGCTCCATGAGCTCGTCATGACCAGACGAAGGTTCCAACCCTTCGTTTGGTGGGTGTTGTGACTGACTGGTTTCAGATTCCGGGTGATCGTTTGACAGTTCCTTTGGACGATGTACCAGAGGATGTGAGAGCTCATAGTGAATTTGTCCGGCCTGGTCGAGAGCTAAATCGCTTTCCATATCATTCGCTGATGGATCCCTGGGACGAAAAACCAAAGGAGGATTTGGGGCTTCACGTCGGCTCTCAGAAGGCTCATCATGAGCGAGTTCGCGCTCTTTACGTTTGCTGGCCATTTGTGTAGTTCTTTTGAGTTTTTAAGTTGAGTTCAAGGTTTGTGATAGATGGCTGGATGAGAAGAGAATGTAGCGGAGAAAGGGTCAGTATTGAAACAGGAAAGAATCGAGATTTGAAGGAACGTCAAGCGGAAGAATCATAAGGTTGGCGTGACAGGAGCAAGCAAACTTTGAGATAGTGTCAATGTTGATCAAAAACCTCACCACAGAGAAAGAAAGGAAACAGAATATCGGCATGGGGTTGGGAGCGTCTATATAGCCTCTGATACGTTATCATAGAAAGATACACACAGGAAGGTTCCTTCAAATACGGACAAAGCGTCATCTGAATGTAGCAGCAGACGGCTTTTTCCACCTCTCATACTTCGACATTACCATAGGGTTTCGTGAACAAAGCTCTATCAACCCTACTTGCTCGCGCCATTGAAATACAACTCAGTCACAGTCGCAAAAGTAAAGAAATTTACTAGTGCCTTTTAGCTGCTTCATATAAAGGTGACACTTGTTCACAGTTTCCGGTTCTTAAAAGGATTAAATGTCATATATTCAGTACCTACTATACATAAAGTATACATGGAGTATGTGAACAAGTACCAGACTAGGTAGAAGTATCATCGTGAAAAAAAAAGGTGGTCGAGAGACAAGTATGCCAGGGCCAGAAAAGGGTATTACAATGGGTTGTCGAGTACAAAAATTAGAAAATTATGCTTTCCAGAACGCAAATGCAACCATAGCGCCAGTTTGAAAATGAACGCTGATGACAAAAAAAGAGATTTCGTTGAAAGAGAGGGTATTAGACCCAATTTTCGAAGGCTACAACCGTCAAGCACAAATAAAAAGGAGTAAAATGAAAGTATAGATCATGTGTAGGAACCTTAGGTAATCCGGAATGTTGAAAGTCACCTTCACCATGTGGAAGTGTATAGGTTATTTATGTTCAAGCCCATCGCCAGCTAACGGTTCCTCTATGCCTCGAAATATCAACGAGGCAATCATCGCGGCCACTCGCGGCACTCTCAGCAAGGCTGTCAAAGGCTTTGAATCTATTACGCTCCTCTCGTTCTCTGACAAGCAGTTGAACAGCTGCGTTGATATCCAGCATGTCTCCTGTATCGGTAATCTTTAAAGCCCAAGTAGCATCACGCTCACTGAAACCGAGTTCGTGAACCATCCGATGAATAGCCTTGTCAACAGGGTCGATGAACCTGTTTTCTGTGACCGAGTATCGTGGTGGGGGACTCAATAATGGTGCCATAGAAGTGCTGTCATTATTTGCGGATGAGTATGGCGGAACACGGTGAGTCGAAGGATCGTTGCCATCAATCCAAGACGAGTTTTCCGGTTGACTAGTATTCCGCGTGGAGTTGATAGTCAAATTCCTAATCCGCTCGCATCGAGTAGCAGCAGAGCCAACAGCTTCTCCATTAGAGACTGGTGAATTAGAAAGCTTGTGCTGTATGGATACCCTGCTATCATATGCGCGAGCAATTGCTTCACGGAGAAATGATGATCGACTACCCCCATCCTCCGGAGCTTCCCATTTGGTCATGCCCATTTGCTTGGCCTTGGTGAAGATTTCTTCAGTCGAGTGATCAGGAGATACGGAGCTGAGGCCAACTAAGGCAGAAGGGCCCAAAGTCAAAATGTAATGTGTCCATTCTTCCAGCATTGCTTCTTCTTTTGAAATGTCGCCTACCGAAATGTCCAATCCGTCGAATATGCCGGCCACTCTAGCGTCCTTGCACTCACGATTAAATCCTTGGACCAAGGTGCCGAGACAGTTCCAGATTTCTAACATATCATATAGTTGGTTGCAGGTTAAACCATCCCCATTTCCGTCACCAAAGCCAGAAGGAGGGTCAAAGAGGACATTGTTCATGCTGAAGAATGGCTCCGCTGTAATCACTGTGGCACCGGATTTGTTTTTCTTTGCCAGATATCCGCCGTTCAACCAGTCGATTTGTCCATTTAGATCTCCTTCTCTGTTCTTGCCGCATCCGAAGATACGACAGAAGGTCCATACTCGCCAAAAAGCTTCATCAATTTCTGCAGCACGAACATCATTTTCTCCGGTCAAACCACCAATAGTTTCAGATCGCACTATTGAACGACATCTTGCGTAAATTAAGGCTTTTAGCCTGACTAACGCGAACACATCGCGGGCATAATGTTGTAAATATGAAGAAGCAGTGTACTCTGGTACTGGGGCGTCGGGATCCTTCAACCCGTTCGATTTGTCATTCCATGGCGGACTCATTTCTCGCAGTTCCCATGCTGGTGGATTCATGTTGAACAAGGCATTCTTGATCAGTGGAAGCTCGTTGTTCTTGAATACACGATAGAACTGTCGGTTAACTTGAGCGTATTTGAATAGTGCATCAAGATTGTCAACGTTCTTCATCAGCGCTAGCACCACTTCATCTGCCATAGAGGTCGGCATTTGGAGGTTGATATGGAAACCGTAATTGGTAGTCTGAGAGATCGGAGTTGAGCTGTGTTCATCCAGCTCGTAAAGTGATTGTTTACGTGGGGGATAAGCGGTCACTGCCGTGTGTGATATACTCGGTGTGTCCATCATGAGAGGAACCTCTTCCGTTTTTGGGGACATGTCCTCGTGAACAGTTTCCATACGATCGAAGCCGACAAAGACCTTGTCATTGTGTGGACCACTGTGTCCCATATTTGATTTCTCTTCCGTGGGCGACTGGACAGGAGTAGAGTCTGTAATAAAAGACCGTGCCTGAATGCCGATGTCATCTGGAGTATGTGGATACCTGTTTTCTAGCGCTATGGATGAGGGGGGTAGTCTTTGGCGCTGGATTGCAGATAGGATAGAATTAGTGTCAAGTTTTGGTAGCTGATGTCGTAGGATCCTCTCGGTTTCTGAGGATGACAAACGGGGAATGTGACTGTTCGTCAGGAGCGGAATACCCAGCTTCTTGACGGCTTTGAGAGGGTACATTGTTGACCATTCGCTTTCTTCGCCATGTTTGCTATTGTTGTCATCATCGTCTTCGTCATTCTCGTGATCCACATTCAGAGCCTTTGCAATTTCTGCATCAATGTAACGATCCGTACTTCTGGCCAAAGCGGCTTGTTCATCTTGTAGGCTTTTCACGGGGCTCTTTGTCGGTGAGTTAGACTTTTTATTTCCACGATTTGGCTTTGCTTGGACGGGCTGGTTATTGAATCGTGGTCTTCGCAAGCTGGGTAAGTGTACAGACGACCTTATCTTCCGTGAGACGGTCTTCGAGGATTGCGAGGTTTGCACAGTCTGTTTGATGCTAATGTCAACTGGTTCTGAATCTGTAGATGAATTGGAATTATATCGATTGTGTTGAACAATGTTGTCTTTCGTGGTTGGGTCCAACTTCTCCGATGGAGGAAAAACCCTATAGTTTCGGTGCTGCTTGGCCTTGGAAACGGTCTCTTGCTGATGTCCAGGTGGCTTGGTTGTTGATTCTGTGCTAGAGTCGGTATTGCGTTTTTGCTTCGGAGAAATATTTAATGGAGCCACAGCATTTTCGTCGCCGGTCGGCTTCGAAGGTGATTGTTTAGATCTCATGGCAGGGTGTATATCTCCTATCTTTTCCAACTCTCGTTCGAGGTCATCAGCTGCTTGTGATAGTGTCTTTTCTGTCGCTTGAAACACTATCAACCTGTCGATGGGTGATTCGGACTGGCTTGAAGAATACTTCGACGCAAGTCTAGCAATGTGTTGAGCGCTTTGTGGGTTAACTATAGACAAGGTCGGAGGTATGGCCGGTAATGGCTTTTGTTTCAAATATTGTTCTTCTCTTTTTCTATTCAGTGTTGAGAACTTCACCGACTTTGCCTTACTTTCTGGCGAACTTTCTTTCCGTGGACTGTCCGCAGTTATTCTCTCTGGTGTAGATGGTGTAGTTGGACGCTCAAGAGATTTTGTGTCTGAGGATGAGCTTTCAGCAACAAAGTCTGATCGCAAAGTGGAATTCGAGGACGCAGAGCTGGGGCAACGCAGCTTTTCTTCCCACATCTCCGGTGATGAGGAAGTTGAGGCGGATGTTTCAGATAGATCCCCGTTATCTGTGTCCGTTTGAGCTTCCCGTAGAAACTCTTCAACGCCAAACGTCGGACCCATCATTGGCATTTCTAGCGAAAGGGGAGACACAGCTGACGCAGGAAAATTTGACAAGGTGGCATCTTCGCCCGCCGGAAGCAATGCGGATACGATATCAAGCTGCTGAGATTTTCGGTCGCTCGCATGTTCAAGTCTGCCGGTTTCCAGTTTCGAGAGGCTCGGTTTGCGACTGGAAAATAATTCATCGCTGGAGCTTCTATGTAATGCCATTCGGTGCAAGGCAGTCTCGGATTGCGACAACCTCATTGTGGTAATCTCTAAATCGCCTGCCGATGTAGCTATTTTCCTGAGTCCTCCAGTCGACTGGTATCTAAGGAGAGACTGCTGGAATGCCTCGTTTGCCGGAGGCATGTGAACGTCATGGATAGTTCCGATCACTGTCACATTCCGCTTACCGTCACTTTCGACTGTCGTTTTCTCCTTTTTTACTCTCTTCGATAGTCCGAGGATTGAAGTGAAGGACGACATTAGGAAATCTGTATCGGGCTCCCTCAGTTAGCCGTCTACCATGTCAACCACTTCAATCACTTCGACACATAACGCGCAAACAGAATTCCCTGGAAGTAGCGCATAGGGAGAAGATCTTTGGGAATGTCGACTTTACTCACATTCGAAGGTGAACAGCTGGTCCGCGTTAAGTCCGGCCAACCCTGAATTTGCGAATGGCCGAAATCGTATTTAGTCTTTGGCGGTAATCAGACAAAGAAGCCACACATGATCCTTTGAGCCTCAATATATGGAATTAGGGTGTGGTCGAAATCGGCAACTTCATAGAAATAGAAAAAGTCGAGGGTTTGCTTTCCGGGCCGAAACCGTTTTTTCCCTTTCTCCCCGCAACGGATGTTCTTCTTTAACAAAGGACGAACTGACAGTCTGTTTTGAGCAAATGAGGCATAGATAAAGATAGAACTTCTAGAATATGGTTCCGACTTGATTCTTTGAAAGACAAGAGCAGAAGAAGGTTAGAAAAAAATATATAAAAAATTTAAAAATTAAAATTAAACTTGCGATGCGACTTACAGTAGGTAGGCAAGGCAAGGGAGACCCCAATTTCAAATGGCGAATGGTTATCTCACGTCAGGCGAAGGTGAGCTCGAGTAATGTGATCCCTGATGTCGAATAGCGTTCTGGCCCCTTCAAAGTTCATGTACGCTCGACAACTACTGGTATGTATAACTCACGAGGAAAGGGTATAAGTAGCCGTGCTTCACAATGCATGTACGTGCATACAGAGAGTACTAGCATTTACCCAAGAAGAGAAAAAGTGACGAGGCTAGAGCAAGTGAAGTATTTTAGAGCGCTGAATACAGCGATTATGGTTACCCTGTCGTAAAATCGTTACATGGAGATAAAAAAGTCCTAGTTAGATCCGGACCTCTACTAAAGATGATGGATGATCGACTAGGATGACCCCATCGGGAAAAGGGTTTGGGGGCTGTTAGGGCCATTTTGTATACGCACACCCATGCCAATGCCGATACGGCTGTGCGGTGCAAAGACGCCAAAAGTTACCAAATACGTAGTTCGATGTGCTTAAATATCCTTCGTGTGCCTCCGTGACAGTTTACAGTACAGGACAAAGTGCAGCAGATGGCGCTTGCCATTCTGTCAATTGGCTGATCAGATGTCATCACTAGTTGTTGTCCATGCTGTGCCGGGTCCATCGGGATGCTACATTGTCTTTTAGATAGTTTTATTGAACATACTGCGGCTATATTCGAGGCCTTAACATGGATGTTTCCTCCAGCTGCTGTTCCATCTCCCCAAGCCCAGGGAAATCAGTCCATGTCATGACTGAAAATAGAACAATAGTGGTTCAGCTGTCGATTCAGACACGTGGACATCGTGGGTATTTCGGTGCCGTAATGTTGTGAACATCTTTCCTGTAAGTGAACCCTTGGACAACTTTCTGGTGCCTGTGTTGCACAAAGCGTTATACAGTACCTAGTGAAATAACTATTCGAAATTTGATCGGCCTGTGTTACCAACAGTGGCAAACTTCGAGAAGCCAGCAGAATAGATTAGTTTAGCCAATAGACGCTCACTAAAAATTGAAAGATAACGTCGTACGCGGATGTCGAGTAACAATGTTTCGTCATGGTTGGTAAAAAGCCAACAGCTAACAAGTAAAGTCCCCGGTGTAAAGCACTATGGAAGTCACAATCAAGCCAACTAACGTCGTGCGAAGACTAGAGAATTCCAGGTGTGTACCAATGTTCTCAATAGTCAAATAGCAATCCAGCGCGTTACGCATGCGCAGGCGTGCTGATCCCCCAAATTCGGCCCCCAAGTTTTGCCAGCGTTGGAACCCTGCAACCAATACGCATTGTTTCTTTCGGGGACATGACATCCTCAGGTGGCGATTTGACTCTCATGGCGGGCAGAATGATGCAACAAGACAGGTGTTATTTGATAATTCAGAGTTTGAAGGAATCTGGAGAAGTCCGTGAGTTGCTGTCATATATCAGTATCATGGTGATCGGGCTTGGTGTTTGCGATCCCGATTGTCTGAGCACATGGACAGAAATGGAGATCGAGCGGTGGCACCTATCGTGGTAATAATTATCACCCATGCTCATAATGGTGGTTGGCTTCGGCGTAGGATATTCGCACTCTCATGCATGACATCGCGGAGTGCTCTGAGACTGCAGTAGTTTCTGATGCCTATATCTCCTACATAATGTACGTGCCCATGAAAACGCCGAAGTGAGTGTATGCCATCCTTTTTTTCCTCTACTTTAATAATAATTTCTAAAGAATGAAATAATTAAACTCAGAAAATCCGGTGATCGTTCGAATACAACATAGAATAGTAACCACAAATTCAAAGTCCTATATCTAGATTGCTCGGCTAATTGTTAAGCTGAATTAGTTGCATTGAGCTGGATATTCATTTACCTGTCACAGCCCGGCTTATAATTGACGGCGTATATGCACGGTATAGCATGTATTTTTCTCAGCCACCATCACCAGGTAAAGTACATATGTAGTCAGTGATCCATGCTTTTATGCAGGGTTTGTTTCCTTCTCGAGCAGGTGTCAAGTATGTATCATTGTGGCTGGATTGTTCCATGCATCCATAGAACCGACGAATGCACTTGTACAGTGAAGCGACAGTCACCGCTGAAAATGACCTGGAAAGGAAGCCTCAAGAGAGAATTAATTTGGCAATTAATGTGAGAGGAATGTACGGAGTAACGGGGTGTAAATGGTTCCTAGTATGCATGTACATATGCATTTCTGGATGACTGGCTTAACAAATCTGGTACAAGACTCATCGCTTAAAATAGAACTGCCAGATTCAATTTATTTAAATTGAATGCAGATTTTGCTGCAGTTGCGCGGATGCAGGTACGCGTTCGAAGAACCAAAATTCCATTTCTTCTTAGTAATTTCGTTCCTGATTCTATCAGATGGCCCGATTAGGAAGGCATCCATCGATGAAAGGAAACCACGCGTGATCATAGATTTTACGATATAATTACCCCAGCAGATATTTAGAAAATGCTACTTTAGTCCCAATATCGGATATCCAAGTAGTCGCATGATATAAGATGCGTAATAGTAGCATTTAAACACGAACCTTGATTATTTCTGCCAACGCGAGGCATAAAATGTAAAGAAAAGCATAACATCTAAGAAAAGGCATAAGATGTGAAGCAAGTAGTTTATGCATTTCTTTGTACTGGAAAGATCCGAATCTAGTCATGTGTCAGGAGGGTCGGAGATCTCTTTCTTCATCGGTTCCTGACTCAAAGTTTTCTGTCTGGCGCCACAATCTTGCTTTCAAGATCTCAAGTTTGATCCAATGAGTCGTAAGTGTAGTATCCTTCGATCAGGGCCCTAATCTGTAAGACTTACCGAAAGTATACATAGTGCAGCCATACCCAAGAAAGTGACCGAATGTTGTTATCATCTACTACGAACTGAATGGGTGTCTCTGTGAAATGATAAGAAATTTAGATGGCTTTTCCTATCAGTTCTCTGGAGAACCGAGTTTCTTCTCTTAATAGGCTCAATATTGAATCAGTTCCTTGCTTGCGGCTCAATATGCCAACCTTCTTTATCCTATACCAAATGCCGAGAACTTGACGTACGTACACTCGAATCCTCAGCAGACATCATGTGGAAGAAGAAGTCAAAGCCGGTGCCAGGGAAACGGTTAGCATTGAATATATATATTAAGAAAAAAGGGAAGTGCCAAAATCAATCTGTCACGTGTACAAACCTAGGTAAGAAATGCCAATGACTAAAGTTCCAAGGTTTGATCTAAGAATAGTTACGTATATGCTCCGAGTCTACTTCCCTCCTCGGGGAAAGGAGTAAAAATCTTAAAAAAGGCATTACTGTCAAACTTGGCCAGAAACTGGTATTGGTACATATCTTTGCAAAGACGACAATGTGTCGAAGGTTGTGAGCCTGAGGCCGGGAGTTGGACATGTGTCACGATTAGCCCTAACTCTATTTTATTCATCAGATACATACATCTTCAAATCGCTGATATACTGCTGATCATTCGAATGGCCTCTCTTTGTAATCTTTTCCTAATTTTTATATCCAAGCTGGATTACCACGCTACCAACGTCACATTATCGCCCCTTTGGTACCTGGGTGCAGAGATATACGCTGGCTAGTTGGCTTCACGCAGCTGCAAACGTAGATGTAACTATCCAAGAATTCAAGGGTAAGAGTCGAATCTTCAGCTAGGCACCAGATTTGAATCCTTGACGACGCTTTTTTTTTTTTTTTTTCTTGTCATTATTTGAGCTGTTGATGTTACATACTTCAACAAAAGTGGGGTTACGTTGACTTTGACCGATCCTCTAGGTACCCAACGACCTCCAGATCTCAATCTTTTCACAAATCCATGATCAAACTGCATCACCAGAAACAATGTTCTCCTTAACCAGTAGCAACAAAGAAGCTAATGGCCCTCCGCGAAACTTCCTCGAAATAGCAATCTTCAACGCCTCCTCTGCTCAAATAGCCTATACATCCTCCGCCGACCGTCTGGAGCTCTGCGCTGAAGGATCAAGTGTCAATGGAGGCACTACACCTTCTCTTTCTACGCTAGAGTCCGTTATTACTT
The DNA here is from genome assembly GCA_022814505.1 of Talaromyces liani. NCBI lineage: Eukaryota > Fungi > Ascomycota > Eurotiomycetes > Eurotiales > Trichocomaceae > Talaromyces > Talaromyces liani. Next base: position 2,040,252 of record JAKLNL010000001.1, read on the forward strand.
CACTTCAACGGGCAAAACCCACCACAGGTTCTGGGAAAGATCATGCCACTTCAACAAAAGAAAAAATATCAATACCGATATACACCATGATCCGCCCCCGGGGCGGGAATTTCGTCTATTCAGATGAAGGATTTAAGATTATGAAGGAGCAGTTACTAGCTCTGAAATCAGCCAATTATCATCAGGCCCGGGAGAATAAATGGCACGAACAGAATGGCTTTGGAAAAGTGAATGGCTTCGTATTTGGTATCTTAACGAGAGACAATAAAGTCGATCGACCACGAAATGCGGAATTGGTGAGACTTGCGGCGCCATTGCCGTGTACGTTCCATCGGGCTTTTGATGAGGTTATTACGTCTTGTGAGAAGCACGTTTCGGGTAGTGAAGAAAATATGCTTCTTCCTCAGACCCTGGTAGATGAACTCGAAGCTGTGATCGATGCCGGTTTTGCTTCTATTCTTACTTCAGGTGGAGTTGGAAGAAGTGCAGCGGACGGCGCAAGAGAAATAGCAGCATTGTCAGAAGCCGCCAAAGGCAGGATTGAAATTATTGCGGGCGGTGGTGTGCGGTCAACGAATGTGAGGGAGTTGAGGAGGCAGAGTCCTCGTACGCGGTTCTTTCATTCAAGCGCTATAGTGGGTACGGGGGATGGACAAGTTGTGGATGTTGCTGATAGCGATGAAGTTATCGCTCTGAAAACGGAGTTAATGGTGCCTTTAGGTTCGGTCTAAATGTCATAAAGCGCGCTCAATATAAAGATTAAGGAAGGTCTTGGTATATAGTTATTATTGCATTTATCGTGTACAGAATTATCCAGTCTGAGCGCCATACATAAACATCATTAACATATACATTGTTCTTTCCATGACCATACGTAGATTAGAGCCATTTTTGTCGTGATGGACGGGCTGTGCCATCGATTAAAAGGCAAGGGTATCAGCTAAGCCATCAAGCTCACGCTGATAATTGCGATGCTCTCCAACCTGAAAGAAGAACTTGCCTAAGAAATCCGTTGCACCCTTCATCATCTTCCATCCTTCCTTGAAGCTCTCCGGTTTCTGCGGACCAGCAGCAGTAACCACGCCATACGACTCGACAACACCAGTCCTAGTCTGAGTAGCAAACTGTAGCGCCTCAACCCCCACCAAAGCCTGCTTGACAAGGTCGACTGCTTCACCTGTTGCACCCAGCGCTTTCAAGTGGCCGAAGGTCTCTGCTATCCAGTAGCGAATCTGTCCAATCTTGGCAAGTTTCTTGACGTGTGGTCCACCAGGGATGAAGGTCGCGTCAAACATTGTCGAGCGCATACCATCGTATTGGTGGTCGGGTGTCACACCCTTTCCGGTCTGGGGGTCAACGCCATCTGCAAAAATGGGCTGTCTCTTTGTGCCAATGACGAAAGGTAGAGCACCGGCAGCTTTGACGGCGGTATACACCCCATTAAACGCGACAGAATCGAAACCGTCGCCAATGAGGATGGCGATGCGTCGGCTGGCCACAGTTGGAACGCGAGGCTTGAAGTCGATTTGTGAAAGACCGCGAGCCTTCTTGCCGTGGTTTTGCCTTCCTGCCTTTTCGGGGGTCGGGGCGCCGACCATCACGGCAACCTTCTGAGCAAGTTCGAGGTCAATTTCTGCGATGCGCATGGCCATGCGTTGGTAGACAACAGGATCGTCGCAGTGATCAAGCTCGAAGCTGAAGGCTTTGGCGACGTGGTGCTTCTCGTACTCGGTAAGAGAATTGTAGAACAACTGCGCCTGGTTGTGATGTTCCTGAAACTTGGGTCCTTGGCTACGACGCTTGATTCCTTGGATTCTCTCTGGATAAGAAACAAAACCACCATCTTCGGGCTTGGTGGGTGGTATTGCATCAAAGCGGTTTGGCCAGTAGTTGACTGTTCCCTTAGTTATCTTGTGACGCATAGCTCCATCACGATTGTGATTCATGACGGGACAGACTGGACGATTGATTGGCAACTCCTCCCAGTTAATTCCGAGACGAGAAAGCTGTGTATCAAAGTAGGAAAAGTTGCGTCCTTGCAAAAGAGGGTCGTTGGAGAAATCAATACCTGGCACAATGTGGCTGGTACAGAAAGCCACTTGCTCGGTTTGAGGGAAGAACTCGTCAATATTCCGATTGAGTTCCAACTCTCCAATAATGCGTAAAGGTACGAGCTCCTCAGGCCAGATCTTGGTGGCATCAAGAGGGTCGAATTCAAAGTTATCCTGGTTCTCCTCGGGAATGACCTGAATACCGAAATCCCACTTGGGGTATGCCTTGTTATCGATGGCTTCCATGAGATCCTTTCGGTGGAAATCGGGGTCTTGACCAGCGAGCTTCAAGGCTTCATCCCAGACCAATGAGTGAACACCTAGGTGAGGGATGAAGTGAAACTTCACCAAGTGACGCTTGCCCTCTTTGTTGACGAGAGTGTAAGTGTTGACTCCGAATCCTTGCATCATACGGTATGAGCGAGGAATGGCTCGATCAGACATGGCCCACATGAACATGTGTGTAGACTCGGGATGAAGGAAAGTAAAATCCCAGAAGTTGTTGTGGGCGGTTTGGGCCTGGGGAACTTCGTTGTGTGGTTCTGGCTTAACAGCGTGGACTGTAACGGTTAGCATGTCTCTGACCATTGCCTCATGATATTGACATACCAAAATCTGGGAACTTGACTGCATCCTGAATGAAGAACACGGGAATGTTGTTTCCAACCAAGTCCCAGTTGCCCTCCTCTGTGTAGAATTTCACTGCAAATCCACGGACATCCCGGACAGTATCGGCACTCCCTCTGCTACCCTGGACGGTGGAGAATCGTAGAAATACGGGGGTCTTTCTGGAGGTATCATTGAGAATACCGGCATGACTCAACTCGGGAATGGGCTCTTTCAAGGTGAAGTTTCCAAAAGCTGCGGTTCCACGGGCATGCACAACACGCTCGGGGATACGTTCGTGATCGAAGCGGTGGATCTGATTCCCCGCCAACGTTAGTTCAATTCCTGATCAGAAGAGAGCGTATAACCGACTTTCTCACGAGCAATCTGGTCTTCTAGCAAACTAGGACCCGAAGTCCTGTCATTGACTACCTTCAGCCAGTGATCGGTATCAGAAACCGGAACTCCATGGTCAGTGGTAAATTTTGTCTTCTTGTGAACATCAGCAGTATCGCGCGAGAGGTCAATCAACTTTTTGTCTTGACCGGCGGCAGACTGAATAACCTCCTGGACCTTGTGAAGGCCTCCAGCAACAGTGCTCGTCATGGTGAATTTAATATGATTAATCGATCTTGACAAACTTTGATGAACGCCTGAAGAAACTCAGTTGTAAAGTTTAAGATGGGACATCAAGCCTTTAAAGCAGAGGGATATGGAGACGTGATGACATGATGTCGCGTTCATATTGGAACGTCATCTTGACGTGCGGGAATAGCTTCCAAATCGACAAGAAATTGACCAATGAAATACTTGGCATAACATTCACAGAGAAGTCTAGATCCGGTCTTCTCCATACATTATGCGAGTAGATTTCTAAGGCATTTGTCTAGATGAAGGGCCATCCATCTGGCTGAGGCGTTTTCAGACGACCTAACGCATACAACCTTGTTCTAGGAAAACATTACGAGTCCTATGCATCCCTTAGACTGACTTGATATAGCTAAAATCTTGAATTGTTGAAATCCAAACTTGGTGATTGGCGGGGACAAAACTGGAGAATCCAGCAACGAACTGTGACGTCACGGGTTCTATAACTTCCTATTTCAGTAATTTGCTCTGCCATTTCCTCTTTCGGCGATTTTAGGGCTAGCTGTGCGTAGTTTTTGCAGTGGAGTTCACCTTTACGCAGTGATGCATCCAAAGATCATGGCCGTCTAGCTTTTGGCTGCAGCTTCAAATTTTCAATGCTGGCTATTAAGGCCTTCAACAACGGTATATTGTATGGCCATGGCTAACCAATTAATTAGATTGGTTGTGCTAGTGTGCTTGCGCTTGCATGATCCTTATTTTATTGGCTCATAGATTCTAATATTTTTAATGTGGCAGAATCCCTGCTGCCCTATAGAAGAAATGACAAGGACTGGTATGGCGGGGTAGAATCAGGCTGATACCTAGGTAGAGACTCAACCTCACCCAATCTCACCCATCTTATTTATCCCTAGTCTACTCTCAAATACATTAGAATGCGACCGGCAAAGAAGCCTCATCACGGGGCAAAGATTATCGCAAAGCTGAAAGGCACACTTGGGTTTCGATTACCTCCTTACCCTCTTTCAAGGATTTGAAGGAAGATTTGGAGTATCTGGAAAGTGTGTGGAAGGACTAGATGAAAGGATACATACCGAGAAAATCGAGATAGAAACATGGAATTTCTACACACTATTGGCGCTGACTTTGAGACGTCAAGGTCAACGTCTCGGAACCGACTACTATTGCTAAGAATATGGGCATCTCTAATCACACCAATTTCTATCTTTACTTCTATTTTGAATCTAGGCACCGAAAGAAATGACAGCGCTCCGAGAGTTGGTGACATTGATGTGTTTTAGAGATCTATCTCCTCTCGTGATAGCACTTGTTCTTATAATCGTCTTTCTTTTTTGGCAGGGCGAAAAGTTCAATCGCGACGCCCGGAAAGGAAGTATCTTGAAGAATAACAATGAACCCCTTTTTCAACGGAAGATGAGGAAGAGGACCTGAAAACAGAGATATCAGATAACCCTTTGAAGCAGGGTTTATGCGAGGGACTACATTAGCTACGACGACCAATCGCCAACAAAGAGACTTTCAGATAGGGCCCCATCTAATCTTTCTAGAACTGATTAATATCCATATCGAAGTATAGTCTCCGAGTACGTGGCTACCCGAAATGAAGAATAAATTATTGATTGATAAAACAGGATGATCCGGTGATGGGTTGTGCCCATGGTCACTAACAGACACCTAAACTGGCAATAGACAAGCTAGCCGACTGCTGGAATCCACGTGCTTGAACCACTAAATCAGCAATATGAGCGTTGTATTCGATACTGATAGTTGTCTCAAAGCCTGTCTTGGGAGTACACTCCACCTGCTGCTCACCCGTAGAGTGATAATAGGTAGCATAAACTTCCCACTCCTCGACTCGAGTTGCCCCGTTCCAACTCACGTATAAATCCACGATGTTAGAGGTGTCATTTATGCATCCAGCAACCGCAGGTGCCGTCGTAGGCTGTCCTGACCACTCATACCTGAAGCCACGATAGGAAGAAGTGGTTCCGGCCACCCCAAATTGCACAGTCTCCACAAAATTTCCGTTCTCATCAAACTCCTCCATTATGGGGAGGTAGCCATGGCCCATGAAGACGTTCCCATTTGGCAGAGTCTCATAACTACCTTGAGAAATAGCGAACAGAGGATCAGCGGGGTTTTGGTAACGCGCAAGCTTGGTGACCTCCTTGGTCGTCAGGTCGATAGACAAGAGTAAACCACTAGTAGGTGTAGTGCCATTGACCCAATACGAGTTGGCATTGTCATGCACGTGGAGCACTACGTTGTCAGAGGTCATATTGACAATGCGGACATCATGCTGATAGCAGAACTGCGCGTCGGCTGGGAGCGTGAAATCACCTCCGTTCTGACCCTGTTGTCCAGTTAATCTATGCATTTCTCTATATTCAAACGTGTCGGGGCGGAAATGAATTGCTGAAAATGGTATTTGAAGTGGTGAAAAGCTTACCTGTAATTCCCATACAACCGAACCATCCTTTGGATCAATCAGGAATACAGCACAATAATACCGTGATGAGATTATATAGTAGCCCTGGAAGGGCGACGCGGCGTTGATATGAAAATAGTTAAATGGAGAAGAACTCGCGCTGCCTTCGTCGTGCAGTGTCTCGAGGGTTCCCGTCAAGGGAATCTGATCGCGATGATCCCACGAGTTCCACTGGTAAATGATTTCATTTGTTTTGATGTCGATTTCATAGAACAGCGACTGGCGTACCCATCCGTTGCTGGGACCACCGACAGCAGTAAGATCGGCTTGGGTAACGTTCGTTGCTGTCACCATGACAGATCCGCGGTCTGTGACAAATGACTCGTGAAGGTCAATATACGAGTTGTAGGTTGTCGTGGTGCCGGTGTACAAGTAGCCTTCGGATTGTGGTAGTGTGACATTGTAGATGTTTTCATATGCTGAATTGAAAACCTTGATCATACCGTACCCGAATCCATTTGGGTCTGGGTACGCTGAACCTGTCCAGTACACAAGAATGGGCTCAGAGTCGAGTTCACCCATGTCCAAGGCGAAAACAGTTTCTTTTGGTCCTGCCCAGATCAAGTCACCACCGGTCCTGTCATCGGCCATGATCAGGGCGCCTACTCCTTTCGGGCTGAAAAAGAGGTAACCGGGAGCAGTAGGTCCATTTTTGGTGATCTCCAAAACAGGTGGTAGCAAGTTCACACTTTTGAAGGACTGCGTTGGCCAGGATGCTGTCGCAGGCAGCACACATTGGGTCAAGATTATTGAGCCCAAGCTCAGCACAGCCTTGGACATCAACATGTTTGCTTCTCTTTCTCTTCCCGGTATGAGCTTGACTTGACGAACGTAAGGGAAAGCGGGAAGCTGAAGAAGAATTGACACGGCTATGGGCCAGGAATCGACGGTATTCTTATCGAGGGCAGCACTTTCCGTCAAATACGGACTTCTGTAAATCTGACTCGCGTTTCTCTCCGAAGATAGCTGGACGAGCTAGTCCACGATCTAAGGATTACGTACCTGGTAGGCTGGCACCACAAGGCAAAAACTAGCGTACTTGGTCCCATATTTATCGCGTTTCGTTTATTAAATGGAAGCCGAGCGAAAGAATCGATGAGGCATGAGAAACCAAACATCTCCCATTCTGTGTTCACTACGCCAAAGTAGGAAGTCACCGAACTAGCTACGTCCTAGTGTGCCTAGCACCAATTTAAAATGTACCATTGAAACCTAAGGATAGTGCTTCTTGAGTCGTAGGAGAACGTACATTGTACATATTGTACAATTTATGGTAAGAGAGACTGAATTGAACGAGATCAGCCTAGCTACGGTAAAAACCTCGTATGCCTACCACTGGCTTCAATTATTGCCATACACCATTCACAAAAGAGATCTATCAGTCCCATAAACGAATCCTTTGGAACAGAATCCTAGCCTTAACCATTTTTACGTTCGTCTGATTTCGGGGATTTTGCTTAGAGAAAGCCCCTTATACAAATCTGAAATTAAAATTCAACCGATATTTATGCTGCATAGGGCGCCCCTTAAGGACCACTTAGTATCCATAATGGCTTTCGGTTAATCTGATCCAGGACCTCATGAAAAAAGTGGAAAGTTTCTCAGCGGAAAAGACCGAAAATAGCCACATCCTACAACTTGACGAGAGTCCGCTTGATTACCTATTCTAAGTATTTCAGGTTAGGACAATGTGCTGACTTGGTATTTATATGAACAACGATCAGTATTGATAAGATATTGTTATTTAATAAGCCTATCAATACCTTCATATCTAAGGAACTGTTGTCAGCTTTCTTTCTTTCCAAAAAGTGTGGATCGAGCAAATTGTGCATACGCTACCTAGGTAGCTTGTAAGAGCAATCAGCGTCATCCGTGTTTATAGGCATAAGTTGGGAATGAATTATTTCCACGGTATAACCCCATAACAAACTTCCTAAGTACTCCATGTATTCAAGCTTTCTGAAGCATCCATGGATTCCGAATTTCCGAGAAGACGCGAATTTAGTGTACGGATTCGTATTCCGGAGACCCCGGGCCCACCGCATGCTACCAAATCATTATGTCTATCATCTTAAGGGGGCGTTTTGGGGGCGCTTTGGTGGACGATCTGGGGATGGATCCGTTCAAGAATGGGTTTATATTCGAGCCAAAATTCATTCATGAATAGATCTGTCCGTTCAAGAATCTACCACCCAACTTCAGCCAGCACCAACAAGGAGAAAAAAAAAAAAAAAGAAAAGAAAAGAAAAGAAAAATCTTAATGTTATCTAGTACTTTCCGCCTCAAAGCTTTTTACACGCATTAGAACGTTCCATGCAGCCAACAAACTCAAAAAGCAAACGCCGGGCGTGAATGGTCCTGCCCAATAAAAGGGGACATAATCCTGCGTCTGGCATCTATTGCTGATCTCATGTGGTTAGTCTAGGCTATTCAGCAGGTGATGAGAATCCAAAACCAACAATGCAAGGGGCACGGTCCCCTATACGCGTCCATTTGCCCTCCCCCATTTGCCAATTCCCTCCGGCATGCGATGGACCTGCTGCACAGACAGAGCGGCAAGTTCGACAGAGTGCCTAAGGAAGTTAAAGGAACTCTGTTGGTTACATGGGTAGCACACAAGGATTTCGAGACTGTACTCCGTACGTACATAGTGCATTTTAACGTTGACCAGGGCGACCGAATTAAATCCTTGACGGGCTTGTGGTGGCTTGTCTCAGGGAAAACCTTCATCGCTAGTTAACTACCACCAGAATCAGCAATTCCCAAAAGCAGGCGACGGCTAATCAGATCTGATTTCATTGGGCTTGGGGTGGTCGGCAAAGTAGCAACACAGCTCTTTCCACTTGACGGCGAGATGCACATTTATTCCCTTTCCGTCATTGGCATCACAATACCAATGATTGCAACTTGTCATTATTCGGTGCCCTACCAGATAACCTAGAGAATGGAGGGCAATGATGACACGGCATATCGACAGCATGTCACGGTGATTGTGACTGCCGTCCTTATGGTTTTATCGACATTGGTATATGTTCTACGACTGGTGGCGCGATCTATTATATCTAAGGCTCGGTTGGAGGCCGAGGATTACTTGATGGGCACTGGAGTCTTTCTGAGTTGGGGGATCGCAATATGCAACTTCATCAGTACGTCTCTGACTTCCTTCTATTGACAAGCAAGTGATCATTGACACGAATTGCAAGGTGTCAAGTATGGGTTCGGCCAGCATGAATCAACTCTTTCAAAGGAAAACCTGAAAAATGTGCTAATTGTATGTTATCCATTCAACCTGGAAGAGTCGAGTTTTTCCCAGATCTTACTATTAACAAAGAAGCAATATTCAGGCTCAATTCACGCTTCAGAAGGTATGTGATACTCTTCGCCATGCAATCGAAGGAAAACATTTTGACAGTATAAAAACCGAACAAGTTATGGGCGATCTCCATGTGCTTCGTCAAGTGCTCCATCATCACACTTTACATGCGGCTCTTCCACACCACAAAATTCAGACGTGTCGGCTGGTGTCTGATTACCTTCTCTGTCTGCTGGGCTCTTTCGGGGTTTTTGGGTAATCTGCTACAGTGCCTTCCCCCCCAGTTCTTCTACGACAAATCTATATCCGGTCACTGCATAGACCCGCGCCCTTTCTTTGTTTCTATCGGAAGCATCAGCTTCGTGGAAGATGTGGTAATTCTGAGCGCGCCGATGCCGATGATTTGGAATTTGTCTATAAATCTTCGGAGAAAAATCGCTTTAACTGCTATTTTCACCTTGGGAATCTTGTATGTCTTTTCCAACGTTATTTCCATTATCAGGCTTCAATTTGCTTTTCAACAAGAGAATACTAACGTTGGAGGTTCTTGATAGTGTCTGCGTTACGAGTATCCTTCGTTTGACCACTTTTAAGGAGTTCAACAAGACCGATGTTACGTGTACGATTACCTATGCTCTCTCAGCACGAAACCTCATCGCTGACCCATAACTATCAGATACCAATGTCTGGCCAGGCCTTTGGACATATATAGAACTCAGTGTCGGTTCCATTTGCGGTTCTCTCCCACTCTTGCGCCCATTGATCGGTCACGTTCTTGGTTTGTCTGGCTTCTCTTCTAGTTATAAAGATCGTCCGTATTATGGTCCATCGGGATCCTCCAAGCAGTATACTTCGGCGAAGAGAGATACATTTCCATTGTCACGCGGACGCGACTCCATCGCCTTAACAACTCAGGATCATACCGGGGTCAAGACGCAGGTTAGCCCCAACAGTGCTTCTAGTCTTAATGAAAGCGATGAGATCGAGCTTGTCCGCCATGCGCAAATCACTGTACATACTGAAATTCGGCATCATACTGAGACACGACAAGATTTAGACGACGAACAAGGGAACCCTCATATTCAAGAGTAACACTCGCTTTCTTTATTTCTTTCTCTCTTGTTATTTCTTTATAGCGGACTTTGGGGATTTGGAGTTCGATGTCTAAACAGGTGGTTTATGGAATGGTTCTTGACGCAACTCTTGTGGCTGCTAAAATACTTTAATACGGCTATACTCCGAAAGATGTCTGTAAAATATATTATTGTGCACTGGAATATAACAAGTCGACTGCATGAGTTACTTTTATACAACTAGGCTGGTATCTTCTTGTGGGACTCTACCTACCTAAGTAGGCGGAAAGACGACTTGGTCGTGCATACCAGTTCCCCAGGGAGCTAATATAACAGGCTAGCTCTCTATGAACAGTCAAACTAACAATGTAGAATGACTAGGTAGAAGTAGAAACTTAGTATATCCTTCTTTCCTTGGTAGTTCTTAACATGGCTTCATTCCTTGGTACACAGAACACGTACTTTCTCATAGATTGGCAAGTTTTCCTTCCCTGCTCATTTGCTTAGCTATATCCACCGTGTGCTTCACCGTCTCGCTACTCATCTGCCAGTAGTAATCCGTGAGCTTCTTGTGTTCGTCGCTGCCCTCTTCCACTTCTGGATGATGCCACTCGTAAGTCGAGACCATGTAGATATCTGCCTCTTCGGCTCCACGTGAGAGAATATTGGTAATAAGAGTTCCAGTCGAAGGGATGGTAAACGCAACCTACGACATGTCCATGAGAACAAAGCACTATGCATAAATGTATCAGCAGTATACATAGATAAACGAACCATGACGGGCTTCTTGAGAACTGCAACTTCTTCGATCTCAGCCTCCTCTCCACCGACAGTGACCAGCCTGGTCAGACTAGTGAGTTGTCCAGTTTGGTCGTCATGTTCCTCCCTGATAATCCGACAATCTGTGATGGGTTTGACAAATGCGACTGGGTTGCGGCATTTGTGTTCCAGGACTTTCCAGAAATCGGCCGATGTTAAGGTGTCGGTGTCATTGGAGGAATTTATCGGAACAGTAGTAGAAGTATATATAACAACCATGATGGAGCTTGCGTTGCTTGAGAAGACGAGAAATCATGCGTGAACAAGAATATCTAGAAAAGAATGAAGGGATAGGTCAATAAATAGATAACCATGCGCATTAACGCATCAGACAATTCTCCATATTGATGATAAATAAGTACAGAGCAGTTCACTGCTGTTTAATGGACGGATATAAATCTATTCTTGAAATTCCATGGTTAAGATATCTGCATGGTCGGACCCTAGCCCGACTCTGCAGCCGACCCTACAGCTTACTATACAAGCTTCAATTTGGAGTTTTTGTCTTGATGTCAATCAACAACATAAATAGCAGCAATCGAACACCGAAATCGAGTTGTAAATTTGTGTCTCATACCTACTCCATTTAATTACATACAGATAATTCCGTGTTGCCCAATATTATCTGACAAATATGGCTCCTCTTCAAATCGGTCTTATTCTTGGTTCGACCAGACCTAATCGCATTAGCCCTCAGGTGGGCACCTGGCTCAAAACAATCCTTGAATCGACTAGGGCTTCGAGCCCCGAGTTCTCCATATCGACAGTCGACATCGAGACGTTCGGTCTACCTAATTTCAATGAATCGGTTCATCCGTCGTTGATCAGCGACCTATCGAAATTTATCAGTCAATCGGCAGTTGCTTGGAATCAGGAAATTGCCAAGTACGATGCATATATTGTTGTTTCTCCGGAATACCACGGGGCCATTCCTGGCACGCTTAAAAATGCCTTGGATTTCCTCTATCATGCCTGGACCGGAAAGCCAGCGATGGTTGTGACCTATGGCATCATGGGCGGCGCCTCCGCCAGTGATGGTCTCCGTGTGATTCTCGAAAGGGGATTCAAAATGAAAGTGGCTTCATTCGCCCCCAAACTGGAATTCCCTGGCCGAGACCCAACGAAGAATAACAGCAGTCAGGCGTTGATGGAAGCGATGCAAGGAAGATTGTATGCTGAGACGACGAGGAGTTGGGAGAGTAAAACAGATGAAATCGTTGAGGGATTCAAGGAAATATTGATTTCTACTGCTGCAAAGTAGACATTCAAGTGTGAAATGATCAGGGGAAAATGCTAATTGATATTGACTTACAATTTGAAGCCAGCTGGGAAAGACGGTTATGAAACTCAACTTCACGGTAGTTAGGAAGACATAGCTCAGACGTTTGACCAAAGCAAAGATCTTACCGGATAATTTCCAGTTTTTAGAATAGACTTTCAAATACTGAAGAACTGATTCGACAACATCCTTATTCAATGAGCGGTCAGACTGTTCCGGGTTTTGCTGCAGACAGGAAAGGGCACCAAGGTAGAAGCAGTGATGGGACCAGATTGGAATTATTGGCGCATAATGGTAATGCCAATCTGGGAACTGCTTAATGCGGTCCAATATCATCTGAATAGCCACCACCAGGACAGGGCAGGTGTCGGTCCGTCTCTCTTCATGATAATCGGCTGTCGTTATCCCATGGAGAATAATCATAGCACTTATATGTCAGAGTTGACGAAACTGATTACTTTCTACTGAACAGGCTGCACTCACTTGACGCAAATCGCAAGAGAGGTACAATTTTTCCCCTGTCCTGCGTTCCCTTCTTGAAGCACCGCTGTGGCGAGCGTGGTCAATTTCCGGTCGAGGTCATTACAATGGTCAGGACTGGGAACTCTATGAAAATGAGCCCAGCGATCCAGAAGTGCTTGTTCCAGCAAATAGCAGGCTTGAACAAGTCGAGTGAAATATTCCATTTCCAGATCATTCTTGCTCTTGTGTTCTTGGTGGAAAGATTGCGCATATGGAGTTTGAGATGTTGAAGACTGGTTTCCATTTAGAAACAATTCAGTTTCTTGCTTCTTTGCAGCGGCAAATTCAGGCATTAGAGGTGCCGGACAAACGAATGTTTTGGATACGGCTGGGTTGTCTATGACCCCTGCCATGACCACTCTGAAAAGATTGATCAGTCAACTATGTCAAGGCTGACTGAGCTGTGGGCTTCACCTTTCAAGAATAAAAAGACTCCACCATATCTGTTTGGAGCGTGTCAACGTCGTGCTACAACCAATGCTATCTCGTTCTAGGAAAAGACCTGTATGATTAGCGAGGAGAGTAGCAGACGCAATAGTCGTCGTGGCAACTTCGATCATGGCCTGTAAGTACTCATAAATCGATAGAAGTAACCCTACTTGCACTAGCTTTTCACTACTTCTTCTTTGTGAGATAAGAAGAGTGAAAAATCCTTTGCACTTCGAGTAGAGTTCTTCTACCTCCGCGTGGCTTTCGTTACCACATATTCGAGAAAGTAGAAAGCAGGAGTATATCAATAGCGATGATTCACTATCGGGAAAAAATAGGATACTCGAGATGCATTCATCTAGTTCACTCGACAGGACCACCGGAAGCCATTCGTTCAGCGTTTCTAGATAGGGTTGGCATTCTGAACGTATGTCATGACCTCTAGAGGTTAAAGTCTCCAGTGTGATGGTCGTCAGATGGGTGTCAATGTAATCTGTCCATCTTGTGGGGGGAGTAGACGACGAATATCCATCTTGAAACCTCCACGGAGAATCACTAGGTATGAGGTTGATAGAACCATGTGGGAGTACTGCGCCACCTAGACTATCCCCCCCTCCGGTATGGCCCAATGGCTCGTCATAACGACAGTTGAGACCAATCCTATGGAAGATCAGAACCGATAGAACTAAGTTCAAGGACCACATACCACTACCTTGTACATCGCCCACAACGTGGAATTTTCTTGTCACACTTTTTCTTCCTATTACGACATGGTATGCAAGTCATACTTGATAGTGGAGGCATATTCATTTGCAAATTGCGGTCAAAAGGCACTGAGAGACGATGTTGAGGGTTTGTTTATTATTCATGTTCTAATGTCTGTACTGAGCAGTATAGTCCATGACAGATTTGAAATGTGTTATTGCGTTAAAGAACCCCTCGTTGGGAATTACTGGTACATACCTTTAAATCCGGCCGCTTTTCCCGAGCTCGCTAACACTCACCTATCATTGAATAAAAAAGTGATCAATGTATTTATGTAATATGATACAATAAGCCCGGGTTAAAACAAATTCTGTCGTAACAAATTTATCTCCGTCCAGAAAATAAGGTTGCTTAATAAATTAAACCTTGAAAGTCAGCCCTATAGTAAACAAATCCCAAATGGATCTCCATAGTGCTTTTTGCTTTCTGCCTGTTATGGGTTTATGACTGTCTTGCAGTGTGACGTTATGTTCTTATAAATCATATTTTAAGTCTATATGCAACACTATAGGTTATGACGGACTCGGGCGTAGCCTAGGCTACTAAGGCTAGGCCCCAGGACCCTTAGGGCAACGGGGCCTTAGCCCCTAATAGTCTCGGGCGTACTACAAATCCGGGTTCCCATCTCGCCCCTACTCCGTATACAGCGCATTCGCTAGGGGCCTTCGGGCGTCCTCATCGGCCACCGTGCCTATAAGGATCCCTCTTTTCCTTCTATAGGGAGTATAGATGGTTTAGTAAGTACATAGTAAAACCGCGAACTTTAATTTGCATCATAGTTCGAGATGCTCTCTGGGTAAGTCTTTGGTGCCGCATCAATTTCGTCTAGCTCTCCAACCTGGGACGTATGTAGAAAATGAGCACAAATCTGGAGAGATATCCGATACTACTTTCAAGAACTTGTGGAGAGGTACCTAATATTCACTATCTAGTTTGACACCTAGAAAATCACAACTCCGTTCGAGGACTAGCTACACCACCAGGAACCTGTCAGGACAATATTAGCGAACATCCTCACTCTCAATAAGTAGTAACAGGACTCACCCTTAATGGCATACTACTAAAGAAAAACGACCATCTCTTCCTCCTCTGACACTCCTCACTCAACTGCTTCAAATCAAACAACTCTCCAATCGGCGTCCCCCATCCTGCCAATAACCACTCCTGCAACATATAATCCTGTATTTTGGTAAGACCAAGCCTCAAAACTGGGCTCATAACAGCGGCAAATTGATTATCCCCAATCCATCGTAGAGTTTTCTCCGAAGATTCTAATCCGATTGCTGAAGGTGGACATGTTGCTGCTAGTTTCTCTTGTTCGGCTCTTGTCATGCGGCCGTAGCCTCTGTCCAGCCGGTGTGGATGAATAATATGTCACCGGGACGGAAGGTTGTGCCTTGGTAGATGCGATTTCCTTTAGGACGGAGACAGGGATTGATTTTGTGGGAAAACAGTCGATGGATATGCTTTTGCTTCGGGCATAGGAGGCGTAGTCGCGTAATACAAAACGGCCGACGATGCCACCGTTCTCAACCTATACTATACGAGACATGTCAGAGTCAAAAGGGCTATAAATTATGAAATATATACTGTCGATGCTATTTTTCTTACTTGACTTAACCTCCTCTTGCGTCACTCTATTATAAAACACCTTATGCTTCTGATGCTTATAATGCTGAAACCCATCTAAATGCAAGCGACTCTTCTGACTTACCTTGAGCTTGAGATGAAATACTTGATACGTTTAGATTTTTCAGGGTGGAAAGGAGAGCTTTCACTGTCTGAACGATTCTTCAAAGGTTTGATGGTGAATGATGAATCAGAAATTACTCGGCCGCCTTGAAGAAATGTCGCCGTCCTGGCGGTGCTGGATTAGGTGCCGGTATGGAAATCTCAACCTCAATAGGTATGTTTAGCCCAATGACAGTGTGGCAATAATGCCACAGCTATTGTCAATCAATATCATGCATTTGTATATCGAGCTTTCGACTTGTCGAGTTTCCGGTCTCTAGGTAAATTTCAACCTTGGATCAACAGTCTTTTTCTACGTTTCAGTAATCATGAGTCTCTTTAATTAACTAGATACTCTCGTTTTTCCGGTCTGTTAACTATAACCCTTTGCAACTTGATCAAAATACTACTGGTTACATTAGAATCTTCTTCGGGTCATTGTCGGCGGAGTATACAACATGCTACTGTAACTACTGTGAAAAACATATGGTATATCATATTTCTCATTAAAGCCATTAAATGACTATAAGTGACTACAAATATGCAGCCACAACGTGAATTAAGCGCTATCCGAACCCAAGACCCAATCCTTGATCCATCCGCGAAGCCACTCGGCCTGAATCGCATCCAGACTTTGCAAAGAAGGGCACATCTTTGCAGACCGCTCAATTGCCAGTGGCTTCTCTTGATTTGTGTTCACCATGAGACTCTCAAAGAAATCCAAAAGTTTGACTGCTGGGTTTTCGCGCAGTGTATCGGCAGTCACCGACTGGCCTGCTTGAACGCCATTGCTTGTCGAATCTGTGCTCGATTGTAGGAGCTTCAACCAATCTTCGTATTTGAGTACGCTTATGCCAGATTTTGATGATGAGCTCTCTTCCAGAGCTTCGACGACTGCCGGAACGAGACTTGGCCAGCTTACCGAGTTCGGGTTTATGGGATGATAGATTTGGGCTCCTGCCGATTTGGGAGAATGCGACTCGGCGCAAAATGAGATTTCCAACAATAATGTAGCAAGTTGGTCTATGGGTACCCATTCGATCCGGTCAAGAATACCGGCACTGTCCCCGTCTCCTCTAAATCCGAGTGATCCCGGGATAGCCTTGAGATAGTGAGAGCTGATAACCAGACTTGGCAACCATTCATGGCGATTCCATCCATGCGGAGGGCCTTGTTCTGGCGTTGATGTACCTGCGATTTGTCCCACCCGGGCAACTCGAATGTTTGCTAGATTGAGCTTCTTAGATGCATAGTCGAGTATCCTCTCTGCAACGTATTTGCTTTGACCATACCCCATGCCTGCAGGACACTTGGTATCAGTAATGATTTGCTCTGGAACAAAGTCGGGATTTGCACCGGAAGTTTCATGATAATTCGAGACTGCACTAACGGACGACAGATATACTGTCGACGCTAAGCGAGGTGCACCGGTTGCAAATGATATAAGACCTAACACGCCATCCAGGCTTGATCTGAATGACTGCAGGGTCTGGTTGAAATTGACAGGCCATGCGTTGTGGATGAAATGTGTCACAGTTGACTGTAATTTGTGATAGAGCTCGGCATCGTCTAGTCCAAAGTTTTTCTTCGCCAAATCCACTTTCAAGAAAGTGACTCGGTCTAAGGGTAGTTCAGTATTTATTTTTCGTTTTGCGTTTCGGTCTCGTTGAAGCGCCTCGGAATCGGATGCACGATTCAGGCAATAAACGTGGACCACCTTGTCATTTTGCAACAGCTTTTGTAAAATATAAGATCCGACAGCTCCGGTTGAGCCTGTTAGGGCTACAACTGCACCTTCGCTGGTTTCGACCTTCTCCGGCGGGTTTGTCTCACTTTTGGACTGCGCGATAGAAGCAGCAATGTCGTCAATTTGTTTTTCATATTCTGCCAATGTCGTCGAAACAATGTCCACACTCGTATCCTCGTTTGTCTGAGACATTACCGTTTTTGTGAGTAAGTCGATGGACGGGCTTGAATAAATGGCGCTTGGCGGTATGTTGAGTTGCCGGCTCAATTGCAAGACCTGAAGAGAATCCATTCCAAGCGAGAAGAAATCAGTGTCATTGGACAAGCTGGTATTCCACCGGGTAATTTCAGAAACAAGGTCGCCTAGCTTTGTAGACACTGCGTCCGGATCAGTCATGTCGATTAGACTGAGTGCCGGCTTAGATGCGAACAGGTTCTGCGCTTCACGGTCGGCGTAGAACTTTTCAATCTCCTCTTCATATAGGAGAAGCGTTGCTGCTCGCTGGACGGTTCCCTTAGCAGCGCGTGGCAGCGGTTTTGCGGGATCTGCGAGGATGATGTTTTCTTTTGCAACTCGAGCATGAGCAGGGCAGTCTTTATTTGCCGCCTGCACATTCTCCCATATTCTGTCAATAACCTGTTCACGCTCTTCTGGTGATAGGGGTTCGTTGTGATGAAGCTCGACGATTAAGCAGGCTTCAAACCGTTGAGCCCCAACCACTACCGCTGAACGGACTTCCGGGTGCCGTGACACTTCCTGCTCAAAAGAGATGGGATTAGTCTTTTCGCCGTTCAAGAAAACGATAATATCGTCTTTTCGGGCACGGTATCGCCATAGTCCCGGTAGAGTAGGGTGGGGAGTCAGAAGATCTCTAGTTTCGTACTCTTGTAACTCTGGGAAATGAAGAAACACAGGTTGAAGTTCTTCATTCTCCTTGCTGCGCACAATGACCATTTCGTGCAATTCACCGTGGTGGTGGCGGTATTCAATGTTGATAGCAGGGTGAATATTGATATATGCCCATTTATCCTCATTCTTGCTGCCGTCGGTCAGCGAGTGAACCTGACTGAGGAGACTGACTTCACTTGATCCTGTTGTTTGATACACTGGTATTTTCGACGCAACAAGATCACCGGCTGCCTGCGGTACACTTCCTCCTGCAAAGTAAAGATGCTTCAATTTTCGGGATACCAGTTCCAAAGCATCCAGGTCTTTACTCAAGTCTTCCAGAATAAAAGGTAGGACGAACGCCCAATCCATGTCGACATGCTTAACTGCATCGAGGAACTGTGCTGTTGATAGTGGCTGGGTGGGCAAGGGGTACACAGGTACACAGTCGTTATATGCTGAGACCATAAGCCCAAAGCCAATACCGGAGATATGGAACGGTGCTAGAAAAGTAAACCAGTGCCCGGAACGAATAGTGTCATTTCCGCTTGAAAATCCTTCCGGTGCTGGAAGGGAGGTTAACTTGACTGTGCGAGTCACGAAGCGATGTGTGTATATCAACGGTTTGGGAATTCCTGTGGACCCAGACGTGTGTAATATGAAGATCGGTTCGTCCTTGGCCTCCTCGTATGATTTTTCGTATGGATAGTCAGGTGGTGCACCGTTTTCATCGCCACTGAGAAGTTCCTCAAGAGAAGGAATATGGATTACTGTATATGGGCCTTCTTCCAACACAGAGCTAATGGCAGGAGGCTGTGGTTCGACAGTGACGAGTTTTGTACATTCTAGTCGCGAAAGCAGATTCAACTGTGCAACTTTGCTGTTACGCGGCGAGGGTAAAAATGCCTTTCGAATTGTTACTTTTAGTGGTATCTCCATAGCTCATCGAGAAATGCAACTCACTTTGTATCCCACCTTGATGGCGGCAATAACCACAATAAAATACCTCGGGTCGAACGGGCCAATGTATGCTATCGTTTCAAATTTCGAACTCGGTCCCAGTTGGTTATGCAGAAGCCATGCCACTTTATTTACAGCATGGAAAACTTGCTGGTTCGTTGCTGTTTTCAGTCCTTCTGCGTACGTATGCTCCGAAACGGGATACTGCGCCCATGCACCGTCTGGATTTTGCTGTGCGCGGCTTTTTAGGACATGTGGTAAGAGCTGATGACTGTCGGATTGGGTGTCGCCTTTGCCCATTTTGTCTGCTTGATTTTCTCGTTCTCGTTATGCTCTTGGTTGCGATTTGAGCTAGTATGTATTTCTCACAAGTTCATCAACTTTATTTGAATTCAATTTTTGCCAACGAAAGTAAAATACAAATATTAGAGTATTCTCAACTATTTATACTGAGACCATTGAAATAAAAATCCACTCTTGAGGTGCCACCAAGACAGCCCTAAAGGTTGAGCTCGGAAAATATTGCTCTGCCTGTCTTTAGTGGCGTATCTTTAGGTTACTCTCAGCCGAGGTGCGCACCTCTTTGGCTCGGTTCATGCAAGAAAGTGTTGCAATGCAATCTAATTGACTTTTATATCAGCTCCATACCGGATGATAGTTCGTGCTACTTTAACTTTGTCGTAGTGTCGTACGTATTGGTGTTGAGCTAAGCGAGCAAACGACTCAGTACACAAACATCCGAATTGACATTCATGCGTTATTGATTTACACGTCAACTAGCACTACGACATTAAAAATCCTGATTTGCTGTATAAATTATCATTCGGGTGTTTTATTCTTGGGGCACATAGGACCGAGGTAGCACACAAAATGGGTCGCTTAGTGTGGCTGGCTGATGCCAGACATCGTTGACGTGGCCGTCACATAGGTCTACTTCAACAAACATTAACCCTATCTGCTAGTTATTTTGACATTTATGCCGCTGCTTGATTCCTAACGACTACTTGGTACTACAATCAACATCTTGTGTTCATATAGGCACCGTCTGGATATCAAAGATTTTTGTCCTCCCATGGACCCCAAATGAACCACCTGCGAGATACTTTCCGTTGGGCGAGAAAGCAACGGACCAAACCTGCAACGCTGAGGGGAACGCTCTGAATAAAGTTCCGGTTTTTCTTTCGTAGATAGCAGCTTGATCGGTTTGTCCAACTGCTACATTGCCCATCAGATGCTTACGCCACGGACAGAATAACCCCTTCATTAGTTGGAAGTTTCATTGTACATTCAGTAGATTCAATATTCCAGAGCTTTGCTCCGCCGATATCTTTACCAAGGCTGCTGAAAACCCCCCCGTTACCAGTTCTGTACCATCGGGAGAGAAGGCGATAGACTAGATATCATTTTCCTCGGTGTCAACTGGTCAAGATCATGTTGGAACAACTTTGTGGTAACGTCTATATATCCCAGACCCGGGCAGTATTATCCGCCGACCCTGATACCAAAGTTATTCCATCAGGGGAGAAGGCAACTGTCTCAACACTACTCTCATGGCTATGGCCCTCAATGTTTTTGTAGAGGACGCCACTTCTGGCGCCGAGAACGTGTACCGTATTAGAAACATGTGAACTCACTGCTAGACGGTTACCATCAGGAGTGAAGCAGCTCGAGGAAAACTCTTCTTTAGGGTTAATACTGTAATAAGCATGGATAGGCTGCCAATTCTTCGTGTTCCAGATTATCACTTTGTTGTCCAGAGAAGTAGACGCCATCAATGCGCCATTGGATGAGAATGACAACGACCTGACTGCATCTTTGTGCTATCAGTGTTTGATCAGATTTCCCCGTGTGCATATTCCAGATCATAATTACACCGTCCGTAGAGCCCCATACCACACGTGGGCCAACGGCCACCGACGTGACACCTGCATTATGCTCTCGCAGAGTGTAAATGGACTTGTCCATTTTAAAATACCAGACCTTGACTGATTTATCTCTCGAACCTGATACCAGCCCGTCATCACCATCCCACACCACTGACGTGACCGCGTCTTGATTTTCATCATATCTGCGAGCGACTGTCTCCGCATCCCAAAACCTGATCAATTTGTCTTCTGATGCAGTTGCCAAAAATGCGCCGGGAGACAGCCACGACACCGAGTAGACAGGACCCATATTTTTATCTGAGAGGGTATGAAGGCACTCGCCGGTCTTCACGTCCCAAACCCTTGCTGTACCACCATCTGAGCTAGTTCCCACCCCTGTGTGTCCGTAGAAGATGGCCGACCGGACAGGCCCTGTATGGCCGATCAATTTTCGTTCATTGACAGACGTAGCTGTTGCCATTTTTATGGTACTATAATATGTAGTTGTGACGGAGCTTGATGAAGATACTGAGGGTAAAGCAAATAAGAAAAAATCCTTGGACAAAATAATAACTTATTCTTGCGCATAATAGCGGACGATACTATCTATTTCAGCAAAATGCTTACCCCTCAAGGAGTCAATCGGCGATCTGCATGTAACACAAAGCTATGTACGTAGCTACAATAGAATCCGGGGCACAATTGGTCTTGATTTGTTGTCCAGACTTAGTTCTCAGAATCCTTACCTTTTCTTCTAACCTGAGCACACCTATCATGTAAGGTCTCATGCCATTAAGTGCATTAGACCAAACGAGCAATATAGCCAGATCAGGCATCAATTGTCGAATGCATAGCTGCCTGCTCCAAATGGTAGAATATGAAAGGACCTCCCCGACATGGGCAATGATCAATCGCATTGCCTTAAAATTGAACAATTTTCAGTGCTTATGCTTCGAACTGCCAACGTTGGGTCAATACCATAAGAGACGGTATTAGAAGAAAATGCCTCTCACCGTCGAAAAACATATCAGTCCAAAGTCGCCTTGATGATCGTTCACGAAAATTGTTAAGGGATTAGGGCTAATTGTCAGGTCTTAGGGTTACTATAACCCTAGAAGTGTGCTTATATACCGCCTTTAGAACCGCCTAGGAACTATCCACTCATCTTCCACCATCTCCACAACGATCCAAAATAAATCCGGCAATATGCGACCCATCGACTGATCCGCGGAACAAAAAAAAAGGAGTTTCCGTGTCTGCCACCTTCGCACCTCAAGATCATGATTGATCGCACGACAATGGAGGGCCTGCTGGAAGCGTATCTCTTCCGCATCCAGCAACTCTGGGCGGATCTCGATATTGATCCGGAAACCCTCAAAAACGGCTCGATCACTGCGATTGTGTCGGTTATCGCGCTGTATGTGGCATACCTGTACATCCTGAATTTGGCCGAAGCACCTGTTACGTTCAACGTACCGCTACCGGAACAATTACGAGCAGACTGGAACGGGACAAAGTGGGATGATTTGAAAGGGGAGGAGAAGAAAATTCTTGAAGATCAGATTCAGGGAGTGAGTGGCATTCTCTTTGCAATGGCTTGGTATAGAGCTGACGGAAGTGTGCATAGAAATGGAACACGGAGCGCATCGTGAGCTATTGCCCGGCCGACGGACGGATACTAACTACAAACATACCCCTTGCGACACGCGAGACAGTCGACAAGGCCGTTCAAGACGCGAAACGAGCGCAAGTTGAATGGGCGCAGACAACGTTTGCGCAGCGGAGGAGATTGCTCAAGACTTTACTCAAGTCAGCCACCACACATCCCACCTCAATTCTTGAATCATCAAACTAAGCATTTGGAGCTAGATACGTCCTCGACCACCAAGACGACATCGTAACAGCCTGCTGCCTCGACTCCGGCAAAACCAAAGTCGACGCGTCCTTCGGCGAGATCCTGGTCACTGCGGAGAAACTAAAATGGACAATCGACCATGGCGAAAAGGCACTTACACCGGAAAGTCGACCGACGAATTTCCTCATGATGTACAAAAAGAATAGTGTGCGCTACGAACCGCTTGGTGTTGTGTCTGCGTGTGTTTCGTGGAATTATCCGTTCCATAACCTGATTTCGCCGGTCATCAGCGCACTGTTTGCGGGTAATTCGATTGTGGTGAAACCCTCTGAGCAAACAGCGTGGTGTTCGGGATTCTTTGTTGATATCATCCGGGGAGCGTTGATTAGCTGTGGCCATTCGCCGGATCTTGTGCAGTTGGTGGTGTGTCTACCACAAGTAGCGGATTCATTGACCTCGCATGCAGATATTGCGCAATTGACGTTCATCGGATCCAGGCCTGTTGCGCACAAAGTCTGCGAGTCAGCCGCCAAATCGTTGATTCCTGTTACGGTGGAACTGGGAGGGAAAGATCCGTTCGTCGTGCTTGACGACTCGGCTACAGTTCGTGGATTAGAGTCAATTGCGTCTATCCTGATGCGCGGTGTGTTTCAATCTGCGGGTCAGAATTGTATTGGTGTTGAGCGTGTGATTGCTCTTCCGGGCACATACGATAAACTCATTGAGATTGTGACGCCGCGGATCAAGGCATTGACTCTGGGTTCGCTACTGTTGGATACTAGGGATGACTCATTCACGCCAGATGTCGGCGCAATGATTTCACCTGCCGGATTCACTAGACTTGAGGCTCTAATTGCCGAAGCTGTACAGCAAGGTGCTCGACTCATCCACGGCGGTAAACGGTATCAACACCCCAAGCACTCTCGCGGACATTACTTTACACCTACATTACTCTCTGACGTCACACCCTCCATGCGCATCGCACAAGTCGAACTCTTTGCGCCCGTCATGGTAATCATGCGCGCCTCTTCTGTATCCAACGCCATCGAAATCGCCAACTCCACCCCTTACGCTTTAGGTGCGAGTGTCTTTGGCCACAACTCGCGCGACGTCGAGACATGCGTCCGCAATGTCAAAGCCGGTATGGTCGCCGTCAACGACTTTGGCGCGTTTTATGCCGTGCAATTACCCTTCGGCGGTGTCAAGGGGTCCGGGTACGGACGATTTGCGGGCGAGGAAGGGTTGAGAGGGGTGAGTAATCTGAAGGCTGTATGTGTTGATCGGTTTCCGAAGATTGTGGGCACGCAGATTCCGCCGAGGGTTGATTATCCGATATATAAAGGAGAAACACCGAAAATGAACGGCACCGGGGCGTGGGAGATGTGTAAGGGTGTTGTGGAGACGGGGTATGCGTTGAATATTGCTGGAAGGGTGAGGGGGATACTTCGTATACTGACTAACTCCTAATCTATGTATATCATCTACTGTAATTACGTATGTATAATATCATGGAAGAATATAATACTCCATTGAAGGAAAGATATTGCATAAAAGGGTATGATAGCAGCACTCAAAACGACGAAATGGGGTAATCGCAATCAAGTAATAACACACAAATCATAAGCAAAGAGAATCATCCCATCATCACTCAGGTCGTGTCGATCAAAACGTAGAAAATTCACTTGAAGGAAAGTCGAAGTGAGCGTAAGGAAGGATCAAGGGACTATATAGTCGCCCTCGTCGTCGTGCGATGCCGACGATGTCTTCTGCCGCCCGCATGGCCGCACGTAACGCAGGAAATGATCACGTCAAAGACAGTGACGATGCCGGAGATGATGGCTTGAAGGATTGCGCCGATGCCGTTGACGATGGCCATTAGGCAGCTGCCGATTGCGCCTAGGATGGACTCAATCTGTTGTATAGATATGTTAGTATATCATATAATCCTAATCCCCAGGGGATGCGATAGATGAAGGGAAGGAAAAGGTATGACGTACACAAGAGACAACAGCACCCATGATGATAACTTTTAGTTGTTGTTGTTGTTGTTGTTGCGAGAAGAAAGAGGTTTACTCGTCGTCGTCGTCTTCGTCGATGTAATCGTTGATACTCTTCACAGAGGTTGTGTAGATACTGGGTGTAGATGAGGAGGCAGTTGTTTGGATTGCAATTGGAAGCATGATGATGATTTTTGAAAAGGCTGTGTACCTGGGAGCCAAGTGTTGCTTATATGTGTAGGAGATGTGTACGAGATGACGATGATATAAGTATGAGCGTATGGCAGAACAAACAAGGGGTTGACGAAACAGGCTGATTTGGCGAGGATCGACAGAGGGAAGTGATACTATTTCTACAAGATTCTAGTACGTGATCGTAGGACATGTCACTTCCTTGATTCTGCATACGACTGGAATGATGACATACTATACTGTATAGTAGTTCTCCTTGACGTCAGAGACAAAGGGCTTAGGGCTTTATGACTCTGAAACCCTAGCCGGTGACATCATGACCGGCACGTGCTCTCCACTGCTCCCCGCCAATCAGATTTCTCCTGCTTTTCCTTCGGTCTGTCAGTTTGTCTTGTTTGCATTCCTCTTATCAGCTTATCGAATTGTCCAAGGCGCCTGCCATCTTGAGAAAAATTCCACCGTCCTACATTCTTCAACATTCAGCTTCTCATACAACTCTCCACGCTCATTCCACCCTCATATTAGAATCAGTCCTCATTCACAAGCCTCCGTCACACAAGACTAGCCAATTATTTCCCAGTCATTTATTACCTATTGTCCGTCCATCAAACCTTCACCAACGCCGATCCAAACACGTGCACTCCACTAAACGGTTTCGGAAATATGTCAACACCCCACTCAGATCGTCACTGACATGACGCCGTCCCTGTCGTCCAACACACCCGAGAGCCAACTACAGCGACAAGACACTGACAATCCCGAAGAAGCTCACGATGGTTTGACCGCAACGAAAAAACGCAAGCGCCGTCCAGGACGCCCTCTCCTCTCCTTCGCACAACTCAAGTCTCGGAAAGCAGCACGCGAAGCTGCCCGTCAATCGAAAAATAAATGGAAGATTCCTTCTCAGTCAGATAGTTCGTCTGCTTCACTTCTCGAAGCGACCAATTCGAAGCGTCGTAATGGCTCATCCGCGCTCGAACAGCTACCGGTCGAGCTTCTGGAAAGAATTTTTCTGTACGCGCTCGAAACCAACTTTTGTCGCGCGAGCCCGTTCCTAGCTTCCGCCGTGTCAAGCGAACGAATATATCGCACACTGATTCGACTCGCTTTCTTCAAAGACTCTAAAGATGGGGAGATGCCTTGGCCAATCCCAGTATCAGGACAGCAGGTCAAAATCGCTCGTGAAAGAATTGCAGAAGCATTGAAGCCTGCAGATTACAAAACCATGCGCTTCGACGAAACAGATCGCGCCAATTTACAAGCTACAATATTGAAATGTAAATGGTGCACCAAGCAGCGCATACAAGCTCAGCTCCCAGCATTGATGCAAATGGCTATTCAGAAACACTGGGTTGGTGCTGGTATCGTCATTTCGGACCACGAGCAGCGAGCAATCCTCGACAATCTTTTGCAGGTTCGTGGATACGAAACCGTCGTGCGTATTCCTTTGTTCAAGGGTATTGGGCCCGATGGGGTAACGTACTACATGTCCATCAAACCACTGGTATGGATTAATATCTTTGATGAAGATTCATATTATGAGGTCAATCATCGTGTAATGGGTATACGAGCCATACCAGATTACTTGCTACGGGGGCGCCGTACGGATAACGGTAAAGGGTATCACTTTACAAGCGACGATGTCGACCTTCTAGAATTATTTCGTCAGGAATACTACGATGAAGCCACGCGCCGCGACGATGAAGCCACGGGCCACGACGTCCACTTTTCCAGGGATGCTCTTCAGTCTGGACTGCGGACTGCCATCACTACTTTTCATAAGCACGCACTCACTACGCTTCTCAAGGTGGACGAGTTTTTCTTTCGACGACGATCAACTCGTGACCCTTTCCCAGGATACACCAACCTATATACTGGGCAGTATTATGCCATTCCACAGGACTGTTTTGTTCAAGCTATACGGCTCCCCATGCCTCATTCTATGTACTTCTTCATTACACTTTTGCGGGGCAATGCAGAAAGCATGCCTCCTGATTCTCCCGAAATAACTCAGTGGGCTATGAAATTATCATCCGGCATGTACCAGGGTTACAACAGCATAAACGGCGATGAAAGCACCATAGCACAAGCATTCGGCCAATGGCTTTTGGATTTCATGATTACGTTGCCTGGAATTATTGATGAAAGTCGTGAAGATCCAGAACGCAGGGCACTGTTCTACTTCGGCGAATACAGATATCACTCATATGTACCGAGCTTTCTTAATGCAGTATGCAATGGCGGGCCAACTTGGTATCGTGAGTCGTTTCGAAATTGGATATCCGACTTTTCTTTTGATGTATCAGAGACTTGGCCCATAATTGGAAAGGAATGAAAATAGATAATGAAGTTCATAAAATCACATTTCTATACAATTCAAAACATCATCTCGCACTTTCCTATCCTTTAAACTATCCCATCTCTTGTCATACAACAGTTTCAGAAACGGATCATTCAGCCCCGTCACATGCCTCAGCGCCTCTTTGAAATGCCGCGTCTTCACCGGCCACTTTTGCGGATAACTGTAATCTCTCGTCATAACATTCAACTCCAGCAACGTCGCAAACGTGTCATAATCCCGATCTCGAATGAGCTGCCTCAACACTTGATGCGAACGTTCAGTGCTATGATTATGTTCGTCGATATATGCTTCCTGAGACAACAACGTCAAAAACTCAAGTTTCTCACTCGTCCACGGCGCATGCAGCAATTTGTCTGGCATGCGCGGTCTCTCATTCGGCGAGGGCGGACAAGGGAGGCGAAACATATCAATCTCATGACTGACAGGAGACGGTTCACGAATCTGTATACCGCCAAAATGGAACCAAAACGATACCCTCATATCTACCTCCCTTCCTCCCCTTCCTCCCCCTCCGCCTACCACTACCTTTTTAGCTTTGAGAATCAAATCACCACTCCCCCTCCTCCCAGACTCGGCTTTATCAAACTCCATTGGCCGCGAGAACATCTCATCCAGCGACTCGAAACCAGCCCGATCCTCTCTCGACGCAAACACAAGACCAGCACCTTTCTGTCGCAGGACATGCCTGACATACTCCCTCTGACACTCCCGAAATAGTTGCAACGTACTCCATCTACAAGCTAAAATCTCCTGCTGCAAAAGTCTCCGCTCGCTATTCGACAAGGCCCAGAAATCCAGCGGCGATGGCAGGAAATCTTCTGTGAAGAAGTTGTGGCGTGAACTGGGGTTGCAGCTGCTAAACGCGAGTCGGATGAGCCATTTGTAGATTATGGGTTTTGAGAGTACGCCTGCGATATGTGGGGAGGAGCGAGGGAGGTTGATGGATGGGAGGCTGTGGAAGAAGATTTTTTCGAGGAGTTCGGGGGGTAGTCGCTCTAGTCTGCTGAGATAGTAGTGTCGTGGGTGTCGAGTCGACAGTAGTGAGGATGGGGAGGTTTGATCCATTCACTCTTCTTCTCGCCCGCTCGCCTTGGGACAGTTTGAGGTACAGTCTAGTCCGCTCGAAGTCAAGACGTCTGATGCTATTGACATTGACATGCAGATATGGTCATGTCGTATTTGAGGTATATGAGAGCACACTGATCCGGTCTGACTATAAGGATGCCAAAGGGCGAACACCATGCTCGCGTGCACAGTCAACCTTTTTTTTTTCTTTCTGTTGCTTGCTTTTTCTGATCCGTGTTTGATTTGCCTGGATAATTCTGTCAAGATGGTTTATTGGTTGTTTCCAAGGTTATTTCGTATAATTCAGAATCCTTGAATCGGCGGTGTCACTTGCATATGTCAGTTGAACACTATATATGTAGACGTACAATAAGTGTACGTACCTGGATATAGCCTGCCCAGGTGACATACAAACATATACCACGATAAACTTATTCAGTAAAGACAGACTTGCACTTCCTCCCAATCGTCCTTCCTTTGTACTTTCTGCCACAAATCAAAACCCGGCGTATTGGGTATTGATCATCAATAATGTACGGACCCGAGACAGCGGATAAACTTGAAATTTGGCTTCCGGCCCGTACAGCACACTTGAACCAGGGCGTCGGGCGATCGTATGAGTGTCCAATCAGATATTCTGAACAAGAATAACTGGGGCAGTGGGAAGAGGGGTGTTGCCTGTCGCCTGAGTCGAAAAAAAAAGTGGGAGAAAAAAGAAAAAGAAAAGAAGAAAGTGAAAAGAAGGAGGAAAGTGAACTAGTATCTAGACCTGAAGCCACTGCGCTCGTTACGCCTCGCGAGGTAGCTAGGGACTGATGGGGAAAGTACTCTGGCGCTAGAAGCCACAGTTTACCATTTGGTAGTTAAGTGTACCAATGTTTGTATTAGTAACTTGGAGTCATGTCATAGACAGGTAGTATTTGTTCGGCAAAGTATCATGAGGGGAAGTGGATCTACCTACTATACGGAGTAGTACATGTCCCACCATCCATCTACATGTATACCTACCCTACCCTACCTACATATATACACTACACGACAGACTTTCTGAAAGGCATTCCTTTTCTGGAGACGGAGGATATTGGTTCCTAGGGCTCTGAGTATGGATCGGTGCCAACTAAGTAGACAGAATGCATGTACTATACGATGGCGGGATCTGAGTTGGATTTACATTTCAATCCCGGTACATATACCTGGGTATATTGATGTAGGTAGGTCCTAGTTGACACAGGATGATCTGCGGACGTCGGTATAGAATACAATTCCGTCCTGGACATGGAATCAGGATACTTTTTATTGATGGATATATACGGCATTATTGGAGAAATTCTACCCCCGCCATCATGGAAGCAGCTAACAATCCTCCATGTGAAAATGAGGGGGCTATATCCGTCCTTAAATATGGGTAACCAAGTAGGGTTGGTGCATGACTCGCGCAATTTCCTCTCTAATTACACGACTCTCTTACGAGTGCATGAAGATTCTAATCGTCACAAACTTCTTCCTAGATATAGTTAAATAGTCGTAACATAGTCTGAAGTTTAGTAAATCCGGGTCCAGGACCCGGGGTTATGGAACAAAGAACTTTCCACGTCGATGACTTGGTGCTTCTGGCATAGGTTGGTGCATGGGATATGCATGTTCAGTACATAGTACATACCTGGGTATATGCTACTGCAGAGATGAGTTGGACTCGGGGGGTTATATATCACATTTGAGACATGGGGTATGCATGCTAACTTATGCCTAACGAATGGAAGGATGATCCGAGCAATTGGACAGAGAGGATGCTCGTGCAGTTATCATGTCAAGGAACTTCGTGATGTTCCGGTCGTGTCGGATCTGGATGTATATGTACATGTATGTATGTAGTTGATTGCTTATTGGCCTCACAGATACTTGTTGGCGGTATACCTGCTAATTTCCGTCCTGTAGGCACAGATTATGGTCGTGTCATAATATTACCATGATATTTGTCATAGAACCTTTCATTTATTTTTCGAGAAGGGGAGAACGGGACATTCGATTCCAGTTGCCATGTTCCAATCAATTTGCAGTTATCATTTTGTCGAGATAAGGTTGTCACAATCAATGATCTGCTGGTATGCTGGCAAAGCACTACTCATGGTGATGTTTGACAGCGTTACTAGACACCTACAGAGCAACCGCGAAGGATATCCAACTCGATCAATTGATGTACGTACTACTGCAGCGCGACCAGGTCATAGATCGGAACTGGCAGACAAACGAAATACAATTGTAAACTGGGTCTTTCAACCCCTTGGAGAAGACGCATCTAATTGAACAGTTGGTTGGTTTCTATACAGGAACGACTGAATACACCTTCCACTCGCTTCGCAGTCGCTTGAAAACATTGACGTAGAGAGGAAAGATAGATAAAGGCGTTTGAATGTAGACAGATTTTAAGGCAAATCTGTTTACAGGATGGAGAGATCTCCGAACCTCTCCTTGTATCCAGCTGGCATCCACTTGCCCTTGGACACGAGCGAGGCGGTCTTTTCGTCAATTTCGGGTTGGGCGGTGGCGACCTCGTCCTGTGAAGAATTAGTATATCCCAGACACACAGTATAAGCCGAGAGAAGGAA
Source organism: Talaromyces liani (assembly GCA_022814505.1). Lineage (NCBI taxonomy): Eukaryota > Fungi > Ascomycota > Eurotiomycetes > Eurotiales > Trichocomaceae > Talaromyces > Talaromyces liani. The sequence goes on from JAKLNL010000001.1 coordinate 2,071,474, forward strand.
GGGGGACGTACGACGGTGAGTTCGTCAAACGGCCGGGCAGTCTCAATATTCTCCAAAGTTTTTTGCAAGTTCACCAACTCGGCCTCAACGCGACCCTTGGTCTCCTCAGCAGACTTGATAGCCTGAGCCTCAAAGGCATCGATAGCCTTGAGCTGACGGGCAACATCGTAGGTGGCAGGCTTGAAGGTCTTGAAGTGGTTCTCGATCTCGTCAATGACGGCCTGGTTCTTGAGCGTCTTGCGGTAGTACGCGAAGTCGACGGTTTGGGGCTGCTCGGACAGCACGGTCACTTTGCGGCGGGCATCGTCGTTGCGCTTCTTGAAGGCTTGGAGGGATGCTGCGGTCTGGCCGCGAAGGCCGAGAGAGCTGGTGACTTTGGTCCAGTCGATTTTGAGAGCGGCGCTACGCTGGGCGAAAGTTAGTACCGTTTTTCATCCATCAATTGTATCGTACGAGAAATATCCTCGGAAGAGTGTATAAATTGACGTACTGGGGCAGCCATTGTGATGGTGTTGTGGTTATGAGCGGAGAAAGAGCCTGACGTGCAAACTTGATGCTTCCGGGACGTTGAGGAGGTTGTTGTTCTTTGCCGAATTCGTCACGTGATCTCAGCCGCCGAAAGCCGGGAACCACTCAACAGCTGCTCCCTCGAAGGATTGATTATACGTATACTTATTGTGAATTAAATTACAACTACTCTGTTTAAAAATTCACTAGAGGAATGTATAGTTTGTGGAAATGCTTATGATTGATTTACATGATATCACAGAGCATCAACTCATCCAGCTCCATAATCGAGTAAGCCAACTAGCAAAGGGGCCTATTTAATTTTTAGTTTTAGACAACAGAAATCAACATCACATCACGCTAAGCCTATATGCTCAGCGCCATAATCGAGTTGACGATATCATTGTCGTTCTCTTTCAGAGCTTTGACGGCCTTCTTTCGGGACACACTGGCCTGAGCCATGACAAGTTCAATGTCCTTGGCCTCGAGACCAGAGTCGTCCACTTCCTCGCCGTCATCCTCTTCTTCTTCCTTCTTTCCCTCAACCTCGGGGGCCTTGCCCTTACCCTCGTGGGAGTGGTCGTGACCGGCGTGTGGGTCGCTGGCAGCGGCCTCGGCGGCGGCGAGCTGTTGGGCAGCGTTGACCTGGGACTGGGCGTTCAAGTCTTCGATCTTGGCTTCACCAAAGATGCTATTCATTGTGAGCTTTTATCTTCTTCCAGCGGGGATCAACACGTACATCCAGGTGTTGGAGGAGGGAGAGCGGTAGACGTCGGGCTGGTTAATGACGAAGAGGATCTGTCGTTTGTTAGCCACATATCCACGCATAAATCACCTCGCCCTTATGTTCGTAGATAGTATTCTATCCACAGCATCACACATCACACAGGTTCATCGTAGACTTACGTTCTTAGGTCGGCGGAGAGTAACACGAGTAATACCAGGAACATGCTTCAATCCGAGCTTTCCAATAGCCTTACGGGCCTTCTTTTCGTTGCGCGAGTGAATGGTAACGGCAGCACCACCGGGGATGGTGGGCTCCTCGCCAGCCTCAGACTCGGAATCGCTGCCAGCATCCTCGACACCGGCTTTGGGGATCTCCTCATCGGGGAGTTCTTCGACTCTGGGGTTTGCCATGTTGATGATTCGATGTGAAGATCCAAAAACACCTGCAATTCAAAACCCGTAAGTCAGTACTCGTTGCGTTGTTCTTAGCGATAGGGTCGAGGTCGGTGCAAGGTTCTGGATGGGAGGAAACGATGTAGCGAGCTGTTAAGGTTATAGGGAGTGGGGTAGTGAGAGGAATCGAAGGCAGAAATTTTTGATCCAAGACACAATTGACGATATGAAACTCGAATATGACGTACCTGGGGGTTGCTGGAGGTTTGCTGGCGGAGTGTATAATTTTGTTGTTCTTTGGTGGTGGTGTTGAAGCCCGCTGTGCAAGCTGTGTGAATTCCCACATTCAATGAGGGCCGATGCGCCATTGGCCCAAAATGGCTAGTGCGCTAGCCGAACTGTGCCTGAGGCATCTCGAGTCCTACCCGTTCTCCATTCATTTTATATGGCAGTACGTAACTATACACTACAGCTGATCGACTGATTTAACATTAAACGCAAAGATTGAACAAGTAAGGACATTTCTTCGTCCTGATATTACTTTTCATTTCGTTATTCCGTAATTCTCAGAATGAAATCGGCATGTCCTCTTTGCCGTGTCCTCCAGGATCGATCTGTAGTACAACGAAAGAAAAAAAAGAAAACGTCTCATGACTCAAGTAAGAACAGTTAGCTAAAACCGTCCCGGATATCACAAGTTTTGTTTTCGCCCTTTTTTTCTCAAATAAGATGGATGTGTCGCTGTTCAAAAAAAAGTTTATAATGCAACAACAGCAGCATGATCACATGAACTCCAGCCATTTTTGGAAAACCACCCAACTCAGAAGAAACGAATCATCTCCCTCGATTATTCTCCCCGGAACCTCGACTCATATTTAAGCGGAGGCTCTGACCTTGGCGGCAGCCTTGAGAACTTCGTAGCGGGACTAGAATACAAGTCAGAATTCGACATCTTGAATATATATCCATGCATATCTGCACTCTGCCATCGATCGTACCTGTTTCTTCAATCGCATAACCTTGAAGCGCTCAAAGTCGGTCAAGTTCTTTCGTCGCTCAACCTGAGCATTCTTCTTGGCCCAGCTGCTGGAGGCGAACTTGCTGTCGATTTCCTCCTTCTCCCAGAGCTTGCGGACGGGGCCAGTACCGGCGGCGCGAGGAAGCTTGGGGATGACGAAGGGAGTGAGAGTAGCGTGGGACAAGGCGAGGGCGTGGCGAGGGACAATCTTCTCTTCTTGAGTGGAAGGACCGTCGACAAGCACCTATCATCGTCATTAGCCGATGAATTCATAATCCTCCTCATATTCCTTCAATCCATATAAATGCAAATCGACATACCCGCTTGTGGTCGATAATCTCAACAATGGTGGCCAGCTTGCCGGTGTATGGTCCTGAGCGGATGAGGACCACACGGCCAACCTCCACGAGCTTCCACGACGTGGTCTTGATATCGATATTGGCGGCCATGGCGAAGACTGTCTGCAGATCAAAGAGAGTTAGCAAGGTCGTCTTTTGCTAATATGCTGGCGTTTTTCAAATGTCCAAAAAATCGTATGTGTTGTGTGTGTGGAAATCGTAGAAGGATGGGCGAGACTCACGGTCGACAACTCCGTTTGTGCGGCGGTGGGTGATTGTTGTCGAAAAGAACGTTGGAACAGTCGAAGTCGTACGTACTGTGCAGTGATCGCGAATTTCGGCTGCTTGGGTGGAAGGGGGACGAGGGAGCCCACAATGAAGTCTCGCTTAGGCCTGGGCCAATCAGCGACTGTCGGCGGTTGTGTGCGGATTTTTGGTGCGGCCATCCTGATTAGGGTTGTTGGCGTTCCACTTTGGGCTTAGCTCAAGAAGACTTGACTCCGGCGACGGAAGGAATGATTTTCCGGGCCGAGGGAGCTAAAGGAACTTTTCTTCTGCGCCAACATCAACTTTTTTTAGTTTCTTCATTTTGTTTACATTATGACATCGACTCCTCGCTCAATGCACATGATTAATGAGTCAGTGCATTGAGCCACTAACCCATATGGTAAGTCTAGCAATACTCTTGTCTCCTTCCATTTGCATGATGCGGTAATTTGCGATTGACCCAGTCTCTGTGAACCTCTCGCCGGAGGTTCGATACAGAACTGTCGTGTGATATTCAATTTCTTACATATTCTGATTTGCTCTTATTCTCTTACTTGGCTGTCTACGAATCTATCTGTGTTGGCGCTTGACTAACATTGATTGCTTCAGATGTAGTTTATCTCTTCTCAAGATCCAGCATACCGTCTCCTGCAAGACTTTTTACTCGGTACGTCTATTTTTCTTCCAAACATCCCCTTCCCAATGATTATACCTATCATGCCTAGATAGTAATTGACGCCTTTGGCGGTTGATATTACCTTTATCACCAAGATCTCTGAGGACCTCTCATTCGAACATCATTCTCTTTGTATTTTCGATGGAATTCAACTAACGATTATTCGTTGCAGATTCTCAAATCTCATTGAAATACAAGGATCTACTGTAGTATACAGGATAGTTTGAATAGGCTGAATGAAATCATCATGATCACGTTAAACGCAGTTCTACATACGTACAAATAACACCGCTGCATATGTCATACATTGTTATATAAAGATCCAGTACCACTCACTTCTGCAATCCATCTAAACAAGTTTGAATTGCTAGATCATGTTTAAGAAGCTGCTGCTTTGGCGGCAGGAGGGCCTTCCCGAGACAGAACCCACATGAAGATGAACTGGACGACGTAAGAGTAGATGAAGAGGAATTGGGTGCGACGGTTGCGTTGGCCACGCGCCACAGTATGCATGGTGCCTGACCGCATTGGGGCATCACCGGTTGAGTCGGGGAGAAGAACGTATTTGAGGGAGCGTAGCTATTAATAATTAGCATGCGGTATGGGTGATTCAGAAGGCTGGACATACCAGGAAAAAGGCATTGGCAAGGAAGGTGTAGATAAATACGGCCCAGCCAACCCAGCTACCAGTGCCGCGTGCCGGAGTGACAATACCAGCTGCCAACAGAATGACGATAATTCCAACAAACTTGTAACCCGAGTAGGCTACCAAATCGAGCAACTGAGAATCATTGCTAATGGCGAGGATATACATGGCAATCTTCAAGCAAAGAATCTCGAATATAACCACCGCCAAAGCAGTTGTAGTGATAGAGCCTAGTAACTCCGGATGGAAGCTTCCGCGTAGACCAGCCATGACAGTGCAGAGCAGAATATACGTCACAAAAGCCATGGTGGGAATGTACATATCAGGCGAATTGAGGTCGTCGCGAGGCGGAAGGAACACCGAAGCGTAATGTTGTTGCTGTAATTGACCATCGGGACCCGCCGTGGCGGCCATTCGAGCTTGTTGTCGTGACCAGGGCTTGTGATACCAGGGAAATAGCACGAGCGAGAGCTTGCTCAAAACGTAGGAGTTGGAGACATTGAAGTAGTGTTTCAGCGCGGGAATCGACACGTAACGGTTTATCTTGAAACTCAAGTCAGTATATGAAGCTGATGGCAACATGTGGATTGCTAACATTTTGTTCCATATATTCCTGACCAGCCATCATGGCCGTCTTGCCAACCTGGAATCCCATTTGAGCCGTTGGATCCGTCATGAAGCCTCCAAAGTTTGGCGCAAATGTACCGCTGCCCCCTTGAGCTGGAGCCGGCTGGTATGGATTGTCGTACCCTGACTGAGAAGCCGGGGGCGGTGGTGAGCGCATCATGGGCACTGTCGAGACATGCTGCGGTACAGGATGGTGGAGCGGAGGAGATTGCGCTGGAAGCGGAACGAAGGGCGACCGTTGCATTTTGACCAGTGAGTGTCTATAGGAAATTAATGAAAGAGACTGTCCGTGGTTGGTGGTAGTGCTCCTGACGAGGATGCAGAGGGATAGGTGTCAACAAGTTGGATGAAGTGAAGTATAGAAATGTTGATAGAAATGGCTAAGCTCCTTAGGTAACTACGTGGCCCGTGAGCGGCGGCCTGCCTCAGGCCTAGAAGCTCCCCCGCCACCATAAACAAAAGTCCGACATCAATTGTACTTTGCACAATCATACAGTCAAGCACAGGAAACATAGAAAATGCTGGACGCTTTTGAAATCGTCACCACTTCTGGCGTGGTTCTGTGGTCCCGGTCATATGCCCCAGTGGGCTCACATATCGTCAACAGTCTTATCAGCGAAGTTTTCATAGAGGAAAAGGTCGTCCCTACAGATGGTGCTTCGACAGCATTCAAGAAGGAGAAGTACACATTGAAATGGAGAAGAGCAAAGGATCTGGGCCTAATCTTTGTGGTATGTGTTAATGCGATCTAGGTTTCATTATGCAGTCCTGATAGAAGACTAATCTTGATTAATTGTTTCAGGCCGTATACCAGTCGCTCCTTCATCTCAGCTGGGTGGACAAACTCTTGGACAATATTGCGATCATATTCGTGGATCTATACAAGGATCAACTCAAAAGCTCGAGGGCAAGGATTTATGAATATCCATTCGATAAATATTTCGACCAACAAATTCGAGAATTGGAGGATACCACTGGCCCTTCTATTGACGAGTATACCGGCTCGTACGATGATATAAAGAAGAACCCGCTAGTTGCATCGGATAACGGCGGTCCTCCTCCGCCATCAGACCCTTCGCTTCTCACAGGTATGTCATAGAATCTTCGTCTCGTTTAATCATCCCTACTGACGTCTAAAAGCGCAGCAACAGGCTGCGCACCCCGCGGCGGCGACTTCCAACGAAAGCTCGCCAGTCGCCACACCGCAATCCTCCAGACCCGGGACTCCCTCTACGAATCACCTCCTGACGGCGAAATCTGGCCCAGCTGGTCGAGTATCGCGACGCGCGCGTAAAGCTGCAAATGCCAGTGCGAACGTTTCTTCGGGAGATGAAAGTGTGCGAAAGGGAAAGACTGGGAAAGAAAAGAAAGCGCGAGTCTGGACCGCTGAAGGTCTCGCGGATGAGGATGATGGTGTCAACCTGGACTACTCAGCTGCTGCTGCGGACGAAGCAACCCCAGCGCCTGCAGTGGAAGCGGTAGCTCAGGATACCTGGGGTCGAAAGACCGCCAAGGGACAATTCGTGTTGAAGGATCTCGGTGACGAGGTACATTCGATTTTGGAAAAGGCGGACTCTGAAAAGGCAAAATCCAGTGGCAGCAGTGGTATTGTCGGCTCCAGCTTTGGCGCCATTGGAGGACTTTTCCGCAACATTGTCGGTGGAAAGACTTTGACAGAGGAGGATCTCGAAAAACCATTGAAGGCTATGGAGGATCATCTTATGAAAAAGAATGTGGCCCGTGAAGCCGCTCTACGATTATGCGAGGGGGTCAAACAAGAACTTGTCGGAAAGAAGACAGCAAACTTCCAGAGCGTCGACGCCGCTCTACGAACTGCCACGGAAGCTTCTCTACGAAAGATTCTTACTCCCACATCATCTTTGGATCTGCTTCATGAAATCCAAGCCGTCACAGCACCCACCGCGAAAGGACAATCTCCGCGTCCTTATGTCATTTCTATTGTCGGTGTGAACGGAGTCGGCAAGTCCACAAATCTGAGCAAGATTTGCTTCTTTTTGTTGCAGAACAACTATCGCGTACTTGTTGCCGCCTGTGATACCTTCCGATCTGGTGCTGTCGAGCAGTTGCGTGTGCACGTGAGAAACTTGACTGAACTCAGTTCTCGCGAGAACATTGGCGAGGTTGAATTGTACGAGAAGGGATATGGCAAGGATGCTGCCAATGTTGCGAAAGATGCTGTTGCTTACGGAGCTGCAAACAAATTCGACGTTGTATTGATCGATACCGCCGGTCGTCGTCACAATGATCAACGTCTCATGTCGTCCCTGGAGAAATTTGCCAAATTCGCAAACCCAGACAAGATCTTCATGGTCGGTGAAGCTCTAGTCGGTACGGACAGTGTTATGCAAGCGCGCAATTTCAACCAAGCGTTTGGACCAGGACGCAATCTCGACGGTTTTATCATCAGTAAATGTGATACTGTCGGCGACATGGTGGGAACGCTTGTGAGCATGGTGCATGCTACAGGCATTCCGATTGTGTTTTTGGGTGTTGGTCAACATTATGGTGATTTGCGTGGTTTGAGTGTTCCCTGGGCTGTTGGACTGTTGATGAAGTGAGATGAATTTTGGCATTTTTAGTGTACTATTGTAGTTATAATCAGTATTAAAATCATCATCTTTGAACACATTTGCAGCTGTGTATAGTAATGAACAATGAATACATTGAGCCTGCATTTACAAAAAAAGACATATCCTTCGTTAGGGTTCGTCCCAAAAATGGCAATTGCTCGAGACTAAACATTTTGCCAATCGGGGCAGCTTCGATCTACCAGCTCAAGCCTTTGTTTTAGAGAAGACAGGACTGGATGACCTTTTCAGCAAAAATTTCTACTTAAATGCTTCAATAACTATATACATGAAAATAAAACAGCTATGCCATATTATCAGTACGCTCGCTAAAATGCATATCTCATTTCAAGATATATAGCCTGGAGTGTAGGATCGGGCAAAGGGGAATGAGGGCTATCGAGATCCTACCTATAGATGGTAATCATATCATGAACGACCATTATGAAGTACTTCCAGGTCCGTTGTTATGTGCCCTAATAGTCTTTATTAAATAAGGCTCTCCTTACTGACTTGTAAAGCTGCAGCAACCTCATCGATCGCACATTCAATAGCTCCAGGCCCTTGTCTTTCATCCTGCGCAAGTATCCTTTTCCTGCTCGCTCGAAGTTCCTTTACCACATCCGACCATTCTACATGAGACCTGGTTTCCTCAGGAATGCCAGAAGACATATCGTCAAGATCAACGGGGATCAATTGACCTTTCATTTTGCGAATTTGCCCGTCGACTATGACCATCTCAATATCACGAGCGGATGAGTAAAATACAACCGCAGCAATGGGATCCTGATCTGCGGCGCAGACCATTGCAGGGCTAGTCCCGTCAAATATTATGATATCGGCCAATTTTCCCTCTTCTAATGATCCAATATCAGCAGCCATGTTGATGGCATGGGCCCCTCCAATAGTCCCTAAGAGGAAGACATCTTGAGCAGTGGTTCTCTGATGCTTCGGTGCTTTGCCCTGCTGAAGCAGGGCTTGGTGTTGGCGCCCTCTCTCAGCCTGTAGAGCCAGTCTCATTTGGGAGGGCACGCTCGATCCGTTGTTTGAGTGACAGTCCACTCCTAGGGAGCAAACCTCGCTAATATCCTCCTGAAAACATACTGGATATCCTAGCCCCATTTGTAACTCGGTTTCCGGTGTGGAAGATAGAGAAATACCGCCACGAATTATTCTTTCGGCATCTGCATCGGCCATACCGGTTGCATGGGAAATTAGAATGTCAGAACCCAAAAGATCATACTTGTCGAGGGTCTCCAAAACAGATGTTTGCCCTACGATTCATTCTCAGTTCAGATGCGATGAACAAGAAATATTTCCATGAAATGGACATGAAAACTTACCTAATACGGCGCCGCGCGCATAGTGAGATGTGATAAGCTTCGTACCAGCTCGGCGACATCGACGGAAAAGATCGACAATGACATCCTTGGGCAGGAAAAACGCATCAAATGCTAAGCCAACCTGGACACGACCGTTTCCGAAAGGCCCCGTTTCAGCTAGATGGACAGCTTGATCAACTGCCCACTCAGGAGTGATGCAAGGATCAATTGTCAAGTTTGGTACACAACTTTGTACTCTGGAGCCAAAGGAATACCCAAATATGGAGCGAATGCCAGATGAAGCGGAAGCTGCGAGAGCGGCAGTGTCTGGTTTTTTTTGATCAGTTGGGGCGCCAGTTGTATTGCCAACAATAAACAGATACACTTACTGTGCTGAGGTGAGTAGTTCATATGCGCATGATCTACCACCATTGTCGTCCCCGCATCCAATGCTTCGAGGCACCCTCCTAGCTGGCCCCAGAACACGTCTGTAGGAGTATAGTTGAAGGCTTGCATGCTTCCTAGGGGGTTGTCAGTCATTCAATGTTATATGCTAACCAAGAAGAAAATGACCCAACCGGTAGGAATGTACTCTATGAGAGTATGATCTGAATGTCGACCTTTTAACTGGCTCTGCCACAGATGGTGGTGGGTATCGATGAAGCCAGGTGAAATGATTTTGTCTGTACAGTCTATCACCTTAGTTGAGAGAGACGGAGCCGTCAAGTCTTGTCCAATTTTGGAGATTCTGTTCCCCTCAATCAGCAGTGAATGATCCCGAAGTGGTACAACGGTTCCTCGTTCATTAAGAACAAGGACGGTTCCGTTCAGTAGCAAAATAGATGAATTATCTGCCATTTTTGGTACAGCACATGCGTCTATGATCTCTTGAAAATCCGAGGCAAAGTCGGTGGACCTTTTTTCTTCTTGGAACGGATGCCAGAGAGATATATATGTTTATGGATTACGAGATCTCCCTCCACAAACAAGCTCTTGGGAAAAGCTCCTCACGGGATACGGAGCTTCTGGTCTGTCCATTTATAGTCATTACAAATGCCTCAGAAATTTGGTCATATCTAGCTCTGGCACTACATACATAATGTAGCCAATTCGGAAGCAGGTTCTCCACCAAGACGTGCCTCACATTGGGGCAGAATGTGGCCATATATTATAGAAAATGGTCCTCATTATTGTGACCAGCCATTTGAGGCAATTCAATTTACTATCATTACGGAGTAAGTACGAACTAGAGGATTAGTAGTGGGAATTAGGGCTTGTCGTCAATTTCCGTTTTTGGACATCCAATTTTCTTGGCACGATTCAATTTTTAACCACATAGCGACTTTTATAACTCCTGCAGCCGTTCATAAGTACCGCCTCATATGACTAAACTGAACTCCGATACTTCCAATGTTGGTGCTGGCGGGACCCTAACTACGGGACCAAGACGAGAGACATCTAGTTGAATCAAGCAAGCAGTTGGTTTACTCCAATTATTCATGTAAATCTATTATACCACTGGGTGGGTCGAGAAAAGTTATGTCACAACGGCATTCATTATTGGGCTTTTACATGGCATGTGAGTGCCCATATTCCTAATCTTCGTTTTGTGCTGGTACTGTCACGGCCACAGAGCTGTGCCTGAATGACTTAGGATGCAATTCCGGCAGAATCGCTTCATGCCAGACGGCGTGGCAAGCATGTAAAAAAGATTCGGTATATAAGAACGCGCTAAACACAGTTACAGCGCGGTCCCAAGAAGTGGTTTGCATGGCTCGGCAGGCTCTGACAAGCATACGAGCGAACCAACGTTTCGCCTCAAGGTCGCCTGCAGCAATGTAGCCCAATATGAATTCCCATAATGTTAGTTCTACAGTCGCGCACAACCGTATATTTGGACCTTGAAAAACTTGTTGGAGTTCGGATGATGCATTGCCAAGGTGTTCGTGTTCGTGTCCGTGATCATGATCATGGGACGATTTCGGCCAGAAAAGCCTTGTAAATATTTCGAGTGAAGCGTTTAGAGCTCGAATAGATGGTCGTGGGGTTTCAGAAACAGGAGATTGTTGACATAGGAGGTTCTCCAACGCTTTGTGGAAACTTGTGGAACGGAGCGCTCGGCTGGCAGGGAGGGAAGAAGCATTAACCCAAAACACACGATCAGCGAAGCAGAATTGCACTTCGAATGGGAGCGAGTCGAAAAATGGAAGTCCGGTTATCCCCGCAACGTTGCTGAACTCAATACGGTGTGCTTTGCGAAATATGTAATTCAAAAAACTGCTATAAGGCTGGTTCAGCGTTATCGGGCAGTGCATAGTAGAATGGTTCAATCTTACCCAAAAAGGAGATCTGACAACCAAGTCGGCAGGAGTCTTTGTGTCGCGGCTAACCTAGCACTTGCTATATGGGCTGCACCGAGAATGTGGATGCCCCAAGTTGATTCATCTTCAACGAGGTGCTAGAGTTGTTATTTATGAATATTGCAGGGGGTATATAGTCGAAACAACATGAAATAGGAGACCTACTGCAGAGAATGCGAGCGTGAAAACCGCGGTCACGAGGCCATCGCTGAATCTGGCGATAGGATCGTTGAGTGTATTATTAATAGCTTGAATTGCTCGCCCGTTATACCTGTACGCTAAAGCTAGATATTCGGCACCGCCTCCTCTTTGATGGTAGTGTGTCGCTGCTAGGCACATCGTTGCTTGAGTCATCGCTGGAGCGGCAAAGACAAGGTCAAGCCAACTCTGTTGCGCCAGACTGTCCAAAACGACCCGAGCTGGCTCATTCTGTGTTGAAGCGAAGGCGAACGGATAAGAAATCCGGAATACTTGACTCTTGGATCAGAACGGCAAATAGGACCATATCTTTTGGTTATACCCACAGTAATCTAAGAGAAAGAACTCCTGATGCGACAAAGTGACGGTCAGTGGATGGGCATTTCTGGCCAGCAGTGGTGCTAGAGCAAGTTCATTTCTACGTCCTGTCCCGGGCTGGCTACTGGCTGTGCGGGCACGGAAGAGTAATCGTGCTCGATCTCGTCTTCTTCTGGCAAAGTTCGCTCTGGTTGTATAGGAACGCACGGATGCATTGTTAGCGTCATCAAGATATGGAAGTGTTGTGTTTATGAACTGCATTGTGTAATTGACAACATCCACGGAGTCGAGTTACGAGGAGGAAATACTTAGTAGCTGAGGTTCTCCTAACTATTCCAATGCCAAGCCAGCAATATTATATAATACGGAAAATTGCGGTTACTTTCTAGTTACTTGAATAAATAGCATACTCGACTCTCGTACCTGCCTGGCAGTGGTTCAACGCGACCGACACACCCAGCCAGCAGCGGCGGCGACTAATTCACCAGTTCCTTCATCTTGACGAGATGCCCGAACGGTATGTTTCTTATGAGTTCCCTCCACCGAAGCCGACGTCGGAGCAGATTAACATTTTTCTTCAACTCTGGCGATCCGATAACGACTTTTGTCGGAGAGCTAGGTTAACTAAGTACTCAAGTCGAGCCATGGCGATGAAGCATATCTTATCTGATCATACCGCGAGGTCATTTGTGATGGGGAGCGCCGATTCCTTACAGATCAGTCGGGTCATCCTGGAATCAGTCTGAAATGAAAGAAAAGTAGGCTGCCAAATGAGTTTCTATGCGAACATTGCCAGTGTAAGAGCTGGTAAGTCCGCGATACCACAAGCTATAATAGTCTAAGTATGAGCAAAGACTATAATCCAAATGGAGTATCTATGGAGTTGTCCGGAAAAAAGGATAATTCAAGTTCATCGGCCAAACATCCGGCATTTCTCTGGGATTTCGGCTGTTTCACACTGCTTGCAGTGGAGTGCTAATAGGCATGCCGTAGAAATGGAACACATCGATCATCTCATGTTGACTTAAGATGACATTGTCCTACAGCCAATCGACAAAGTGCCCCCAAGATCTCAGATAAACCCAACACCAGGGTTTCTGGAGGAAAAGGCTAGTCCAGAAGTACCAGCAGTACGCTATGCCGCAAAGGGACAATGATATTTCTTGGCGTTCGGCTTAAAATCTTAAAAGGTTGCCCGTGCGCTGTAAAACCTACATTAATAGCGGTAAACTAATCCCTTCACCTGCCCATTTCAACTACACATCACCCTTCCTCAGCCTATTTCAGGCAATCCGTGCCTCCAACTTCAAGCCATATGAGTCATATATGATATGATATGAGTCATACTTGTAGAGTACTCACTAAGCGGGCAAGCCATTCTTTGGTCATCCATGGATGGTGAACGGCCATTATCGAGGTAGGGACAGGATATATAGGTGCAACAATCGCACTCAGGCGACGTAGATAGTCGAGCCTTTATCCTGCTTGACTGATCGTTCTGTTTACTATGGCACCACTTGTTTGGCTAGTTACCGGATGCTCATCCGGTTTTGGTTGGGCTTTCGTCAAGCAAATCCTCCAGCGTGGAGACCTTGTGATAGCAACTGCCCGCCGCGTCGATAGCCTACAACCGCTCAAAGATGCCGGAGCAGCTGTTCTCCAACTTGACGTTACCGGTACCCAAGAAACTCTCAATGCTATTATCACAGACGCGATTGCAGTCTATGGCCATATTGATGTGCTAGTGAACAATGCGGGATATATTGCTGCAGGCGCCTGGGAAGATACACCGTCAGTTTTACGCAAATTTCCTCTTATCCTTATCCTGCCAAGTATGCTGACACTCTCAGTGACGCTGAAATCCGTGCCAATTTCGAGACAAACGTATTTGGTGTTCTCAAGGTGACGAAGGCCATCCTGCCACATTTCCGGCAACGACGATCCGGCACATCTGTCTTTATAAGCTCACGATCCGGATGGTGTGGAGACCCATTTGTCGGACCGTATTCCGGTACCAAATTTGCCTTAGAAGGTCAGCTTATACGAAGACATAGTGGTAACTGTGGAAACTTACTGATTCTCGAATGAATAATAATAGGTCTGGTGGAGAGTCTTTGGAGAGAAACGACGCCACTTGGTCTTAGAACCTTGTTGATAGAGCCAGGGCGCTTTCGAACCCCATTCCTCTCAAAAGACCATTTGAAAATCAGACAATCTAGTATTGAAGATTACGCAGATAGATCAGAAGCGTTCAACCAAATGTTATCCAAGGAAGACTGCGCGCAGCCTGGTGATGTGGAAAAGGCCGTTTCGATCATCTTGGATCTTGTTCGCAGAGAAGGAGTAGCCACCGGAAAAGAAATACCGTTTCGGCTCCCCCTCGGAGAAGACTGCTATGAATCAATTAAAGAAAAGTGCGAAGATACACTTCGGACTCTGGAGGAATGGAAGGATGTCATTACTAGCACTAGCCACGAAGAAATCGAGAATTGAATATTAGTTACCGGAAGTAGATCTGCTACCTCCAATGCTGAGATTTTCTTGTCATTCCATATTTAGATTTCTCTTTAGCTTTTGGACCTGGATACATGTAGGGCCTGGGGCCCAGTAGGGGAAGGCTTTGTATAATGCACTGCTGGTTGATGCTCTTTTCGGTCTAATGTCACCCTCCATCATTATTCAATCATCAGATTATAGTGCCGAGAAATCTCAGAAACATACCGGACTTAACTAACGGCCATCATCGGACTTAGTGATCCTATACCCGAGCTCTTGCTTTGAAATCGCTTTGAAATCATATGGCATCGTTGCCTCGTCTGTAGATAGGTATATATACCAAGGTACGTGGCCATCTCTTCTCGTTGATCTTCCTCGAGAAGTCAACTAGGCGATCTTGCAAATGAGCCTTCAGACATCAAAACGTTACACCAGCCATGCCATCTGCTATTAACAAAGTTGTCCTGATAATCGGTGCGACTTCGGGGATTGGTGAAGGTTTAACGCGTCGTATCCACGCGCAGGGGAAAAAGGTCATCGCTGCAGGGCGTCGCGAAGACCGGCTTCGTCTACTTGCGAAAGAGTTGCCTGGATTGAGCACTGTCTGTCTCGACATCAGCGATATAGGAAACTTACCCACAGCGCTCTCCACCATTCTACAAAGTCACCCTGATCTCGATACCGTGATCGTGTCTGCAGGAATACAATCGTATTTCTCCATTAAGGAGGAAACCTCGTCTTCGCCATCGAAAATCCAATCAGAGTTCGACATCAACTTGACTGCTCCCGCAGTCATATCCCACTTGCTAATTCCACACTTTTTGCAACGAGGAGACAATAAAGCGTCCTCCATTTGTTTTATTGGGTCGGGTCTGGCTTTCGTCCCCTTGCCGCTGATGCCTATCTATTGTGCCTCTAAAGCAGGACTTCACTCACTATGCGTATCACTGCGAGCTGAATTGGACGGTACCCATGTTAATATTGTCGAAATCTGCCCTCCATACGTCGAAACGGAGCTAGATAAGTCGTTCCGGGATGAGATGATTGCTCGCCTGGGCGGGCCAGAGAAGGCACCAAAGCCAATGCCTCTGGGTGAATTCCTGGACCACGCCATGGAAGGTCTCCTTGCTGGGAGAAGTGAAATTGGAGTTGGGTTTGGCCAGCTTGCTTTTGAGACCTGGAGAAAGGCATTCAGTCCATTTCTAGAGCGGTTCCATGTCAAAGGCTGAATGCCTTCATGTATGTAAAATAGATGATATGGAATCAGCTGTTTAATCCTTTCCCATTCAGAGACACTTTTAGCATTGTACTGATTGACATTTAATATTTCACTTTCCACCTAGATTCAGTAGAATTGAATGACATAGCGGACATAATGGCCTCTGAAATCCCATTACAGCATATACGGTGATTTTGGGGTAGGGTTAGGGCAAAGCAGGGTCCTCTAAAGATTACTCTTCTTCGTGATCCACGAATATAACCAGCAATGAAGGATAATAATAAATTATTCACCTAGATACACGTAGAAAACCACAAAACGACACACCAACAATACCTGGCAGTTACAAAGGCACATCAACCCCCGTAATTCTCTTAAAATCGGCAGCGAAATAATCCCACACCTTCTCTGCAGTACCATCCTTCCTAAAAGTCGCCAACAACTCCTCAACCTTTGGCGAGGCAACCTCACATTTGTTACTGATTGAATAGACGCCGCTACCGGGCTTACCATCGGTACCCCTGGCTGTCGTAACCCTAACCCTAACCCAACATATGCCGCGCCTTGCTGACCTAAGTTTCATCACGTGATCGTTTACCCCCGCCAACAAACGCCCCAGAAAGGCAAGAAGCTCAAGGCAGCAGCGCAGAGACTATTTTCGTCCACGTCGCGAAAGGAAGAACACTCACATCACATCACATCGCTCAAGGCAGGTACAGAGCAAAATGACAACCGCGCCTGGTCAAACGAAACCTGACGGGTCGTACACGCCCGTGCAAAGTTTCCCATCATCTGCCTTCACCGACGAAAAGGCGCTCTACCATCACGCAAGGAATATTCTCCTGAAGTCTGATTTCCACCAGGAAATTGTTTACACGGGAGTGACTAGTCAATGGGCAGACACTGTGCTATGCAAACTTGATGAGGACCCGGACATCGGTTACCTCAGGTAAGTTCTTCCTGAAGACTTGTCGATTGGGATTTAATTTCGTTAGAAAACACTACAATTCTATCACGAAAACTGCCTGGATTCGTACGATGCCAACCACTATTCACGACTGCCATCAACGATGGTTCGAGAAGTCGGAAAAAGAGTGGTGCATAACTGGGCAGTTAACCCAAGCTGAGTTCATGGATATTTCTCATTACGCTGGAACTAGTAAGTAATGCATCGATTTATTTTTTGAAAATAGCAACTGATCAGATTGAAATATAATTAGCGATTAAGTGGATCGGTGGCCCTTACGCAGGATCCAGGAAAGAACCAGATCTCGGTGTCCAAATTGACAATCTAACTTACCCTACTCTCGTCATGGAAACTGGATGGTCAGAGTCCTTGACAAGACTTCGAGCCGATATGAACCTGTGGTTGGTAGGGAGCTCAGATACCAATGTTGTTATCATCCTAAAGTGGAGACGTGTGGCAAATACGGTCCAGGTGAAAGGGGATTTGGAAGTCTACCGTCGAGACCGCAATGGCATACCTTTTCTACAGCAGTCTGAGGTTATATTTCCAGCACCTCCACAAGCACTGGCGCAATTGCAGCAAGTGTCTCTTTCTAGACGAGAGCTTTTCGGCCGGGGGATTTTTCAGGGCAGCAACGCAAATGACCAATTCAGTTTGCCGCTTGACGAGTTGAGAACTGTGGCAACAGAGGCACTGGCACGCATGCGACTGCTGCCTGCTTGAAGATTGGGAATGCCGCGCTTGGTTCTTTCATTCAGGAATAATGCATGGATAGTTGATTGTATTGTGTCTATCTGCTCTGGTCTATCTGTGTTCCAGTCTCCAACTTAACCCACCAGCACTCGTCGGCCTCACAGCACGATAGAAGTGAAAAAGCAGCAAAAGCACATTGGGATCCCCGTGCTGAATCATAGAATTGAAAGGGATATAACATATCACCGGAAATGAGTGTATATGTTTTACCAGTTCAGGAATCATTAAAGATCTCGGGTCAATCGAGTCCGCCGGCTCTGATTCAGGAAGAAAGGAAAGGATAAGGCAAAGCTGGGGGACGATGGGTTTATAACAATTGTCGACTAGATTCATAACTTCTTGTGTCTTGGGGGCAGAATGTTGCCATTCTTCAGAAGTAACCAGATTCGTGCCTCGAGTATGTGAAATTCGCGGATCGAATGAACTTGCACTGAGTGGACGCCCATACGAAAAAATCGTCTGATATGCGGTCAATGTACTGTTGTCAATTCCAGCTGTGTTTATAAGGACATTCCTGGAATCATGGCATGAACACTGACGGCTGATCACATATCATCGGGAGGCAATTGAGAAACATTTTTTTTTTCAAACTAGAACAAAAAGCAAAAATTCGGTCTCTTGGCATGCTGAAAGAGACTGAGTTGTCTTGAGACAATGAGTAATCATCGGTGCTTGTCCATATCTCGTACTGTAATAAAAGCGAAGTCGCTATGAATGCGTCAATGTGAGTTGATTTAAAGTCACCGGACAGTTTGTGACGGAATTAAGACAGGGTACGGCGGCCCAAGTGAGTAGCCGCTGTTGTTGAGTAAGATGAGTCTTCCGGCAACAGTACAGATAAATGCCGTGCAGAGACGCATAGAATGGCGTTTGCCAAGAAGTCAAATTGAAACGAGAGCTGCAATGCGTTCTCCCATACCTCAGGCGAGAATAAGAGCGTCTGAATCGTGTAGGTCTGAAAACGGTGATATAGCTTCAAGGGTGGAGCCATAGGAGGTATTGGAGGAATCGTAAGTGGCTTGTTGCATCGTAAAATGCGTCGACAGTGTTGTCCTCGCCGGACGCAGTTAGCACAGGGGGTTTCTTCGTTGCACTAAACTTATGAGCCTACCAGTGTCATAGCGTCGTATACGAAGGACAGCTGACCAACCTTTACTCGCCGCTTTTTACAATTCTCACATCCTCGATTAGATTTTCGATGTGCTCGCCGGAGCCTGGAGGGATCGCCCGCGGTTTTAGGGACCTTGTAGAGAACCTTTTCGGAGTCTGGTGTGGAAGAGAGCCAAAAAGTAGTCGTGGAGTCCTCAAATGAGAAATGAGATGTAGATTCAGCCAATGCCATAATTGGAATATACAAGAGCTCGACTGAGCAATATGCAAAAGAGCATGGTTGAATGGAAGAGCAGCAGCTATGAAAACGAGGAGGTTACAGTAGAAAGAAGAACAAAATGAAGAACGGAGAATAGGTGATAAGAACCCAGAGTGAGTGCTAATCCGTTTATGGCGATACGAGGTGGATCTAGCCCTAACTAGCCCTAAATCAGGAATCCATTGACAAATGAATAGTTGTTATTTGTCTATTTTGTATCAAGACTTGTGAAATAAACTACCCCCTATAGCATTATTTATTGTCCTTCCAAGGGTATATAGGTTCTCCTTCACGAAACTTTGCCGTGGGAAGGCCATGGAACACCTCCGTGAGATCGGTCTCGATCATCCACGAGGTTGGAGCTCCATCGTTGAGAATGAATCTCTCTTGACGATTTCCTTTAACTGAAGGTAGGCTTGACCCATTACCGCAAGAGTTCGAGGACTTGTCACTTGAATCAGTTGGCGAGCTTTTGCTAAAATAGAATATCTCCTGTAAATGAGATGTCAATATCGATCTGTGGAGGAACGGTAACGCTAGCCGAGGATAGGATACTTACCCGACCATCAATAATTTTGAGATAGTGTAGGTGAGTATCTTTTTGCTGTCGTATCGTGGCCTCTATCTTTTGCGGTATACCATCTTTTGCTAAACCACGTATTTCTAGTGAAAGTTCCTGCAAAGTGTCGAGGTTTGGACAAACGTCAGAGAGCGGTGGGTTGGCATCAGGTTGCTGGATACCGGTAGTCAATTTGAGAAACTGAAGCTGCTGGCAGTGACGCTCAATTGTCTGTATTTCACGTGACCCAAATCCGTAGAAGGGAGACAATATCATTCTGCGCAATGTTGGGCCATGTCTTTTGAGAACCTTGTCAACCAAGGAATCACTCAGATAACAACCTGCCAGATGGATCTCTCTCAGGCAATTCATGTCTTTGATTAGACGTGTCAACTTGTGGACCAAAGATTGTTCCTCCCTAGTCGGTCTTAAAGTTATACCAAATGTTTCGAGAGACAAACTACCAACCTTGTCAGTTAGATAGGAGAGCATCTTGGGATCCGAAACATTTCCAAGCATCAGTTTACGAATGCTAGATATCTCAATGCACGCTGACCACTCTTTTATGTCGTCCAATTCCACGAGTCGCCATCGATTGAAAACTAGCGAGGTTAGTCTAACCTTTTTAGCATCATTCTTAGGCTTCCACACTTCCGTCCGCCGACGTGGTTGCGTAGATATATAGTTTGGATATAAGGCGCCACTAGCATCAAAGCCTGTAACTATGTTGACATGACTAATCTTTGGGGCATTGGCAACAAGCTGAAGAGCAGCAATCTCATGCCAGTCGAGACGTTTTCCTTCTTCGAAAGTAACCGGGCGGATCGGCCAAGGAAGTTTGAAAGTGATGCTATGCAGATTGGGTGACTCAATCAGTTCTTTGTCAAGTTCATGATCCATGCCGTCCTTGGAAACTCTGCGTGGTAGGAAGGTTCGTAGGTGGAGTTTACAATTCTCATGATTCTCATGGATGGTCTTCAACAGACAAGGCGGGAATCTCTTCTGACAAACCCAAATGAGATTTTCAATTTTCTTGAAACTCTTAAGTGCAGCAGCAAGTGTTTCCCAGACCTCGAGAGGTTGCGCTTCCATCTCATTGGGTTTCTTAGACAGAGGAATGTTTTCGAATTCTTCAACCCACTCCTTTCTATAGCGAAAAACTTTCCGCTTGTTTGATAGTGACTCTTTCTTGCTGCTATCTCCGACGAATTGCGGAGGCTCGGAATCCCAAATTTTGATATTTCGGGCATGCATCATGTACTTTTCGCCAAAGCCACCTTTTCTTAGCTGTTGAATGTCGCCTTTAGATTCTTTAAGTTCTTCAGAGTTATCCCAGGCATGCAAGACTAGATCTCGGTAGAACTCTGGAACAGCAAACTGATGCAAAGCTTTGTTCATCCCTAAAAAGCTCTGAAGACTTCTCCGCCGCTCCGATGGTTGGAACTGTAGAAGATAGACATCAATCAACTAATGCGTTTAATCATGACTCTTAAGACTGAAATGTAAGTACCTCTTCGAATATCAATAAGAGAATTTCGTATGGTAAGTCATCGATTTGAGCCATTTTGCATAAGGTCTGCCTAGATGACAAGTGTATAGCGTTATGTTCAAGCAATGGTGAATGGTGTTTGGAAAGTACCTACGCAACAGGACAAGGAACAACATAATTTCGACACTTTTATAGCCTCTTTCTATACTATTTGACTCATTTTTGACTCAATTGAATTGAGTCAATGGTGACTACAAGCAAAACCCGATCTTGATATCTTCAGATGAACGCTAAGCTGGAAACGGAAGTGGAAGCCCAACTAGGAAATATTGAAGCTACTATCGTGTAGACTGGATGATACGCTCCGGACGCCAAGAAGATTGGATGAATCACTACTACAGAGGCAAGCTGTACTTGGTAGATGTTCCAACCGGGGCGAGGTTGATGTTCATACCAATCATCTGGAGACTTGGAATACAAGTCGGTATGCTTAGTCCTTGATTCAAGTTATAGATTGACCTTTAGTAGGTTCCCGACATCACTTAAATCTACTCGTTACATGATTGTGGCTATTATTATTTTGATAGCTGCATTTATACCTAATTGACAATATAGCTATTCGTATGTAAATTCATTGACCAAATTCGTACATAAGTACCTAGGTATTTAAACCCTAATGATAATTGATATTTCAATCACAGACAACTCTAAGGATACCACTTCACAATATTAGGCAGATGCTGCGCAATCGACTCCTCCAAAGATGTCCACCCATCCTGTCCAGTCCACTTTTTCAGAATTGTAAGAGATTGTTCATCATCTGCAGTTATCTTGTACTTGTCCAGACCAGGGATTTCATCAATAAACTTGCGATCTGGACAGAGTTTGCGCATAATGGCCACAATGTCATTCCAGGTGCAGGACTGTCCCCAGCCGATGAGGCGCGCGTTCTTGACATCAGGGTCCAGTACTGCTGCGACGTGGAGTATAGCGCAGTCTTTGACGTCGTGTTGTATAGCTAGTAAAAATCGTACATGTTAATTCATGATTGACACGTGTAAAGGAGGGGAGGCCACTCACGCCCAGGCATTGCAAGGATTCCTGCAACTGCATCAGGGTTTCCTTCATATAGTATTTTAGGCCACATATGGCCGAGTTCAGCATGAGTTTTACTCAGACACTCGCCCAATACCGTTGCCGGAACGACGGCATTCACTGTGAACCTAGGGTGCTTCTCATTCACAAATTCCCAAACAGCCTTCTCGGCCTGTGTCTTGCTCGCTGCGTACACAGACCAAGCACGACTAGGCTCATATGGAGGAGGCGCCCAGGCTTGTTGCACTGCTTCATCATTCCAGGTATCTGCCGTGAGTCGAGTGGTATCCCCTAGTTGGGGTGAAATCATCGCGGCGATGGATGAGGTGTAAACGAATTGCTGCACGGATGGCTCTTTCATGGCAGTTTCTAAGAGTGATTTGGTGCCCGCGACGACTCTAGGTATCACGTTATTGGGATTGGTATCGAAGCCGATAGTGGCGATGTGGACGATGGCGGATACACCCTTGACGGCTTCGTCAAAGGCATGTTCTGCCCCAAGATCGGGTACTTGGACAATGTCGAGATTGCCCTTGTCTGCGTCTTCTTTGAAGAGATTCCCAGCCAGCCAGGAATACTTGTTTAGGTCACGGACAGTGCCTCTGATTTTGTACCCACGCTGAAGGAACGCTTTGACGACGTGGGAAGCTACGAAGCCGCTCGCGCCAGTAACCAATATCCAAGAACCCTTGGGGATAGTGGTCTTGATTTCAGCCATAGTTATGGTAGTAGATGGTAAGAAAGTAATAATTTAAAGTGTTATTGATCTGATGTTTCTCGGAGTGATACATTGATCGAGTTTCAGAGAAAGACAGAGGTATTTATAGGGGATGGTATCGATATTTCTAGGCAGGTCGGATTCAACCAGCCATATACGGACGAAATATCGCCGGACCAGGATATGAAAATCCAGATCAAAGATTTCCCACCACCTCATTGCTTTCAAATCAAAAGAATGAGGTTATTGAAGCGGCACGGCTTAGGGCTTGTGGATTGGACGTTAGTCCGAATCGGGAAGGAGTAAGATACCAAATTAGGAAGACAGAACTTGAGTGGGGATTTCTTTTTCCAGTGTCTGAAACTTTGTGCCCTATATTTTAAGTTCTATTGTACGTAAATCGGGATAGTAGCGCCCTTGCGTGGATTAAGGATGTGGAAATCCGTCCATATCGAGGATATTGCATGTCTCATAAAGCCTCTACAACCCAGAGTCTCCGGTCCGCCATTACGCCTCACCATTTTAGAGATACCCACTAGATGGGTCTCACACAATTCAAGATCTCCGAACTGCAGCTACAAATTGATAGCCGGTTCATCAGCAAAAATGGGGAATGATATCTGAAAAGAAATTCGGCATGCTCACCTCGTCACATGCTAGCATCATTACAGTCGCGATAGTCTCCTCGCTGATTGTTGATGCTCTGTCCACTTCCAGGGAAAAATCCTTGTTCAATTTCTGTAGAGATGAAGCTTTGTATTGTAATGCCAATTGCTTGTAATGTTGCCTTTGATTAGGCTGGACGCGGGATAGATGGCGACAAGCAATCAGAAACACGCTGTCTAGAGAGTCACCTCTACGGACTATAAGCCGTGCCCATTCTTCACACATGAGCTTGCGATATTCGTCTGGAACCAAGATGCGGTTGCATTCAACACTTTGCATGGGAATGATCACTTGTGTGTCTGGCAGATGTAAACGCTATTGCTTAGTGAAAGTCAAGTGATTAATACTAGGATTATGTGACAAGACTAACAATGATCAAGAAGAAAGTGCTCTATACGAGTGAAAGTCCTTGCGAAGCTGCTGAATGGATCACTCCGAGCCGAGGATAAAAGGCTCTTAGGACTAGGCACATTCTCCGCTTCGATCGTATCTGTCGTCGTTCCGGACGCATCGACTTGTTGGGTAGGCGGTTTTTGATCACCCAAAACTGTCGTTCTTGCTGTACCAGCGGAGTATTCCACAAGACGAAAGCGCGATCTCTTAGCATGAGCTACGCGAGCGGCATGGGCGTGAGCTCGCTTCCGCGATGCAGACTCGGGACGGCTCGAGGGATCAGAGAGGATGAATGGGATCTCGCCAGGCATTTTGGATGTGATTGTACAATTGCATTAAAAGTAAGACGATGAATTATCCTGAAAGATTCGCATGGGCTAGGGGCAAGATGTGCTAAACTTTTGGCCAGAAATTTGTCAGCAATTCAGTCCAAATTCGGAAACTTGCTCCTGCCTATTCAGGTAAGGTCAAATTGCCTAACCCTAATTTCGACCGAATTCGAGCGCTTCTCAATTTCCCTTTTGATTAGCATACCGATAGTGATGACTAGTTGGAGATACTCGCATATATACAAGTGATCTCTAGTCGAGAAACCTGATTTGTAGTTCTCCCGCCTCAACGAGGAGCTTAAAACGCAAGAGATCTCACCCGAGTTTTACACCGTCTGCTGGTGGTGTGCTTGAAGTTCCTGTATTTTTGTATACTGTCAATAGCGATGGTCGAACATTTACAATTATTTAAAGGTTTTGAATGGTTGATTTGGTTTAATGCTACTCCCAATCCAATTATACCTAGGTATAGGCTGTTCCATATTCCATGCGTCAAATCTTAAAGGCTTCGGTAAATACCGGGCTTCGTTATACAGGCTCAGGGCTGTCTTTCAAAAGATTCTAGGTTGGGGGTGTATCATTGTCGAAGGCGTCCGCTTCTTGGTATTTGAAATCGAACGTGGGAATTATATATCTTAAATCACGTACAAAGAGATGAAGCAACAGTGTACAACCAAGTAATCAATTGAGACACCTTGGGACGGCCTAGGATAATCTACTAGCTAAACTGCAGCGTCCTCTCGAGCTCCGGAGTCTTATCACCAATGCGACTCATCTCAGCCCAATTGAAGTCCTTATCCCAATCATTACCGAACCCCACTGGTGACACAGTCTCGGTCTCTGGTGGAGCGGAATCCGTCAGCGGCAAGCTAAGGTGCCGACTCAAGGGGGCTAACATTGATGGGAGAGTTTGCCCGATCTTCGCTAGTAGGAGAGGAAGAAACTTTGTATCTCCACCGGGTAGACCGTGGATCAGTGTACAGAGATGTTTGAGATAGTCCTGAGGACCGAGGTCGAATCCTGATGCGCGCAGTCTGGAGTGTGATAGACACGCCATTACGTCTGCGAATGTACAGGTTATTTCGAATATTTTCTCGACCTTGCGTTTGTCAGCTTGTGTGATTGGGATTTTCTCCAAGTGAAGGAACGTACCAAACCTATGCCATGCGCCTCCATACTCTCCCGAGATAGCTTCCATGTCGCTAGGGACAGTTCTCGGGCGATCTGCAGTGGATAGCGGAAGTCCAGGCACGGATGTGACGGAGTGCTTGAGAGAAACCCAGCAGTTGTGGCAAGTTGCCAGATCATGGTCCGGAGCCATTGCTGCGATACGCGGAGATCTGCCAAAAGGAGATCAGGGAGCTCGATATCGGCAGGGACAGCTTGCCGCAGGTGCTCCTCCAATTGAATAAGCAGCTCCCTTGAAAAGGAGGTTTCGGTGCCGTTCCAGTGACTGAGAAAAGACTGGTTGAAGGGCCGATAAAGGTCCGCGAGACAGCGGAATCCGACACTAAATGCATCGGAGTGTGTGTCGTCCAGAACTGGACTGTCCGGGGTAATCTCCAAGGTAATAGGGCGGTGTCTTCGAATGGCGTGCGCTCTTTGAATTACGCTTAGAATTCGTTAGGTTCAAGATATTGCATAGATCTCACCTTTCCGAAATTAAGAGGAGCCAAAAAAGGCTACCCGGGTCCTCGTCTACTTCTGTACCAGGTTGGTCTAGAATCCCCGCCGTGTAGAGAGTGGTGGCTTCTCGTAGAAAATAATAAGCCTGCCGTTGGTTGCCCATTCCAATCTGACAGCCGTAAAGCAGGAAAGAGGTCGTGATACTAAGGCGACTAGGCGCAGTAAACGGATCAAGATGCCGGCGGGCGGTCATGGCTTCCTCTAATAAGGATCGTCCAAGTGCCGATGATGGATTTGTAGGGTTATGCCATGAAGCGTACCCCGTCTGGGTGAATACAAACGCGCAAAATGCACAGACAAGACAGTATGAATGTAAGCTTTCAGCCATGCGATCAACATGCGTTTGAAATAAGGCAGGAAGAAGAATGGGTACTGTGCCGAGCATGCGCGCGAAGAAGTACTCGGCACAGCTCTGGATAAGTGTTGGGGTCAGGAGTCCCGGGCTTCTAATAAAGCAACCACCTAGCCCATATTCCCGGGGAGATGGTGTCGATAGAGCCTCAGTTTGCGCTGGGGACTTGCGCAGCTCTTGAAGGACAGTGGCCGTTGCGCCTTGGCGACCTTTTTTGCGGGGAACGGATGTTGTCCGACATACAAGACCGGCGCTTTGGCATCTTGCACAGGGTTGCTGGGTGTCGCATTTGACTTTGCGACGACGACATGCATCGCAGGCCGTTGTGGCAATGTTCTCACGACGGGGCATCCAGGTTGTTGAGGCTAAGACATGACTCACATGAGCGATGGGTCGGATGAAGTTGAAGAGATGAAGAGATGAGAGGAATCATCCTTGGATTGCTCGATGTCACCTCGGCTATTAAACTCCGAGAACATAGCCCACACCGCCATTCATTCTGCCGGCGAAAACGCGTACAGATCGCGTCGCGTGCAAGCTTGTTGTATGTACGTAATTTTTGTCTTCTACTATATCAGGAAGGCGGTGGGAATTCGGGTACCGTAGCGGTTGGATATGGATGGATTATCATCTATCCTTTGGAAATCATCAACACAACCTCTAATATATTTAATATACTGGCTAATGCTATAACCTATTTACAGTTATCCGACACATAGATCCGGCCCTCATAAGGTCGCAACCTCTGCGAAGAAAAGCACTCGGAATAGTTGCTGACCAACTTTTTCATGCCGGTCGCCATTTCAGCTTGCGAACAAGGCTGCTCTATCCCCGTGAAATTCAGAACAACGAGTGCCCTCTTCTCTTCCCTAGATTTAACGAAACAGAAAGTTTCGAGGTTCTCAAAGTCCAGTACTTCAAACTTGCCGTGGATGAACAACTGGCGATAGTCTTTCCGCAGACGCAGCACCTTCTTCCAAAAAGACAGCACGCTGTCGGGGTCTGCCTCTTGCTTCTTGACGTTGATGTCTCGGTATAGGTCATGCGTTCGCATCCAGGGTTTCCCCGTAGTGAATCCAGCCTCGGGAGAATCGTCCCATTGCATTGGGATTCGTGCGTGGTCGCGAGCCAGGATTCGTAACCCATCCATAATGCGTTTCTCGCGCATTAGATCCACGCCACTGGCAACTTGGTTCTGAGCCTCACGGTAATATCCTAATCCCTCGATATCCTTGTACTCATCAATCGGCCATTCGGGAGGAGCATTGATCATGCCAATTTCCTGACCCTGGTAGAGGAATAGCGTCCCGGTCATGGCGACCATCATCAGTGCTAGCATTTTGGCAGATATCTCGCGAAATTCGGGAGCATCCGACGCAAACCGCGACACGGACCGGCCGTTGTCGTGGTTTTCGCAGAATGCTGTTGTCCAGCCGTCGGTTCCTTCTACAAAGGTCTGCCACTTATTGACTATGGATTTCATCTCTGTCAATTCCCAAGGTTGGAGGATATACTTGTCCTCCAGACTATGGCCCATACCGATATGGCCGATGTCTAGATGGAAGACCATACTAAGCTGCTTCTCTGCCGCACTGACATATTTCAAGACATGCGCCGGGTCTGGAGTGTTGGCTAGCTCACCGACCGTCACTACATCGCCATACGGCTCTAGTGCCTCGTCATGCATCTCGCGGAGAAATTCGTGGATCCGTGGACCGTTACACCACATGTCAATTGCTGGCTGGATGAAACTCTTGGGATCGCTGATGGGAGCGTCTGGGAAATTCGTGTGTTTACTATATTTATTAACGGTATCAACCCGGAACCCGTCCACGCCTTTGTCC
Source organism: Talaromyces liani (assembly GCA_022814505.1). Lineage (NCBI taxonomy): Eukaryota > Fungi > Ascomycota > Eurotiomycetes > Eurotiales > Trichocomaceae > Talaromyces > Talaromyces liani. Next base: position 2,099,393 of record JAKLNL010000001.1, read on the forward strand.
AGCCAAAATCGGATCGCGCTTTCGTATATGGCCTTGCGGGTCATTTCGTTATCCCAGTTCAGGTCTGGCTGCTCTTTGGCGTAAAGATGGAGGTAGTATTCCTGTGTATGCTCATCCCAGGTCCCTGTGAATGTCAGCATCTTCTCGTCAACAAAGGGTAGGCAGTAACGAACAGGTACTCCCCGCAAAATAACCCCTGTAATTTGTAGGCGGCATCCGATTCCCATGAGGACCGTAGCGAGGCGGCCGCCAGAAATACCAATCGCGTTTGGGGTTATCTTTGCTGCTGCGGCTCTCCTGGAACCATTTGTGTTGGTCACTGGTGTGATTCACGACGAGGTCTAGGATGAGTCTCATTCCGTGCTTGTGGCACTCGTCTATCAGCTTCTCGATGTCTGCGACCGTGCCGTATGCCGGTAGGACGTTTTCGTAATCTGAGATATCGTAGCCCATGTCATGCATGGGGGAGTCGTACATGGGTGATAGCCACACGACATCCACTCCGAGAGAGTGCAGGTAGGGCACTTTCTCAATGACGCCGGGGATATCACCCCAGCCATCGCCGTTGGAGTCTTTGAAGGATGCGGGATAGACCTGTATTCGTTAAGATTTATCGTATTGCTTACGACTGAAGGTCGAATACCTGGTAGATGGTGGCTTCCTTCCACCAGTTATTGGTCCCCGTCGGGACAGTCTCGATGGCACTTGGGGACATGATGCTAGCCGAGTCGACTTTATTTTATCCGTAACAGATAGCCGGGAGAAAACCTTGGAAGTCTACTTTATACTTTATATCCAGACTTGATTGTTTATAAACTTGATTTTGGCAGCGGTCAACCCTCCGCATAGATGCCGTATTGATACCGCATTGCCTCCGACTAACCACCGACTTGGTGCCGCTGCGCCAATCAGCACGCACATTTCAGGCAGGTCACCTCTTTCTCCACGCGGGGATCGAACAACACCTGCAAAATCTCCGGGGACTCAGTGGGAACACCCCAGATTTTCTTATTCTCTCGAGAGCATCAGGTGCTCTGTCAGCATCCCTGCATGGAACGAACAGAGGGTATATATATGCCATGACTGACCACCTTTCTCATCCCACTCATGGCATGAAATAGTCTTCCTTATATCCCTCAAATCTTTTCATTCCAGAGTCGTCATGTCGCACACCGAGGACCCTCAGCCCAAAGAGCCCCGGCCCTTGGGTAATGGCAAACATGCTGCTCAACAAGAGCAGGCCATGACTCTTTGGCAGGGCCTGCGGCTCTACCCAAAGGCCGTTGCATGGTCGGTTCTCTTGTCGTCGACCCTTATCATGGAGGGCTACGATCTGGCGTTGCTGGGATCGCTGTATGCATCACCGGCGTTTAACAAAAAATACGGCGTTCAGTCCGCCAACGGATCCTGGACTGTGCCGGCGCCCTGGCAGTCTGCTCTGTCAAATGGAGCCCGCGCAGGCGAGGTCATTGGCTTGATCATCAGTGGCCTGATCTCCGAACGTCTCGGTTACCGGTGGACGATGATCTCTGCACTGGTCGCTATCAATGCCATCATCTTTATCTTCTTCTTCGCCGTCAACGTCAAAATGCTTCTGTCAGCCGAAATCCTAGCTGGTATTCCCTGGGGAATCTTCCAGACGTTGCCGGCCGCGTACGCCTCGGAAGTCTGTCCGGTCGTTTTACGCCCCTACCTGACCACGTACATCAATATGTGCTGGGTGTTTGGTCAATTCATCGCTGCAGGCGTCAACCGTGGCGCCGTCCAGCGTGGAGATGAGTGGTCGTACCGTATCCCATTTGCGGTCCAATGGGCCTGGCCTCTTCCTATCCTAATCGGAATCCTCTTTGCCCCAGAGTCACCCTGGTGGCATGTCCGTCGTGGCGATATTGCCGGCGCTCGTCGTGCTTTGAAGCGATTAACCTCGTCCAAAGACCGCGACTTCGACCTCGATGGTACGATCGCCATGATCCAGCATACCAATGAGCTAGAAAAGTCTATAACCGCCGGTACTAGCTATGTCGATTGCTTCAAGGGTGTCAATCTCCGCCGAACAGAGATAGTCTGCGGCACCTGGATTGTGCAAACACTAAGCGGCCAGAATCTAATGGGCTATTTTGCCTATTTCTGTGTACAGGCAGGTCTACCCCGAATCTACTCCTTCAACCTATCCCTTGGTCAGTACGCACTTGGAGTCCTCGGCACGATGGGTTCATGGTTCCTCATGTCCAAGATGGGTCGTCGCAAAATCCACCTTTTTGGTCTATCGACTCTTTTCATCCTTCTCATCATAACGGGCAGTCTCTCCTTTGCGCCGTCGTCCGATACGTCTGCGAAATGGGCCATCGGTGTGATGCTGATGATATTTACGTTTGTCTACGATATCAGCGTCGGCCCTGTGACATACTCTCTGGTTTCTGAGCTGTCGTCCACCCGGCTGAAGGCAAAGACAATCAACCTTGCGCGAGCGGGTTATAATATCAGCAATATTGTCGTCAATGTCCTGACGAACTATCAACTCAACCAGTCAGCATGGAACTGGAGTGCGCGCTCCGCGTATTTCTGGGCTGGGACATGCCTTGTGTGTCTCATTTGGGCGTTTTTCCGTGTCCCAGAGCCTAAGGGACGCACTTACGAAGAACTGGATCTGTTGTTTGAGAGGCGAATCTCGGCTCGCAAGTTTCATAAGACTGAAGTTGATGCATTTGAGGAAGTGGAGGTGCGTGAGGATATTATTAAGGAATAGACATGGCTTGTCACGATTCCTACCCAAGCAGGATGACAGCACTGGATGGGCTTTGTTGAATACAGAGTGGAATTCCTGGAGAACTTTCTTCTATGAGTCTCACGTTTTGGGAATAGCTTCATGCATGGCTTTGTGTGTAAACCCTCAAATATACACGGGCGTGTCAAGGAAGAATTCAAGGAGGTTGTATAGGTAGATAATGAAACACAATGTTCATAAACGTCGCCGGACCAATATCAGGATGGATACAAAGTATTGGAATAGATACGAAGGTATGTAAGGTCCTTTCCAAAGGTCAAACGTCAAGGACATACCCTCCATAAAATCACACTTTTGTCCATGAACACAGCGATATCCCAGGAACAACTACCTCTTCAGCCACATTTTTGGCACACCTCTGACAGTCCCATCAAACTTCTACTCAAAATGCTACACACCCTCTAGCTACCTAGGTACACCCCTCAGAACACAACAAGAGGAGGAATAAGTTATAAACCCTTAGCATACCCCCTTCAGCTGTAGAGAAAACTGTTACTTCGAATCCAATTAGATATGATATTCCGTTTCATGCGTCAATTTAAAGGCTTTAGTAAGTAGGGGGTTCTTTATACAGGTTCAAGGCAGTCAATCATAAGATTGGGGGTGCACCATTGTCGAAGATGTCCGCTTCTTGGTCGAATGTGGTCCACAGCCGAGAGAGTCAAGACGTCGTCCAGTCTGTTAGTTTCCGCTCCTCTTTTTCCTTCATCTTTTTCTCCACAATGTTGTCTATCTCTTGCCTCTCTTCTGGAGTTAGTAATTGGAGACGGTCGCCGAGATTGCCATCGCCGAAGAATCTTCTGCCAATCTTCGCCCAATATATCATGTCGAAAGCCCAACTTCTCCTTGATGCGTAGTTGACCCAAAAATCTCCACTTTCCCAGCTATCCTCATATACGTAGAGAGAAGGTGTTCTTCAGCGAACAGTGTACGATCGAGTGCCACTTTCCCTCGCTCTTCAAGTAGCCTAAGAAACGTCACCAGGCGTGTCTCATAGACATTGGCCCAGTCATCTAGCCCTTCTGGCCAGTATTCGGGAAGTTCCAAAAGAAGCCAAAATGGGGCACTATAAGCGAACTCAAGTGGCGCTGAATATGTATATTCCCAATCTATTGCACCAACGACCTTGAATTCTGAATTTGTAAGAACATTTGCAGGACGGAAGTCGGCACAGAATATCTTAAATGGGCCCCGGTTATTATATTTGCAAAATCGATCTTCTCTTGCAAGTTTCCTGAATAGGAACCTTGCGATACACTTTGTTCTGCAGTCTTCTGGTGAGTCAACGGCATCATTGCACTGAGAAATAAGGTGGACTATGTGCATATCAGCAAGGGCCCAGTAGTAGGATGTCGATGTCGAAAAGGACCGTTAGGGAGAAGCTAAGGGGGAAAGTTTCCCAATACCCGGTGAAGTTACCGTTGACTATATCGACCTTAAAGACAAAATTCGTATTTTACAAATTTTACATTTTTCCACGATCTGCACGGCGTAATAATATTGGCTAATCAGGTCAGCCTAACTGATGGGCTAGCTAACTTATACTACGTATATAGATATAGGCTACTATATAGTATATATAACTACTGTGTAGTAGGAAGCTTATAAAGGGGGACTATTCTATATAGCCCCCTAGCCCACGAGCCCACGTACGAGTGAGTTATACGAGTAAGTAATATACTATTTTATATATAAATTAGTAGGCATACCAGCCAGCGTATGTGCTAGTTAATAGGCCACTATTGTACGGCGTATGAGTCCTTTATATATATACACCTATATAGCGTACAGCACTCGATTCGGAGTATAGTAATAAGTTTTCTAATTTTAAAAATAAATCTACTATATAGTAGGCCATATAATCCGCCCATACTTGAGCTTACTAGTTACGTATATTTGTAAGCCCATATCTAAGCATGTATTAGAGTATATATATAGATATACATGTACGCTTATAGAATTGTTACCTATCCATGTATTGGTTAGAGGCTGCCTTTGTAATAGAATCACCATTTTATTCAAGAAAGAATTTAGCGTGAAGTGTATTAACTAATAGAAATTGAATTGTGGCAGTAATCAATAAATCGTGGAAAACGGTATTTCTGGCAAATTACGAATTTTGTCTTTAAGGTCGATATAGTCAACGGTAGAAGTTTCACGTGATAAGAAATTATCAGAGGCTTTTAACTTCATTTGCTGCCCCATGACAGTCACATGCTCATGCTAGGCCAGGTCATATTTGCACTCACAGTAGGGCTATGAACTATCGTAGAAGATTCTTATAGGTTTGGGGCTAACATTTGCCCAGGTATTTGTCAGCAATTCTCTCCAATGGTGGAGACCACGAATATCTCGAAAAGGGACTTGCAAGGGGATCTTGGTGATTTGATAATAATCCTGCTTTCTCTCGCGGCCTACCCGTGGATTTCAAGGCTATCTATGAGATCACAAAATCTAGAGTGCGAGACGCTCTTCGAAAGGACAGCCACAACAGGAACGAGGACATTAATGACTCCCATCCATTACTATCCCAAAAAGGCTTGACAAACCAGAAAATAACTATATATACCACCTATTATACCACCTTATAAGAGGGCCCTCGTTTTTAGTCCAGTGGTATATTTTCTGGTTTTATTACGTTTCTCAAGGCCATATAGATACATATGTCATCTACTCGGCTACAAGACCGGAAAAATCACAATAATTGCCCTGGATGCGAGTCATATTTCATCATCCGTAGTCCTGCATGTTGCCGACTTCTCGCGGCACAATTACCGCAAGAGCGATCCTGTCATTGACCCAAACTATCTGGCTACCGAAGTTGATCGCCATGTGATGAGAGAAGTGCTACGAAAGATGACACGTCCTTCGTGATACGCCATCCGGACTTGAGACTATTGCGGAAGAGACGGTGGAGGAAGATTGACAGATGAAGAGTTGGACGAGTTGGTACGGCGTCGTGCAGTGTAAGCTTCAGTCTTCTTCTTTGCGCCTTCAATTCTCGAACAGATCCAAGCTAATTCACCGACCAGGACTCCTGTTTCACCCAGCCGGCAGTGCTTGATGGAAAAGGTAGTGGATAGTGGGATGCGCGTGAATGTGGTTAGGAAGCTGCGAGTGGTTGATGCCAGTGTGATTCCTACGCCCCTTGCTTGTCACGTTTAGCACTGCGTTTATGTCCTGACTGAGCAGGCTGTAGCGCAGAAAGACATGAAAAGTCGTGATATTAGATTTCAAATGTTGAAGTTACAGTTCAGATTGTTTCTTTCCTTCACTCAACATCTGCCAATCTGATATGTGTCATGGCAAGATGACACTAGGCCATAAAAATCTTGAACAGCTCCTCACTATTATACCTATGGTTTCCAAACGATATTACAGAGTATTGAATCCATCACGAAAACTGACAGCCCGAAGGAGTCCGCATGACAACGAATCATTTAAGTGTATACCTGAACAGCTCTTTCATTGAACGCTATAAAAGTAGCTGGTTGATGTCTCCAACGTTACAAACGTACAGGCTCGACTCTTACCGAGCTATCAATATGTCCTCCCGCTACCAAGGATCTAGGACACGGACGACGCTCAATAAAGTCACTTAAATTTGCAAAAGTGACATTGGCGATTTCGGTTAGGGCTTCCTTGGTGAAAAAACCCTGGTGACTGCAAATAAGGACGTTTGGGAAGGTCAACAAGCGCATCAAAACGTCGTCGTCGATGATCTTTCCCGAGTGGTCAGTGTAGAATAACCCTCTCTCGGCCTCATACACATCGAGTGCTAGTCCGCCGAGATGATGTGATTTGAGAGATTCGAGAACTGCCGTTGAGTCAATCAGACCACCACGTGATGTGTTGACCAATAAAGCCCCTGGCTTCATTTTGGATAACGTCTCCGTGCCGATTAAATACCGTGTGGAATCAGTCAGTGGACAATGAAGGCTGATGATATCAGATTCTGCCAACAGTTGTTCGAGACGAACGAACACACCGTACTGCGCGAAATCAGGATTTTGATTAACATCATAGGCTAGCATCTTGCACCCAAACCCGTTGAAAATGCGAGCGGTTGCTAGACCGATTCGTCCAACACCAACGATTCCGACTGTTTTTCCATTGAGTGTGGTTCCTATAAGACCCTCGATGTTGAAGTTGCCTTCGCGTACCCTGTTGAAGGCGCGATGAGTCTTACGATTCAAAGTCTGAACCAATGCAATGACAAATTCCGCAACAGCTTCGGGTGAGTAGGCTGGAACATGAGCAACGAATAAACCCAATTCCCCGGCAGCGACAAGGTCGACGTGATTGAAACCGGCGCACCGGAGAAGAATAGCGCGGACTCCATTGGCGTACAATATCTCCAAAGTATTCTTGTCAAGCGTATCATTGACGAAGACGCATACAGCATCGTAGCCCCGTGCCAAAGGTGCTGTTTCTGAGCACAAAGCGAAATCCAGATACTCGATTTCATAAAGTGTTCCGTGGCTTTCGGAGGCCGCTATGTCGAAGAAAAAACGGTCATACTGCTTAGCACTGAAAACAACAAGTCTGGTCTTTTTTGGCGATTCCATTTGATATGAGATTGTGATTGTTCTCGAGTTGTATATGTCATATGCTTTAGACGACGAAGATCGGGATGTCGTTGGCCCAAACCCCGATGTTCGTGAGCTCTCCTCCGCCATCGACGTCATGACATGCGCTATCGTTGACTATATATGAGTACCTGAATGTTGATTTGAGCACTCATCGAGAAATGACCCACTGGTAAATATGGCATAGGACGAATAATGTTGCTCGGCAATTTTGGCAAAAGAGCTGCATTTCCGTTTGCGGCTCACTATGAGCCGGTTGCCACAATAGCGACCTCTTTCGAGCAACAAATTAATCATAGTCCTCATAAGCCATCCTTGGCGTGATCTCTAAGCTTGAAGTTTACGAAGGACTGCACGTGCTGTGTAAAAGGGTTGTAACTGAAACATCTCTTCCAATCCCAGCTCATATTTTGCTGTCATGCACTTTTAGACAACTCTTGTGCCATCGAAAAGGCAGATTTATTTTATTTGAAGGATAATAATGTTTATGTACTGAGAATATTAGGGCCGTAGAAACTGACCCTTTGTCCGCTACAGTATCATTAGCAAACGACAGTCTTGTCGACCCCTTGACATCATGTCAGTGCACCAGGCACTTGGGTTCGACCGGCAGGAATCTGTCTTTCAGCATGACCAAGTGAAAGCCCATTTGGTCAGGTGTGATTGGTCCGGTCCAACTATTGATGTAGGTGTTTTGTTCATTTGCCTCTACTTACCAGCCAATGCTGATAAAAAGACAGACTTTGTACGTAGGGATAGCAGGCACCTTTGCAGATGGCAAATCTCAAATTGCGATAGCACTTCGCAATGAAACATACCTTCTCGACTTTTTGGAGCAAGATTTCAAAGGATCGGGATTAGAGACTGTTATATGTGATTTCATCATCACTGAACTTCAGAACTACAGCAATATACACGCCGAGAAGATACTTGGAGCCGCATTTACCAAGTCCTTTCATGTGCACTGCCCATCCCTCTGTCCACGTTTGTGGCTGGAGCTGGATATCGTACCAATTCTACTAAATGAGGAGCTGGGTACGGAGCGTACAGTGGGCACAGAAGCTGTCGCACATCCGAGTGGCAAGGACATTGATGAGCAAGCGGAATCTGTGTCCCGGAAGTGCATCAGGTAGCACTGATAATCCAGTCAATCTCTTGCGTATTGTTGGCTGATATTTCGTGTATCCAGATTCTTTGGTCCAAACAAACTGCCCTTTCTCCATGTAAATTTTCTCGGGGCGGTGGAAGTCGATTCTGGATTCCATGTCAACATTGCAGATCTTGAATCATTCTCAAAAACGGTGCGACCAAAAACTTGGTCGGCCGTACAGCACTATATGAAGGATCTGACCAGTCGAAAGGTGAAAATTGCATTTTTCAGCGCGACACCCCAAGGCGGCGGCGTCGCACTTATGCGCCATGCACTTGTACGATTCTCACATCTGCTCGGTGTCGATGTCAAATGGTAAGGTGACTCGATGTTAAAGACCGGGGCCTCCTTACTGATTGACTATTCTAGGTATGTACCGAAACCACGACCAGGCGTCTTCCGCATTACCAAAACCAATCATAATATCCTCCAAGGAGTGGCTGATCCCAATGAGCGACTGGATTTACAACAACAACGAGTACTAACGGATTGGATTGAGGACAACGCGCGCAGATACTGGACGCGGAAAGGCGGTCCTCTATGTCGACCTTCTGAAGGCGGTGCTGATGTTATCATCATTGATGACCCTCAGATGCCTGCCTTGATTCCCATTGCAAAAAAAGCCGATCCTAAAAGGCCGGTAATATATCGCAGCCATATTCAGATGCGAAGTGATTTGATTTCGACTCCTGGGAGTCCTCAGTCGGAAGTGTGGGATTTCCTGTGGTCTTACATCAAGCTTGCGGACATCTTCATCAGTCACCCAGTAGCTGCATTCGTTCCTCAAAGTGTTCCCCTGGCAAAGCTCGGATACATGCCAGCCAGTACGGACTGGTATGATCTTCTGTTAGAGAGTCGTTTTTGATTATACTGATCATTGAATCGCAGGCTTGACGGACTTAACAAAGATATGAGGGATTGGGATTATGCTTACTATGGACGTATCTTCAACCACGCTTGTCGGAACGCTGGAATGCCGCCAATCTATTATCCAGATGGTAAGTGATTTCAATCCTGACGCAGGCAAGGTCTGGTATTAACCTTTCATGTTCGCTGTACAGATCAGTATATTGTCCAGGTTGCTAGATTTGACCCTTCCAAAGGGATCATCGACGTCCTAAAATCTTACACAAAGTTTCGACATTTATTAACACAATACTCCCCCAACGTACGGGCACCCAAGCTTTTGATATGCGGCCATGGTTCAGTAGATGATCCGGATGGAACTCTCATCTACGATGATGTGCTTAACTGGATCAGGCAGAATGCTTTCACGTTATCCGAAGATATCACCGTCATGCGTCTAGGCCCATCTGATCAGGTCTTGAATACCTTACTATCAAATGCAGCAATTGTATTACAGCTATCGGAGCGTGAAGGGTTCGAAGTGAAAGTTTCTGAGGCTATCCACAAAGGCAAGCCCGTCATTGCCACGAGAGCAGGCGGTATTCCTCTTCAAGTTGAAGACCAGGTTAACGGGTTTTTAGTCGATGTGGGTGATGTTCAAACTGTGGCATATCACTTGCTGCGACTATGGACTGATTCCGACCTCTATGGCCGGATATCTACTTCCCATTCTGCATATCGCGTAAGCGATGAGATTAGTACGGTTGGACAAGCCCTCAATTGGTTTTATTTATCCTCATTATTGTCTCAAAATATGAGCCTAAAACCCAACGGACGATGGATTCACGATCTCGCACGCGAGTCTTTGGGACAAATTTACAGCAAAGCAGATGGGAAATTGAAGCGTGCCGTGGACGAAACTGCTTTGCCCATCTAATCTAGACTGTGGAAGAATTTGATTGTATCTCGTCTAACCTATTCATTCTCTCTCTCTCTTTTTTATTTATTTATTTATTTATTTTTTTTTTTTTTCTTTTCATCACATGCGACGCGGTGTCCTTGGGAGCTTTAGATAGTTTAGTAGAATTACTTGAAAAGGACAGTGACACTCTGATCAATATTATCCCTAAGTGAATACTATTCGTTATCGATTATTACGAAATGATCCCGAGAGGTTACCTAGGTAGTACTCGATACCGTCATTTTAAAGTATTCTGGATGAGATAGCTTCTTTGTAGGTAGACTTCTCGTACACGTAGGCTCGATCTAGGGCTTGCTTACGCCTCAACAGGACGGGCCCCAAATAAGAAGAAATTTAGAGCATCATGAGCATCGTAATTGCCATTGCTGTTCGACGGCTTGAATCAATTCAAACGGACAATCCCTGAAGAAGTAAACCCTTGACGCTCCCAATAAAAGCGTCCATAGTTGCTTTCTCGTGAATGGCCTCATTGTAGACCAAATTCAAGCATAACTTATTTCGAAAAGTCCACACATGGCACACACACTGCCTATTAGCCATTTCCAAGCCACCAGAAACTTGGTCAACCCGAATTCCTCGCTCCGTAGTCCCCTTCTCCCTGGCCAACATCCTCTCAACTACACCAAGGCTGCTGATATCCACGTCCGTTGGTGAAGGGAGTCCGGCGGGGATACTTTGAATAAGATTGCAAAGTCCTATTGCATATTCGCGATGGGCCGAGATGAATGCTGGAGCTAAACCCTTGCGGTACGCGTCATGATATGCCTTTGCCCGTTCTGCCCATGGTAAATTCAGCGGAAACGGGAAACATCCAGCCACTCGTGAAGATGGTGCTGGCGTACTCCCGTCCGGAATATGGTTTTGGCAGGAAAGGCCGGAAACTAAAGCGGATAGTACTAGTATAATGCTTATTTTTATCTTCAGGAGCAGCCAGTGCATAGTTGACTCCAGCAATCGATGCATGCACTGCTGCTGTAACCGAGATTTGCTTGTCTTTGCAAGTTTTCACCACGGCGTTAGTCTCTTGCACGCTGAGTTGAAGACAGGAGATATGGTTTCCACCTGGTATAGTCTCAACTGTGGCGCGAGAGACGATTCCAATAGCTCCGACGGTATGACCGAAACCTGCAACAGTTTGTTGGGCCAATTTCTTATCTTCTTCGGAGGGACTGGCGGACAGAAGCCCTGCTGCTTCCTCAATGGATGGTGCCAGACGGGTGGTCTCCCACGGCAGTGACGAAGCATCTATAGGAACAGACCGACTCGACAGGTCAAGGAAGTCATCCATAAGTATAAAGCCGCCAACGCCATCCGTGCGCCAGTGCTGTGCATGGCCTAAGATTGGCACGTCTTGGGGAAATAGGTCATTGTTGCATAGGGATTCAGAGTGGTAGATGCGGTGACTTCATCAACTGTCTTGTTATCAACTACCCTGAAGGTCTCTGTTGCCCATTCGGTGAGCGATGTCTTATCTGGCACGTCGTAGACGTATTTGGTCTCGTCCATGAGGTACGCAGCAATGGTTGGGTGTTTAAATCGCAAGCCCTTCCAGGCTTCGCGGAAGAGAGATGCCAAATCTTCCTGTGCGATAGAGCCCATTGGAGTGACTATGGCAGCAATGTCGATCGCCCAGTGCTCGCGGTTCAATGGACGGGCAGTGTCGGCGAGGATTTTGATGAATGTTTCACAAGTGCACGCTCGTACCGGTTGTTATCAACACGAGACCAAGACATGATATTGTTTAATACTGAATTGAGATTCGGCTTTGAATAGGAGAAGTACTAAAGGAACTGTGATTGAAAGAAGAGGGGGGAGAAGAAGAATACGAAGAATAAATAATATTTATTCTTATCTGGATCGCTAATGCTTCGGTTGAATACAGGTCTGGACTGCGAGACCCTATTTGCCTCAACAATGGAACTACAACGACCCTTTACATACTACATATTTCAGCCAGTTTGCAGCAGCAGCAGGTTGTGCTCACGACACCAATTTTGAAGATGCTTTTCACTGTCTTGTTGAACAAGATTATCAGATCCTAATGGACGCTAACTGGAATATCTCATATGGCGCCAAATACGGACAATGGGCACTTCTTCCTGTAACGGACATCAAATTTGTTGAGCAACGACCCAGCGAACAGCTTGGGGAAGGTAACCTTAATAGTAATCGTGCCTTAATTGGGATATGTGCCTCAAGCGTGCCAGAGACCCCCGTTACTGCTAATTCCTAAATGAAAAATAGACCAACGCCAACGAAGGAGAACTGTTCTTTGGAGAAACATTACTACCGACGATGATTTTGTCGACTTTGTTCACTATCTTTTCTCTCAGTTTACAGATGAGCAATTCGAGGCTGTCTTAGCGCAATATCCTATACTAGCAGACGTGCCCACCGTCCGATTCGCAACAGATGGACTCAATAAAGACACAATTGCAAACTTTGTGGGCACTTTTGCTGTTGGACACCAACAGCGTGCGAATGTAAGACGAACCCTCTTTCAAGATGATAGTAGACATACTAAGTGATGAAATTTCAATGCAGAATCTTTACGCCGAAACGACCTTTCACTGTCCGGCCTACTGGATGGCCGAAGGATTCAGCATGAATGGCCACCAGAGCTACAAATACCAGTTTCCAATCATCAACTCGCTGTATGGCGAAGACGAGACGGTGTATTTGAATACCTTCGGACCTGTAGACTATCTTGCGTCAAGCTTCAGAGATTCCTCTATTTGTAAGTCAAGACCTAGGTAACGAAGGGGTTCACGTGGTCAGAATACTAACCAGAAGATACAGCAATGCTAGATGGTTACTTCACAACTGGCACCAAACCACTTCAGCTGTTACTCATCCGACGTGCCTGCTGATGCCGCCGCTGTGCTCTCTTCCTGGCCATCGTACACAGTCGATGAATCTTGGCAAGCGATTCTGAACCAGACAGGGGGAACACTGGCGAAAAGCGTGGATCTAGGAGATGCATATGCGTATAATATTACCAACTATATTGAGCCGGGCTTGGCTCCTTCCTTCAGTCTGGCAAATGCGTATAATTATGAGGACGGGCGAGGGGCAAGATGTGAGTTTTGGAAGTCTATTGCGGCTATTATACCTGAATAGTGGACACATACTCTACTTATGTGCATACCTAGAATGAAGTAGTACAATCAATCGTCTCAGATGTTACTACATATCATAAATGAAGAAGACAGTCTAATTATAAACAACAGCCTGCAAACCAGGAATAATCTCCAAATCCTTCGGCTTATAAGTATACTTCCCATCATCCGTAATCTTCACATCGCGATTCCGTCTCTGCTGCTGTGTCTGTCGAACTTTTACCCACTGCTCAGTGGTGAGATGTTGACCTAGCTCGGTAAAAGCATTTTTGGTGAGACAGAGACGGTTGAGCACGGGGCTGTTCTGGATTGGGTCTAGGACGATGTGGTTGTTTGGTCTATGCTCTATTAGTCGTGATTCAGATGATTTAGCCAGAGAAGAGGTATACCGAGCGAAGTACAAAACTCCCAAACGGTCGACATGAGCCTGATCCTGAGGCGGAGCATGTACACGATGAATACTAGACTTTACGAACCCACCCGTAAGAGCAGTAAGAGCGTCACAGGTATTTATCGTAATAGTTCCATCTTGAGGACGAACCCATTTCCACTGACCCTCCGAGTTGAGAATCTGAAGAGCGGCAACAGGCTGGCGGAATAAGAGGGTTACGGTTCCCAGATCAGTGTGTCCGGGCGAGTACAGTTCTCCTACTTTTTTGTTTTCTTCAGCGCTGCGGGCGGCGTAGTGCATGTATCGGAGGTGATCTTCTCCTTGGACGTTGTATTGATGGTCGCGCACGAGTTGATCTTCGTCAGGAAGTTCGAGGAGGATGGCGAAGAGGCGGAGGAGTTTTTCGACTACTTCCGTATGGCATTTCTGATTGACCGGTCAACAAGGAGCCTGTATCGGAGTTATTTTTAGGGTACGTACTCTGCTGAAAGTCTCAATCTCTGCAATGTGCTTCTGAAGAACATCGGGCTGTGCTCTGTGGTGATATCCGTCGAACTTAGGAATGTTGTACACTTGGACATTGTCCCGGATACCATTTCCGAGGCTATAGAGTCAGTCACATTCAATTCATCTGTCATTCGACAAGAAGACTTACATGCGATGTCCGGCGGGTCTATAACCATTATACTCTCCTCTCGCGAGATCGTCGGCATTATGGAATTTGAGTTTCTCCTCTAGAGGAAGCCCGTAAAACTCTCGTCCTAGAGCGAATTGGAAGTCGACCTCCTCCTGGCTGATGTTGAAGTTTTTGACGTAGAAGAAGCCTGTTGTTTATCAGTATTCCTCTTTTCTGGACAATCAATAGGAGAATACCAACCGACATGTTGCACTGCGTGGTCGAGTTGCTTGACAAGCTGCTCTTTACCGCCGGGTTGATTGTACAGGCTCAGATCGAGAGTAATGAGCTCAGCCCAGTCGACTACAGAAATCGTCAGCGATTGTCTAGGCTTGTGGACTTTAGATAGAAACTGCTCACGGTCCTCCTTAGTGACCGGGACATGATCGTACTTCTCAAGCGATGTGTCAGGCATTCTGTCAAGTTATTTTGATTCTTCGATTACAACTTCAAGCTTTCTTATTTTTGAAGGGTATTTCACAGCCAAGAAGCAGAAACCACTACTTTATACACAATTATCTGATCATTCGGTCTACTCGGATAGTTTTACCCCTCACCTCCTCATCTAGCCCATGATATCAATCCAAAGCTAATAGGCCCTGAAGCACGCAATCCGCATATCGTCTGAGGTTACAGCGGCTTAGGGCTTTGTGTCATCGTATTACTAAACCATGCTGTCTCAATATGGTAATTTGGGTCGGAGGATCTCCGAGAACCTTGAAAATCACCCGAAAACCCTAAGCTCTTAGAAGTGGAGAGGGAGGTCTGGATACGAATGACATTGGATATACAGTCGAAGCACGCTACGGCGTCGGAAAGCACATCATCTGCTGGACACCAAAAATTTCCGATATTGGAAATGTGTCAGTGTCATGTCTCTCGTGTCGAGGACATATGCATAGTACTGATTAATATCAAAAAAATTTTTTTATGGATATTTCCGGACATACTTGCATACATCTATCAACTCTGGACTACCACAATGTGCATACGTATAAAACTCCACAAAGAGAATGACGCGATATGCCCTGATAACACGCAACATGTCAGCCATGCTAATAGACCTGTGTACTCCGTGCTGTATATGTAGGAGGCCGGCACTATGTTGAGAAGATGATTATCCTAGATACCAAGACTCGACTGGATCAGACAAGATGTCTGAAATCAAGCCAAAACCGTCAAAATTGACTCCCTTCGGAGTAATCAAAGAGATATTCAACTGGTATCCTGCAGACTATCCATCTCAGGAGAGGAAGTAAGTTTCTAATTACATTTGGACAAAATATGGTTCTGAACGCGTTTGTTTGTCTAGATTATTGTTCAAATTGGACGTGTCGATTCTAGTTTTTGCTTGTCTTTGCTGTAAGTCTTTCTACTTCTTTTTTTTATACATACAAAGCTAATTTGCGTGCATAGTCTTTGTCAAGTACTTAGGTATGCATGTCCTGCCGTATTCACTATTCCCTGAATGGAACACAACTAAACATGATCAGACCAGACCAATATCAGCAATGCCTACGTCAGCGGCCTCAAAGAAGACTTTAGCCTCAACGGCAACCAGCTGAATTACTTCAATGTATGCTATTATACTGCATATGTCGTGTTCCAAGTACCTGGTTTGCTGTTACTATCTCGCCCAAAGCTGTACGTTTTGCGTCCTCCCCTTACCTACAACACTCGCTTATGATGTCGACAGTGCTCGCTGGTTACTCCCAACCCTTGAAGTCCTCTGGGGCATCTGCACATTTGCGCAGAGCCGCGTAACAAATGTCCACCAACTCTACGCCCTCCGCTTCCTAGTCGGTATGCTCGAAGCTCCCGTTTTCGCTGGAACACATTTCATCCTCGGTACGCCCTTTCCCCCACCACCACATACAATTACGAAACTAACTGTCGACAACAGGATCATGGTACTCCGGCCCCGAACTCTTCAAACGCGCCGGCATGTGGTTCATCTGCAACCCCCTGGGCAGCATGGTAAGCGGCTACCTCCAAGCCGCCGCATATACCAACCTCTCCGGCGTCGGGGGCATGCCCGGCTGGCGCTGGCTTTTTATTATCGACGGTATATTCACCATCCCCGTTGCGATAATTGGTTATTTCGTGTTTCCCGGTATACCGGATTCGCCGAAGCCGTTCTATTTAACGGATGAGGATATTGCGTTGGCCAAGGAGAGGTCGAGGAGATCCAAAATTCGGCGGCCAGGAAAATTGGATTGGGACGTCTTCAAGAGGACGGTGAGGAGGTGGCATATTTGGATTTTTGTGTTTTGTTATATGTATGCCAGCTGGCCCCTATCTTCCAATGTTTTCTGGTTTAATGGAAGTATTGATGCTGACGAGGATAGTTGCATGATCATCTCCGCCTACCCGTTTAGCTATATGAATCTCTGGCTCAAGGCCCGGGGCACTTACAGCGTGACTCAAATCAATAACCTGCCCACGGTGACATATGCAGTTCAAATCGTGGTCTCGTGGCTGGGTACGACACTTGCGGCTGTATATCCTTCGTGGGTGATTTACAGCATTGCTGTTGGTTGCTGTTTGTTCTCGACTTTGTGCATGATTATTTGGAGCATTCCGACGGGTTTGAAGTATACATCTTCTCCTTGATAGACCTATTGTTAAACATTTAGCTGACATTGATGAAGGTTCTTCGCGTGGTATCTCTTCGGTGTTTCTGGCTGTCTCAGTCCAATCCTCTACTCAACAGTCAACAGTATCGTCAAAAATGACTCTGAAGAACGAGCCTTAATATTGGTATGCTCACACCCACATCCTCCTTTGTAGATTAACCTAACGAATATAGGGCTCCATGATGACAATCGGCTACTCATTCCAGATCTGGGTTCCGCTCCTCATATTCCCAACGGCCGGTCCTTATGGTGCTCCCAGATGGAGGAAAGGATGGCCCGTGACGTTTACGTTTTTGTCGTTGCTGTTGATTGGGTTCTTTACTTCGCTTGTTTTGCACAGAAGGTAAGATGGTCGTCCCTATTGATTAATGGGCTGGGACTGATGTGACGTAGGGAGACTAAAAAGACGACAAGTGAAGTCTCTTCGGATGTGGAAAGTAACGATGAAGAGGATACAGGAGAGATTGTGGTAAGCGGACAATATGATAAGCGATAAGATTCGTGATGGCTAGTTAGACATACAAGCATGAAGTAGATAAAACCCCCAGATATGAAAAATTAACCACTTACATGGCGGATGGTGTTAAAAACCCCCCTTCCTCTTCCCAGTCCTTTTCACAAGATGATCAATAACACACCCATCTTCCCAACCCTCACTTTTTTCTCCAGTAATCGCTCTACATCTCGGACAACTTTTCCCATGTCGAATCAACAACTGATGCAACGAATACTTCAAATGATCCGGAATCCGGACTTCCAAATGACTAAAAGCCATGATCTCAGTAACCCTTTTCGTGTCTGATGAAGGCAACCAGCCTAGCCATTTACATATACGAAAGATATGTGTATCGACTGCGAAACAGGGGCGTTGGAGGCAGAACAGCACCACGCAAGCGGCGGTTTTGGGTCCGATGCCGGGGTATTTGATGAGTTCGAGCATCGCCTCTTCTTTATCTAGGGCATGGACCCAGTCGAGAGATAACACATTCTCATCTGTTAGGGCTATCTCAACATCTTTCTGCGCCTGAGATTCATGCTCTGCCCCAGCTGGCCCGGAGGTCCCCGGTTCTTCCTCAGATCTGAGATGCGCCGCCTTCCGAGATAAATTCTCTTCATGGACCATACTCAAAATCTCCTTGATGTATTTGCTTTTCGTGGTTGCCAGTCCACCACTTTTCATGGCTTCAAACACTTCATTGATGGGCGCCATGCGGACTGCGTTCCAGTCCACACTGCCCTTTCCAATGCCACTTTCAAGGATCCCGAATTTATCGACGAGACCCTTGAATGCTCGAGCTGAGTTTGCGCCTGTGGTTGCGCCGCTTAGAACAGTGCGGATCAATGCGTCTAATACGGAGGGTACTTCGCCGCAGCCAGTTACTGTAAGTGAAGGCTGCGGCACTTTTGTCGGAGCTTTCACTTCTCCGTGCAGTGTTGATAAGAGACGATTGATTTCTTCGCATTCCTGGGCTGTGGGATGCGGGAAATCTGGGAATGGGCTGACTCCGGGTGTGAGGCCGTATTTTGCGGCGCCTTTTTTGGTCTTGGTTTTAGCGGGATCCAAGTTTTCCTCTGTCTCAGGCTCTTGTGGCACACTTTCTATCTTGATGCGTTTTGCTGGTTGAGCAGAAACTGTCTCATTCTGGATATCCCGCGGACCGTCTAGTGCATCTCGGATGATTTGTGCCGCGGGTTTTCCAAGGTTGTGTGGAAGTGCATTGATGTCGATTTCGTTGATAACAGACTTTCTTTTCTTAGTCGATGTAGTACTTGGCTTTGAGATTGAAAAAGAAGACTTGAGTGTCGATGATGCCGATTTGCGATTTTTGTCCTTGGATGATGTTGGTTTCGTTAACTTCTTGGTCGATGCTTCAGGTACAGGCTTGTCGGGCGTCGTCGAGGACGCCGTCATGGAGCGAGTAACCCGCATCTTCGTTCGTATATCCCGGAAGAATACGACAAGGAATCGCTCCAATCAACCGGATATTGAAATGTTGTCAGCAGGGGTCTCCGTATTGATGGAATGTAGACGGAGGAAAGAAGGAAAATCGAGCTAGGCTAGATAACTATGCTTAAAGGGGTACCGCGACAATGATGTAATAGCGTAACCTCGATCCTCTAGTTATTATAACCCTTACAACGTTGATGCCTACACCTTCTACAGATCTATATGGATTGATATACCAATGAATACAACAAAGAATAAAGCAATCGACAGCATAAATGCACATTTCAATAATCAAGTCAGAATTCACATTCGAATATCTAAACAGGAAAGGCTGTGGATCATACAGATCAGTCCTTGAGGAAATTTACCGACGGTCCTACTTTAACATGCCTTTAATATGAGCCTATATAAGCTTAAAGATGTCTGAAACATGTTTGGCCGATATTCCGAGAGCCTCAAATCCCCTTTCAGTAAACAATTCAGGATTTCCCCGCATTCAACATTGATCGGCCGCCGTCGTTAATTGCCGGCATAGGTATGGATAAAGGCTAGTTCATGCAATACTCAGGTACTCTGCGATCCTATAAGTGGAATATTGAAGATCATATCTGCCTATTAGCCTAATCTTATATCTTCTGCTTTTGGGGCCAAGTCCTCACAAACAATTTACCGAGAGTACTGGATGATTATTTCGGGATGATGGGAACCATTATAAATAGAGAGCGATAGAAGGACAATGCCACCGTGATGTTGAGTAGAACGATCAGACTTCCCTAAGCTTTCTATTAGAACTTCATCATGATTGCCTTCGCTTCTGCCCTTCTTCTAGCCCTGCCGGTTGTATCTGGCCTAGCTTTACCCAAGGATGGAGCTCAAGCAAACTCGGTAAGGGCCTCATGTGCTCTCCCGTCAAAATACAGCTGGTCGTCAACCGGCTCGCTAGCCAATCCTGCGTCTGGACTCATCTCTCTGAAAGATTTCACTCACGTCCCGTACAACGGCCAACACCTCGTATACGCATCAGACGTCAATAGTGGACAAAGCTACGGCTCCCTGAGCTTCTCCCTCTTCTCAGACTGGTCGTCAATGGGCTCCGCAACTCAGCACACAATGAGCTCGGGAGCTGTCGCACCTCAGCTCTTCTACTTCACTCCCAAGAATATATGGGTGCTCGCGTATGAATGGTGCGCAACTCCATTCTGTTACAAGACGTCCAGCGACCCCACAAATCCGAATGGATGGTCCTCGGCACAGCCGCTCTATTCGGGTTCCTTGTCCAGCGGAGCGCCTATCGACCCTGCCATCATCGGTGACTCCACGAACATGTATCTGTTCTTTGCTGGGGATAACGGCCATATCTACCGCGCCAGTATGCCCATCGGCAATTTTCCAGGTAACTTCGGCTCGTCAGCAACAGTGGTCCTGAGCGATTCACAGTACAGCCTTTTCGAAGCCGTGCAGGTCTATTCCGTCGAAGGCCAGAACCAGTATCTCATGATCGTAGAAGCGATTGGTGCAAATGGACGGTTCTTCCGCTCGTTCACAGCCACCAGTTTAAGCGGCACATGGACACCGCAGGCTACGACCGAGTCAGCTCCGTTCGCCGGCAAGGCGAACAGTGGCGCTAGCTGGACGAACGATATCAGTAGCGGTGACTTGATTCGGAGCAGCGCTGACCACACAATGCCTGTCGACCCGTGCAACCTGCAGTTCTTGTACCAGGGTCGATCTCCTAGTTCCGACGGGGAGGCTTATAATGCCTTGCCTTACCGGCCTGGTCTGTTGACACTGAAGTAGTCTATAACGATATGCGAGCGTATGTTCAATGATTGAGAATGGTGTGCATTCAGAGTCGGGCAGCAAAGCAGTGAGGTTGAGAATTTAGATAGGCTACTGTCAGTAAATATTGATAGTCAAAAAACACCTACTAAGGTTGAAAAAAAAAAAAAAATCGATGGTTTCTAAATGGCCAAAGTCCACTTCCAGCATGTAGAGAATTTCATCTGCTTCAAGGTCACATAACCGTGAGATTAGTCTGATGACAGGGAGAGATACGGAGAGTCGAAGCTTTCAGCCAACGCGTGTGGGGAAGATATATCCAAGCGCTAGACCACAAGCGGCAAGGTTTAAACAATGACCGGATGAACTATTTCTCCGCCTACTAAATTTTAGCCTCAAATTTTCAAGCTCGAACTTCATGGTTCAGCAATCTTCACTACACATGTTCAAGAAACTTCCTGCATTGCTATGCACCTGGCCTGTAATCTCATTGAGACAGGTCAATTCTTGTAAAAGGTGATTACCACTCGATCACGCCCTTACTCTCTTCCCTCCTCTTTTTCATGATGAACACCAATTTTTTTTTAGATGTTAGACTTCCGAACAACATTGCGGACAGACATTGGACTGACTCAATGACGCATTTGATGCTTGATGCCGTCGCTTCTTCTTTCGGCGAATTCATGTGCTAATTTGTGTGCATACAGGTCTGGACGAACGAACCATGAGTCAATATACATATATATATACAGTCATACTTAGAAACGAACAAGACAGCTCCTTATCCATCGCTCAATTCAGTCTCATGAGGCTTCTCAGCCTTCTGCAATCCATCGACCCGAGACCTCGTTGTCTCAAACTGTGAAATAGATCCCTTTGCGCCCATAACGTCGATTCTCAAACATGAGGGAGTGGAACATTGACAATCCACGGTATCTGAGTAATATCAGAAGTCCCTTGAAGCGCAGCATTCACAAATAGCGTCTGTAAATTCAACCCCTTTTCATCACAATCAGCGGAGAAGTATGTCAAATCACTCGTTTGACGCGCCGTTTCTAGCTGTGAAATGTTGCTCAAAACAGTGGACTCGCCATTTTCGATATGTGTGATATGAGAAGGAACCGAATTCGACAGTACGTCGTTTCGCCAAGTCACTAGTTTTCCTCCCCACCGCTCATGGATGTGTCCAAAACAGTGTAGACGAGGCTTTGCACGAGCAACAGCCTGAAATAATCTAGGGCAGCCAGCATATCTTCCATCCGTACGATCGAGTATTCCTTTTGGAGGACCGTGGGTGATCACGATGTCGACAGTCCCCGGGATCTCGAAATTATGACCTTCGTTTGGATGGTACTGAAACCCCCAATCGCCACTTAAAGACGGCGTGAAAGGACTAGCGTAAACGCGCAACAAGGCACCGTTGCGGAGTCTGAATTCGTATGAGCCCTCGTCCAAGAAGATGATATTAGCTGTTTGTACCTTTGCAGATAAGAAGAGCTTTCTGATTTCTCCGTAATCTCCATACGTCTTTCGCACCAGCTCTGGCTCCAAAGGTTGATTAGCGTTTGCAACCAACTTTTTGAAAGCCGGAACATCCAATGTAAAGTCATGATTGCCAGCGATCACCAACTTGAGATCTGCGTTTAGTTCCTGAAGATATTGTAGCGTCTTCTGGAACTCCTCGATCTTTGATTCGTCTGTGAGATCGCCGCAATGAATAGCAACGTCGATATGTTCGGTCAACGGACCCGAGAGCGGCTGATGACCATGGGAATCTGACATGATCAGAAAACTTGTTTTGATGCGTTCTGACATCGTGATGTGGAAAAGAATAAAGCGATTCTTCAAGTATTGTAATAGCAGATGGTCGAATCGACAACTATGAGTATCAAGTAAAGCAATAGGCGTTGAGTGAGATGATCGAAGAGTTTGAGAAGAAATCTGTCCAGTGCCGGACTATTCCTAAAGATATACCCAAGTTGGATGCCTAGTCACATGATGCAATTTGCAGGTAACCTTGGAACTAAACCCCAAAGCCCTTGAAGCCTGAGGGATGTCTAGGCAAACCTTCAGGCAGCATCTCAGGGTTCGCGGTTTTTCCAACTGAGTTTAGCTTCCCATGGTTTTGCAGAGACAGGTTACCAGGCAATTCCATATGTACCTACGTAACCTACGTTATTGCCCTTCCGTACGTTTATACTGTATCGAGTGACTTGCTCGTTTGGTGCATTGGCAGAGATTCGGAAAATAGCCCTAACTTGGCCACTATACTTGAGCAGCATACAGTAGATCCTGCCTACGACGAACGGAAGGCCTTCCAACATCCTACTCTGATATCTAGAGACTCTGTTTCATATGGCAATGGGGAGCACTCTGATATGATAACCTGTCTGATCAATAACGATTTGGAGCACTCTTCATATTCATAATCAGGGTTCATGGCTTCCTATTCAACGTCCATGAATTGGGCAGAGGAGGCAGGGACGGCCATAGGTAACTAGTAGATCGCTCCTTCCTAAAGCACCTAGTGAACAATGTCTCGTGAAGTAGGTACGCTTGAAAGCCTTTGGGTATTTCGTAGGAATCGGCGTAGATAGATTGTAGTTATCACCATCCATCAGTCATTGCATACTATAGCATTACATCACATTGGGTAAGTGATTCCAGATGCTAGCAATGTAGGAGTCGAGCAGCTAATCGAAGTGACTATACAGATGTATAATTACTCTGTTTCGATAGCCAGTAAGTCGAGCTCCCCAGCGCCAGGAGACCGAATCGATTGATACAAACATGATGGAACAGGACGATTTAAAACGCCCCAGGCCTCCCCTGCTCATTTTTCAATCTATATTCCTCCGTAAGTGTCCTAGAATGTCAATGGATACCAGATGAACTATCGCAAAATCAATTCGGGAGGACACCGATGACTGATCTTCGTTGTGACTGATAGGTATCCCGCCATACTGCCTTCGTCTCCTACTTCCACAATATGCCGAAGTCCAATTCAACCATCACTGCACCACTGCGAGAAGGTCTCTTGAAGACCTTTCGAGCAGCACCCGCCTAGTCCGACCAGAACGACGCCGCCAACTCATCTTAGTTGGCGGCGCTGCAAGCATTGCCCACTCTTCCACGTTACGGACGGAAGACGTGGATGTTGCAGCAAACCAACCACCCCCCCCCTTCCTCCTTCCCAAGCGTGCTAATCGATATCTGGGAGGGAGTGACGGCCGGCGCCCCCAACTTTTCGATCGAACCCGACGGCAAGACCGCTTTCGACGCACCGCAAGGCTTCCGAGTCCGAATAGACCTTATCCGGATCGGCGACGGTTGCATCGAAACGATCCACGAGACAGAGTCTTCGAAGGCTCTGTCGCGTCCATGTTGGATTTGTTGAGGTTGAGGGCCGTGACGGTGGTAGACCGTGGGAGTGATGGTGAAATTGAAGGCTTTCGATGGCTATTGTGGGAAGTAGCGAAGGCAGGTCAAGTTCTCCCGAAGCTGGGGGTAGAGGACCGGAGGTATATTCGCCAAGCAGGGGAGTCTTGCCTGGGGTTTTGGGTCGTCTGGTACTTGCTGCTATCCTTGGTGACAGCAACTTTGACATAGCGTTGCGTTTCCTTAGTCTCGTATAATATAATAGAGTATACTTTAAGGATTGCTCATTCACAAACCCGCATACAAGCCACGCGATGATCACGTTGAGATTAAGTGAGCCACGTGCATAAAACTTCGAGCAGCCACATATTGATAAGGGCACGTTGATGTTTGTAGTCATTGGCTTGTCGCAAACCCTTCCGAAGTAAATGAGAGTCAAATAGGCTTCGTACACAATCTAGTCTTTGGAACATACAGTCTCTATACGAGGTTGGTAAGGCTAGAACAGAATGTGTAGGCCCAGGTGAGATGGCACGACATCAGGCGTAAAGAGTGAACGTCTTTCCTGTTGGATTGTTGGGGAGTTGGATGTCCTCTTTTCGGTATCCTTCACTGATATTGGATCAGCGACCGAAGAAAATGAAAAGAGCAGATTGTCATCGAAGTGCCCCCCGTCCACAACCTTGATCGCTCGACAATTTCCAAGAGGAGACTCGTACGCCAATCTAGTATTCTAGGGGACGTCCGACATAGATCGAGTACCGCAAATCACAGGAGCCCACCTCTTCCCACGTTTATTATACAGTCTACGGACATTACTTGTTATGGTTGTAGCGGGGCTGTTATTATCATGTATAGGAGGAATTCATGTTATAAATGTCTGGGTGGTAGCAGGTCAAGGGCAAATGGTCAGCCGGCGGCCTTTTGTCCTAGTCCCAGAGATGCTACAAACACCAGTTGGTGTTTTATCCAATTCCAGGTGGATATCGAGGTTTATTGGTTGCTTGATCAATCAAATGTTTACAAATTTGCCAACGGGCAATCAAGGGATTTCCTGTCAGATAACAGCTTGGAAGAGATCCGTGCGAATACAAGCTACAAGCTCAAACCGCCACATAGGACCGTATTACTCTCACAGCCGTGGCTCGTTAATTTTATGAATCAACATTATCCATAGTCGTATCAAGCCAAACCATAGGATACGACTTGCATAAGAAGAAGTTGCCGTATGATGTCAAAGTTTAGCTAGCTGCGAAGTAGTGTCCTCGATGAATCAGAGTCAGACGGTCATGGCAGGATAAATGCACTTGGTTGCCTAGTATTCCAGGCTGATGCCTTGGTTGCCTTGAATAGACGAGTTGTGCCTGAGGATTCATTGAGGTAGAAAGTAGTTGCCTGAGTAATATGGCACTCGGTCCGTGTTGGGAAGGAACCTCCTAACATCTCACAACCCGGCCAGTTTCTCGATGCAACATTTTCCCATCTTCTACCTACAACAATCGTCCACCAACGCCAATCGCGACAATGGCAAGCCAAACGCGAGAGGGCCTGGCCTCGAATTTTCCTCAAACCTCTCTCAGCCCCCTGAATTCTTGCCGGGGCGTTTGTCTGGGCTACAATATTGGACAGACTTCTCTTCGTTTGAAGATGGGACGCTTTAGCTGATCTCTATCGTCTCCTCTTCTGAGACATCAAGCGTCTGTTGCTAGATGAGGCATAGGCTAACTTTCTCTCATCTCTGTGCAATATCCCTTTCAGTTTCTGCTTGCCCCATCACTGATCTATGAATAACCTCATCTCTCTTCAATTTTTCCTTCAACGCTTTGACTTGCATTCCGGATAGCTTTCATCTCGGCCTTACTTTGAATTTTGAATCAAGCACTGGCAGCAACTAAAGAAATCGCTTTACAATAGCCTTGACTTCTCTTTCATACCAGTAAGCTCATCTCATTGACTCTTACAAGCCTCATTCACTCTATACTGAACCCATCTCTTCAGTCTTTGCAAATATCATCATTGGCACATCTTCAACATTGAATCTTGGATGATCCTTTGTTCACTTTGAATATTCTCTACAGTGAGTTTACTTTCTCTTCACATTTGATCCCCTTGAGCTGGCTTTGTGCTATTACAGATAAAGCTGGGTCTGTGAACTGTTGTTTATGACTGATTGGTCCCTATAGCATTACTTTCTTCTACACAGAAACTGCTGTCTACTGTTGAGATGACTGTTATCTAACTCAATCGCCTCCTCTCCGCATTTCTTAACTCAGACCTCAAACTGACTCTTGCTCGACTGTGAGTCTACACTCTGGATCATACTAGTCTTCTTGCTTTTCCGAATTTACCTGATAATATCAACTAGGAGCCATACAGACCAGCTTGCTGGACGGAGATCACCATGGCTGGAGAAAAAAGAAAGATCAACAGGGAAACAGACAGCCAGCAACGGAAGCGTCCGGCTTCGGGGCCTGTGATCAACATATCTGCGACTCTCAATCAGAATATTGTTGTCCAGCAGGGACCAATTCCACCGACTACAGCCAGGCGATATGGTCGATCCGTTCAGAAGAAGATCGAGCACATTGATCTTACCCTCGACGATGATGACGCAGAACTCTCTTCCAACACAGAACGCGGTTCGGTGAACGATCCATTAGAGACGACACAATTCGATGATGACGATTACCTCGACGATGACCAGCTACAAAGTCTTCTAGAAAGTTGGGACGCTGACTCCAACAAAGCTGGCCCAGCTGCTGATCATCCAGCCACGATTTTCCTCCAAGATTATAACGGGCTCACGCCCGGGATGGCGGTCGAGTTAAGTGGCGACCATCTCATGAGGATCCAGCAAATTCTACGCTTGGTCAACGGGGAGATATACCTTCGAGGCCTATACTTTAAAAGGCTGACAGACATGGAAAGCCCTTTCCCTCAGAGAAACATGGAACTATGCTGGTTGGTTGAAAAGGACGCTGATGGAAAGCTACACCTCGAAAGAGAGGTTCCCTTTTCTGCTGTTTTAGATATCGTCAATATTCTGCTGACGAATCGTCCATGGCGATCGCATATTGGGCAGGCATATAATTCATATGCATGTCGACTGGTTTGGCAGAAGACTGCAGAGAAAGGGGAATGGATTATTCGATATCTTACGTTCGAAGAGGCTGATCACCAAACCAGAAGCCCTGCAAGTGTCATACGCCGGAAATGGAGAGGGAAGACAATACCATACGGCTCTGAAGCAGTCAACTTGTCCAAGCTTCTCCAAAACGAGCGTGAGAAGGCAGAAAAATCGTTGAAGCTGCAAAGACAATACTCTTTTGGGGACGCTTTTTGTGGAGCTGGGGGAGTATCTGTCGGTGCGTGGCAAGCTGGCTTGAGAGTAAAGTATGGAATCGACATGGACACAGCTGCGTGCGATACATGGCGCACGAATTTTGTCCACTCGTCCTGTTTCCATGCAGACTTTTACAGCTGGCTTTCTTTACAAGATGACGACGCGCAGGTCGACATTAGCCATAGCTCTCCTCCGTGTCAACCGTTTAGCCCTGCGCATACAAGGTCATATAACCAGCAGAGAGATGAGGAGAACTCATCTCTCATTTTCAGCGCCTACAACATGGTCCAAAAGGTCAAGCCGCGCATACATACAATCGAAGAGACATTCGGCGTGCCATCAAGACATAAGGAAACGTTCCTTCGTATGATCCAAGATTTTCTGGAACTTGGGTATTCAATTCACAGCAAGACCATTTCATGTGCCAAGTATGGAGTTCCTCAGATGCGGAAACGCCTATTCATTATTGCAGCGGGGTGAGTTTGAATGTCATTCATATGGATATGATTTTACTAACGAACTATTAGGCCAGGGGAACAGCTGCCTGCCTTCCCAGCTCCTACTCACGGACCGGACGCATTGCCTTATGTCACCATCAAAGATGCGATTAGCAGCATACCCCGTCTTGCTGATAATCATGATCCCGACAATATTGCATTTCAAGATGGGCGTACCCGGATACCTTACGACGAGAACATGCTTGCGAAAACAATAACATGCGGTGGCGGAGAGGGGAATTATCATCCCAGTGGTCTCAGACCGTTTACCATTCGTGAATTGGCTTGTCTGCAGACTTTTCCTGTCCAATATAAATTTCCAACAGCTTATGCTAAGAAGCAAGTCGGTAACTCTGTTCCTCCTCGGCTCGCAGAGGTCATCTATCGAGCTGCGATCAAATCACTTCAGGAGACGGATGAAAGGGAGTCCAAGGAGTCCAGTGAGCCAATTGTTATTGATTGAACCGGCCAATATGGAAGCTGCCTTGAATCGTATGGTGCAACACGATTCCATGCCGGTTACCTGGGCTTCGCTTCGTTGTCCGAGACCGCAAAATCCAGCCACATTGTCTTTTGTCTCGAAACCGATCGGAGAATTTTCTGCTCGCTTGATCGCGGTCCTTGTGAAGATGAAGCTAGGGGTTTGGGAGAGCATCAAAGGCATTTGGTTGAATTTCTCCGGTCATCGGAGGATCTGCATAGGTTATCTCGAGGAAGGTTAAAATACGTTATCATAGTTTGTGCTCTCCCCGGAGTCCCACATGTTTTCCAACGAGCTTGAGGGTTTTCTTTTTGTGCTATGTATTTTGAGCTTAGTGAATATCAATTGAATCATATGCAGTCTTGAGATGCTACTCCAGGTTAATTGAGTCTTAAAGATGTCTTTTTCACTGTCCAGCTATCACCTGCTCATCAAATGTTCATGTATGTAATGGTATGTTTCGGTTAGCCGCGGCTGATGCGACCTCGGCGGGTGGGTCGCATAGATTTTGAGGCCAAAAATACCGTAAATTACACGTGAAATACGCAATACACGTACGGACAAGCTACGCGTCAAGCTGACGGAGAGAAGGAGCTGCCTTCCCCCAGCCTCGGTCAACGACTCTCCTTCGCTCGCCTCTTCTCTTTCTTCCTCCTGTTACGCTGCTTTATTCTCCGATTTCAGCTCTATATCTATCCATTGACTTGTCCAATTGTCCAACGACATTGAGTCGTTTATTCTCTCTCCCACCCACACAATTCACCACTGAAAAAAAAAAGTCAATCATGTCGGCGGGTGCAGCAGCTCTACGAAGGACGTCTGCCATCGGCCACCGGGCTCCCCGCACATTGGCCCTTTCCTCCCGCATCTCCCAGGCCCCCGCCCTGTCGCGATCTTTGATTTCTACACCCAGCGCTCTGCGTACCAGCTCACTCTCCAAGTCGTCTGCATTGAACCGTCAGATTTCCAAATTCTCGACAATGTCGCCTCTGCAAGCTGCCCCCGTGGTGGAGCGGGAATATGATCCCGAGATTAAGGATATGGCTGATTATATCCACAATTACAAAGTCGACTCTGAACTTGCAGTACGTCTACTTCAACACAGAAACGAATAATAGAAACTAACATGGACAGTTCGACACTGCCCGTCTCGTCTTCTTGGATACCCTTGGATGCGGTCTAGAGGCCCTCCGCTTCCACGAGTGCACCAAACTGCTCGGTCCCGTCGTGGACGGCACCGTGGTCCCCAACGGTACCAAAGTCCCCGGAACTCCTTATCAGCTTGACCCCGTCAATGGAGCGTTCAACATTGGCGCCATGATCCGATGGCTCGATTACAATGACTGCTGGCTTGCGGCCGAATGGGGTCATCCTTCCGACAACTTGGGTGGTATCCTTGCCGTTGCCGACTGGATTTCTCGCACAAACCGGGCTGGTGGAAACATTGGACAGGGTAAGATCTTGAAGGTTCGTGATGTCTTGGAGGCTATGATCAAGGCGCATGAGATTCAAGGTGTGCTTGCTTTGGAGAACTCGTTCAACAAGGTTGGTTTGGACCACGTTGTGCTTGTCAAGGTTGCGACTGCGGCTGTGACGTCCAAGTTGTTGGGTCTCGATGAGAAGAAGACTGCCGATGCTATTACGCAGGCGTG
Organism: Talaromyces liani; assembly: GCA_022814505.1. Lineage (NCBI taxonomy): Eukaryota > Fungi > Ascomycota > Eurotiomycetes > Eurotiales > Trichocomaceae > Talaromyces > Talaromyces liani. Next base: position 2,129,645 of record JAKLNL010000001.1, read on the forward strand.
GGTTGATGGTCAGAGCTTGCGTACATACCGTCACTCGCCCAACACCATGTCCAGGAAGTCCTGGGCTGCTGGTGATGCTTGCCAGCGTGCCGTGAACCTTGTGCTCAAGGTTCTCAAGGGTGAGGGCGGTGTTCCCACTGTTTTGAGCGCTCCTGTCTGGGGTTTCTACGACAATCTGTTCAAGGGCAAGAAGTTTGAATTCCAGCGTCCTTATGGCAGCTATGTCATGGAGAACGTTCTCTTCAAGGTTTCCTATCCTGGTACGCCTGCCTTTCCCCTGTCACTGTATTGTGCAAAGCTAATAACTTGTAGCCGAATTTCACTCTCAGACTGCCATTGAATGTGCGCAGATCATCAACAAGAAGCTCGCTGAGCTTGGCAAGACCGCCAAAGACATCAAGGAGATCACCAACCGCACCCACGAGGCTTGCATCCGCATTATCGACAAGCAATTCAAGGCCATGGACAACTTTGCCGACCGTGACCACTGTGTTCAGGTTTGTCTTTCTTCGGATGAGTAAAGATCAGAGAGTATACTAATCGTATCCCAGTACATGGTCGCAACCATGCTCGTCTTCAACCGCTTGACCGCTCAAGACTACGCCGACGGCTCCGAAGCCGCCACCTCCGAACTCCTCGAAGACCTTCGCAAACGCATCAAGTGCGTCGAAGACCCCCAATTCACCAAGGACTACCACGACCCCTCCAAGCGCACAATCCCCAACGCACTCACCGTAACCCTCAACGACGGCACCGTCCTCGACGAAGTCGTCGTCGAAGCACCCCTGGGCCACAAATTCCGTCGCGAAGAAGCCAAGCCCGAAATCTTTGCCAAGTACAAGCGTCACATTGAGTCTCATTTCGACGCTGCGCGCGTCAAGCATTTGCTCGAACTGGGCTGGAATCAGAAGGAGCTTGAGAATACGGATGTGGATAAATATGTTGATCTTTATGTTACGGATGCTGTTGTTGCGCCGTACAGCCGATAAACCAGTTAGGTCTGTCGACCGTGTATGTTTGTGTTTATAGATGCTAGTTGGAGCGAATCAAAACAATTCATTAGTATATATTATGTTATATCTGGTTATCTAGTATTATATAGTAGTATATTCCAACTTTTCCAGCCATCTATGCCTTCACGCCATTATTCTCACATTGATTCTCCGTCCCCTCAGAACCCCGTCCCAATTCAGCATTCCCCTCTCTATTATCATCCGTAACACCACCACCAGCAGCATCACCACCATGTTTGTGTGCCCGATTCCCACCCTCAGGATACCTCGTATCCCTCCAAACCTCCCAAATCTTCGCCCCCTTCTGCAAACTCGTCACATTCTCCCAGATGAGGCAAAACACCACCAGGGCCATGATCACTGATAACGTCTCGGTCAAATTCAGGGATTTGGCGAGCGGTAACAGCACTAGTATTAGGCCGACGACGGGTCGCATAATGATTCGATAGTGTTTGGGGAGAATGAAATGGCAGTCGCCGTCGCTGGAGGAGTAGAGGAGCGCCATGGCGTAGAGCACGAATAGGCCTACGCCGAGACTGGCGCAGAGAAGCCAGTGTTGGCCGTCGTCGAAAGGTTGACTGCCTCCTTCGCTGGTGGATCTTTTCTCGCCGCTGTGACCGCCGCCGCTGCTGCTGGTGCTGGGATTGGTATCATACGACGACTTGGCGCTCGCAGCCGCGACATGGCCGCCAGCCAACAAACTGGCGATCAGGGGTAGGTGAAGCGTAACCCACGTAAACGCCCGGCCGACACTATGCCTAATCGGATGCGTATAATCAATCGAGCAGTCGTTATGGACATACATCCAATTGAGACAGAACGCAATAACCAGCGTCCACACAGCTCTCAGCAGGGATAAATTGAATCCGACGGCGGCGGGCGAGCCAACAATAATAGTATACAGAAACTCGCCGAGAGCAATAATGTAGAATGCAGCGAAACGGTCGATTTCGTGCGCGATGTCGACAGCTGTGGTGTACCGCGCGCGAAGCATCCGTTTCGCGATGGGTGAGTAGCAGAACATCCATATCCCTTCTTCTAGCACCTCAGCCACAGCCGCAACGGCAATCTTACTACGCAGCGAGACACTCTCAAAGTACAGCGGAATATACACCAACAACGCGAGAGACGACAGCACGAACCAAAGCCGTTGTTGCGCGCGGTGATGGTAGCTGCTAAACGAGTAGAATAAATGTGCCGAGTTGGCAGTCATGCGTGCAGCCATGTATGCACCGACGGTGGAGCGCATGGCGGATATCTCTTCGTCGACGAGGGGCGCGTTGTTGCCGTAGACGATCAGGACGGCCATAATCCAGAGGATGAGGATGCGTTGGAGGAGGTCGTCGTTGTAGAAGCTGTTCATGAGTTCGCGGAGGTCTGACCAGACATGCCATGAGGGGGCGAGAATCAACTTCATTCTGCGTCAGTTGGGATATGTGGAGAAGAGGAGAGGGTGTGGGCGTACGATGTATTTCACGAGCTTGACGCCGGTGACGTCCTCGGCGAGACTTTCAGCAAAGTTGGCGAGGATGGCGACATACAGCAAATCGAGGAAGAGTTCGAAGCGGCCTGATACAATTAATATTCGTCTCTAGCGAGCAATGAGGGAGAGAGGTACCAGCTTGTCGTTCCTGCTCGCATCGTTTAACGAGCTTCCCGTTGTCGAACCATTGGAGCGCCAATGGCTGACGGATCAGGTACCGCGTCTGGGATTGGGACTCGACTTCTTTTTCTTCGACCATGGTGTATATATACAGTACCTCACAGGGTATAGACAATACAAAGCTGAGATGAAAAGATGGGAAGAGGAGAAAGAGAGAAGAAGAAGAACTGGTGGAACAGCTGAGACGAAATGGCCGCTTTGGGTTTAACGCGGATCTTACTCCGCTTGGCTATCGAGATCTGATACGATGGAGCGATCTGATTGGCTGAATTGATAGATCTTATAGATCCATGGATTATACAATACTTAGAACCTGGCTATAACTTAACGAATAGAAGGCCCTCCAACGTCCAGATGCGAAGTCTAGAAATTTGGATTCATATGGCAATGGGGAGCACTCTGGTAAAGTAACCGGTTTATTCAATAACAATTTGGAGAGATGTCCATGTGCATATAAAAGATACATAACCCGAAATCAATGTAGTGTGATAGGGGGGCCTTCTGTTCGTTATATCCAGGTGCTACTGTTTATCATCCTTGGAAAGCACATTTTATATAGAAGATTCACTATCATCTGGAGGAGAAACAGTGTCATGACTACATCTTGATCTTCATGTGACATCTCAGCTCCCATGATTCACTCACTAGAGACCAACCGGGTGCATACCTAGGGCTATAGAGAAAGGTGAGATATCCGATTTCCGCCATCTCAAACCAAACCCAAACCATACTAACGAGCGTAAATCCAGTCCACATGAAAGCAGATTTTATAAATATCTGCGATGAAGGGTATAGAGTCCACGTCTGAAGGAGCAATCAAGAATGGAGGCTGGCGCAACGAGGGCTATTCCAGTCAAGGCGGTCAAGTGTACCATATACAGATCGTCATCTGAAAATAAATGTATATTACCCCAGGCAATACGATGATAAGATTTATGTCCTAGAGTAAGCCACTAACATTTGTAATCGATCCACATACCACCGTGATGCTCTGACCATTGCCCCAGCCGGTTACATAGGGCACCTGGGCAACCAAAGTGAACGCCGGATGAAAGACTCTGGTATATGACACTGGTACGTCCACTTCCCCTCATTCCATCCTTTAGAGCAATTTTGGAGAAGGAAAGCTAAGCGCCGCCATAGAGATACTTTAATAAAACAAGCCTTCGTGATGGAGTGTTCTTGTTGTCTTGAAAAAAATGGTATCTGTTACCGGCATACGTACGTAGAAAGGATCATGATGGCTAACCCTTCGAGGATAAATTCCTGGGTGGGCGATTTACGAGAGCCTTCCAAGGTCGTTTAGTTCTTGATTTGACTCATAGTTAAGCAGAATAATTTGCTTACAGTTTGGTTGATTTTCAAGAAATAAATTGATCTTGACAGTATTTCATGAACGAGTCGACATGGATGTAAACCCTGCAGTCAGTTCCTAGAGTTGAAGCCATCAATCAATCTCTGTCTTACTACTAATAACTCTAGATATGATAGAAGCCCCTTGATAAATCAACGTTCTGTTTCAAAGGATGTTTGACGCGATATAGAGTATGACGTGGGAGACGGCTATTGAGAAGAACGCATCATTTATCGAATGATGGCTAGGAAACCCACTGGTTCGAATGTGATGATGAATTTCCGTTGAACATGCCGAGAAATGGCATGAGATACTCGATGACTGATATACTATATGCTGTACGATAAGTGATGAAAGAAAGCGGTATCTAGAAAGAAAGTAAAGATATGACACATGTTTGTATTTCCTTTTTGGGCCATCCTTTGTTGCCCCTCGGTCTCGTCTGAACTTTTGAAACTTTTGTCTGTCACTTTACGCATCAGTCAGGATCTTTGGACTTGCACTGTTAATTCTACCAACGCATTCAGGGCTGCTACATCAGTCATGAAAATGACATCGACAACACGGCGCGACGAACAAGACGAGAGTCTTGCACAGAACCTACCTGACTTCGAAGACGCAGACTTGAATGAAGATAACATCGTCAAGCTCCTCGCGCAGATTGTACGCAAACAGAATGACGAGATAAACAAGATCCTGATATCACAAAATGAACAGGCAAAAAAGCAAGCGCAGGAACAGCGTCGTTTGAGTGGGATCGTCGAGAAGTTGGATAGCAAACTTACCTCGTTTCTTGAAAGTCGACAGCAGTGCACTTGTGACAAGGACTCTGATCTAGATTTGATACCATCGTTGAGGGAGAGAGTGGATGCGCTCGAGGATACCATACGCGACCAGGAGCGGTTCAAAGATGAGGTTCTGCAGCCTCGTGTTGACAGCCTTGAGACTAGACTCGACCATGTTCAATCCCAAATTTCGAAAGATGAGCCACAGTCTACTGAGGCGAATGGAGACGGGCTGAACAAGGAAGACCTCCAATCTCTGACCGAAGCACTTGCGACACGACAACTATCCATGCAGTTCCGCATAGACGAGCTCGCCGATACAATGAACAGACAAATCAGCACAACAAACGAGCAGAAACCCATCCACAACCAAGCACAAAGCATGCGCTTCTCCCACAGAAACAGCCACTCTACAACAGTCCTACCCACACCCTTCGAACGAGCGCGTCTATCAGAAAGCAAATCCCATCGCCATACCGCCTCTCACAGCCAGGACCTCACTAGCCCTCTGTCCAACGACTCCGAATTCTCCATCGAGAGCGTCCACCAACAAGCGACAACCCTCCTCAACAAAACAACCCAACAAGACGCCAGCCTCTCCTCTCACAAAAAGGACTTACTCAACCTCAAACGCCGCCTCGCGCACGCCGAAAAACTCATCGGCGCACGGTACAGAATCGGCTCGTTTACCATCCACGGTCTATCATTCTATCAAGACGCTGCAGCTTTACGCTACATATCCAGCGACCACGAAGCCCGCGACAACTTCAAAATGTTCTACGGCAACCGCATCGCCGCAATAGACTACGTCGACATCGCGCCGTCCGCGATTCTGGCATGTTTCGACATCATCTCACGCATCCGATGCCGCAATGACTTGTGGACAGACGACAACCTGGACGCAAAACAGCGCATTCGCTGCGCCGCAGAACAGATTGTGGATGACTGGATCAAGTCACTCCCGCTAAGAGATGGGGGGGAGCATGTACATGTTTCGGCGCGGGAGTTGCAGAGTCGGTTTAATCAGTTGAAGGTTTTGTGTTATGGGGCTGGTGTTGTGTTTGATTTTACCTGGCCGACGGTTTAGCCTACTACCATAGCCGGAGCGAAGTGCCGAGGCATCTTTTCCCAACAGATTGCAGATTAGATTGCTCACGATGAATAGATGAATTTAATGAGTTTTGGTTCTGCAATCGGAGTTTATATGCGATATGCGAGATATCCATCTCGCCGTTAAATCATCGAGACTAGACTAAGAAGGACATGCAAGAGCTGACCGAAGAATTTCCTTATTAGGCAATCTTGTCAGCCCTGATTTCTCACCCAGCTTTGCTGACGAAATATCACCTAAGACAACCTTGGAAGCTAATACAAGCCTAGCTCGTAATCAACTTGCTGCTGATCTTGTCTCTGCATTTCAAAGGTGAATCCGTTTGCCATGGGTTTCATCTCTCCGTTTTCACCGATATATACACATTCAAAAGTCCAAGACGCATCCCAGAATCCGCTATATGCACTAATTTCAAAGACACCTTTCTAATCATATCAATCATATCCAATTATAATCCAAGTATGACTGCTCTACCAATCAATAACCAGAAACTACTCAAGTAGCCTCGGCTCTCCCTCGGGGTGCGGGGATGCTACTCCGCTCTTTTAGGCCACTAACCCCGGAATTGGCAATTCTCACTGACAGCTCTCTCGATCCCAAAACTCCCACGTACGGACGTAACCTACCTAGGTAGTTAATGGTGAAACCGTTGAGAGCATTGCCGGTGCTGTCGGGTATAGTTAGTTAGTCTCATTTCTGTTCTTCGTACTTCATCCCGCTGTGTTCGTCTATTCTCAATCTTCATCGTGAGATCAGCTTATGTTGAGTGGAAGTGGTGATATACTCCAGACACAATTTAAGATTCAATTAACTCAGAAACTCGTATACGCATTCATACTAATCTGATCTCACGAATCGCGAATAGCTTGTTCGAACATGGACCAAGGTATACTACCCCAGACCGAGTCAAGACCACCACCCCGTCAGTCAATCAATCAATCTCAGAACTATACTAACTTAGCCTGCTCGTACAGTATCAGCACCCTTAGTCGCTGCCGCCATCGCAGGCACAGCCACAGCAGCAGCCTACATCAACGCCAAATGGCACGTCGCCAAAGACGTCAGCGCCATCTGGGCAGTGAAACGGGGCGAGAGAGCCGTAAAACGAGCCGGTACCTTCCCTCCTCCCCTCCTCCCATCAAAGACCTAAAAAGGTATACTGATTGAAGTGACAGTGGCCACGGGCCGTCTAAGCAACTTCTTCCTCTTCGAAAACACCGCTCTCTCCTTCCCTGACAAGACCGCAATCTGGTCCCGCGAACGAACCTACACATACCGTGAATCCCTCGAAATCATCTCTCAACTCGCGCACTACTTCTTATCTCTGGGTGTTCGTCCCGGTGAGCTTGTAGCTGTGTATTTGATGAACAGCCCCGAATTCCTGTTTATATGGCTCGCGCTCATGAGTATTGGATGCGCACCGGCGGGGATAAATTATAACTTGAACGGGGAAGGATTGTTGCATTGCATCAAAGTGCCGCATGCGAAGTTTGTGGTTGTCGATGATGATGCTTCTTGCCGCGAGAGGATTGAGGCAGTCAGGCCTGCGTTGGAGAATGAGTTAGGTATCACGACCTTATCGCTCAGCGATATTATGCGCAAAGCCACTTCAGGAGAGTTTCCCAAAACGACACCAGACGAGAAATACAGACTGAACGTCGGGCCATCATTCCCGCTAATGCTAATCTACACATCCGGCACAACGGGTCTACCCAAGGGATGCGCATTCACGTCTAGCCGATTCTATGCAGGCGCAAGCGTTGTACCCCCCACAAATGATCGATGGTACTGCTGCATGCCACTCTACCACGGCACAGGCGGCATCTTCACTCTCGCACGCCTCGTAAGCGGTACGAGCGTCGCAATAGGACGCAAATTTAGCACGAGCAATTTCTGGAACGATGTACGCGACTCAGAGTCTACGTGGTTCATATACGTTGGCGAAACGTTGCGATATCTACTCAACGCCCCACCCACACCACGGGATAAAGAGCATAAAATATATGGGATTCTGGGCAATGGGCTTAGGCCAGATGTATGGGACAAGTTTCAGCAGAGATTTGGCGTGCAGGAGGTCAATGAATTTTTTAATAGTTCGGAGGGAATGCTGGGGTTGATGAACGTTAATCGTGGCCCCTTCAGTGCTGGTGCAGTGGGCCATCATGGTGCCCTCCTGCGGCTGATTTACAAGAATCAGTATATCCCCGTCGCGATTGACTATGAGACGGGCGATATATGGCGGGATCCTAAAACGGGGTTCGCGAAACGCCAATCTTACGAAGAAGGTGGTGAGATTTTGGTGGCGATCCCGAGTAAAGATGCGTTTCAAGGGTATTGGGAGAATGATGCTGCAACCAACAAGAAATTTGCGCAGGATGTCTTCAAGAAGGGTGACTTGTACTACAGATCTGGCGATGCACTCCGACGTCTGGATGATGGGAGATGGTATTTCATGGATCGGCTAGGAGATACATTCCGCTGGAAAAGTGAGAATGTCTCTACGGCCGAAGTTGCGGAGACCATTGGTCGGTATCCCGGTATCACTGAAGCGAATGTCTACGGTGTTCTGGTCCCTAATCACGAAGGGAGGGCAGGATGTGCTGCGATCGATCTGGCGGTTACACAAAGGGAGTTTGATTGGAAAGGTTTCACGCGATTTGTGCGCTCGCAGCTACCGCGGTATGCGGTGCCTGTGTTTTTGAGGATTCAGAATGGGTCGAGGCATATGCATAATAATAAACAGAATAAGGTGCCTCTGAGACAGGAGGGCGTTGATCCTGCGCTGAAAGGGACGAAAGATGCGGAGGGAGTGGATGATCGGTTGATGTGGTTGGTGCCGGGGGCAGATGAGTATGTTGAGTTTGGGCAGAAGGAGTGGGATTTGCTTGTCTCGAGGGAGGCAAGGTTGTAATCTGTCGGTTGTACTTTACATGATGTTACGACAACCGTAAGCAAATCATTACGGGAGTAGATAATAGGATCAATCAATTCTATGGTATTTAAACGCAACTGTAGTAGACTATTTCAATAGTTGAAATGTCTTGAAATACAAATCATCAAATCTTTCATACATGCTCAAGCTCGCTTTTGACGGAATTTACATAGCCAATCTATCGAATATTGGCTTATTTTCCAACAAGACCCAAAAGGTTGATGGACTTGGGACGTTCAATGGGCAGACCTAGAGCTCGGCTCCAGATGAGTTGGGCCAAAGGACCCAATGCACGGCTGACACCGAATGTGACAGTGTAGTAGAGGGGCTGCTGGAAGCCGTAGTGGTGGAAAAGAACACCAGAGGCAGCGTCGACGTTAGGGTGAGGGTTCTTGGTCTATTCTTCGTTAGTACTTTCGTCTAAAAAGAGGTTATAAAAGACATACCTTTCCGTGTTGGGTCAACACGCCTGGTGCAATTTCAGAGTTCTTCTTGACAAGCTGGAACACAGGATTGGCGAGCACATCAGGACGAGTGGAAGCAAAGTCCATAAGAGCTTCGAAGCGAGGGTCGGGTTTACGCAAAACACCGTGTCCGTAACCAGGAACAACACGACCAGACTTGAGAGTGCTCCAGAGGTAATCCTCTACATCCTTGTCGGTGAACTTGGTGCCAATGTCTTCCTGCATGGCCAAGATCCAACGGAGCACTTCCTGGGCTGCAAGACCGTGAAGAGGACCGGCAAGACCAAGCAAACCAGCGCTGTAGCTGAGGAAGGGGTCGCTAAGAGCGCTACCGACGAGGTGAGTAGCGTGAGCAGAGACGTTACCACCCTCGTGGTCACCGTGAAGGGCGAGGTACAGACGAAGAAGATCGTGGAAATCCTCGTTCTCCTTGCCACCCTTTCCGAGGAGTTCAGCAAAGTTGTAGGACCAATCCTGGTTGACATCAAGTTTCTGGTTGGCGACTGCATCGATTTCATTAGGACGGAAGACGAGAGCAGCAACACGGGGAATTTTGGCCAGCAACGAAATGCTGTCGTCGAAAGTGGGCTCCCAGTAGTCAGCCTTGGGGAGACCTTTCTCGTACGCCTTGGCGAATTTAGACTCAGTGTTAAGAGCTCCAACGGCAACAGACAGTTGAGTCATAGGGTGCATGTCCTTGGGGAAAGTCTTGAAAAGATCCAAGATGTGCTGAGGAAGGTACGATTTCTCGGCCAGTTCACGAGAGAAAGCGCGGATCTGTGTGGTGGTAGGGATTTTTCCAGTCAACAAAAGCCAGAACATGGCTTCGGGGAGCATCTCAGTGCCCGAGGTTCCCTTGGGAAGTTCCTTTTGGCAGTCTTTGATAGTACGTCCATGGAATCGAATTCCTTCGTTGGCGTCGAGAACGGAGCCCTCCCAGACCATGGCCTTGAGACCACGCATGCCTCCGATGACGCTGGAGATTGTTACATCTCCGATTTTTTCGTCTCCACGAGCCTTGACCTGCTTGAGCAGCTCTCTCTTCTCGGGGATGACTTCTTTGAGGGTGGATTTGAGGTCCGGTTCAGCTGTGGCATAGCCGCGAGTGAATACAACCAAGGGGCGGGAGGAAGCCTATTGTGTATGTTAATCGAATAAAAAGTCGATACTAATTGTGGATGTGAACGTACTTGAGCCAGCTTCAGGCTGTAGCGAGCGGTTCTGGCCGGCGACAACATGTTGGATGGCAGTGGATGTCAGATGCCAGCTTATCTGGGGATGCGGGGTATTGTATAAGTAATCCGGGGTTGAGATGACGCCGTGAGTCTGTATGAGTAACAATCCAATCACAATGGCTGAGGAGAGGTGGGATAAAAGAGGTGATATAAAGAGACAGGTCGTGCTAGATGTAGAAGAAAGAAAGAAAGAGAATGGCGAGCAGAAGCAGGTACGACAGCTCGACAATTAACAAACAGTAGGCGGCCTGCATGCCTGGACCGACCTGGGTACGGTATTGTTACATACACCGTACATACCACAATACCCATACAGAATAAATTACGCCCATACAGATCAGCGTAACGGTGGCCCGTTCCTCCGCGTCGGTTGGCAGCGGGGAGCCGAGGTCTCTTTCTTCAGTTCCGCGCATCGAACGGCATCTGCGGAAGTATTGGAAAGACCTCACCCGCCGGACCGAATATCGCTCATTCTTTGTATCATACGTTGCACTCAGTCGAAGTCTCGAAGAGGGTACGTACTATTTCTGAGTCAATGACCACTACTCATAGTCTACTAGTACTCCGTACGGGCACTTGACACTGGTGGGATCTTTCATCCGATCTCGCATTAAACGCCCGCCACCGCGGAGCCACATAAGCTCTACAACCACAACGCTCCATTACTCCAGAACAACTGCGAGTGCAGACTTACAATCTGACAGCAGCTAACCTTTGTTCGTTCTATCATGATTCGCAACGTCGCGCGCCGACTGCCTCGACGGCCTTTCCGCCCAGCAATCGTTACCTCCAGAGCTCCGGTGTACAGCTTCATCCGAATGTCCTCGTCGTTACCGCCTGTCATTCCGCCGGTATCCACATCACTTCCTTCAGACTCTTTCCAATTATTGTCCACGGCAGAAAAAGCAGGCGATGCTGAAAATGCGTTATTTGAAGAACAAGTGAAGGAGGTAGAGGCGTGGTGGAAGACTCCTCGTTATGAGGGAATCAAACGTCCATACAGTGCGGCGGATGTCGTCAGCAAGCGCGGGGCGCTGCAACAGACATACCCAAGCTCAATCATGGCCAGGAAGTTGTTCAATTTGTTGAACGAACGAGCTGCACAAGGCAAACCAGTTCATACAAGTAAGATTTCTCATATCCATCGTTACATACATGTGGGCACTGACCTTTGTTTTAGTGGGCGCTATCGACCCAGTGCAAATGACACAACAAGCTCCAAACCAGGAGATCCTATATATTTCCGGCTGGGCATGTTCCTCGCTTTTGACAACGACCAACGAAGTATCTCCCGATTTTGGCGACTATCCATATAATACCGTACCAAACCAAGTGGAAAGACTGTTCAAGGCGCAACAATTACATGACCGGAAACATTGGGACGCCCGGCGGAAATTAAGCCCTGAACAACGAGCGGAGACCGAATACGTGGACTACTTGCGCCCGATCGTTGCCGATGGTGATATGGGCCATGGAGGTCTTTCCGCCGTGATCAAGCTTGCCAAGCTCTTTGCTGAAAAGGGTGCCGCCGCCGTACATTTTGAAGATCAATTACACGGAGGAAAGAAATGCGGTCATTTGGCTGGCAAGGTTCTTGTGCCAGTCGGTGAGCATATTAACCGTTTGGTCGCCGCACGCTTCCAGTGGGATTTGATGGGTACGGAGACACTCGTCATTGCTCGATCAGACGCCGAAAGTGGAAAACTCATCAGCAGCGCGGTCGATGTCCGCGATCACGAGTTCATCCTTGGTGTGACCGAAGATGTTGAACCCCTCTCCGAGACTCTTCAGGCGATGGAAGCTGAAGGTGTTTCTGGCGCAGAGATTGATGCTTTTGAGAGCAAATGGGTCAAGAGCCACAAACTTGTCACACTTGATGAGGGTAAGCCATATCTCTTCTCGTATTTCATATACCTTAGGCCTAACAATTCTAGCCGTCGATGCCCATCTGAAAGCCCAAGGCGCATCTCAAGATGCAATCAACACATACTGGAACCAGGTCAAGGCCAACCCTAACCTTTCCATGACCAAGCGTCGCGATCTTGCCAACACCCTTACTGATAAGCCCGTTGTCTGGTCATGCGATGTCCCTCGAACTCGTGAAGGCTTCTATCACTACAAGGCCGGCTTCCCGGCCGCCACCAAGCGAGCCAAAGAGTTTGCTCCTTATGCTGATCTTCTCTGGGTTGAAACCGGAGACGCCAATGTTGAGAACGCTGCTACGCTTGCTGCCAATGTACACAAACACTTCCCGGGCAAGAAGTTTGTCTACAACCTAAGTCCATCTTTCAACTGGATGGCTCAGGGATTTACCGAGGCGACCTTAAAATCGTTCATCTGGGACATTGCCAAGCATGGGTATGAAATTCCTCTGCTCTTGAATGTTTGTTTTATGTCTGCTAACTCTTGTATAGTTTCGTTCTCCAGTTGATCTCTCTCGCCGGTCTTCACACCAACGCCACCATCACCACCGAACTCTCGCGCGCCTTCAAAGACGAGGGAATGCTTGCCTATGTGCGCCTCGTCCAATCACGCGAGAAGGAGCTTGGCGTGGATGTCCTCACACACCAGAAGTGGAGCGGTGCTGCCTATATGGATGGTATTCTAGGGTCTATCCAGAGTGGCAGCAGCAGTAGCAAGAGTATGGGCGAGGGTAACACCGAAACAGGTATGTCAATCTCACCATGTCGACTACATTCAGTGGCTAACACCCAGCAGGTTTCTAACCACCTTTCAAATCTATGTAGAAAAATAGTCGTTATGTATGCATTAGAAGCGAGGCGTTATCTCTGAAATCTATGTGAAATAGTATTGATATACCTATTACCCACTGTAGCCATCCTCGTCCAATGGATTGATAAGCCAGGCCCGGCACAGACGCTGATTGGGCCGACACCGCCACTAAGATAAAAGATTTTGAGAAAAAAAGTCCCGGGTCAGCCCCGCGTTTCCTCTTCTATTATTTTTTTTTTTTCTTCTTCTTCCTACGTATCTCTTCCTGCTTCCTCCTTTCTCCGTTATAACGGACTGAAGCTTGAGTCAAGGCTTCTACTCTGGCTTTTATTTGACTATTCTTTTCATTTTCTTTTTCTTTCCTAGTCTTTCCGTTTCTGTACATATATTCGCCGCGTACAGGCAGGCAGTTGCCTAAGGGGTCTCGGGCATCATCGACACAACCTTGATCGATCACTAAACGACCTCATATCGAAATTACATTATACCCGCATTGTTTCTTGATATTATAGAATGCCTCATATTTCATCCCCCGAGATGTCTTCCATGCCGATTGCAGTCTCCAAAAACCCCTCCTCTGTTCCTCCGACCGAGGAGGAGGTCGCCTCCCTCGTCCATACTATCTTCTCCGCCAAAACCTCGCAAGAGTCGCTAGACGCTTCTTACGCCCTTACGAACCTTTTAATCAATTCTGTCGAATATCGCGGAATCCTCGCCTACAACATCGTCCCACAAATCAAAAAAGCCGCAGCCGATAAGAAAGATGGGGCGAAAAGAGAGAGTGCGATGCTCATTCTCGGCGCTTTGTTTGAGCTGTTTCCCCGAAAAGATCCCCTCAGTGAAGTGGTGTTTCTTATCCAAGATGGTGGTATTCTGAACATCGCTTTGGATGCTCTAGCCGACAAAGGAGCCGTCGTCCGTGAGGCCGCCCAATACGCCGTCGATGCGCTTTTCGCCGGTTTGAAACCCGAATCCCTCGTCAACGCTCTCCTTCCAGCAGTCCTCCGATACCTAGGCAAAAGCTCCGGCAAATGGCAGGGTGCAGTTGGCGCTTATGCTTTGTTGGAGAAAATGGCCAACAAAGCGAAGATTGGCACTGGTACCAAAGACGAAGAGCGACAGAAGGATCTGCTTCGTGAGGCGATGGGCAACACTTTGAAGGAAGTCATTCCAGTCGTCGAATCTGGTATGCACGATTTGAAAAACGAAGTCGCCAAGCAAGCTGTCAAAACCATGACTGCCGTCACCACTCTTATTACCAATGAAGACGTTATTCCTCGTATTCCATTGCTCATCACCGCCATGGAGAAGCCTTCCTCGGAGAGCTTGCAAAAGACGATCCACGCCCTTTCCCAGACCACCTTCGTTGCTATCGTTACTTCGCCAGTTCTCGCCCTTTTGACTCCTCTTTTGGAGCGATCGCTCAACACTCCCACAACTTCCCAGGAAGTGCTCCGTCAAACCGTTGTGGTTGTGGAGAACTTGACGAAACTTGTCCACGACCCTACGGAAGCCAGAACTTTCCTCCCAAAGCTCAAGCCTGGTGTGCAGGCCGTAGAGGATCGTGCTTCACTTCCTGAAGTGCGCGAACTGGCTAACAGAGCCTTGAGCGTTATCAAGAAAGCTATGGGTGATGATAATGGAAATGTGGCAGACGGGGCTGTTGTCAAGACTACCTCAGACGATGTGTTGAAGGTTCTAGATGCTAAGATTGTCGCGCACGGTGGACCAGCCCAGCCAGGCGAGGCCAAGTTCTTCGACCTCGTCAAGTCTTACATTGCGGATATGGTCCGCGAAGATATCAACGTCAGAATGCTTGATCGCATTACCGAATGCGTTAGACCTTATCTCGCCACTTTCATTCAGGATGGACAAAACGACGCCGTTGCTTCTGAAGTCCAGGAACATTTTGTTGAAGAAGACCACCGCCGATTCGGTGCCCCTGTTCAAGAAGATGATGGTGAAGTCGAAATCGTCAACGCCGACTTCTCCCTCGCCTACGGTGGTATGCTTCTGTTGTCCCACACCAACCTCCGCCTGCTTAAAGGACATCGCTACGGTCTATGTGGTCGCAACGGTGCCGGTAAATCCACCTTGATGCGCAGTATCGCCAATGGAAAGCTTGAAGGATTCCCTCCTAAGGAGGTTCTCCGAACTTGTTTCGTCGAGCACAACCAAGGTGAAAGCGCTGAACTTAGCATTCTCGAATACTGCGCCCATGACCCCGAACTTCAGAATGTCAGCAAGGAAGAAATCTCCACTGTCTTGAGCGAGTTTGGCTTCACCGCTGGTCCCGAAGGTCGTCAGTCACAAAAAGTCGGATCGTTATCTGGTGGTTGGAAGATGAAGCTCGCTCTCGCTCGTGCTATGCTCATGAAAGCCGACGTCCTCCTGCTCGACGAACCTACTAACCATCTCGACGTTGCCAACGTCAAATGGCTACAAGAATACCTCAAGGCCCACACTGATATCACCAGTTTGATTGTCAGCCACGATTCCGGTTTCTTGGATGAAGTCTGCACGGATATCTACCACTACGAGAGTAAGAAGCTGGTATGCTACAAGGGTAACCTTGCAGACTTTGTTAAGGTCAAGCCCGAGGGCAAGAGTTACTACACTCTCTCCGCATCCAACGTTCAATTCAAGTTCCCTCCTCCTGGTATCTTGACTGGTATCAAGTCGCAGACGAAAGCCATCCTCCGTATGACCAACTGTACATACACGTACCCAGGAGCCAGCAAACCTTCTATTTCAGATGCCAACATCACACTGTCTCTCTCTTCCCGTACCGCTATCATTGGTGGCAATGGTGCCGGAAAGTCAACCTTCATCAAGCTCTTGACCGGAGAGACTGTGCCTCAGACTGGTCGTGTTGAGAAACACCCTAACCTTCGTATTGGATACATCAAGCAGCACGCGCTTGAGCACGTTGAGATGCATCTTGAAAAAACCCCCAACCAGTATCTGCAATGGCGATATGCCAACGGTGACGATCGCGAGGTGTACCTCAAGCAGACTCGTATCTTGACCCCTGAAGAGCGCGAGCAGATGGAGAAGCCTGTCGATCTTGGAAACGGCCAAGGCCCACGACGCATCGAAGCTCTCATGGGTCGACAGAAGTGGAAGAAATCCTTCCAGTATGAAGTCAAATGGGTTGGACTGCTTCCGAAGTTCAACACCATGATCTCCCGCGAGACATTGACCGAATTGGGCTTTTCTAAGCTGGTTCAGGAATTCGACGATCACGAAGCTTCTCGTGAAGGTCTCAGTTACCGTATTCTCGAACCCAAGGTCATCGCCAAGCACTTTGAAGACGTCGGTCTGGATCCAGAAATAGCCAACCACAATCAAATCTCCGGCTTGTCTGGTGGTCAAAAAGTCAAGGTCGTTTTGGCCGGTGCCATGTGGAACAACCCTCACTTGTTGGTTCTCGACGAGCCCACTAACTTCTTGGACCGTGACTCCCTCGGAGGTCTGGCCGTCGCCATCCGCGACTACAAAGGTGGTGTGGTCATGATTTCCCACAACGAAGAATTCGTCGGCGCCTTGTGCCCTGAACAAATCCACATTGCTGACGGTCGCGTTACCCACCGCACCAGCACAGCCGTCGCCTCTGACCGATTCGAAGACAGCCAGCCCGGCTCACCTGCACCCAACAGCGCTGTACCCAGCACCGTTGCCAGCTCTGTTGTATCCAGCGCCGCACCATCAGCCGTCAACTCCGGCGCTGAAGATACCGGCGAATTGAAATTCAAGGCCAGAAAGAAGAAGAAGCTTACCCGCGCGCAAATGAAGGAGCGCGAAGCTCGTCGTCGACTCCGTCATATCGAGTGGCTCAATTCGCCAAAGGGTACTCCTAAGCCTGTTGATACTGACGATGAGGAATAAATCATTCTACTCGATGGCAAATAAAATTTGATTTTCTCAATGCTTATGCTCTTCTTTTTTTTCATTTTGTGACGATTCTTGATGCTTTCAAAGATACATTGTTTCATGATAGAGGTATCGATGCATGGTTTTGCTTTTCATATAGACTGGGATGGCGTTTGATTTCTTTCTTTTCTTACTTTTGTTCTTGAATGATAGTGGACATTGTTGATTCCCTTACATTAATTCATGCTTATATATTTCTGCCTTTGTGTGAGAAGTTAAGATGCAGTTGCTATCGATACCTAAGTACATTGCTATTATAGTCGCATATAAGATTTTTCTTCTTCCAGCCGTTTGATATGCCCTCGAGATAAAACTACGTACTTATCTAAATATGTATGATCAGTCCCCCTTTGAATTACTCTGAATGTTGTTACATCTGGTAGAAAACGATCCTGCTCGTATAAATGCTTCAGGGGCAAATATAGCCGATTGGATGTAGCCAGTCGATCTCGATAAGATAAGCTTCCAAAGTTGGCTGGGCGCATTTAAAACATCGACAACAGCTCATCCATCGACCTCATTTCATCGTATTTTCCGTCAGTATAAACAACAATTCATTTGTACAGCATATCGTGTATATATTTTCGACATCCAGGAAACAACCGGGGACGCGCTTGTATATACATAGACATTCGCTCCTTCCCTCAGCGACCTCATTCCCCGTGGGCGCCTGCCTTCCTTACCTGGGTATCTAGGTATTGTCAGACAAAATGGTCGACTCAAAATACCAGCCAGTGCCACACGATGACACTCTCGACTCCCCCACCATATCAACAGAGCACAGCAGTCTTACTCCACATCATCAATCCCGACATCATCCCTCAAACACCATCGATGCATCCGACCTCTCCTCCAAAGAAGATTCCGACACCGAAAATGACATAATGGACCTCGACGAAGAGGAGGGCGCAGACGAGACCGTCATGGCCCCTTTGAACCGTCGAGCTACTAGCAGCAGCAGTAGCAAAAAGAGTCGACGACTATCTAGACGACGCTCCCCGACCGATTCCAAGTGTCGTCGGTGGATGTCACTGCTGAAAAAGTCTATTGTTCGACATCGTCTTGCGCTCGTTGCGGCGGCGGGGCTTATTTTTATCTTTTTGCCGTTGATTGCTTATCAGCGTAGTATTAGGAATTTCTTCTGGGCAGATCAGGTTTATGTATGTCCCTTCTATGTCTCTACTGATGCAATTTGGGATGCTGATAGGGTTGGGGGTAGGAATCTCCGCCATGGTATCCGTCGCCGAGGGGTGGGACGTCGGAGACGTGGGCACATAGCTATCGAAAAGCTAAGACGATGGTGCAGAATATGACGTTGCTGGAAAAGGTCAATATTACGACTGGTGTGGGTTGGTCGATGGGGTTGTGTGTGGGCAACACAGGTACGTTTTTCCTCTGTCTTCTACATACGAATATCCTATTGATAGACTACGTTAGGACCTGCCATTGAGGCTGGATTCCCCTCTCTCTGCCTGCAAGATGGTCCCTTGGGTATTCGTTTCGCCGATCACATCACTGCCTTTCCAGCTGGTTTGACGACAGCCGCAACGTGGAATCGCTCATTGATCGAAGAACGTGGATATCTACTTGGCGCCGAGGCTCGTGGGAAAGGCGTGAATGTGCTTTTAGGCCCGTCCATGGGTCCTTTGGGAATCGCGCCTGCTGGTGGTCGAAACTGGGAAGGCTTCTCGCCCGACCCTGTCCTTAGCGCAATCGCAGCTGCAGATACGATTCGAGGAATACAGCGGACTGGTGTAATGGCGACAGCGAAACATTTCGTCATGAACGAACAGGAGCATTTCCGTCAGGGCCGCGAATGGATCATTCCGGATGCGATTTCTTCGAATATCGACGACAGGGCTTTACATGAGGTTTTTATTTGGCCATTTGCGGAGAGTATTCGTGCCAATGTGGCTAGCGTCATGTGCTCGTATCAGATGGTCAATAACTCATATGCATGCGGCAATAGCAAGCTTTTGAATGGTATTTTGAAAGACGAGCTAGGATTTCAAGGGTTTGTGCAATCGGACTGGCTTGCGCAACGGTCGGGGGTTATAAGCGCTCTCGCGGGTTTGGATATGTCTATGCCTGGTGACGGCGCTACGTGGGCAGACGGAAAATCATTCTGGGGCAAGCAGTTGACAATCGCGGTCCTCAATGGAACAATGCCTATGGAACGTCTCAACGATATGGTGACGCGCATTGTAGCAGCATGGTATCAGTTGGGACAAAACGAGCCTGGAGACAACCCAACCTCTCCCAACTTTTCCTCGTGGACCAACGAAGAGTATGGCCATTTATTTGAAGGGTCCGGTGACCCAGCCACTGGCAGAGTCAATCAGTTCATTGATGTGCAAGGTAGCGGCGAAAATGCTCATAGCATAACTGCACGACGGGTTGCCGCTGAGGGGACTGTGGTCGTGAAGAACGAGGACGGCATTCTTCCTCTAAGCCCACAAGGGCCTAACTCTCATAGCGAGAAATATCGCGTTGGTGTTTTTGGAGAAGACGCAGGTCCAGGCAAGGGTCCCAACTTTTGTGTTGATCGAAGCTGTAACCAGGGTACTTTGGCGTCTGGTTGGGGCAGTGGTGCGGTGGAGTTTCCGTATTTGGTGACACCAATCGATGCATTGAAACAGTGTTTTGATGAGACAGAAGTCGAATTCCATGGATATCCAACCGACAAATACGAGGATAAGGATCTGGTCAATCACGAACTTTGCATTGTGTTTGCCAATTCGGATTCCGGAGAAGGATACCTCAAATGGGACGACGTCAATGCAGACCGGAACAATTTGTTTCTTCAGAAGCAGGGGGATGGTTATATTCAACGAGTTGCGAACAACTGTGGTGGCGATGACGGAGTCACCATTGTGGTTATTCACGCCGTCGGCCCTGTGGTGGTAGAGGCTTGGATCGAACATCCCCGCATCAAGGCTGTTGTTCTTGCCCACCTTCCAGGTGAAGAAAGCGGAAACGCGCTGGGAGATGTCCTGTTTGGTCGGGTTGACGGTGGACGACTTCCTTATACGATTGGCAAAAGCCTGGAAGATTACGGCCCGAGTGCACAGATCCTCTACTTTCCAAACGCATTGGTACCGCAAGTGAACTACACGGATGGATTGTTTATTGATTATCGATACTTTGACAAACATAACATTACACCACGATTCGAGTTTGGGTATGGCTTATCTTATACGACTTTTGAATTTTCGGATCTCGTCATATCTCCCGTCAGAGAGAAGTCACCTCTGCCATCACCTCGACCGAAAGCTCCGGTCTCTCCGCCTGAATACAGTGGACAGACACCAGATGCGAGGTCTGCATTGTTTCCTACAGGCTTCCGAGCACTGAACAAATATATTTACCCATACCTCTCTGATCTCTCCGAGATCAAGCAAAGACACTTTGACTTTCCCAAAGGCTACAAGGCAAAGTACACACTGTCTCCTGCCGGCGGAGGCGAGGGTGGTAATCCATCTTTGTACGAAACATTCGTCGTCGTCACTGCCAATGTCACCAATACCGGTACGCGCACAGGCCAAGAAGTGGTGCAATTGTATGTCTCGTTTCCGAATGACGTCAAAGACGAGGATGCCACTTTCAGCGATTATATTGAGTTTCCTGTGCGGGTTCTACGTGGCTTCGACAAGGTGGAGTTGGCCCCGGGAGAGACGACGAAGGTTGAGCTAGCATTGACTCGCAAGGATTTGAGTTATTGGAGCACTCGTCGGCAGAATTGGGTGATGCCGGTGAATGGGCAGTTTACGATTGCGCTTGGGAATAGTTCTCGGACGATGATTCTGGAGGGACGTTATTAATTGTTATCCATAGATGTATATAGAGCGAAGTCATTTTTGAATCTTGCAAGATTAAATTAATCTCGGCCCCTCGGGGAGTTTGGGCGAGCTTTCCAACCTAAGTCCGATTAGGCCTAGCCTCGGCAGTCTAGCGACCGCCCTGACCGTATCCAGCCTAGCGTCTTCCAAGTTCTAGACTCTCCTTCCGCCAGGTTCCAATGCACTCCAGACTGTCCCTCAGCAGACCCAAGAAAAAATGGATGAGACAGCACCCTGTCCCCGTTTCCATCCAATCATTTGTGCTTTACACTGTTGACAGGAAGGGGACGCCGTTTTTCTTCTCGGAGTAATCTTTCTGCGTTTTGCCTCCCTTGGAGTCCGACACTTTCTCGCATAAAACTGGGCAGAACCAACTTTGTCGCTTGTACAGCTGTACAACGTGCGTTCTACCCTGTCAATTAGCATTCGCTGCATGGTTCAGTTGTCCATATTGTTTTACTAATATCATGTCTTGCTTGGCGTGACATTACACAGCTGCCGAAGCCGTTCATTCGTTTTTGGTTTTTGGTTTTCGGTTTTATCTGATCTTTCTCTCTCTCTCTCTCTTGTTACTTCCGCACCGTTTTCCGAGGTCGGACGACGATCACTGATCACTCAGCCCAACTTGCAACCCTAACACGACGATCTTTCTGGATCTGGGGAAAAGGAATGTATCGATAAGCAAGTGGGCATTGGTTTCTTTTTTTATTTTTGACTTTTGGATATTCAAAAGTCGAGCGCATGAGGATCCCGATTGCGTTGCAGTTGGGGCTGCTGGTGCTTGTCACCTCGTTGGTGGGATTGGCTGTTATTTCGATTGCGACGGTGAGTTTAACCACACGTTGAACAAAATGTCAAAGGCTGATGATTGAATAGTGGGAGAATAATTATAAATTCGTGACGGGTGTCAAGTACGCCAATTCCATAACTGAGTTTTGAATATCGCATTGACTTGAAAATAATAGATCGCAAGGCCTCGTCCTCGCTGCCTCCCTCAAAGCCGGCCAAGTCGCCTCCAACATCGCCCTCATCGAAGCAAACTGCCAAACCGTCACAACCCGCATTCTGATCCAATCCGCGCTACGACGATTCTATCAGGGCAACCAAACAGACGCAAACTGGGTTACGGCCATTAGCGACGTGCAATCCGCTTTGGGATCCGGTGGTTATGTGTCGTTGTATCAGGCCAAGATTTATTCGCGGAATGAGGGCGGAAATCAGGAAGGCTTGTTGAATGTGACGACCAATTCGTTGGCGGAGAATATTGTGTTGCCGTATAGTTACGATAATGGCACGGTGTGTATCCTGCATCCGGAATCTGGTCTGCTTGTGGCTAATTGGTGCAGTCTGTTGTGCTGGGTGACCCCGGTCTGGGATATCCTCCATCCCTCTATCCAAACCTGACATATATTATCGACGACGGCGTGGATCCGACTAATGCGACGAGTGAACACGCGAAGGCGTACGCTTTTCCTGATTTTCCCATCAACGTAACGTCTGCGCTGTTGCTTGGACCGTTGTATGTCAATTCTAGCTTCTCGATGGTTTCGATTACGATGCCGATTATAAATAATACGTCCAACACGGATATTCTGGGATATATGACGTGAGTTCCTTCTATCTTCATTTAATATATGAGCTGACTGGTATAGGGTCATCGCGAGCGCCGAAAGTATACAATCCACTCTTGTCGACAACAATGGACTCGATACCTCCGCTTCAGTTCTACTCATCGGCCCCTCTACGGCCGATAACATGTTCACCGGCGATGCCAGAGCAGCAACACGCACTAGCCCACAGACCAACAAGACCGCGCTTCAAGAAGCTCACGCTCGCTACGTTTTTACGCCGTCGCTTGTATCCGGTTTCGAGGACCGACACAGTGAATACCGCGCTACTCAAACCACGTTCCCACTCGCCAAGTATCCAGCCGTTCTCGATGCACTTCAAACCCCGAGATCGACATATGACAATTCTTCTAGCGATCTCGACACTACGAACGAGCAGGGATATCGTGTTGCCGTGGGTGTAGCCAGGCCACAATCGACGCTGGTAGATTGGGTGCTTGTCATTGAGGAAACACATACACAAGCCTTTGCGCCGGTGTCGCAATTACGAAAGATCATTCTTGCATGTGTCTTTGGTACGGCTGGGTTTATAGCGGTGGCGGTAATTCCATTGGCACATTACAGTGTGACGCCGATCAGGAAACTCAAATCAGCGACGGAGAAATCGATTCACCCTTCACCGTATCATCATCATTGTGGCGATCAGCCTGAGATCAATGGAGGCGCGGTTTTGGAGACACTGAATGCACAAAATGAGAAACAGGGCGGTATATTCGAGGCGTTCTCGAGCATTGTTCATGGTCGATGGGGACGGTCACAAGGCACCGCAAGCGAGGATGGTCGATCAAAGACGTTTAAAGTTCCTGGCAAAGTCAAGGAGTCGAAACACATCGTCACGGACGAGCTGACCGAGTTGACAAGCACATTCAATGAAATGGCGGACGAATTGATGATTCAGTATACCAGACTGGAAGAACGTGTCGCGGAGAGAACACGCGAGCTTGAGATTAGCAAAAAGGCCGCGGAGACAGCTAATGAGAGCAAGACTCTGTTTATTGCGAATATTTCGCACGAATTGAAGACACCGCTTAATGGCATTCTGGGCATGTGTGCTGTTTGTATGGGCGAGGACGACTTGCCGAGGATCAAGAAGTCGCTTAAAGTGGTTTACAAGTCTGGCGACTTGTTACTGCACTTGTTGAACGATTTGTTGACATTCAGCAAAAATGAGATTGACTCTGCGATTCGATTGGATGAGAAGGAGTTTAATCTGGCGGATATTAAGTCGCAAATCTTGACCATCTTCGAGAAGCAAGTTATTGAAAACCATGTCCACTTTACGGTCAAGTTCGTCGGGGCAGCAAC
The DNA here is from genome assembly GCA_022814505.1 of Talaromyces liani. Lineage (NCBI taxonomy): Eukaryota > Fungi > Ascomycota > Eurotiomycetes > Eurotiales > Trichocomaceae > Talaromyces > Talaromyces liani. Next base: position 2,153,640 of record JAKLNL010000001.1, read on the forward strand.
TGCGACAGAAAACATTCTTATCAACGATGAAAGGCATGCACTTACCATGGCTTCGCCACCGACTTCCCATGCCCATGGTCCACCAGGCACGGGCCGGATGAAAGATATGATTCTATGGGGTGATCAGCATCGTATTCTACAGGTGCTCATCAACCTAGTCAGCAACAGTCTCAAATTCACACCGGAAGGTGGCCGCGTCGAAGTTCGAATCAAGTGTTTAGGAGATTACGAAAAACCAGAGGGCAGCACCAAAGTTTCGTTCGACTCCAGGTCTAACTCGCAAATGAGGTCGAGGACACCATCGTTTCAGTCTAGAGATACGCAAATCGGTGGAGGCGTTGCGGGCAGCACTTTTGATCATCACTTTCGCGAACGAGAAGCGCCTATCAATTACCGGACCTTGGCCTTCAGCTTTGAAGTCGAAGATACGGGTCCCGGTATTCCGGCGCATTTGCAGCAGCGAGTTTTTGAGCCGTTTATGCAGGGTGATTTAGGTTTGAATCGGAAATATGGAGGCACAGGTTTGGGTCTGAGTATTTGCTCGCAATTATCTCGTCTTATGGGTGGTACTATCCATCTCGACAGTACAGTGGGCAAGGGGTCGACGTTCAGGGTTGATATCCCGTTGAAGTTCTTGAAAGAGATGGCATCTAGTACACGCAGTTCTAGTACAGCCGGCTCCCGACCGCCCAGTGATATTATCTCTCTTGATGACGCCCCAAATACCCGAACATCAGGCGCCAACAGTCCCGTCGTCAAACCAGTCGAAAGCCAAGATCTGCAACCTCGTTTGGTTGGTTTGAGTCAACCATTCTTTGCAGCCGCGCCCCCTTCATCTCCCCCTATGAATAACACCACCACCACCAACAACACCCCCGCCAATCCTTCCTCCGAGGCAAAGCACCAAGCCCTCAAATCCGCCCTAACCACAGACACCAACACAAGCGCCAAAATCCGCGTCCTCGTCGCTGAAGACAACGCCGTAAACCAAGAAGTCGTCCTGCGCATGCTCAAACTCGAGGATATCTACGACGTCACCGTCGCCAAGGACGGCCAAGAAGCCTACGACACCGTAAAAGCGGCCATGTCGGAGGGCAATAAATTCGATTTGATTTTTATGGATATCCAGATGCCGAACCTTGATGGGCTGGAGAGTACGCGCCTGATACGGCAGATGGGCTATTCCGCGCCCATCGTGGCGCTGAGCGCGTTTGCGGAGGAGAGTAATATCAAGGATTGCATGGAGAGTGGCATGGACATGTTTCTGAGTAAACCGATCCGTCGACCTGCACTCAAACAGGTGTTGAAAAAGTTTGCGACGATTGTGGAGGAGGAGGATGGCGAGGCCTCTTAATCTATCACACTCCTTTTCAGATTTTCTTTTTTTTTCTTTTTCTTTTTCTTTTTTCTTTTTGGTTCATATCACTGCATGGCACTGCGTTTTTCTTTTTGAGTTTGGGATCTGGAATTTATGGGTAAATGCATACGAGGGATGGTGGAGGCGTTTGTGTATGGAGTCTGGGATTGGATTATTGACTGACTGGACTGCGACTATTTCGTCGCATTTGGTGTATTTATTATATTCATTGTATATGACTGCAGTATCGATGTACATAGGTCGCATCAATCATGACCTGGCCATTCTGTCTATATTATATAGTGTTTTTATTTGCAGTACGCTATGTAAGCATGCTTGATGGATCCTCGAGACAGTATAAGTTATGGTCACGGTAGACTCCTGGAAACTGTGAAGAAAACGAGAGAACCTTGGGAGCATAGAATAGGACGCAAAACCCTCTTTCAAATAACATATTCTAAATATAAGTACAGTTACCCGCGATATCCGTGTTTCCCCCTCGATATCATGACGGGCAGTGCCATTCAACCATCTCATCGCCAACTGATCATTCCCATTCCATTGGTAATGCCACTCTCTTCTAAATCTGCATGTTCGAGTCGTTGAAATAGAAATGATTCAATATTCGGTTCCGAAATGGTTCCACTCCTTTTGTTGTATATGATGTATCGCGAATCGCTCGGGAGAATAGAAACTGATAGAATCGCAATTTAGAGAGTCTGCTTCACAAGCGTCGTGATCTTTTCTTCGATTTCTTTATCCGTCAGGCCTGTTGCATCAATCTAATTAGTGCATCCATCACTTCCCTAGCAATTGCGTGATATGTGTACCGGATAGTATTTCCTGCTTCTCCTTTCCAAACTCTATATTTCCATCCACACATTAGTTCACTCCTTCTTTATCCCCCATGATCCCACTTCCAAGAGAGTAGAGGGAGGGGAGACGCACCATATCTCGCAAAAACCCTCGGCTCAGTCCCCGACGCCTCGCGAATCAGAATCGGGACGTAAGGGTTATTCTTCTTCATGGTCGGATATGCGCGGTTCAGGAATGATCTATTAGCCACCCAAATCTAGTCAGTAATTGTGTGGTTGTAGAGTAGAGAGGTTGGTGCTGGGGACGTACCGCGTGGCATCGCTGTGGGATGAGGTCTGGCAGAAGAGGAACCGGAGTTCTTTGAGAGATTTGTTGAAGGCGTATTTTGCGGACATTTTTGCTCTCTCCACTTCACCTGTTGTTGTGTAAAGAATTGGCGTGGAGGAGGTTCAATTGGTTGTCAATCGCAATGGAGCTTCTTCGATGATGTTGAGTGTTGACGAGAGGTTGTCAAAGTGAAGTTCTGCCACTCAACCAATCAGAGAGGCCGTGATTACATCAGCGGGTTTAACGCCGTAGTCTCCGAGGCTCGACCAATCAGATGCAAAACCAAGCTGGGGGGCCGATGCCGGTGAGAATTGGCAGTTTTGGGTCTGCGGACGCCATCGGACTCATTCTCTTCTTACCTTACTCTCTATCAGCAGGACTACAGAAGGGTTGAGGATATTTGAATATTGTCAATCAGATATACAAGGGTTGTATCAATCTCTCCACTCCTTTCAACGACCTCTGAGAGCGGCGAAGTTACCGCCGGAATACCAACCCGTCCGACCATCCCCCGACCTCACCAAATCCCGTCATACTCTTGAAAAGAAACAAACATATCTACAATCAAAATGTCATCCTCTCGTGTTGGTCTACGCTTCCTCGCCAACTCGCGCGCCGCATTCCGTACCTTTCGTCAGAATGTGAGCAACAACAGCAAAGGCTTCCGATTCTCGAGCACGGAGGCCAGCGCCGCTGGCGCTGCAGAGTCACAGAACGCTTTTCAGAGGATGTGGAATAGTCCTGTTGGATTCAAGACTGTTCATTTCTGGTATGTCTATTCTCCGTATCAGCTATTAGGAAGGGATGGTTGAAGGCTAACGGTGACTTGGATAGGGCCCCTGTTATGAAGGTATGAAACTCATCTACCTCTGCAACATGGACATGATTCTAATATTCGATATGATAGTGGTCCCTCGTCATCGCAGGCATCTCCGACCTCGCGCGTCCCGCCGAAAAGCTCTCCCTAACCCAAAACCTCGCTCTCGTCGCAACAGGCACAATCTGGACCCGATGGTGTTTCGTCATTACCCCCAAGAACATGCTGTACGTCCCGTTCCCCTCCCTTCTATTCATTTTCTCTGGGGTTATGCGTTATGCTGACTGCGGAAGCCTTGCTGCCGTCAACTTCTTCCTCGCCTGCACCGGTGCCGCACAATTGACCAGAATATTCCTCTGGCGTCGAAGCCAGGAGGGCTCCGCAAAGGAGGCTGTCAAGGATATGGCTGCTGATACCGTTGGAAGCGCAAAGCTCGTTACTGATAGTGCAAAGGGGGCTGTCAAGGCTGCTGAAGAGAAGGTCAAGTCTTCTTAATTTCTGTCGTTTTATAGATTCGAAATTCGAGATAAAGACGGGAAGAGGGTTGATGTGTCTTCTATACCTAGGTAATATAAAGGTGACCGTTATAGGAATTTATATCTTCCTTATATTGAATGTTTAGTAAGTATGCATGACTAAAACTAGGTTCAAACAACCAGCATAGCATTTACATCCAAGGACGATTTTCAACGGCAACAAAAGAATGTGTGATCAAACCAACATTGAACCATCATCCGAATCCTCTCGGAGCATATCGCCGTCCTCATCAGATCCACGCTCCGAAGCTTGCGCATTCTCATTGCCATGTATAAGTGCCGGCACTCCATGAACAACCTCAAACCCCTTACGCACTCTTTCAAGTAGATCCGGCATCGCATCTGCCATCATACAAAGAACAATCTTATCAAGCATGATGTGCTGCTGAACAGGCGTGACGAGCGTGGTCTCCGTGCAGACACTACTAGCAGCAGTATCAGAAGTACTTCCATCTCCGTCTTCTTCGCCATCTTCTTCGCAATCGTCCTCGCCATCCTCTTCGCCATAATCGTCGTCTACAGCTGCCCTCGAACCAATCAACTCCAAATCCGCAGCCCTCATCAGCATCACCTGCTTCGTATAAACATGCATCCAATATGTCTCCTTCTCAATGGCCTCTGTGAAGCGCGTGTGTCGCTCCAACGTCTGCCACAGCTGACGAACTTCACTCGCTCTCTCGGACAGCATTTGTTCTTGCGCATTCACTCGCCCCAAAGACTCGGAATACCATGTCCCCAGTCGAAAGATATCGCGTTGCATAACATCGATTGTCTCCTGTTGAGATCGAATCTTTCGTGCCTGCGCGCTTATGGTGCGTGCTTGGGCGGACACGATGTGGTGGGTGTTATTGATGACAGAAGTTTGATTGTTGATGTGCCGGGTCAAGGTTCGGAGTTCGTCGCAGATGTGGTTTGTGGTCGTGACCAGCCGGTCTGTCTTTTCGAGGAGGCGGTCATGGTATTTTATGATTTTTCGGTCGAGATCCAAGAGACGCTCTTCGAGGCCTTGGAGGTGGTTATGGTCGATTGTGGAAAGGTTGGAGGGGATGTCCTTGGAGAGCATGGTGTCCATGGAGTATAATGATGCTGGTTCTTGTGATATTCTGGGTAGTAGGTTTCCAAGGTTGTATGTGAAGATGGTAGAGGTCTAATGTGCATACAGGTCCAAGTGGTAATGGTTATGGTGATATTCATGTGAAATAAGTGAGTCATAACCGGGATATATAGGAAAGAAGTCTTGTGTGAACAAAGAAGGCTTTCATGTGTGTTGGTGAAGATGAGATGAGTTGAGGGCTTCATTTGCACATGTGTGGTATCCAGGAAGGAGCATGGGTGCTTCCCTTTGTGGAAGGAATCATTGGGACAGGACTCGATTAGGATTATCACCCTACTAAAACATCCTGCTAAAACATGTATATGAACAGAACTCCTCAAATCATTCGCTTGCTTCAACAACTGTCTACATGATCATCATATGATATCAGCCCCTTCCAAGATTTGAACCAATGCGATAGGAAAGATCAGATATACTGCCAAGCAGGAATATCCCCCGTAAACGCAGGCGCCGCAGCATCAAATCCTAAACAATCCCCAACATTACCCGTAGGCACCGTCGCAGTCGGAAACGCGGCAAAGATCTGCCACTTGGTCGGATTGGCAGCATCGTCGGGACAAGCCATGAAGCCCGTAGCACCGAAAGCGCTGGTTGAGTAGGTACCGAATGATGTACCCGGGGTGAATGTGAATGGTCCTAGGGCAGAGCCCGCGGGAATGTTGGCGGAATGAGCCTGGGTGAAGGCGAGGGCGCCGGAGGGGTCGACGTAGACTTGTTGGCCGCCTGGGACTTCGACGTCCTTTATATACGTTAGCGTAGCAACTGACTTTAGGGTAAGAGGTAACATACCAAGGCATTGGGATTGGCCCAAACGGTTTCCGTGCCAGGAGGGCATGGATTGACCTCAGAGGGACAGAAAGTAGCCGTCGGAACACCAATCCAGAATTTTTGACCGGCAGCGTTGATGGATTGGAGGTGGATAGGAGATCCAGAGCGGAGAGCAACTACACCGAATGGTCCTGTAGAGCCATCACGTTTCTGCGAGGCCGGGAGTGCCATTGCACATGCAGCCAGGACGGCAGGGGTGACGATCGAAGTGAACTTCATATTGACGAGGATGACTTTCGCAATTGACTTTATAATAACCTGGAAGCAATGTTGAGCAAGAAAAGCGCTGTTTGAGAGCAATTGACTTTGCGGAAAAGAAGACGTTCTTATAGACGAATTGATTGTTGGTGTTGATGCGATAATGACCAGCAGACTGTGAGGGAATTAGGGCTTTTTATACACCACAACACAGTGACCCGCCTTGAGAGCATCACGCAGCATCATTCATTCCACAGACACTTAGATTCTTGGGCTGTGTAATACGACTTCTTCAACCAGAATAGGGAACTGCTCTTGTCGAAATCATAAGTGAGACATCCATGGATACAGTGACGCAAGAGGATAACAACGCACTCGATCAGCGACTGCCAAGGGAAAGACATTCATTTTCGTTTAGTCAACTGAGACTGTACGTATATACTATATATATGCTTATTATGCTAAGAACCAAAAGTTAAGAAAGGATCAAGAAGAAAAGCGGAGCATCCAATGATTGCAAAGAATGAAAAACATCGCGCTGGCGATCACTCCACTGATCCATATTTCTAAGACATTTTGACTACGGACTTCCAGTTGCGGCTCATTCTCAATATCGGGCTTATAAATTTACTGAAATGAAATAGCCGTTTGCCGAGGATGCGGTGGATGCAACCTGATCTCTACCTAGGTAAGATTTGTCTCTTGACACCGTGCCTGATGGTTTATTGTATGGAAATTTCCTATTCGGGATGGGGCCCTAGAATCTCCATTGGGATGGGACAGTGCTTGAGATGCGGAGACTACACATCATGATGGAGTCACTAATAGCGAAGTTTGAAGGATTTATTTTCGTGTTTGTGGAACATTGAAAGATTACAAATCTTATGAATGAAAGAAATAGATGTGTGTCGTTCGCCACTGTATAACCCGAGTATGAAGCAAACGATACGTATATCAAACTTCAATGTTGCAATAAATTGATCTGATCAAACACTGAATAAAGCTAAGCTAAACATGCCACTATTTAATACGTGCGTAGCACCAACTATGTACCTAGGTACTTACAATGGGGAAGAATAGCGGTATACAGCAAGGACTCTCAGGAATGTACGTGAAACCAGCCATTTCCCAGTCAAAAGTTCCAGTCGGAATTGGCCGACTACGTACGTACTTCCCGTCTCCACGTGTTCATCATTTTTAAGACACTGTTTCTATTTTCATTTCTGTCTTCTCCTTGATTTCTGCATGGGTGTAGATGTTTCGGCTGTTCGGATCAGATTAACCGCATGAGCAATTGGCATCATGCAGGTGGGATCATCAAGTTCATATCTGATCAGGTACTACATACCTGGTCACCGAATTCAAGTAGCCATGCATTTCCCGGCCCGATCATTCGTCAAAGTTGCATTCATCTCATATGTTCATCTCCAATCTCCCAGGTCCGGGCTGGAAGCTGTGTGGGAGTCAAGAGTATGAGATTCGTAACCATATTATACATTTTGATATAAAATACACAGATCAGAGGATAAGATTCCTTCTGATACCTCCACCTCCAAGTATCATCATCCAAGACACCATTGTGAGAGTTAATTATATCACTTCTCCCCCTGCAACTCCCTCCGCATCTCCTCCCGCTGTATCCGCTCTTCCTCCTTCGATCTCGTCGACGCTGAGGCCGTAGATGTCGAAGGTACTTGTCCTTTCAATCTCGCGGCTTCTTCCTCTTTGACGGCGAACCAGACTATATCAATCAAACACTAATCAGCACTTCTACCCTTCCCTCTCTCCCTATGACCAGTGTAGAAGGGGGGGGATGGGGACGTACTCGATTTATCAGACTTTGACCACTCCTTGAGCTTATTCACATACTCATTATACTCCTTCTCCTGACGATCGCGGTTCTCGAGCGCTGCCTTTTTGATGTCGGGGCTATATCTCTGTTTGTCGTATCTCAGTATCCGTCCGGCTTGCTTGATCAGAAGCTTGAGCTTACGCTGAATAATTCCTCGTCTGTAGGTCGGATTGATTGGACGAATAGTGGTCCTCCCACGGCGACGATGGCGCCTCTGCAGAAATATTGCCGCGTGATCAGTAAATGTCTCTTTTATTTCTTGTTTGTAAGCTGCTGCTGCTGCTGGTCGCGGCGGAACTTACACCGTGAGCATCTTGAGCCACTTTCCTGTGGACATTTTGTTAAAGTGGTTGCCGGATTGCTCCGCTTCAATTTATGTCTTTCTGAATATGTAATCGCTTTCTGGATTCAATTGACTCGGACAGTCCTGCTGTTCTAGTTGTGAAATGAGCAATTGATTTTTCAAGGTCTGGCCGACGATGTCATTCCCGCGCGGAGAGGAATGGCTAAACAGCCACATCTCCGGGATTTGGAGGACCCGTGGCGCAGTACCCCTATCGTATGTGGCTGGGCAGCAGGTCAACCCATCAACATCTAATGAACACAACCATGTATTGTTCGAATTCTATCCTGGTGAATATGTTACATGGAGACTATATATCACAGAATTACGCGTCACGGCCTATGTACTCCAAAACAATCCGATAATCATAAAGCATCATCCCGTCAGACGAGGTCTGGCAGGTATATTTCGTTCATCCATTAGTCGTTCAATATCATTAAATGAAACCGGCTTAGTGAGAAACACATTAATGCCTGCCGTATACGCTTTGGCGATATGTTCACTCGATCCCAGACCGGTGAGTGCAATGATTGTAGCGGGATGTGTCGTGCCTCGATTTCGTTCGATAGATCGGATAGCCTGGGTTGCATCGAAGCCATCCATCACAGGCATACTCATGTCTATAAAAAGGATTAGCAAGATATAAATTATTGCTTAGACAACTTGACCTACCCATAAAGATATAATGATAGCCCTCTGTCGTCTTCTGTACTCGCTCCACGGCAACCTTCCCATTGATGGCGGTGTGCAGTACCTGGGGCGACTTTCGGTTCACGAATTTCTTGAGGAGGGCCATATTTATAGGGTTGTCTTCCACCAGAAGGATTCGGATGTCGGTCTCTGAGGTTTCCTTCCCAGCTACATCCGATTCTCCTGCGGTCTTTGGGGCATCTGTCAGAGTCGCGGGATCTGACTTGGAAACACTTGGCTTGACTGTATCAGAGCTGTGTGGTGCACGTATTCTGGCGGCAGGCTGAGTGTTCGGCTGCTGTAGGACTACCTGCGAAAGATCTCGTGATAGCTTATTCAATGTAGAGGTTGTCTCCCGATTCACATTTTCAATAGCTTCCATGAGTGTCCGCGCTAGTCGGTAAGGACCACATGGAAGAGTTATCTGTATCAATCCTGTTGGTAAGCCCGATGCTCCAGCTCTAATTGAGTGGAGTCCGGGCCCTCTTTGACACAAGACAAGAACAAAAGACTGATCCAAAGTCCTGGGTAGTGTTTCCAAGTCACTTTCCTTTACCAAGATCAAATCGCTTCGGACGGTAGAGTCCCAGCTCTGTAGTCGAAGTCCGAACCACTCTGTTAAGTAATCTCGGATAATATGAAGCGAGGAAGGATCATGGCTTCCGTCATCTCTATGCGGTAGCAAACTCAGGCTTTTCCATCTCATCTCCGTCTTTAGTTTTTCGACCACATCGGTTGTTCCACGGGGCGAAAAATTGCTGGGAAAAGAAGGTGGACTTGGAGTATCATGATTTTGTGGACGCGCAAGTGGCAAGATTATTTTGACCACAGTGCCTAAGCCAACCTGGCTCTTGATCTTGATGGTACCATTGAGTGACCGAAGGATGCTGCGAACAAGAGAAAGGCCAAGTCCAGTTCCCGGTGATAAAGAGTCTTCCTGGGAGAATGGGGTGAAGATATGGGTATGAAGGTATTCGTTTGAGATTCCTTTTCCTGTGTCGGAGACTGTCAACACGAGTGCTTCAGATGCTGAGCTATTAGGTGATGTCGTAGAATCTGGGCTAGCGCTTTTCTTTTGAAGATCTACCCGCACAGACACAAGGCCCTCTCGGGTGTACTTGAGCGCGTTTCCAAAGACATTCATAACAATACGCCGGAGAGCACCCGCTTCTATCATAAACTCCCAATCATGTGCTGTAACGTCGATTAACACGTCGACTGGACTAGTATTGTTCCCATCTGAAGGCCCATCGTGCTCTTCGGCGGGTTCCAATCGCCATGCCCCGGACGCTAAGTTGGTAGAGAAGATGTGTCCCGAGTAGACACTCTCAATCACATCCTCAACAACCGCCGCAACGTGGATAACCCTAAGTATCCTGAGTGACTCAGATCGGGATTTTTCGTTGCGCTCACGGTCAGCACGTAGTCGAGACGAATGTAGCTGTCGCTTCATATCAAGAGAATTGATTTTGGAGTAATCAAGGATCTGCTCAAACGTATCCAAAAGGGTTTGACCACAGGCGCGAACTGTATCCAGCAGGCTCTTTGCAAATTCGGACTCAACATGCTCCGATAAAAAGTCTGTAGCCGCTAAAATTCCATGTAAAGGACTTCGTAATTCGTGCCTTAATTAGTACAGTTAGTTATTGTCTTACGAAGAGATCCCGAGATGTGAATCCTGACTTACGAAATACTACTAATGAAATCACCCTTTTTCCTGTCAGATTCCTGACTCTGCGCGCGACTATGCTCCACCATCATAGACGAGCCAAATCCAAAGACACCACCGAGTTCGACATGCGCACTGAAAACGCGCGTCTCTACGGCACTCCATCCAAAACATCCCCCGAACCATCGAGAGTTGAAAGAATCCCAAAGAGGCGCAAAAACGATTCGGGTCGCATGCGGAAAGTACTTCCTAAGTGTTTGCAGATCCTTTTCGCGCAAAGTCCCGAACGACCGAGGATGTACGGACTGTTGGGACCGTGTGGTTGAGCTTGAAACAGCAATTTCACTTCCAGAGCTTACTGCATCCTCGTCCGAGGAAAAAGCTGTTCCATCCTGATAAAAGTACCAAAGGCCACCACGTGGATAACGGCGTACCATTCGGCGTACAAAATGTAGATCCATTTGGGGCGCAATATGCGAAGAGTCTTCGAAAGGGGATCCTTTCGCGGCCAAGGCACAAACACTTGCTGATTTGCGCTCTTTTTCCCAGTCCAAATCATCCAGCGAGTCCAATTCTGGGTGCTCACTGGAGTCAAATATGACAATGCCACCATCCTGGCCCAAATCCAAGCTCTCCCTCATAAGGTTTGCAGCGCGTTGAAAGGTCGAACGCGTCTTATTTGCTCTGCGCTTAGCAGATGGCACGACAGACACTTCAGGTTTCGTCGACTTGGGACTATGAGAAGGCTCGAGCATATTTTCAGTAACGTCGGCATTGTGCCCTGGGCTCGCGGATCGCAGTGAGGAGGTGTCACTCGTTGCGTGAAGATCAAAATTGTGACCTTCCTGATTTGGCGATTCCTGTTGACTAGACGTACAGGATGAAGCCCGGTCAGATGGGCTGTCATGTTTAAATGTAGTTACCGGAGAATCTTCGCTATCGTCTCCTTGAACGAATGAATTGAGTCCCGAAAGCACTTTGGCTAAACGATGACTTTCGAGTGACTGTCGTGATGTTTCGAGGTACTCCATGACCGCATCCGCTATAGCGCCCAACGTTTCGATATGCGAGGGAGTTAACGTTATGTCAGGGCGGGGGTCAATCACGTAGAGACTGCCGATAGTGATTCCATTGGACGTCGTCAGGGGAGTTCCGGCGTAATAGCGAAAGTAGGGAGGTCCACAGACGCATGGTATGTTATTATAGACTGGATGTTGGCGTAGGTCTCTAACGACAAACAATGGGTATCTGTCTTCTGGTGTGGGCTTCAACGTAATTGTTTTCTATGGGGGTATCAGCAATGACAACGACAAACCATCAGACCCTCGCTCTTTAGCAAACCCAGAACCGCTGCTTACCTCGCAAAGAGTTCCGGCCACAGGACCGTGGGAACAGCCCATCCATAGCCCATCGCCATCATCCTTGTACACATCATTGTTCCCTAAGTTCAGTGATTTGGACGCTTCGGCTACCACATAGAGTGTTTCTCGATCGATCAAACTGAATCACGGTTTAGCCGCCGAGGAAGATCAGAAAAACGAAAGCAAATAAATCAGAATCAAGTCATGTTCGTTGCTGCGGACCGGACCACGTGGTAGATATTCTCTTTAGAAAGCCAAAGACAAAGCTCTGTCTACAGTGGACGATCGAAAAAACGGCAATGTTTGCTCGGAGCGGACTATATACCTGATGATAGCGCGTTGCACACCTAATTTGATGGCGGCCAGTTGCGTCAGCGCAGTCAGAACCAGATTCGGGCTTGCTTTCCTGGAGCTCGAGGAGGGGTCGGTCAATCCAGCTGCGCGATGGCCAGAGGGAAGCAGAGCCGGATTGTCAGGTTGGAAATAGTGGAATAACTCTCGTGCGCGACGATCGTCCTCATACGTTGTTGTATGATAGACAGATGGCGGTCCCATGCTGTCCTTCCATCTAGACTTGATCGTCTCGTCTCTCTCTGCGTCAGTTGTATATTCTTTGTCCTTATCTTCTTTTTTAGACGCTGGCTGTCAACCCTGCAAACACGTCGCTAGTCACTTGCTGCGTATGAGCTCCTGTACCGAGAGAATGACCCCAAGAATCGAAGCGAATATGTACAGGATATAATTTTCATTGAGTGGGCAGGAGCCACTTAAGCCTGGATGCCAGACGTCATTTCATGAATCTGGTACGCAAGTAATACGGTAAGTTTGACCGTTACACGGCGATCATGCGGGAAATCCTTCCAGCTTTCGGTATTGAAGCGTCTTATCGATACATGTGGTAAAATTGTGTAAATGTTCCAACCATAAATTACAGCTAACCAGCCTCGGAGTGGGTCCTACATACAAATGGGCCAATGACAGTAGAATTTACCAGATTATGCTCGGTAAATACGAGTATCATCTCCCCGTATTTTACCAGGAACCAAACTTCGAAATCAAAATCATTTCAAGCGCCAGACGAGAGAGAGAGAATACGAGCCGACACTTCTCCTTCTTTCTCCTCGTGAGTCTGAGTCTATAAGAAGCCGCCGGACTCAGCTCGATATTTCAACAATCTGACACTTCTGTCAGACCCGGCATATGCGACCGACAGCCTTTATGATTTAGCGACGCCGTTTCATCTATCTATATCCTTGTCACTCGGATCTGGGGTCAGTTTGGGCTTTGAGTGCCCGACATTGAGCAACTCCCGTACCCCTCTGCATGAAGCACTATCAATACGAAATCCCACGACAGTCATTCGTTCTTTATGGTCTTCTTTCTGGAAAGGTTCGTCGTCTTTAAAATAATTCATTCTTCATGTCATACCTCGTGCCCGCGAGACCACTTGCGGTTCGTGTGACACGCAGCGGTGTCGCAGCACCCCTGGCTGTATATTCAACAGCATTGATATGGCTGACCCCCGTTTCATCCCTCGTCTACCCAGGCTTGGCTAACTCTACTCCGTGATAGTTGGCTTGATATATCTTAGATCCGCAATATCTCTACATTTAACGGCCTCTGCATCACCGTGAATCGACACACTCGTTTGTTCTTTAAATCATACTACTTTCCGAGCGCAACAGTATTCGATGAATTACCACGGACGAGCAAAGAACGGCGGTAACAAGAAAACAACAGTGCATTAATTATTTCACAACTAGCGACATGGCATACCCCCAACAACGAATGCCTCCACCCAGAGGTCCGCCCTCCGCACCAGGCTCCCGATCGCAAGCACCCGGAGGTTATGGTCAAGGTGGACCTGGATTTGATGGATTCGGCGGAGGAGGTCCTGATTATGGCGGCGGCGGACCACGTCCAGGACAATCGAGATCACGCCCACCACCTTCTCGTGGAGGGTATGGCGGACCTGGTGGCCCACCACCTGGATCCGCAAGCCGATCGCGAGGAGGAGGAGGATATGGAAGAGCACCCCCTCCAGGCGTAGGTCCTCCAGGCGCTGGAAGAGGCCCGCCTCCTGGTAGTCGCGGACCACCACCTCGAGGTGCTCCTATGGGTCGACCTCCGCCTCAACGCAGACCACCTCCAGGTGATCCATATGGATATCCACCGAACGGTCCCCCGTCGCAACGTAGAGGATCAGATGAGCAGGGCCTGGCACGGCAAATGGGCGATATGAGCATTGCCTCACCTCCGACTCGACCGCATACGTCAAATTCGTCTCGCGCGCCTAGAGTACCACCTGGGGACCCCTACTATTCAGATCCGAGTCAACCGGATGGCGATTATGGCTTCGCCCCTCCTCAGCGATCATATACAATGGGAAACGCACCTCAACCTATCAAAATACCCCAAAGGAGCATGACCACACCGAACTCCAGCTCACCATATACCCCTCCTTTACGATCGCCAAAATATCCCGGTCAGAGCACATATGAGCCTCCTACAGATTATGCAGAACCAGAACCCGTTGCAGCAGGCAATCTGCTAGGACCCAATTCGTCACGTGGGGACGAGCTGAAATACAAAACCTTTAGTACCTACGTACATCACAATGTTTTCGCGGACTATTTTGCAGAACAAGACGAGGAAGAGGGAGGAGAAGGACGAGAAGCGGGAGCAGGGGCGATTAAAGAAGAGGACGACGACGAGCTAGATATGCCAAACTTTGATGCCATGCCAGCCTCTGAGCCTGTGCACCGCCGCAACGAAAGTTTTGAGCATTCATTGTCCTCGGAGAAGAAGCCAGGGGTTGCATACGCACCCTACAAACCCACAGCACCAACAGAACATACAAATCAGTTCGCAGATGCCGGCTTCCAATTTGACTTGCCCGGCGATGGCATGCATAATGGTTATGGCAATTTCGACGGCTCGCACAGGACTCCATCGATGGGATCGTATAACGCACACTCTATCGGCAGTCCAGAATCCCAAAATCCGGACGCTCTGCCTATTCATCCATCGCCATATCGCGCCGGTTTGGATCTAGCGCCTGGAGATCGACCGGCACCAGTTCGACAGTATGGCGGGCCGCCTCCACAAAATGATGCGCCACAACCAGGACCGTCTGCGCCTCCTCCAGCTGGCCCTACCGGCCGGCCAACATCTCCACCCATCACTCAGACTGAGCTGGAAAGACTCCAGCTAATTGTTCGGCGCAACCCTGACGATTACAAGACTGCACTGAAACTTGCAAAGAAGTACGTTGAAGCTTCGACGCAGCTGATCGGTGATGAAGGCAGGGTCGATCCGAAGACTCGCGCTAGGAATAAGGATAAATTTATTCATGATGCGTATAAGATCGTGAAGAGATTAGTCAATGATGCTTTTCCAGACGCCATGTTCTACATGGCAGATAGTTATGGACATGGAGGATTAGGACTCCAAGCTGATCCAAAGGAGGCATTCCAACTATATCAGTCAGCTGCCAAGGCCGGGCATGCCGAATCGGCTTATCGAACGGCTGTCTGCTGCGAACTCGGTCAAGAAGAAGGTGGTGGCACGAGAAGAGATGCTTTGAAAGCGGTACAATGGTATCGACGTGCAGCAGCACTTGGTAACACACCGGCGATGTACAAAATGGGAATTATTCTGCTGAAGGGGTTGCTTGGACAACAAAAGAACCCTCGTGAAGCCGTGACGTGGCTGAAACGTGCAGCTGATGGAGCAGATGAAGAAAATCCGCATGCTTTGCACGAATTAGGTCTCATGTACGAGAGCACAGCTCCATCGGATTTCATCATTCGAGATGAAGCCTATGCTCGGGAACTTTTCACGCAAGCCGCCGAACTAGGCTACAAGTTCTCCCAATACCGCCTAGGCGCGGCATATGAGCAGGGCCTCATGGGATTGCCTATTGACGCACGCATGAGTATTATTTGGTATACCCGCGCCGCAGCTCAGGGTGAACATCAATCCGAACTCGCACTGAGTGGATGGTACCTGACCGGTGCCGACGGCATCCTCCAACAAAGCGACACCGAAGCCTATTTATGGGCTCGCAAAGCTGCAGCTGCAGGACTAGCGAAGGCCGAGTACGCAATGGGATATTTTACCGAAGTCGGAATTGGCGTTCCATCAAATCTCGAGGATGCGCAGCGGTGGTATTGGCGAGCTGCTTGTATGTCCCCACTTCGTCTTTTTTTCTCTTACTGTCAACCTAACAATATCCAGCGCAAAACTTCAACAAAGCCCGCGAACGCCTCGAAGAACTCAAAAAGGGAAGTGGCCGTATGCAAAAGACGCGCGTGTCCCGATCGGCCGTTGCGCAACAACAGCAGCAGGGTGGTGATTGTATTGTTATGTAGATTATTATTACTTTGGATACATTTTTTGACTCTGCTGAGTGATGTCTTTTTTTCTCTTGTCTTTATGATTCTAGTTTTATTCCCAATATTCTTATTACTGCTTATATTTATGATAGCTCCGCATGGTTCACGCTCTCAAGAACTTTTCTTCCCCTTTTTTTTCTCTTGGGTGCCAGGTTGAGCATTGGAGCAAGCGCATTTCGATAGTTGTGTTATCTGGAAATGACATTGGACTTTTCCATACCAGTGCCTTGGTACTCCCTACAGGTACCTTAGCAGAGCTGCGCCGCATAGCTATGGTGTTTAGAGTCGGATTTGGACTCATCCTGGTAAATGTTTAGCCAGATCGGTCTGTCTAACCATATCTTTACCCCGCTAGATATCTAGACTGGGCTAAACCGACTGACTTATACTCAAACCAGAACTATCTCTACTCTTTTTATCATTGTCCACTCGAAACCCGCTCTGTTGCGGCTCGGATCTGGCGGCTTTCCTGGTCGAGTATGCACTAAGGTGACTAGTTGGTCCACAGAGCTTGTCTGCTTTTAGCCCTTTAGCGCTTGGTTGGAGGGTTCCAACTTAGTACATTACTACATGAATCAAACTTGCTAAGGTACTGGCCAATGGTGAACATCATCACAAGCCACCAACTTTGGAAGGTCCCCTCTTTTGAGTCCTAATTTGTAGGGGAAGGGACGCATTTATTTGCGTGGAGGAGCCTAAAGGGCGTTTAGGTATAAATAGGGGCTGGTCGTCGCCATGATGAAGAAATATTTCTTTGAAGACTCTGAGCCATTTTTGCCCTTTTTACACACTCAATAACAATTATACAGCCATACCATCAACATGCGCACCTCCCTCATCCTCGGCGCAGCCTTAACTGCTATCAGCGTCCAAGCCGACTCCTCCAGCACAATAATCGGCTTCTTTGCACCCAACTGGGACGTCAACGTCCCTGAATACGGCGGCTACACCAGCACCGCCGCCAGTCTCGCAGCCATCAACACCAACGCCGCAACCTACCACGTCGGCTGCGTCAGCGGAGCACCCAAGACAGACTGCGACTACCCCAGTTCCTGGACCATCGTGCAAGGACCCGCAACCGTGAGCGTAACAGCCGTTTACATCGCGTCCACATCCGGCAGCGCGACTAGCTACGATTTAACGGTTACGGAGTCGTATGAATGTAGTCTTAAATCGTCCACGCAGTCCGCAAGTTGTACGATGAGTGTGGGTATAACGGGATCCGTGGATGGGGCGAAATATACTTCTTCGACTTCGACGAGTGCGACGTATACGACTGCTCCCTTGTCGGCTGCGTATGACCAGTTGACGGTTACGGCCGGGTTGAGTTCGTTGACTGCTACTGCCACGGGGTCGACGAAGACGGGTGGTGCGGTTGCTGCGACAGGTGTTGTGGGCTCGATGATTACGGCTGCGCCGGTGGTTGCTGCTGCGGTTGCTGCTATGCTGTGATTGTGTTGAGTTTTTCGTTGTGAAACTACGTTTAGCAAAAAAAGGAAAATCCTCGTTAATCGAAATCTTTGCGCTTCTCAGCACTTATGTGCAGTCCCTCCAATGCAAATCTAGACATGAAATAGATGTATTCACACCAACATAAGGTAAGTAGGTACATGCAACTCTCAGTATATGCACGAAATATTGAAACATACATTAACCCAAGATTCGCAAAACGCTTGACAATGCTCACCAGGCCGTAGCCTTCTATTCCAAGCAACTTCCCTTGCTATCGCGTTCTAAAGCTTTGCCCGTTGGGCTCTTTCTGAGGTTCGTAGGGCAGCGAGGGAGTCTTCAATCACCTTTGCAACTGCAATGCATTTCTCCTCTTGTAATTTCGGAGTAATGACCTGAACGCCAACAGGGGCTCCGTGGACGAGGTCGATGTCATCTATTCAGAGTTAGAAAAACCCGCATCACACTGATGGGACATAGAGCTTACACTGCTGATGATTAAACTCATCGCTCTTGTTCCTTGGTTGATGCATCATCCATTCCTTATCCACACTGGGATCATCCTTGGTCCGGTCTGCCTTGGTTACCGGAACGGCCAGAGCCGGGTAGTCTAATAAGTTCCAGATTGAGGTGTATCCCACATATTGATGGCTCTTTATCCAAGTTTGGGGCTTGTATCCCACCCAAGGTGTAATGGGCATGATGAGAGCGTCGAGACTGGCGGATGTCCATCGTTGAAGGTATTGCGTTTCATAGGTGTATTTATCGGAGATTAGCTGTTTTTGTTAGATCTTCTTCTTTGAGTGGAAAGGGTTCGAACACTTGCTTGATGCGTTTGTGATGTAGTCAGAATATTGTGAGGCTTTCCAACGAGCATGCCTTCAATCAACGGCTCACCACTCAGCTCACACAGCCGGCGACACGCTTCGCCGCCATCGGAGAGGATAGCTTTCTCCCAGAGCTGGTATGCATGAGCGTGGCTCGAAGCGTCCCATTCAAAGACTGATATGTGTCAGCTTATGTCAATGTATATTCGTATCAAAGAATTGACAAACCTTCATGACCTGCCTCTCGCAAGGCCTGTGCTACCTCCTCTATTGCTCTCGCAACGGGCGGCTGCACTTTCACAACGCCATCATCAACAATATACCCGATTCGCAGCTGTTTCGTGGTCGTGCAGAGTTCCGTTCGCCATGGAATTGGTGTGACTTGGTGGTCAATCTCCCACGGCCTTGCCGCCGGCAAAGCTTCCATGTATTTTTCCACCGTTGACAAACTCATTGCCATTGGACCTGCCACTGAACGAACGATATCTTGTCGGAGACTAAATCGAGCCGTCGGATAAGCAACCTACCCCGAAATTAGAAAGATTCACAACTTACCCGCTCCGCTCATACGGGTGCCTGCCCGTACTAGGCGAAAGACCATACATCCCACATAAATTGGCTGGAATCCGGATCGAACCGCCCACATCGGTGCCTATACCTAGGATACTACCCCGGGCACTCACAAGAGATCCTTCACCTCCCGAGCTGCCACCGGAAATGAGATTTCGGTTGAGCGCAGATACGGATTGGCCAAAGACGTGGTTAAAAGAGTCGGACATCTGCTCACACCAATTAGCTGTCATCTTACGTACGTAAATAGTTGAGAACTACGCACCATCATTGATTGTGGTACATTGGTTTTGACATATAAAACCGCACCAAGTCGGCGAAGTGTTGCCGCCGCGTTTCCATCCTCCGCCGCCGGCTTATCCGTGAGGCCTACCCAGCCTATATCAAGATGTCAGTACTATTTGAAATTGTCCTGGCTCTGAATTGACCAACCAATGCACGAGTCTACTCCTTTTACATGGAAAAGGTCTTTGATCGAGACCGGCAGACCGTGTAAAGGGCCTATTAATTCTCCGGTTTGCTCAAGATAATCGTCCAATTGCCTAGCTCGCTCAAATGCGTCTTCCAAAAATATCTCTGTGCAACAATTCGTCAACTGGTGAGCCAGCATTGCTCGTTTCGCAAAGGCTTTGGTGACCTCGAGAGATGATAATTGGCGACTGGCCAATTTGTGCAGGAGAACATTGACATCGGAGGTCTCCGTGATACCCAGTTCCCGCGATGATAACAAATTGCTTTTTCGAATGTACTCCAACGCATCGGCGACCTCGTCAACCGGTGGGATGGAAGGCAGACGCCATTCCGCGGGAATCAGCAGTGCCTGTACTGACCGTTTGATACGGGCGCGCTCTTGATATGTGATGGGGGTTATTGTCGATATCATTGTAGTAGACATGTCGTGTGGTGATGGATTCTAAAGATGTACGCCCTAGAAGGGCTAAAAGGAGCCAGGCGTGCCATTAAATATATAGCTTGCAACTTGCAAGACGAACAAGAGGATCCATGGTGGGTCAAGAGATAGGAAGATTAATAATAATAATAAACAACGACGGCGATGATATCAACGCCAAAGAAGGGGCGAGCCATCTTTGTTTATCATGAAGTTTAATCAAAGCAGGCGCAAGCTCGGGCATGGGGATGGCCTTTTTGTCCAGGGAGCAGTGAGCATAAGGAAAGGAAGAAGAAAAACCATCGCGAGATAGAGAGGCGCTCGACGGGAAAGGAGCCAATCAGGTGACACAGCCCGCGAGGAAGGAGCGACTGTAGATTGCCTTCCTGAGTTGGCAAGCAAGGAAGGGGCGCGCGTTCCGTAAGATATTCGCTGAAAGGTCGAAACCCCCAATAAGATCAGCCTCCCATCTCCCACTCATCCTTCACCTCGATCAAACCCAGAAAGACTCCGCGAACTACTCATGCACCGTCGTCCAGAGAGAGTCTAGTTCTGCTGCTTGCGTCTGCTAACTACTGGTCCGTTTTAGCAGCTTACTCTTCGGGATGCTACTGCGCCGCACTACGGCAATCGCTAAAAACAAAGCAATGTATTATCGTGCCTGCTGGCTAACTAACTATGGACATGCGGATATCAAAGGTATGTATGTGCCCTATATATATATGCCAATTACTATTATCCAATTCGTATACTCATAAAGTTCGTCGTTCATGCCAGTCCCTCTGCGCGCCATTTCGCCTCACACTTGGCTTGTCCGTCGGGGTATCGTGGGAAATCGGATGCACGGCAGTTGCGCCAATAAGTCCGCACAATCTCGCATTGTCGAGGATGCGTCGCATGCATGCCAGCCAGGTAGGCTGTCGCTGCCAGGTGAATATAAATCCCGGAAGTGGGCGGCATGCTGGCAATCACTCTGCATGCTTGATCGACTGCAGTCGACAGGGCTTTGCGTCGCGACAATGACCCTGTGTCGCCGATCCGACTGATAATCGCTATGGCAGCTGTGCACCGCCATGCGTTCTCGACGAGTGCCTTGTCGGATCCAGGTTCAGCTCTCAGCAAAAGTTGATCGAGGGCTTCAAAGCTAAGATCTAACGTGTTGATGTGATTCCCAGCCTTGGCGAGGGTTACAAACAAATGGAAAGTGTCAACCGGACACCCGACATTAGCGAAAAATGTTTCGCTCAAAGTTTCCCGATGCCAGTCGTCAAAAATCAACCCGTTACTGCCCCGGATGATCGCACCCATCGTGTCGAACCACACCAGATGCGCAACTATTTCGTTCAGTCCAGTGAGCTCGCGCGACAGCCGATCAAGATCAGCCTTGTTATGGCAGTGAAAATCGAGCAATGACCGTGCCCCGTTCAAATGGCACTGCCATTCTCCAAACGAGCCGTCACAGACCTCAAAGAAGGCAAACGTTGCTATACCGAACAACGCAATGGGATGAGCCTTATCAATGGCTTCCGTCAATCTCATGAGCGCGTCGACATGATACTGAACAGCATCCACCGACTGCCGATCTGTTGAGGCGTTCGATGCGGGCTGCCCTTTCATTCGAACCCGGATAAAGTCCCATATTCGCGATACTAATTCTATAGCTTCTGGTGCCAGATATCCTCCACTAGCTTGCGTATTGGCGTCTTTGATTTGCTCGTAAAATGCAGCAAGGCGCTTGATGAAACTGTATTGGTTTACCGTCATGTATCGGTCATGCATCTGCAAAGTCGCCGCGATCGGTGTAGGCGGTTTACTGCCGTTCGGATTCGGTTTAGAGCTACCTGATGGCGATGGCGACTCTTGCGACAACGCCGGCGTTGCGACCTTTTCGCGAGGTCGCCTCTGCCCAAAATTCGTGTCTGTAGCCCAGACTACCCTCTGCGGATAGCCGCCGCATGGCAACCCGGACTGTACACATGGTTGACACCGCGGTCGATTTAAATCGCATTTGATGCCTCGAGTCTTGCAGCTCTGGCAGTCCCTGTCTCTACGGATCCCACGAGGTTTTCCCTTTCTCTTGCCGGCGATCTTGGCCCCCATCGTCTGGCGAACGACGGTGCAGCAAATAACGGTTTCATCAACAGGCGACCTTTCTCAGCGGCGTGAGATGCATCCTAGATGCTCTCCGAGATCAGACGAGTTGAGAATAGCACCGTGTGAGAAGTCATTTCATGCCGTGTCGTACTCGCCGATGCGCTATTTTCTGACTCGGAACAAGTGAATAATAAGCAGAAAGGGAAGGATGTTACAGAAAGAGTGGCTTGTCAAATAGGTAAATGCTACCCAGCAACTGACTAATCTGACAATCTGTTACTAACGCAGCCAGAAAAGAGCATGGGAGAAACAAAGGAGGGAATCGGGGAGACATGCAGACAAAGCGAGAGAGATAAGGACTTTTGTTAGACTTGGGCGAGGCGGGGCAGCCCGAGTAGGCGCAATACGACGTGGTGAACCCCGGTCGCAGCGCCAATCAGTGCTCGACTGGCTACCGCACCCCCTGTCTTTTGGCTCTTTTTGCTAGACTCTTTTGGTGCTGTTTTGCCCGTGGCCCACATCCCCTCTCAAAGGCTAAGCTTATATTTTCCGCCCTCCTTGTGATGTCTGATTCGACTTCTGAACTCGATTTGCGGCAGGAGCTGCAGAATTCTTCCTGCAATCAGTGTCAGACGACCGCTCAATTATCCCTGCCTAGGCACTGTAGGTGCGCACGCATCCTGGTTAGTATTGCAATTATTCATGTACATACTATACTGACCGAGAGAATACCATTGTACAGTGACTTATCACTTATGAGCAGAGAAAAAAGAACGATTGTCTTGATGGGATCGGTACATAAACGGTGAGCCGTCTTTTCATCCGTTGATGGCTCACATTGCATCGAAGAACGGGGAGTTATTGGGATCGAGGACGGCAGAAAAGGGATTAATAATTACTTTGTTGGGCGCAAACTTCGCTATGGAGTACAATCCAACGGAAAATCCCAACGCGATGCTTCCTCCTGGTACTGTGCATCTGGTTGCTGAGCAATCAGACAAAATACTTCTGGTTCCCAAGCCCTCAGCAGACCCTGACGACCCATTGAATTGGTCCAAGAAACGAAAATGGTTGAATGTCACTTTGCTCTTGTTCTATGTCTTCACTACGGGTATCGGTGGTACCTCGGTGTACTCGGTCTTCACTCCGATCTCGAACGACACGGGCATCAGTATAGCCCAGCTTAACAACGGTACCGGGTACCTTTTTCTTATGGCAGGATGGACCAATATCATTTGGCAACCTCTTGCTCTTACTTTTGGCCGACGCCCTATTATTCTGATGAGCTTGCTCTTTTGCGTCGCCATATCCGAGTGGACGGCGTGGATTGACCATTATTCATCGTGGGCTGCGGCACGATGCTTATATGGCTTGGCCTGCGCTCCAGTCGAAGTACTGCCTCAAATTTGTATTCCGGATGTGTTCTTTGCACATGAGCGAGGAGCTTTTATCGGATGGTACATGTTTGTACTCTGTGCCAGCAACTTCATCGCGCCTCTTATAGCAGGATTCATGAACGATACTTATGGATGGCATTGGGTGCAGCACTGGGCTGCTCTGATTCTAGCGCTGAACTTTGTGCTTGCCTTTTTCCTTTACGAGGAATCCATGTATACGCGTGCAAGCGTCGAGGGCGAGAAGGTGAATCAGCTTCCCGATGTGGATGACACACCTGGTATTCAACAGTTCGATGTGACTGCGGGCTACTACAAAAAGAAAACATTCTTACAGAGAATGAAGCTATGGTCTTATAACGGAAACTCGTTTTCGCATATTGTTCGCATCGCATATCGCCCGATTCTGATTTTCTTCCTTTTCCCCAACATCATGTGGGCTGGCTTTATGTATGGATTTGCTTTGGCCTGGTACGTTCACTCCTTTATAGTACTTTTGGTAACGACGAACTTCTCTAACATACATGCTAGGTACAATGTGTACAACGCGACTACTTCATCGATCCTCTCGGCGGCACATTATGATTTCTCTGCTGCTATTGTCGGCCTCTCTTACGTTGCCCCATTGATTGGTGCTACCGTTGCCGGGGTTGTGTCTGGCCCGGTTGCTGACTGGCTGACTTTAAGATTAGCCTCACGACACAAAGGTCTCCGTGAGCCCGAGCAACGCCTCTGGGGATTAGTGGTCTACTGTATTTTGATGCCCGCGGGTCTCTTGATCTGGGGCCTTGGCGCATACCACCAAGTTCATTGGGCAGTACTCCTTCTCGGCGGCCTTCTATGCGGTTATTGCAATGTTAGCGGCGGTGCATATGCGCTTGCTTATGCCGTCGACTGCTTCAAGGAACTCTCTGGCGAAACAATTGTTTCGGTCATTCTCTGCCGAAACACACTTAGCTTTGGTTTCAACTATGCCATCACTCCGTGGATCGATGCACAGGGTCTACAGAAAACGTTCATCGCCGTTGCGGTTTTGTCCTGGGCGTTTGGTATGAGCTTTTTGCTCATGGAGTGGAAAGGAAAGGCATTGAGAGTGATGTGTGCTGAAAGGTACTGGAGATATGTCGAAACACAGGTGGTGAAAATTATTTAATCTACGGATGTCCGCCCACGAACACCAAGGGGCTATGCATGCGCAATATTGAATTCGGGCTTAACATACTACTACTAATATTCAAAACGAGCCATTTCGGAAATATTGAATTTCGGGCATAACTTAGCTAGCTTTTCGGAATTAAGTCCTAATCATACAATCATCATGATCAACGTCGACGTATCGCCTTAAATACAGCGGCAACCGACTTAAATCGACCTCACAGCCTTATCCGTCTGATCCTTCACCTTCTCTTTCAGATTCCCCCACCTTTTCTTCCATACCCTCTTTTTCCCCTTCAAATACTGTCACGACCTTCATCAGAGTCACTAGGAGTCCAATCAAATCGACTCACGGGAGGCGCCTCACTACTTGTCACGATGTCGGAGGGCATGTATCGCTCATAGAAATCATCGCTGTAATGATACATTTTAGGATCTCTTCAACGGCGCCGTAGGATTCTGGTCGTGAGGGGGGTGGTGTTGCGGGTGGTGGTGCTGGTTCTCGTGGTCCAGATGGGCGAGGGACTGTTCGTTGGAATCTGTCTTCGCCTTGCCCCTGCCGGCGAGTTGGTCTTCGTCCTAGTAGTTCTTGGGGTCGTGGTCCGAGACGACGTGATCTTGCCCGTTGAGGCCTGGATTCTGCTGCTGCAGTCTTTGGATTTGCGTCGCCTACCGGTTGCCCATGGGTTTGCGCTGCGGCTCCATGACGTCTTGCTGCGTGTCTCAGGGTGACTACAGCTTGTTCTCGCAGCCCGATTGGACTTAACCGCGTTCGCTGAGGCTTGTTTTCTGCAGTTACAGCTTCAATCTTTGCTTCGCCTACTGGTGGAACATCGGCTTCGGCTCTTGCTTCGCGATGAGTTGCTGTTCGTCTCAAGGCCGGCGCCGGTTCCCGTAGTCCCAGTGGACGTGATTTCGTCCTTTGAGGCTTGTTCTCTGCAGATACTGCTTTCGCTTTGCGTTCGCCTTCCCGCTTATCTTCTGCTTTTGGCTCTGCAGGACCATCTTCTTCATGGCGGGTTTCATTGGACGTTGCATGGGCCGCACTTCTAAGATTGTCGGCATGGAGGTCCTCTGAGCTTTGAGGGACTGCTCTGATTTTTCCCTGTATGTATACTGGATGCATTTTGGAAGAGCATCTGGATAAGGATCGGGGGTTTCGGTTGAAGGGATTTTTGAATGTGTGTTGACATAATTTGGGTAAGATGATGTTTCTGGTCTGGCTATTATGATTTTTTATATGGATTGACTTCTTTCATCAATTGACATGGTTACAGATCCTTTGTAAGGAGGTAATTGTGTCTCCTGTCCTATGTCTGTGATAGTTGATTACTGTTATGGACCATCTATTGGATTCTTTCATTCACATACCCATCATGTTTTTGGACACTGTATATTGTTTCTTTTGTAATCTTTTTATTCTCTGGCTCATTATGCTCATAATTAACATGGCATCTGGACTGTGTTCACAGAATGGTAATGATTTAGGGCATCCCTGGTCAGTTGATTGTGCAACCCTTGGTTACTGTACATTCAAGTGATAGCCCCAGAGCTTAGCTAGCATAGCACCGTGGATCAATAAGTCTAAATCTCAGCATGAATATACTCCTTCCACTTCCCAAATCCCACCTTCCCATACCAACCTACTTTATCCGTCGAATCGACAAAAACAGCCTCCACACCCCTCTTCTTCATATCCTCCATAGCATGACACAACAACGCAAGACCTACACCTCTACTTCTATGAGCTTCATCTACTCCGACGCAGCCTATAATTCCTGTCTTGAGGGATAAATCGCCACTTGACAAGGGAGGAAAAGCCCAGTTGTGAGATACAAAGTCGTCGTCTGGGGAGAGCATGAGGGTCCATGCGATTTGGTTGTTGGTGCGTTGGTCGAAGGCTGCCATGATGCTTGAGGGGTGTTTGGAGGGGTGGAGGGAGATGTATGTTTCGACCCAGCCCTGTTTCCAGTTCATTAGTCCTGTCTATGATAGCATCAGATAGTAGAAACATGAAGATTAGGACTCACTGTATAATGAGAGAAATTTCGTTTCTGTCCAACAAGACAATCCTCAAATTCCTGAGGTGTCTCGATCGCCTTATATGTCACACCAGCCGCAGCAGCTTTCTCCATGTACTGCTTTGGCGACACAAACTCCCTAATATCCTGATAAAGATCCGCATCCCCGCCACGACGCAATCGAAACCCACGATGCACAAAAAATTGCTCGGTTTCGTGCGCCAAATCAGCCGGTAAACCAGGCCAGAAACGAGGAAAATAGCTCCTCAAGGAAGCATTTTTGCATCCATGGTTTTCGTAGAGATATTCTCGCGTTACGGAGAGTAGCTCGGTGCCGATGCCTTGATGCTGTTTTGCTGGGTCGACGGCAATAACGGCGATTTCAGCGGAGGTTTCTCCTTGGTTCTGGGAGGTGTATGATAGACAGAAACCGATAATTGTGTTGGTTTGTGTATCTTGAGCGATGAAGTGATGGCCATGAGGTTGATCGATTACTTTGCGGAGGTTTTCAGCTGGTAAGTGATAGTCGGGAAGGGCCGTGTTCCAAATCTTGAGTATACCATCGACAATTGAATCTTTTTGAGATCCATCCAGGGCTTGGATATTGTACTCTTTTTCTCGTTGCTTGTTTGATGTTGAGGCAACTGGTAACGTCCCCTTTGTAGGTGCCCGGCCAAAAATCACGTCGATGGCGGAAGAAAATGCCTCCACGGTAGGCTCATAGGGAGCAACATATGTCTTGATTGATTTTTCGTCATCAAGAAAGTCATATGGGCTACAGGTAGCAATCACAATCACGTCCTTGCGGCGTTTGGTCGCTTCTAGAGCGAAATTTCTCTGTCCTTCAGCCTCCTTTGCATTTCTAGTAACTAGAAGCACAATATCGGCATCAGTTTCGACCATCTTCCAGTGTTCTTCTGAAAGCTCTCCTGTATCCGGGTAGTCGACTTGTGTTATAGAGGAAGCCGTATTTCCGATGACTTGTTGAAGCACATCGATGTAGGTTTTGTGCTTGGGACCACCATCGTCGACTGCTCCACCAGCCGGAATCTTTCCTCCTGGTGTGAGTAATAACACATTCGAGACGGATTTTGAAATTGGCAAGACTCCCAAGCTGTTTCTGATCACGGTTGTCGATTGCGAATATACCCTTTCTGCAATCTGCCGGTGTCTTTCGTTCATGGCCTGAAACTCATCTAGCGATGACTTATCTGCAGAGCGCAACGCATGTTCCCAGCCGAGAACTCGTTGCTTTAAAGATGTAATTCGGCGCAGACACTCGTCAATTCGTGACTCTGGCAATTCTCCAGACTGTACCGCTTGCACCACTCGTTCAATAGACATGACCTGCACATCATAAGTATGGCAAATCATCACACTGTCGCTGCCGGCTTTCAAGGACATCAAAGCTCCTTCGACGGTCCCATAGGTAGCACGAATACCGTCCATTTCAAGACAGTCAGTCACAATAACACCATCATATTTCATATCATTTCGTAGAATACCCAACGCCTCCGGGGAAAGAGTCGCTGGGAGGCCCTGTGATTCTGATCCAGTAGCAATCTTGGGTAGAGCAATATGAGCCGTCATAACAGCTTCAATGCCCTCCGCCACAGCCCTTCTAAAAGGAACCAATTCACATCTTTCAAGTTCACTCCGAGACTTGTTGATGACTGGAAGACCATGATGCGAATCGACAGCCGTATCTCCATGGCCTGGAAAATGCTTCACTGTAGGCACAACACCGCTGTCTCGAAGACCCCGTGCAGCTTCACTTGACATTCTAGCGACGAAATTGGGGTCATCTCCGAAGCTACGAACGCCAATCACTGGATTTAAAGGCTCAGAGTTGATATCGCAGTCGGGCGCGTAGTTCATGTTGATGCCGAAGAAGCTGAGCATTTCTCCTGTGCATTTCCCGATTTCGTATGCATTTTCGGTGGATTGAGTGGCGCCGAGTGTCATTTGTCCTGGTTGTTGGGCGGCGATTGGGGGTGTAATTCTTGTAACTAGGCCATTTTCTTGATCGATGCCGATGAAGATGGGGTGTTCAT
The DNA here is from genome assembly GCA_022814505.1 of Talaromyces liani. Lineage (NCBI taxonomy): Eukaryota > Fungi > Ascomycota > Eurotiomycetes > Eurotiales > Trichocomaceae > Talaromyces > Talaromyces liani. The sequence continues at coordinate 2,182,398 of JAKLNL010000001.1, forward strand.
GGCCTGCATCCTTGGCTTCTTGTTGCAGGGCGAGTGTCAGGGCCTAGCTTACAATCTTTTAGTACTACCTTCAATAGCGAAACCACTTACAGGCTGAATTGATTCGAGGGGAATACCTGAAGTTGGGCAGCATCCTTGATATTCCTTCTGAATAAAATGACAGCCCCTAGCCCATAATCCCTGATCAGTGTTTTGATCTCAGGACTTGGAGCATAACCATGAAAGCCGACTGCGAAAAGCTATTCTATGTTAACATGCATCTGAGGCTGACACAACATGGCTGATGGCACCGTTATATTTTCTTTATTTTCTTCAACAAGTCAGAAACGTACCTGTCCAACTTTTCTGTGCAGTTTGAAGCCATCAGACGACACCATTTTCAAGCAATAAAAATGGATGTTCTTGTAGTCAATAATTAATGCCTTTAATTGTAATCAGGAGCCCGCCTCACGATATGGTTACGGCAAGTACTTGATGCTAGGTAGTCTTTGCATCGACCTGGATGAAATCTGACGTGGAAACGATTCTTGATCTGATCGTAGTTATCGAACGATTAAAGTCACCCACTAAGATTCCTTAAATAATCGATTGTATGTCTCGATGATTGATGTGGTACTCGAGAAGTGAGGTTTGATGAGGGGGATGAAGTGGGACATCCTTCCAATGACGCCGATAGTACATAGAAGCCTGGATGGGGGCTATAGCCCTAAGCCCTAGATTTTTAACCCAGCTTGCCCCATTTCGCCTTTCAATGGGGAGTTTTTTATTAATCATTAATACTTTGTATGTTGCGTGAAGTGTATACGGTAATATGTACAAAATCTTGGACCGCTAAATAGACTGTAATTAAATTTTGCTGACTTGCACTCAGGGTGCATACATACACATGTACGTATCCCTGGAGACGTCCATAGTAACAGTATCAAGATAATATAGGCACTAGAGCACGCTTTTGACCTGGACTAATACCTATCTAGTATCCATGGTAGATGATATACCGGAACCTCGGAACACCATCGTTCTCTGGACGCTTAACAGGATCCAGCTTCTCCAAAGGATCATATCCACGATCCATCCTCTTGTTCTCCTGCCACAAACAAAGACTCAGCACCAACGCTGTGACAACCAGACAACAATGCAATAGTGCAGCAAATCCATGATCCTTCACGATACAGCGGTGCTTGGCTTGAAGGGAAAACATTTGTACCCAAACGAGGACCACATTGTCCCACTGTCATGATAATCCAAAGTCCACCGGCCCTCTTCGAACTGCTGGAGTTGGTAATCGCATTTCAGATGAGTACGATAGATGTGTTGACGAAGATCAGAACTGCAAAGAACGTTCCAACAGATCTCGATGTCACCGATGTTGTAGCACCGAGGCACACTAGAGTCATTTTCTAAGTTTTAAGTCCTGGGGTCATGAACAGATCAATTGATATGTTGTGCCCTAGACACCTCAGGCACCAGGACACAGTGGCATAACCCTAAATAACCCTAAGTGAAGATGTCCCAATTTGGCAGGTGCCTTCAAAAATTCGTTTGTCTCTACGCCCAAGTCAAAGATGAATCACAACACCACAAGATTTTGCTCTTCTACAAACCACCAAGTACTCCTCAATCTACAAAAGTACGCACTACCGGCTCATCAGTCAACGACTTCTGTCTCCATAACCTTAACCCTCCTGTCTACTCCATCTGTGGAAAATACGCCCTGCCAAATCACGAAGATGAGCTCGCCAAATCCAATCTCTCTTCTCTCCCTTCCTGTGGAGATACATCTGGCCGTATTCGAGCATATTCGCGTTCGTGAGCTGCATACTCTGCGCTGACCATCCGTAATTTTACGCCATGATTCCGCCACCGACTCACGCCGACCTTCTCGACATTGAAAGGTCAAGACTTGCACGAAAAAAGGGATTCCTCACCTGCGCAGGTTGCAAAAAGCTGCGCCCCAGAGCCGTGTTTAGTCCTAAGATGTAAAAAAAGAGCAGACGAGTTGGTCACTCAGACGCGCGCAAAAGATTCTGCTTCGAATGCGGGCGCGGACCACTACAAGAAAAAAAAGGGGGAAAAAAAAAAATAACAATCTTACATCCAGAACAAGTGGAGAGCTTCTATTTGCACGTCTAGTTATAAAAACCTCTTCTCATCAGAGCCCAACGGCTTCGGCATAATGTCCCATCCCACCTGCACGCCCTCAATAGAAGCCGAATGTCGCACTGCAGTCATTTCTCCAAAACCCGTTTCTCTTGTCTCCAGATACTCTGACGGCACATCCTCTGTGCGTGTGTAGTCTTTAGTATCAAATCCACTACGTCCTTCATATTGTCCCAATGAACGCAAGTACTTCATAGTCCCAGCAAGCGAGACATTGACTTCCCAGGAGCCACCTTCAGTCGCTTGCTTATACAATGCTGTCATAATACCAGCAGCAAGGAAATATCCCGCCGCATGATCTAATCCCTGACAACATAACGACCGCGCAGCTTCACCTGCACCATAATGTTCTGCCTCAGAGACGTTCATACCCGAACATGTTTGAACGATGGAGTCAAAACCACGCTTATTTTTCCAGGGTCCATCAGGGCCATATGTAGACAGATTAGCACAGATGATATTCCGATCCTTGAAGATATCCGCAAGTGCCTCCGAAGTGAGTCCTTTTGCCGCGAAACTTCCGGGTCGAAATCCTTGCGTGAAGACATGAGCCTGGTCAACAAGCCCGTGAAAGTCTAGGCTATCTTTCTCATCGTAGAGATCTAGTTGAATTGTTCTCTTTCCTCGACCAAAGTCACGATCTACAGCTGGTATGTCCGGCAGGTTTGGACTCGTCACCCAGAGTACATCTGCACCGTGAGCAGCCAATGCTCGCCCTGATAATGGAGCCGCAATGACTCTGGAGAGTTCAAGAACACGGAGACCACGAAGGGCTTTGTCAGGGGTGGCATTACGCATCTCCTTCGGCAATCCTACAGGCCCATCGCACAATTTGCGAAGCTGAATAGGAAAATCGGCAATTGCGCGCGCTTGTGGATGTAAATCCCATTCCGAGTAACTTCGCAGTGCCGCGATGACACTCTTTGAATCAGAAGCTGCTGATTCAAGATCAATGGCGCGCCATGGCGCAATGGCTGCAGCGACTTCTTCCCGACTGGCATCGGGAGAGCAGCCGAGAAGTTCTATAGCAGCGTCCCGATGATTAGGGAAATTGTCATGCACTCGCACATATCCGTCGGCAGTTTTGTGCAATCCCCCGATAAGACCCCAAGGGTCGGGTATAGATACGTTTGCTATTTTATACAGGCGTTCTGATTTGAATTCAATGGCCGCGTGTTGCAATGGAACAGTCACTTTGGGCGTTGATTTCTTCGTTCTATGTCCATATATCAATGCGGCCAGTAGAGCAGATAGACCGATCGAAGCTTGAGCAATATGTCCGATTTTGAAAGATGATGGTAAACCGAGTCCGTCTCCAGTGATTTGCAGAGATTTAAGGGACTTTGTGGGCAAACCAAGCCCTTTCCAGATGTATTCCACGCTATCTTTGGCCGAAAAATGTGATCTGTCTTGAAAATGAGTCTTGGGCATTGGGGAGATGGTAGTACTTTTCTCAGACGTTGGCACCTTGATTGTTAGCAACGGTGCGTGTTGCTGTGTGCCCAGTGTATCACGTTCGCCTACCGTACCTTGTTCCCAAGGTCGACGAATGGTACATTTCCAAGCTAGAGCTGGCTCATAGAACATGTTGGTAATGATATCTTCCGGCTTCAAATGATACAAAGTCTGCATGCGCTCATTTGTCAGGATATTTGCCTTCTTGACACGTTCATATGCACCCTTATTGTCAAACATAATATCGAGGGTCAATTCAAATGGCCCGGAGTTCTTTGACCGAATGATCTTTGCAATGTCCAGCATCTGACATTCTCCTTCGGAAATTTGCTTGAACTTCAGAGGCTCCAATGCCTCGGAAGCTAGTTGTTCTCGCTGTGCTGTAGTGAGTCCGGGGGCAGACTTGTCCTCTGGTGGTGAGTTCTCAATTGTGACCGAGTTTATAGGGAACAATGCTACTTCTTCACCCTTGTCAAGATCCACAAGATGATACACATTGAATCGAAAAACCGGACCCGCAGCAGTTTCATGTGGCAATAATGGCGACGCGAAGTTTCCAGTTGTGGCGACTTGATTCTTATAGGGCATATTTAGGATCGATGCACGAGCATTATTCGCAATAGTATATGACAATTCCTGTGAAGGTGCAACAACCTCACCCATAATACCCAGCTCATGCCCAAGTTGAGGATCGGGTTCAAGCGGTCCCATGACACCGTTGCGGCCATAGATGTGGAATACGAGTCGACATTGCGGAGACTGATCCAACTGCGGAAAAAGGTTTTGGGTGTAGGCCCTAACATCCGCCAGAAACTCGTCGATCTGGCTTATGAGAATAGGATCTCGAATACCGCCGACGAATATTGTGCGATATCCCAACATCTCGACACCTTCCAGCTTGATTTGATAGACAGGCGTAGGCTCAAACCGGGCTCCACGGACACGGATGGTTTTGTCAGTTATTTGTTCGTAAGAAGCATCATCAAGTATCAAAACACCACCAGGACCAGGCAAACGATCAGGCCTCGTCTTCTCATAGAGAGTATGTGCCGCTACAGAGGTCGGTGTACAACGCTCTTTGGGCGAGAGCGGCGTCAAATCAAACGAGTCTTTTCGCATTGTAGCAATCATTGATATTCCCTTTGGAACCGCACAGATGCCTCCGCATTCCATGACTTTACCCATATGCCAGGCAGTCCCTGGCTCTACTCCATGGAACATAGAAAATGCAGCAAAGGGGGCGGGATCATATGAGCGACCCCCGAGAATGATATCCGGATCCATTTCAAGAGCCTTGAGAAATCTAAGAGCTGTTAGTTATGGAATTACCAATGGACAAAAAGATCAGATACATATGTACTCACGGCTGTGCCCCCATTTGCCCTACAATATCAATTGCTCTTTCTACACTATCAACAGTCAACTCCTCAACCGGACCGCATGGCTTAACTTTGGAATTGACAATTCGATCTTTCACTAGGCTTTTATCAAACCTGGCGGAGATGGTAGCAACCTTGAACGAAAATCCATGCTTCTGAGAAATCTCTTGCACAATTTCCAGTATCTCCTGGACATGTTTGTCACTTCCATCGCCGCCAACAGAGCCAATCAAGACCTTGATTTTGTGATGGTAGCAGGCCTGAAGCATAGGCGTAAGATCTCGTATATACGAATCTCGGCCGCATGTCATCTTATTCAATCCCAACTTATAGGGACCTCCATCTGTCGAACCACTGTCGACGATGATCGCCTTTGGCGAGAACTTTTCGATTCCATACCAGAAATGTTCCAGCTTATAACCATAACCCAGCATGGGATTGGTGGTCAAGATGCTAAAATCCGACGACATTTTGTGTTGCTATTTCAACGCGTCATACCGCTTGATGATATTTTGATATTCTAAAGAAGAATCTGTTCAAAGAAGATGATACTCAGTAATCAGTTTTATGATGTCTTAGCCAAGGTTATCGTCGGATATGCGGGAAAATGTGGTGAAGAGCCGTTTTACTATTCGTTCGGTATGATGCCGAGCGGACTGCCTAGGTAGAGCCCCGCCTATCATTAAGACCTGCAATTAAAATACAGAACATATGACTTCATTCGTCGGTTGTTAAAATCCCCTTCTATCAGATCCGTTCGATCTTAGATGGACTTCTCCCCGATTCGATATTTCCACCGATACCATTTCGAAAGGTAGGTGCGTAGTGTCGGGATGAAGCGAATATTGAGCGCTTGAATATCATGCAGAAGAGATATCGGTCTTGTGTCCGATATTAGCGTACGGCAGTTGCAGTATTTAGATACTGCCTTGGTGACAATGATCAACTCCATGATTGAATCAATGCAAGAATCAAGCATCCTGTTCGAAAACTGTCATGTCTTTATTTCAACTCTTTTCCTCTTCCATTCAGTGGTTGTTTGGAAATGATACTCCACGTAGGCTTAAGCCAATAATTGAATATTACTCGCCAGAAGAGACGAATATAAGCATACAGCGGCCGAAGTTCGACGATCTACCTTTGAGGCAAGGAGACCCGAAATGCTCTGCATGGGGATTATGGGGAAATGACGATGAATTTGGAACGTTGAACCTCATCACTGAGGATGTCAGGAAAGCTGCAGCGTTGGAAGTAAAGTTGGGCAAGGCGATCAGTTTAAAGTATGGACAATCAATCTAAGCGACTCGTGCTACGCTGACTTGCGTTTATAGACTGCCGTTGAATTGCAACCCCCCCACCCCCCCCCCTCCGGCCCCCCCGGGAAACCGATGAATTCACGAAGAAAGCCTTGTGTTCATACGTTGATTCCTAAAGGACATGCCAACGATGATGGAGGAAGTTTAGCTTCAAATCTTGCTTGTCGTGCGAAATTGCTAATAGGTCCCAAACACAGCTCAATTTCAACACACAGAGCTCAAGTCATTGGGATGGGCTACGGTACTACCCCTATTCTGAAACAAACCAATTTTATAACGGCGTAACCCAAGAAGATATATCCGGTATAAACAAGTCTGACAAAATCGGGATTCAAAGTATTTTAATCAATCAGTCGGATGTGAGACTTTCACTGACAACTTTAGACATTGCAATGCATCCGATCGTCACACGAGGCGTTTTACTAGATTGGTACACTTACGCCATAAAATACAATATTCCACATGCCCCGTTTACAAACCAACACATTCCTCTCAATCAGCTTCTAGAAGTTGCCCAAGAAGAAGGCATAATCTTCCGAAAAGGCGATCTTCTTTTATTAAAAACAGGGTGGACAGACGCATATTACGAGCTTTCTGAGGAAGAAAAAGATAAAGTAGGAGGTCGAGAGGATCGAGCATTTATTGGAGTTGAGGCCACTGAGGAATCGATTCGTTGGCATTGGGAGCAGGAGTTCGCTGCTGTGGCGAGTGATACAGTAGCTTGAGGCATGGCCGTCTCCTAAAAGCTGGGGAGTGTGTATGCATGAGGTATGTTTTCCCTTTATGGCCTATTTGAGCCAGAAACTAATAAGAGTCAAGGTCTTTCGAGCGGTTGGGGCATGCCCATCGGTGAGTGTTGGGATCTAAAAGAGCTCAGCGCGGCTTGTGCAAAGCTCGGCCGCTGGACGTTCATGTTGACGAGTCAGCCTTTGTATTACCTAGTGGTGTTGCTAGTCCCCCTAATGCTACTGCTATATTTTAGTTGAATTATGAACATAACACGATAATTACCAACATATTGTAGTGAAGTGACTTAACCCTAAGATCCATTTACTCTACATAGGTTGTGTTGAACCTCTAGCAAGCCTAAAGCTTACGAATATCTGGACTAGTATCTAAACACTTGAATTACCCTGACTCGAGTCCTGTTGAACTTTGGAAAGGGGAAATCGGTTGCAACTCGGTTTCCTTAGACAGTCAAAGCATACCTAGGTATCTAAGGGCGACCCGGAAGCTGCCCGAACTTGACGAATAATAGATGACCCGTAGACGCTGCGAGTCATGTTGAGAACAGCCAGACATTTCTGCGAGTCAAGAAATTACGCAAAGAAGTGCGAACCAAGCGCGAAATCGTTTTGATCTCCAGCCTTGAATGTATGCATCCTGCATCATACCGATAGGCGGCATCATTCCGAGTTCTTCAGAAAACAGGAAGAGGCCAATCAGGTAGTCCCTACTAATTTCAATATAAGGTCTTCGATATTTTTGAAATTCATGGGATGCGTCGGTGCTCGTGTAAGCGCCTTTTAGCTTGGTGGAGCGAGCACGAGAAGAACGCAACACATCCAGGAAACACATCCCATACATTTCAAAGGGAAAGGGCTTATCAATGTCAAATACACCTATCTGGTCGGTCACAAACGAGTCCGCATTAAAGAGAGCCGCTCCATCCTCCGTATCAGCGGAATGAACTGTAGAAGACGACCAAACCTTGTATTTCGTAGCAATCTGGGAATGAAGCTTCATGCCGTGTGATTGCGCTATGGCAAGTTTCAGTTCGGACACCTCCTATTGACGATCTGTACCGTGAGGTCTATTCGAGGAAGACTGTCCCTTGGATTTTCACTACTCTCTTCATGTAAAAGACAGAAAGTATATCTACTAAAGTAATCATGTTGGACTAGCTCTAGATAGCAGTCCTAGGCAATAAAGTAATAAAATTGAGAAAAAGCCGGTTTTTCGATGAATCAAAAAGGAGGATGAAGTTAGATACAAAGTTGTAATTTAGAGGGTAATAGAGGATACTTATACAACCATAGATATACCTAGGTACGAAAGCTAGCACAGCTCTTCATGGAATATTTAGCGGGAAACAGAACTGTTAAAAATATAGTCACATATTATACTCATGGGATAGAGCGTTGTAACATGAATAAGATGCGAAAAGAATTGGTTATCTTAATTGGGTATCAATCATAATGGGTTATTAAAAGGAATGCGAATCTAATACGTTTAATCAAATGCTATCTAAACCCACTAACTAGTTCGAGACCTCCTACATTAACCTAGATTCAGATACACACTCCACTTAATATAAACATTGCATAAGTAGTGATAATATGCAACGAGTACTGATATGTCACAGCCTACTGCAAGTTCCCAGCACCATCACCCCGTTAGGTATCTATATAGCATATATACATAGCAAATTCTGCTACCTAGGCATTGTAACATTCCTGCGCAGTAACCAATAAATCCATGTTCTTAGTCGCTGGTAAATCTACTATTCTCTTCTGTGACACAAGTTAAGACGCGCACGTGTCATGTGAGCACCCTGGGGTACCTATAAAACTTTGACTCGAGACTGTCTTTATTTGTCTTTTCTCCGTCAATCCTCTCAATATTCGCCAGTGACAACCATCATGTCTCAACCTGACCAAACGACTGGCACCGCTTCCTACCATGTCCCTCTAATTATCGATGGCCACGAAGAACCGGGCGAAACAACTTTCGATGTAATCAGCCCTTACACGAACCAAGTCTGCTGGGCAGCTGCATCCGCGACCCCTGCCGATGCCGTTCGCGCCGTGGAGTCAGCCCAAAGAGCGTTTCCAGCGTGGTCAAACACCAAGCCAACCATTAGGAGAGATATACTACTCAAAGCTGCTGATATACTCGAATCACGACTTGAGGAGAATGGTGAATTCATGCAGACAGAGATGGGGACCAACGTCCCTTCTTCGACTGGTTTTATCGTTCCGCTGGGAATTAGCATGTTGCGTGATATTGCTTCTAGGATTACGGCAATCTGTGGTAGCGTCCCTGTAGTCGAAACAGAAGGGCAGAGCGCGATCGTATTCCAAGAACCTATGGGGGTGATTTTGGGAATAGTTCCTTGGTAAGCGCGCCAGAAAAGACGATGTCGATTCGTAATATACCAATCAGATCTAGGAATGCGCCGTATGTATTTGGCGTCCGTGCTGCAGCCTCTGCTCTAGCAGGAGGAAACACAACTGTGATCAAATCATCTGAGTATACGCCTCGCTGCTACCACGCTCTTTTACGTGCGTTTCTTGAGGCTGGGCTTCCTGCTGGGTGCTTCAACTTGATCTCAACCCGAGCCGAAGATGCAGCTGCTGTGGTCAACAGCATGATAGAGCATCCAGCAGTTCGAAAGGTGAATTTCACTGGCAGCACAGCTGTTGGTCGCAAGGTTGCTGCCTTTTGTGGACAGCATCTTAAGCCGTGTTTGATGGAATTAGGAGGCAAGAACAGTGCGATTGTATGTGAGGATGCCAATGTAGAAACTGCTGCTCTGGCCGTCCTGATGGGTGCAGTTCTTGTTAATGTAAGTAGCATTTTGAGGGAAACGGACATATAGGCTAACTCTTCTACAGTCAGGACAAACTTGCATGTCGACTGATCGCATCATTTTACACTCCGCCATTGCGGACAAATTCAAGAGCGCAGTGGGGAGGCTGTTCGATGAAAATTCCTCTGCAGCACCTCCGAACTTGGTCAGCATAGCTTCGAAGGCACGGGTGACCGATATAATCACCAGCGCTCTCTCAGCAGGCGCAGAAGTCGTCCATGGAGCGTTCGAGGATACCACCACCGCTCAGCCAGACTCAGACGTAACCAGGGTAAGCATGCCGCCAGTAATCCTGGAGAATGTCAGTCGGGATATGCGTGTTTGGAAGGAAGAAATATTTGCTACACTTGCGGCGTACATGGTCGTGACAAGTGATGACGAAGCGATTGAACTTGCCAACGAAGGCGGCTACGGGCTGTCAGCTTCAATTTTTACAGAAGATCTTCGCAAGGGACTGGCAATGGCGAGGAAGATTCAGTCAGGAGCGGTTCATATCAACAGCATGACCGTTCAAGATGAAGCGGCGCTGCCACATGGGGGAGTAAAGAACAGCGGATGGGGACGGTTCAACAGCGAAGAAGGACTGAAGGAGTTTTTGGTGACGAAGAGTGTCACCTGGATGGATTGACGACTTTTATACCAACAGTGACTTATCAATCGTATCCTAGAAGAAATACAACCCTAACTGGCCCAAAACGGCAAATGCCCCCCCCATCCCTGTTCCCCCAAAAGGCATGTTGGTGCCTGAGGCTGCCAAGTGTCTAGCCCTAAAAAGCAAGTACTTTATCCTAGTACTACGTAGGCCAACATTAAGTAGCTAGGTAACGCTAAATCCCACTAAGTCGCATTAGGCACTTATCACCATGACCACGATGGACGATGGACGTGGAACGACCTGTCCGCAACGGTCGACAGCCTTTTCATCAGATTCAATAATTCTGCTCGTGAAAGGCTCTATATCTCGATGTTAAATTGACAACAGCATGGGCAGCCCTGACACCGCCAGTCCGGTCGCAATCCGCGTCAAAGGCCGCAAATACGGCTTCGCCTGTCTGAGCTGTAGACGCAAGAAAATCAAATGCGACGGCAACAAGCCGGCCTGTATCAACTGAAGCAAATCCAAGGAGTCCTGCGTCTATAGAGACAACCCCGCTTTTATCGGCTATCTTGCCGATGAGTTACGGAAATCCAAGATTCAGATTCAGGAGATGGAGAGTGTGAATTACGGAGTTGTCGATTTTTGACTCGGATACGAGACATTCCCGGCTTGCAACTTTAGTGAGTGAGTTGGAGCAGAGTATTGTTGCTTTTGTAGTTAGTAATTTGTATTGATCATTCGTGGAGTATCTGATACTTACCCGTCCATTCTCGTCAATATTATATTCTATACTCCCCCCATACGACACCGACAATCCCACATGCACACGGCTCATCCGACTCCAAAAACGCCGAAGAACCAGGCGACGACGACGACAGGTTTCGTACACTGTCCGAGGACAATGAGCACCTAGCACATGCGGTATATACAACAACTGAACGAGAGTATTCGGAGATTGAGTACTACCATTGAAAATGGCACCTATCCAGTCGCGTCAGGGCTGATATGGATGGATGGATGTTTTATTGCGCGGAGGTGCTAACCTAGAGGGCACTAGTGCCAGGGCCGATATACGTAGTATATCGAGCACAGTGATCACGTGTTGCCCTGTCAGAATATGCCAAGACAATTTATTAGGACCTGGCGGCTAAGCTGAAAGTGTAATTATTACTAAGACGCCTCACGGCTTTTCTGTTCCGTTTTAGGAAATTGGGATTGGGATTTGAAATCAAGATTGTATACGGGTTCGTAAGAAAAGTAAAAAAAAAAAGCCAGTTCGTTTACTGCTTACATTATGTGCTGCGTGGAATGTCATGGCCGGCTTATTGATTGATAATACGTACTTGGGAGACAACGATGACCCGTACATATAAAGAGCCGCACCGTTGATTAAAGTCTTGGAAAATCACCTCAGTTTTATTTTGCTTTTTCCGCATTGCCCATTTTCGTTCGCGATGAAAGAAGTAATCGTATCTCCGACCTTCCCTGAGGTAACCGCTCGTATCCAAGATGGACCAATGCCAGGCATTGGTCCCGACGAGATACTGGTCAAAGTGGTTGTTGCAGCCAGCAACCCTAAAGGTATATATCCTTCATTGGTACCATAGCTGCTCAGGCTAAGAAACTACAATGCAGATTATAGGCATTTGTATATAACGAACAAATCCGTGAACAGCGGTGACGATGTCGCCGGATACGTGAGCGCTATAGGCGAGGACGTCAAAAAAGCGCGGGAGTTCCGTATTGGTGACCGTGTGGCGGGTTTTCACAAGATGCTGATGCCAGGAGGAGCGTATGCTGAGTTTGCGGTTGTTCCGGCCCATACGGCGTTCCTCATTCCCGACAATATCTCATTTGAAGGTAAGTAACAGGCGAAAGACCAAATCCAACCCAATCCCCCCCGCCCCTTCTTCTTTTCCGTTATGCCTTTTAATAATCCTCCAAATCCGATTATAGAAGCTTCAACAATTCCTCTCACGATTTTGGCGGCGGCTCTACCTTTGTTTCGCCGCCAAAATCTCCCAGCACCGTGGATGGGCCGTTCTAAAAACGCAGATCCATTGCCGTTGATTGTATACGGCGCATCATCTGCACTGGGCACCTTCGCAATCAAACTGGCATCACTTGCAAATATCCATCCAATCATCGCAATATGTGGTGCCACACGCTCTGGATTGACTCCTCTTCTCAAACCAGAGCTGGGAGACAGAATCATCGACTATCGTGTAGGAGTCGATGCAATGAAGTCAGCGGTAAAGGAAGCACTGCAGGGCCTCACTGCATACCATGCTCTCGATGCGATCTGTGAAAACGAATCCTGGATCCCAATTTCCCAACTGCTGGGTCACGGGGGTCATCTATCTGTTGTACAAGGAGGTCCACCCGACAAATATAAACATCCCAGCATTCCGGCCAATGTCGAGATTGGTTATAGCTATGTAGGATCATCGCATTATGGGTCCTTTGCTACCACGATGCCCAACCAACCTACGGACAAAGACTCAGTGGTTAAGGATATCGACTTTGCATATGTGCTTATGCGGTATGTGGCGCGAGAATTGGCCAGAGGCAATCTTTCCGGCCATCCATGGGAGCTTATACCTGGAGGACTCGAAGGTGTACAGAGTGGCCTTCGGAAGTTACAACGTGGTGAAGCCAAAGGTGTAAAGTATATATACCGAATCGCAGAGACGAGCGGACTTATACCCGAGTCCCAAGAAAGGCGTCAATAGGAGCCTTGTTACCTTCTTCAGATTTATCAGCAATTCGCACCTCGGCAATCATTTTTTCAACCCCGACTGCATCGGTTTCTTCTTCGATAGTCCCAGAACCAAATATTCCCGAGCCAACAATTTTCAGAGCCCACAATTCCGATGCCTTCATGTGACTCTCACTAATACAACAACCGCATCCATTTCGTCCACTTAGCGATGCCAGTAATTATTTTGACCTCTTCTACTGTCGATTTGCAAAGAATGTCATTTGGGCGGTGTACACGAGTCGAGGCTATTTATAGCTTCAACCCCTGAGTTATATGTAAAAAGAAAGACAAGCAATACACAGAAATTCAACGTATCCAGTCACCTCCCTATTAATACTAACAAGCAACTGATCATTGATCAATATTACTGAACGATATCAATCCTCTGAGTCTATACAATCCATTCATCGATTTCTTCACAGGCGGAGAGCACTGTTATCAATATCCGTGAGGGCTTCGCCGGAACATACTCATGAGGTCAGCTCATAACAGCTTGCCATAAGCGCTCTAAAACGTACTCGGTTCCAATATGAGCGGCTCGGCCCAGATTGAGATTTAGGCAGTGAGCAGGAGCGTGAGCGCCCTCACAAAAGCAGCGGCAGCCGAAGACAGTGCACCCCGCCTTGCAGGGAAAATATGGTTCGTATAGTCACCTTCTTATGTACGCTTTAACGCGAAGAAAAGGTTGCTGTATAACCACGAGATATGGACATACACCCTGCTTTACAAGATACAACAGAATACCCATGCGTACCCTAAGATTAGGTGAAGATAAAGTAGAATATACGAGTACTAGAATTGAAAACATCTGAGACGCGCAGGATCGAACGGAACCGGCCAAAACTTCAAATCAACATACTTGTAGTGACTTGTTTCTGGAGGGAGTAAGCGGACGATTGATCACCTTCTGAGCAGCCATCAGACGCTCTTTCTTTGTACTCTGTATTTCATGTTCTAGAAGATAGCTTAATTCAGAAACTCCAGCAGATACAACGGCAACGGCTTGATATGCTGAAGAAAGAACTAGCAGCCAAAAAGATCAGCGAAGACCGCGACAACAGTTGTTTGGCTGGGGACTTGTTAGAAGATTCTGTCAGCAAGATCTTTGACGTAAAATCTGTGGAGAAGACACTAGATGTTGTTGACCAAATATCCAACACCAGTAGGATACACCAAGACAGTGTTATTCTATTAGCAATAGTATTACTAGCAAAACATTATCAATAACTAAAGCACCGCCTAGTAAAACTCAAATAAAGAGCCAAGTTTCAGCTCATTTAAGCCACCCACATTCAATCAGCCTATATTCGACACCTCAATAATCAGCCTAGACGAGAACCACAAAGTGAGCCTAGACAGTAGGTATGGCCGGTCTGAAGCAAAAACTCAGACAAAGTGCACGGATTTAATCCATTCAAGACGTCCACGTTCAAGCAGCCCGTATTCAAAACCTCGAGAACGGGTCTTAGCGACATCACGAAAGTCATTCTAGACCCTAGCTATAACCAGGTTCGAGCACTAAAAGCCCTTCCCAATGCACTGATTTCAAAAGGCTAAAAAGAAAAATGAATCGAAGGAGTCTCCTTACTACGCGTAGTTCATGGGACCGCCTGGTCTCTGTGGGCTAGTTCGGAGCTTGACTTATTTGGTGTACTTTCAGGTTCATTGCTTTTATGCTGAAATAGCGGAACATGCAAGAATAATAGAGGTGCGTGATATTGTATAACCATTTTGCCAACGTCCCAACAGGAAGCGGACACTTTCTTGGGAACTCTCTTCTTTCTTAAGGAAAAGTAATCTAACTTGTATAGATCTTTTCTCCGGTTCAAAGAGACTGAAAAGACAGATAGTTATGGACCATTGCTCCCTAGTACGTGTGTGTATTGACAGACGCCTCCAGCTGCAGTCGTTAAACTGCCTGTCATATCGAGGAGTAATGTGTCTCGAAGAAAGTTGATGTATAGACCGGCCTAAGATGAAGTACTGAATGGATTCCATATTTCAGATGTGTGGGATGCTATGCTTTATAAACATTTAAGCCAAGTTTGCAAGCGAAGAACTCCATCCAATCAGCGCCAAAGTTGCACATTTGGTCGTTCAGATGCTTGCTGGAAATATCTGAGAAGAGAGATTGGGGACTGAAAAGTCTAGTTAGGCTACAATTCCCTAGACGCTTAATTTGGTAAGTAGACAGCCCCAGTTACATAACTATATATCCCCTGAATTTATCGATAGACGAAGTCCATGCTTCTAGGTGATAACGAAATATGGTACATTCGTCCTCATTACCTACGTACGTAATTGGCGCTTCCGTCTTAGTGACTCACTCTACTTCTACATGTGGATGGAAAAGAAGAGAGTAATATTTAGCAAGTTGATCGATTCATCTCCCAGTCTCTGTCTGGACTCTACAATAGCAAGGTCACTAAAAGTAGACACAACACCCCCCATGTAAACGGCTCTTGTTACTGACAACGAACCACATGAAAAAAGCAATGATAGCTATTTCACACATACAAGAGAAGAAGAAGAAAAGAATCGCACCACAACTCAAGCTGGAGATAGAGAAGCTAGCAGACTCGCTGAGTTGAAAAAAAAAAGAGGTATCATGCAAGAGACAGACCCTGTATTAAATAAGATCACGTGATGAGGCCGTTGAGGATCAGCATGCTGAAAGGAGAAACGTTGGAACGGAAATGGAAGAGCGAGTGGTTTGTCAGCAACATAAGGCGAGGGTTAGAGTTCCTCGTCTTCGTCCTGGGGAGCTTGTTGTGTGTTGATAGTAGGCTGTGCCGGTGGTGCGGTTGTGTTGATGTTGCCGCCGAAATGGCTTCCGGATCCGCCGAATGTAGGACTAGTAGTAGTAGGGGACTCTGTCTTTTCGCCGCTGAGTAATTCGCTGATGTTATTGGCGAGATTTGAGCCGAGGCGCTTGCGGAGACCATCTTCGTCGGCTGTAGAGACGCTGGCGCGTGCCTTTTTCAGTGGGCTGCCTACGTATTCGGCACTGTTCAGGTTGTCGGGAAGACTGTTTGGGAGGTCGGTAATATTGGCGTCAGCGGGAGCTGGAGCGGATGCAGATGCATGTGGTGGTGTGGATGATTCATTTGCAGCTGCTGGGGGCGTGGCTACTGATGCAGGTGTGTTGGCGTTAGAGGTGCTGTCTCCCATGGGATCCACCGAATGTTGGCGTTTCAACTAGATGATTATTAGCGTCTACCTCAGTACCATGTTCTGTGGCAAACATACCTTGATCTTGCGAACCCCCTCAGCCAAATCTCCCTGTCTACGCAAATCGTCAGGAGACAGATGAGTAGTATCATTATTCTCATCTTCGTCGGCCTTTTCTGTGACGGGATCTTTGTCGTCCTCGTCATCATCGCTGTCCATGTCGCTCTCGTTGCTCTTCTTGGATTTCTTTCCTGCTTTTGAAGAACCAGCTTTGTCGCCTTCGCGGTAGCCTATGAATCCGACGGCACCACCGGGTTTGAGTGGAGCTAGTTTGGAGAAATCAGTTGACTTTCTCTTTGCAGGGGTTTCTTCTGCTGCTTTGGACTTTAGGATGCCCATTTTTTGTAGTTGACCTGCACGAGTTAGTCTCATGTACACTGAAAACGATAGGAAGATGGAAACACAAGTCTTACGTTCACCACGATACATAAAGGTAAACACAGCATATGGCTTGTCAGTAGCATCAATGCCAGTGACAGTCTGTGTACTAATAGTCGTAGGATCGAGCGTCTTGGGCTTCGCAAAGCTAGTTGTATGATCAACATCCGCACTGCCGTCACCACCTTGCCCCCCTTCCTCGTCGTCATCATGCGCATCAAACTGCGGCGAATATTCTCCACGTCTAATTTCTCCAGATGCCAACACTCGGAATAGGGCAACTTTGATTTGACCAGCTGACTCTGGAATTGGATCATCGTCGGAATCGGACGAGAGCTCTACATCCGAAAGATTCTCAAGAGGAGCTTTAGCATCAGCGCCATATCGCATGATCCCCTTATCCCGTTTTTCAGAAGACTCTCCTTCCATGTCCATGTCTCCACTATCTTGTGCCTCTCGAAGCAATCGCCGCTTCTCCATCTTTTGTCGGCGTCGTTCAATCTTCGCAGCGGCATCCTTGCCTTCTAGGTCAAGTCCGTTCAACCATCTCTCAAGACCGACTTCCCGGAACAAGAACTCCCGTTCAGCGAGCCCTCCGCCTTCTGATTCGGGAACGCTGACCCATCGGGAATTGACCCAGGTCTCTTCACCGCGTCGCAATAACGTAGCGACCTCTTCCTTCTGTCGTCCATCAAAATAGATGTAAGCAGCAACTGTTTCATTCGGGGATCCCGTCAATGGTAGATAAGGATTAATCCAATGTGTCTGTCCCTTTTCGTCCGATTCACTCACGCCAACGAGTTGAGGCTTAGGGTTCGGGTTCTCGGGCGTAGGTTTGGGCGTCGAATACGGCACGCTCTGTCCGGAATTCAAGAGTGTAATTGAGACGGCAAAAGTTGACGGTTGAGCTTTTCCGGACTCGGTGATTTTGGGTGCTGGCACGGGGATGTAGCAGGCGATACGGGATGCGCGAGTTTGACGTTGTACAGAGAATTCTGGTATGGGACCGTCAGGGGTATGGATACTGACTGCCAGCCCTTTGAAGCAAGGCATGGCGGCGGTTGTGTGGGTGAGGTGCTGAAATGACTGTCGATGGTCAAGTATGGGGTGAAGAAAGGCGGGGAAGAAAATAAGATTGAAGTAAACCACCAGAAGACAACCCGAGTTTATGGTCTATCCGGAAGCGTAAGAGAAAAGAACTCCTTTGTTCAAAAAGTCTAGTCGGGTTTGCCCGTCAAACTCCGTGTGATGACCTCGAGGTGAAAAAGAAGTTCACCGTCACAAGAACAAGAACAAAACCGAAATCGGGTCGAACCGAGTCGCGCAGGACGGAGTCACAGTGTATTATGTACGCAATCCGAAGAAATCAAATATTCCCAGCTAATCCGAGAACTCAGATCAAGAACACCACAGGTACCAGTGAGAATGTCACTGGCTCAAGTCATGCCTCCATTTGAGCGGGGTGGGCTGGAGAGCCGGGCTGATGACGAGATGCTGCTAATCAGAGTACTGCCAGATGCCTGGAGGCACCTGTTGTATGAGGTTGTAGATGATTTGGTGGAGGGTAACTGTGTAGAAGTAGAGATGAAGCTTGCAAAAGGGGTAAAGGAGGGTTTAAAAAGGAGAGCGTGTGCAGAAAGACAGCGTCAAGAAGTGCTTTTGTTGGACAGAGAGAGCTTCGATTGTTTTGTTTCTCCAGTTTGGCGGATCACAAAGGCGGTCACAGGTAGCTAGGGGCACGTGATGCTGCTTGATTTTCATTCTTGTTTTTTACCTTCTCAACTCTGCCTGAACCAAAGTACAAGAAAGAAATATTTGATATTCGTCTACTCATTAATACGTCATTGGATATTATCACAGGTTTGTCTGTTGTTTGAATACTCACGTGCATTTTGTCACATGGATACTCCTCACATGATTTACAGTTAGGGTTACTGAACTGAAACAGAATCTTCAATCATCATGCATGGTATTAGTATTGGTATTGGTATTGGCTGACTCTATCTACTCTATCCACATGAAATAAAAAAGTAAATCCAAAAGAAAATAATCTAAACCTCCAGTCATCCAACAATCAAGTCATGAACGATGCATCAGATGTCAAGTCGACCGAACATCTACTTGGCAATATGGTCAAAGTGGTACAGCGGCTCGAGCTCGACATTCTGGCGCAAGACGTATCGCTTGAACCAGTACGGAAGCGCAGTGTTGATTTGGTAGCTCATGTGACGACGAGTGGGCACAGCGAAGATGTAATCCAACTCCTCCAGAGTGCGCTGCTTGGTCTCGGGCATCCAAAGGAAAATCATCACTAGAGCGGTGACGTTGAGACTAGCATAAAAACCAAAGGCGCCGGTGGGAGTCATGGCGTCGAGCATACGAGGGAAAGTGATGGACAAGACGGCGGCCCAACTCAAACAGGTAGCCACGGCCCAGGACATGCCGACTTCACGATGCGAAAGAGGGAAGACTTCGGCCGAGTATGTGAAGGGCACTGGACCTTCGCCAGGGGAGTAGAAGGCAGCGAACAAGTACACGAATAAGGCGACAGCGGCCAATTGCTTGGTGCTGCCATCCTGCAAAAAGAAGCACAAACCAGCTGTAAGAAGGGTCCAGGCCATGTTGGGGAAAGTAAACAAGAGCAACGCCCGACGACCGTAGGTGTCAATGGTGAGGATGGCAGGGAAAGCAAAGACGAAGTTGACGAGACCGAAACCCCAAGAGGCCCAATTGGACGACATGGCGCTAGCTCCGGCTTTGGAGAAAATAGAAGAGGAATAGAAAGCGACAATGTTGATACCGCACATCTGCTGGGCGATCATGACCACGAAGGAAGCCAAAGTGGCACGGCGGACACGAGGGATGGTGAACAACTCAACCGCGCGAGTGAGGTAGTTGCTGGTGCCGATGATTTCATTTTCAACCTGAATCTGAGCGTAGATGTAGTAAAGATCACGCGCGGCCTGGATTTCGTGGTTGCGAAGACGCCGAAGAGATTCATATGCCTTGCGAATGTTGCCGTTGCGAATGTGCCAACGGGGAGACTCGGGACAGAAGTAGACACCAACCAACAGAGGGATGGCAGGAATGAAAGCAGAACCCAACTGCAGACGCCACGAGATACTTCCAGTGTTCATCACAGCCAAGTTGGCACTGCAACCAAGGAAGATACCGAACGCAGTCCAGAGTTGCCATGACATGACAAGACCACCTCGGATACTAGCGGGGGTATTCTCAGCGCAGAAGATGGGGATGGTGGAGGCTTTCAAGCCCATGCCGATTCCGAGAAGGATACGAGTGATGAAGAGTTGAACCCAGGTCTGAGCGACGGCACCACCGATGGGAGCGAGAACACAGAAAATAGCAGAGAGAAAGATGGTACCACGACGAGCCAGAAGACGGTTCATGGGGTCGGATAACCAGCAGCCGATGCCGGCAGCGCCAAGGTATGGAGCACTACATCAGTTAATAATGGGTCACTGGGAAGGAAGAAGGAGATACTCACGCGTTGACAACACCCACAAGCCAGAGGTTACGAGCTGTATTGGGGCCTGATTCCGGAATTCCGAGAGCTTCAGGGAAAGACAAGTTGGCTCCGTTGGAACCCTCCTGATCCCAACCTCTGCAGCATGTTAGCACTGAACTCGATCAAGCGATGCGAGAAACTTACTGAACGGCAGCACCAATTGAGCAAAGAACAATGGTAAAGTAAAGAGCCGCAGGCTGCTTCCACTTGTGAAGCACTTCGTTCTGAATAGCCCGAGACTCGACGTCGGTCAAGCCTTGGACACTGGCGTAGTTGGCCGGGTCACGGGCGACGAGAGCTCCTCGCTGCAAGATTGGGGTGATATCAGTCAAGCCATGAGTTTCAGCGAACTCATTGACATCGCGAATGAGTTGGTGTAGCGAGAGGTCGGCGAGAGGGTTCTTGATTATAGTACTGTTAGAGCGCGCTCAATTTTTGAGAAAGGGCGTATCGGCCTACTTGGCGGAGACATTGTTGTTCAAGTTGACTCGCTCGACATGACCCTGCTCGGAGTCAGATGCAGCGGAGCTATGTAGATGTCAGAGTATGTCAATCAAAATACCGACGCGTCAAGACAAACCTGGACGCAATCTTCTCCGCATTCACGGTCGTCATTCCAGAGCCAACCGCGTATGGAGCTGTCTCCAGGCGATAGACCTCGTTCTGAGGACCTGTGTCCGACATTGTGTAGTCGAGTACACCAAGCAAGCACTGACTGTTGACTGTAGGATCAATGTACTGAAGTTCGATGGAATAGCTTTTCAGCAGCTGCGATTTTCAGAAACCTTGTTGGGCTGAGGAGAGAAAGTTGCAAAATAGAAGAGAAGGAGGGGTTTCTTGTATTTATATGCTCTGACAGATCCAAAAGAAATCGTACGCTTCCCCCGTCAACATCAAGCTGACATGTCCAAGAAGACCCACCAGACTCATACAAAATACTCCGTGCGAAGCTGCGAGGCCTGTATGTACTACACCGCAGCTACCTGTACGGTAACAATGAGAAATGGAACCAAACATCCTTTAAACTGTGAGGTTCATCATGATTATTGGCAAACATGCTGTCCAAGCAGCTGCGGTAGTTGAGGTTTTCCATAGTCGGCCTTGTCCAGACGGCCATGCAGCCAAAGGATTCTTCCTTTCGGAGTACATTTCGGCGGGACTCTCCATGATTTCTCCAAGATTTTTAAGATCACACAGCCAACAGACGGTCATTACCGGTGCTCGTTTAGTCATTAGTGGCGAAAGCCATGCCATGCTAACGCGTTTTCCCCTTGGAATCTTAGACGCAAGCGGCGATGGTTACTCCGTACAGACACGGTTAACCGAATGATTGTTGCTGTCGCCGGCCGGTCATGCAACCTCACTTGTCCTCCTCGAGATGCGTTGTTTGACTTGGAAATTCCCATCCATATGTCGCTCATCTGAACTCAAGGGATCCATGGATCTGTGTAAAACATCCTGCCAGGAACCGATCTTGTACCACAGAAGGCGGTTCTTCCTTCCTTGTAATACGCTACTCTGTCGGAGTCTCTTTGCATCGGCCCACCGCCAAAGACAGGTCTTCAAGAGTTCAAGAGAGAAACCGCGGAGCAAAATAGCAAACTGAAACTAACAAATCAAACAACAGACACAGAAATCTTATCCTAATGAATGACACCGTAGATCCATCTGCAAGTTTATCACCGCCAGGTCCATCACCAAGATTGGGGTTGAAGTGAACTGCATGTGTCTGAACTCCATGTCTTCCTTGCTTCAAGCCATGTGAGCCACCAGAACTTTATTAAAGTAAATGATATATTCTAGAAGCTGGGAGCAATCCTGGCGTCCAACGTACCAAGTTTGTAGTCATCAATTCACGATCTTGTCTTTGTATAATTACTCGAGTATAAAGTTTGAGTGACTCAGGTGAGGTTGAGGGTCCATGTCTGAGAGACTGATAGCCGATACGAAGCACAAGAAGGTTTATATGCTTTAAGGTAGCTGACAGGTCCTTCTTCCTAAGGGACATCTGGATGCTACTGCTGGTCAAAGGCCCTTGCTTACTTTCTAGATTCCTACGGGAGCTACGATATATCAATATACCAGCTGACCTATATATGGCAAGAGTTCGCAAGGAGCCTTGGAAGAATACCGTAGACCTCGAAAGCTACATACTCTCAAACAACACTATCCAACATCATTCCACAACCCGAATCAAAAATCCAAAGAAATGCCTGAATAAATAGTTAACCACAACTCATGACATGTACGAGCTCTCACGATACAATCCTTGTAGAGCACGCATGGCATTACTTAAACAGGGCTCGTAGCGTTCTTAGTGTGTTTTAGGGCTAATACACACCCATAACCGTAAATTACAGGGAGAACACAGTCGACGTCCTCTCCACAGTTCCCCTCATTTCTCCTCAATTAGAAAAAAAAATTTGTCGAAGTAAGCTCTTGCTTGATTCATGAATATTTCCTATAATGTTTCATAGATGAGATCTCTCAGTCTTTGGGTGTCTGTGTGTTGAAGTACGTAGTGTATATTGGTTCAACGGCATTGGATTTGGCACGTTTCCCAAATGATACGCAAACTATAACAATCAACCAACTTTTAAGCATGCAGATCATTTGTCCCTTCAAACCCAGTGGTCGATTAAAATTAAAATTGATGAAGGCCGTGTCTATTCTCTGTATTCAATGTATTGGCAGTACGTATGCAGTGTAATTTATTGAAATACATGCGCACAGGCTGACGATATTCCTACATGGGAAGTTCCATGCTGCGAGTCGTAGCATGGTTTATCTTAAGTATTTTCTCTGCACAAAGCAACACCGACAAGGCTTTATCATGGTGGCGAGTGCTTCTTATCCTAGGGTTGATTGATCATCCAAGCAACGGGTTCGATACAGGTGTACTCATAAGATCATCCAAGATTCTCACGTCCTCCAACGTCTCTATATTCAGCACCAATTGCTCAATTCGATCTCGCGTGCCTTCATCCATGATATCCTGGGTAAGTCGTCTCCACTTCTCTAGAATTTCTTCATACGACAAACCCGGCGAAACGCTACGAGGGTTATCCAGAGTCTCACTCAACTGTGTCCCGTCGTCCAGCGTGATAGTGACGCGCTGCGCATACCGCTCTTCGCCTAGGTCAAGGGCATGGAAGCATTTCGTTTTCCCGATCAAGTTCCATACAACGTCTCTGTCAAGCTGGTCATCCCGAAATTGATTCAGTAGCACTTGGCCATCTACTAGTTGCACGGCCGCAGTATATGCAGCGCTCATCTGCGCGCCTGTCGTAGCCACGGGTCTTTTGACATCGAACCCGCCGTGGTTAAATGCAGCCTCGGTCATGTCGATACGAATACTGGCTATTGCGCTAAGATCAGCCAATTTATCTGCATACTTGTCCTGAAGTGCCTGCACACAATCAATCGTGCAATGCGTCCCAGCCATGGAGGAATGATGTTTAACTCTAATCAATCGCGATTGCCACGTCTCTCCTAACTCCTTGCAAACCTCTTCAGGCAGATAAGCAGGCTCTTTACCCGAGCCCTGTCCAAACATAGCCAGAAACCCGCCATATCCTTCTTCGTAGACGTTCTTGATTCCTCGATACCCGTTTTGGGCTAACAGCGCGGCGAATAGACCATTCCGTGCCGCGAAGCCATGTTGCATGCGTTTTACGTCGCTTCCGAATTGAGCGGACATTAGTCCGCCAGCCTGAGTGCAGGCAATACCTAGTGCATCCTCAATAGCGTCTGTGGGGAGCTTCAAGAGCTTGCTCACGGCAGCCGCAGAGGCTGAAGGGCCGAAGACGGCACCTGAATGCCATCCACGCGTAAGCATGTGTGTGCCGTACAGACCGAGTCCGACTCTGGGACCAGTTTCGTAGCCGACTATAACTGAGAGGAGAAAGCGTGTGCCGTTGGTACTTGTAGAGTTGGATGTTGGTTGTTGGCTTGCAGCTGCGAAGAGAGCTGGCAGAATGATGGAGTTCGAATGGAGAGGTGCTGACAAGTGCCAGTCGTCAAGCTCGAATGCTTGAATCGCTGTGCTGTTCAAGAGTGCAGCAGATAGAGGGCTGACAGCCTATCATTAATTAGCCTAGATTCATGGGTGTCATTTGAGCTTTGTCATCTCACCTTGTCATCATGACCCCAGACCTTGCAATTCCCTGTAGGTTCCATGCTAAAGACCGTCTGCGCGGCGGTTTCCGTCCATGGTAGGCGAGATCCAACAATAGCACACGCTAGACCGTCTAGAATCAAATATTTGGCTCGAAGGCGTACATCTTCTGGAATATCTTCCAGGTTGATATCTTGAATCCATTGGCAGAGTTTCTTGGTCACGCCAGCATATTCATGGTCAGGTTTAGTAGGAGTCATTGTCCGTCAATTAGAAGATTCCCTTTCAATATCTATGCACGAATCCTTGTTCGATTCTTTGCCCGTAATAATATTGCAGGGACAAGGAAACCCATCTTTATGCAAGCAGATGCCGCTTCCGGCCCGGTCTAGGTTCAATGTAGACCTATCAACCGGGCGGATAGTTCGGCGAACATCATTCATCTTGTCGGTTTCAACACAGACCATCATGTGAACCATTGTCGGATGGGAACAATTGTGTACCTAGGTACGAGTAGTGCGCAGTTGGTAAATCGATTTGTCTAGCGGAATCGCGATGACGCGCCTGGACATTCTGAAGCCTCAGGCACTCAGGCCACTCCTGGCACGGCCCGAGAAACAGCGGCCATCTCTATTCTCCTCCACCAACTTCCGAAACCAAACCAACATGGCTTTACAACGCTCGACAGCACCGTTAGTATGGGTTGATTGTGAGGTCGGTCATAGCGTACCTTTAGTGTAGTGCAATTCGGAAACTTGGAAAGGACAATAACTGACGTCTGCCAGATGACAGGTCTCGATCCCGAAACCGACCAAATCCTCCAAATCTGCTGCTTCATCACCGACGCGCAACTCCATCTCCTCGAGCCCAATGGCTTCGAAATCGTGGTTCACCAGCCGAAATCCAAGCTAGATGCCATGTCGCAATGGTGCATCGATACACATGGCAAATCGGGACTTACACAAGCCGTGCTCGCCTCTACTACAGAGGCTGCGAGCGCATCGAGTCAATTACTAGCTTACATTAAGCGATACGTCCCTGAGCCGCGGACTGCTTTACTTGCGGGGAATAGCATTCATGCCGACCGAGCGTTTTTAGCGAAGCCGCCGTATTCGCCTATACTTGAATGGTTACATTATCGTTTGTTGGATGTTAGTTCGATCAAGGAAGCTGTTAGACGATGGGGGAGCGATGAATTGCTCAGCGCAGCACCGCCAAAACGTGAGGTTCATTTGGCGAGGGATGATATTCTGGAGAGCATTCAAGAGATGAAGTATTATCGCTCGAAACTTTTCGATGGGAAATGATTGGGCCACATGATCGGATAGCCACTGCATCCTGGCTCTGATTATCCTTCTATTGCATACAACAATATACCTCCGTATAGTGTTGAATTGAAGCCAAATAGCTTCCTAGAAGCACCAGCTTCAGACCGTGCGGCGAGGACCCCGAATATGTGGACTCTGCCTGTACCCACTCTCAGTGTGTGGCTGATGTTTGTTTACCGCAAGAGTCGATGGGGATGGCATCGAGTACAACGGCAACGACTGCATATGAACAATAGTAAACAGTTGAAGAATTCAATTGCAATCGTCTGATAATCTGTACAGATAGTTAAGTATAGAATGCCCAATTGGCAGAGTAGAAGCATCGTGGCATGGCGGGGCAGGAAGGAGCTCCCTCTACAGTTGGCAGTCACTATGACACAAGCCCCTCGCTAGCTCACCTTCCTTACTTTTTGCCATCCCCGCCATCGCTCGCTTTCTTGCTTTTCTCTCGTCACAGCAATTGTCGGTGAGAGATCATCTCTTTTCTCTTTCTTTGAATCACTATCACAATATCTCCCATCAACTTTTCTCTAATCATCTCATTTCCCGCTTAATTACGAACGGCGGATTCCTTATCCGACAACAACTGACCCGCGTTATCATGTCGGTCCAGACGGTGTCCCTGACCCCTTTCCAGGACCAGAAGCCTGGCACGTAAGTCGTCAGCCATCTCATCATTGCGAAGTGATTATTTATTGACCATCACAGTTCTGGTCTTCGCAAGAAGGTCGTCGTCTTCCAGCAGCCCAACTACTCCGAGTCCTTCGTCACCAGCATCCTCCTCTCCATTCCCGAAGGTGTTGAGGGTTCTTTCCTCGTTATTGGCGGTGACGGTCGCTACCACAACTCGGAGGTCGTACAGACAATTGCAAAGATCGGTGCTGCATATGGTGTCAAGAAGCTCTTGATCGGCCAGAACGGCATCCTCAGTACCCCAGCTGCTAGCCATCTTATCCGCAAGAGAAAAGCTACTGGTGGTATCTTGCTCACTGCCAGCCACAACCCTGGTGGTATGTTATCCTAGAAGATATTGTATGATGGTGATGCTGATTTCGTTAGGCCCCACCGAGGATTTCGGTATCAAGTACAACCTTGCCAATGGTGCCCCCGCTCCTGAATCCGTCACCAACAAGATCTACGAAACCTCCAAATCCTTGACTTCCTACAAAATTGCCCAGCTCCCAGACGTCGATCTCACTCAGATCGGCACTCGCAGCTATGGTTCCCTCGAGGTCGAAATTGTCGATTCCGTCACCGACTACGTCGACTTCATGAAGGAGATCTTCGACTTTGATCTTATCCGTGACTTTCTCAACACCCACAAGGACTTCAAAGTCCTGTTCGATGGTATGCACGGTGTTACTGGACCCTATGGTGTCCGAATCTTCCAGAAGGAATTGGGTCTCCCAGCATCGAGCACCCAGCACTGCGAGCCCAAATCCGACTTTGGCGGTGGCCACCCAGACCCTAACTTGGTCTACGCTCATGACCTAGTCGAGGCGGTTGACAAAAACGGAATTCAATTCGGTGCCGCTAGTGACGGTGACGGTGACCGCAACATGATCTACGGTGCCAACAGTTTTGTTTCTCCAGGAGACAGCTTGGCTATCATTGCTCACCATGCCAAGCTCATTCCCTATTTCCGTGACCACGGTGTTTACGGTCTGGCTCGCTCTATGCCTACCTCCGGTGCTGTCGACTTGGTTGCCAAGGCTCAGGGTCTTGAGAGCTACGAGGTCCCTACCGGTTGGAAGTTCTTCTGTGCTCTTTTCGACAACAAGAAGATTTCTATCTGTGGCGAGGAGAGTTTCGGAACTGGTAGCAACCACATCCGTGAGAAGGACGGTGTCTGGGCTGTCGTGGCATGGTTGAACATTATTGCCGGTGTCGCCAAGCAGAAGCCCAACGAGACCCCCAGCATTGCCTCCATTCAAAACGATTTCTGGAACACTTACGGTCGTACCTTCTTCACTCGTTACGATTACGAGAAGGTTGACAGTGATGGAGCGAACAAGGTCATTGCTGACTTGAGCAAATTGATCGACAACAAAGATTCTTTTGTTGGCTCAGATGTCTCTGGCCGCAAAGTCACCGATGCCGGCAACTTCTCCTACACCGATCTCGATGGAAGCGTCAGCAAGAACCAAGGTCTATACGTCAAGTTTGACGATGGCAGCCGTATTGTTGTTCGTTTGTCTGGTACTGGCAGCAGCGGTGCCACCATCCGTCTCTACATTGAGAAGCACGAATCCGATGCCAGCAAGTACTCTGTACAGACTCAGGAGTACCTCGCGGATAACATCAAATTGGCCACTGAGCTGCTCAAGTTGAAGCAGTATGTTGGACGTGACGAACCTGATGTCAAGACCTAATTGTTTTATGAGTTGGTCTAGCACGATGATATTTTCAGCTTAGCGGTTCTATTTAGTAATTACGATTAGTATCCATAGTGCATCTAATGCAAACACGAGCATTCATTCAGTCGTTACACTTTGCCTCTCAAGCAATGGATTTCATATGCTGGTCCCACCAATCCTGCCATCTGATAACCTTTTCCTCTCGTCTAGCCTCCTCCGCCGCAAAGACAACCGCATGACTTCTAACAGCCTCTTCCAACGTACACCCAATAAATTCCCTCTGCGCATCCCTAACATCCCACCCACGCTCCTCAACAGCCTGCACAGCACCAATAAACATCCTCGTCAGTCCCCAATCCCCGCCTCCATGCGCCTGCTCCTCCTTTGGATTCTTCGCTTTGGGAATTTCGATGGTCGTGAATTCGTTTGTGGAGAAGGAGAAATATTTGATTGTGCGACTGTCATATTCGATTTCGCCTTCTGTGCCGTAGATGCGCCCTCGGCGCTCGCATTGTTTTTCGGTAGGCGCGATCATGTGTAATGATGCGGTTTTGGATGTTCGAGGGGTATACCTCTCATCACGAGTTGATGGTTGCTCATCGTCCCAGGTGATGGTCACGTATTGATCGTCGCAGACATTATTATCCGACTCCCACACACAGCGGCCATACCACGACCTGGACTTAATCTCCTCATCGGATGTGGAACTCTTATCGTAATCCTCCGCCAAAGCCTTCATCAACAACTTCTCCGCCGCATCACTGCCAGCAGTTTTGAACGTATCCTCAATATCCGGACAGACAATATGCAACGGCCAATCCGTAATCCCCTTATCGAGCTGTCTCTCCTTATACAGCCGCACGGCACTATAATTACATTTCCGCTCAATCGGACATGAGAGACAATTCGTCGCATCGCCTGCATCTTTCGGTTTCCGCTTGTTAATGAATTGCGTCAATCGCCCCGTTGAGGAGATTGTGCGTGGTTCGTGCGGTGGCATATCCTTGGGTGATCCCGGTGGTGGAGAGGAGAGTAACCAGACCAGGAAATCGATGTCGTGGCATGATTTTGTCAGCAGCGAGCCCACGCCGGCGCCAGTCTCCCGTCGCCAGTTTCCGCGTACGTAGCTGTGCGCAAAGTGCCAGTAGCCGACTGGTTCGACGTGTTCGATGGAGACTACATCGCCGATTACGCGTTCTTCGAGCAGGAGTTGGCGTAAGCGCATGTTGTGTGGGCTGTAGCGCAGGACGTGTCCGATTGAGAAGACTTTTGAGGGTCCGATGTCCCTTTTGTGTTCGGGCACGAAGGCGCGGTAGATCGCGAGGCAGTCTTCCAGAGATGTTGCGAGGGGCTTTTCGCATAGGACGTGTAGATTCAAGGGCGCGATTGCGCACATGATCTCAACGTGCATTTCGTCTAGGGCACAGACGAAAACCCCATCAACCCCCACGGGGACGTTCTGCTGTCCATTGGCAATGGCTTGTCGGCGTTCCTGCTCCCATTTGAGCCAGTCGCGCCAGTCGGTGAATTCTTGCCCTTCGTTGGGTTTATTGTTGGCGCCCCAGATGAAGCGGTCGCCGAATTCTTGTCGGTTCCAGGGTCGTGGTTCAGCTACGGCGTGGATGAGGGCTGAGGTGCTTTCTGTGACGGCTTCGGCGTAGCGGTGGCCTCGAGAGCCGGCGCCGATGACGAGGAATCTGAGCTGTTTTGTTGTTGATGGTGTTGTTGATGTTGGCAGCGTGTTGATAGCCATGTTGAAATATGAGCTTCAATAATACCTATGGTCTTAGACTAGAATATATAGGATCCAAATATCAGTCTAATATCCTCCGAGATCCCAAGAGTAAACCAAAGTGTGAGACAACCACCTCCCCAACAACGAGGGAGTTTATCCCCCTCACTGGCGGTATCGATAAGAATCTCTGCATGCCACGCCATGCGTGGGGGTGACTAATCCACGCTCTGTAATTGGACACCCTCTACATCTAGTTATATTTTTGAATTGCTTCGTGAATTCATCCTATCAACTGTATCAAGTCAAACATCTACATGTTAGTACTGAGCCAAACTCTCATACCGATTCCCCAACCCACAAAACGCCTTCTGCAACCTCTTCCCCTCCCGACTACAAAAATCAACATCCGGCCGGTCCCCCAACACATCCTGTAATGCCCACGCAACCCTCTCAGCTCCAAGGCGAGCACCTTCAAGATTCGGCGCTGCTGGTCCCAGACGCAGAGATGCAAGTCGTCCTGTCACAAATAGAGGGACACCAGCTTTCCACATGAGATCGTCCGTTAGACATGGTAGGCCGTTTATGCTTTCGATGGGGTAATCGCGATTCATTGATTGGAGGAGACTCATCTCGTTGACGTTTACCTTCATGCCTGTTGCGAAACAGATGTAGTCGATGTGCTCCGGGAAGTTGTCGATTGGAGGGTCCGTGGCTATCTTCCAGGTTTGTGTCTCGGGGTCGAAATATTTACTCGTAATAACCGTTTGGGTGTGTATCGACAAACGGCCTTTGGCGGTATGTCCTTTGAGGATTTTCTGATAGTGCGGTGTGATGCTACCCCCGTTCCGAGCGGTTTGTATCATCTCAAAGCGCTCTGTCCACGTCAATTGCTGCCCAGAACTTGCCAAAAATAGGTGTCTTACCTTGATCGTCATCCGCAGACCAAAAAACAGCTTTATCATAATTCTTAAACTTGCCCACCCAGTTCAAACTAACGTCAAAATGCTTGATCTTCATGTCCCCTCGAATGAGATGCCAGATTTTAGTGACACCTCTGCGTATAGCCATATCAGCGAGTTGGGCCGATGAGAGACCACCACCTACGACAACTACATGAGTCGTCTGCCGGTTCTCGATCTTTCGTGCGAGAGCTGGACTGGGGAATTTAACTCCTACTTCGGAACTGTGACATGCGCCTTGCTCTTCTTCGAGGGATAGAGCCCAGGGCATCAGTTTTGTCAACCCAGGTCCCACAGCTAGGACCACTGCTTTACTGTGGAACGACTGTCCATAAGTAGTAAGCGTTGTAAACAGTTTACTACCATCATTCGAACCCTCAACTTCACCATATTTAATATCACAGACCTCCGACTGCTCAATCCGAGCTGATTCGTCGTCAAGCCCGTATCGCGCAATAATCGAATCGCAATAGTCAGCAAACAAACCTGTCGAAGGCGTAAAGTAATCTTTTCGATCTCGCTCGTTGATTTCTGCTTCACGCGGGAATCTTTATGCTCGTCAGCCCTCGCCCTTTCAGAACGAAGTTTATATACGTACCTCGATAGATTACGTATCTTCTTCCTCTTATGTTTACTCAACTCCTGCCCAACACACCCCGAAAGCTCATACAACTCCCTTTCGCGTCCCGTCTCGCGCGTATAAGCCAACATTCCATCGCGATCCGCCGGATCAATATGGAAAAACATCGGGGACCGCAGATGGTCAATCTTCAACGCCTTGAAAGCACGATTCCATCTTGCCATCCATTGGCTGCCAGAACTATCGAGTACTAGAGTCGAGTATTGCCCTCGATCATCACCACCACTACCACAGCAATTGAGATTAGGGGTGGTATATGTCGACGCGGCGAGCGGAGTACCATGCAATCGCCTCGTTTTTGCACGCGCAAGACTCATTTTGCCCTGATGCTTTTTGATCCAGTGGTATCGTTGATGTTCTTCGTCAGTGAACATGGCGGAGGGCGTTTCTTCGCGAAGACGGGCTGCGACGGCGAGGCCGCATGGGCCGGCGCCGATGATGATTATGTCGTATACTTCGGCGTGTGTTGACATATTTAATCGAAGACCGGGCGATTGATTGGGAAGAGAATATCGGGGGCGACGATATCAGTTGCGGAAGTCATGGCCGTAGTTATTGTATTTGACTAGCTTCGCCTTATAGATATGAACTGAGCCAAAGGTACTCATTCAAGCCTGTCTGAGTACCTTTATGGTTATTCAGTATTCGGCGAAATAATGCCATGTCCTTTATTTGATATCATAGTGCTAAACTATACGAGTACCTTGTGAGGAGTTACGAGCACTTTTACGGCAGTCTATTTGTACATCAAGAAATAGAGAATAATGCGATAGAATCTCTCTAGGAGTGCAATATCTTAGTTCCCCACGAGAATATATTGATTAATGCTTCTTTCTCGCATGACCTATTTTGGAAAAGGTCTAGTCGAGACACTGCCCTAGTATTACCGGATTGGGAAGAGCGGTTGCCCGAATTCATCAGGTCTGCTGGTTTGCACTCATTATGCTCCATGAAGTTTTCTATGACTTTGTGAACTCACCAAGTCTCTACAGGTAGAAACATATGATTATTCAGGTTAATGACCCTGATTTATGTATTATTCAAATATGTACAAGCAGCGGCCCCTGGATGCCCTAGCATTGGGGTCATAAAGCGAGTGTATGATGCTTGGGTATCCTTTCAATATCAACAATAAAACCCTCAAACATATGTCCATCTCCATGGCCTAGAAGATATGCAAAATATAGAACCATAAAACCCTGAATCCGGAATGAGTTGAGACACACAGTATCTCGATCTAAGAACTAGCGCCACCAACAGTGACACTCAAGATAGACGGGTTGGCAGACGAAACAGTACCAGAGGCATTCTCATCATTCCCAGAAGGATTAACATCGTCATAAGCGAACGCGTATCCCTTTCCATCGAGCTCGTACTTGTGCACAATAGCCGAGTAATAGTTTGAAGGGGCAGTGGTGTAGTACGAATCCGCGCCGAGACTGGGCTGCACATTACCACCATCAAGCAACAACGTACCACGGTTGAAAGCGGCACAGAGACGAGGAACGGCAGCTTGATGGACAGCGGTGTCGGAGGGGTTGGTCACGAAGGGCCCGGAATTGCAGCCGAAGATATCTGCGGTGGAGGGTTTGCTGTAGTTGATGCCGTCGCCGTCGCATTGGAGGGTATCACCGCTGACGGTGCAGGAGACGTTTCCGGCGTCGTTCTGGGTGTTGATGGTGAGTGTGCTGCTGGTGTAGTTGGACCAGACCTCGTTAACGTAGTCGTCAAAGTAGGTCTCAAAGCCGCTGGAGGCGTTGGCTGCCATGTAGTCGTTTGGTGAGAGGACGCGCATGACTGTGCCGTTGATGGTTTGACAGAGTGCATCCCAGGGGAGACCGTCTTTTTGGGCTTGAGTCGTCAGATCCTTGCAGACGCTAGTCACGGCGTCTGAGGTGAGGCCAAGCGCGGTTTGGACGCCGCCGGAGGTATCTGTAAGCGACATTCCGAGGGGCAGACCGACAAAGTCGACGTAGCTGATGTTGGCGTAGATGCCGCCATCGGCCGTGTAGGTGAACTCAATGAAACCCCAGTTGATGCCAGCACTGGGATCGGCAGGGTTGCTCTGAGATGGTTGGACGATTGAGAAAGTGCCATCGGCGTTACCGACGGTGAAAAACTGAAGCTCGCCAACAGCGAACCAGACACGGGCCGAAATAACGTAGCTGGGGATAGTGATGGTGGTACTCGAGCCCTGAGCACTGAGTGGAATGGCAATGGTCTCGGATATAGGTGCAGGGGTACCGTCAGCAGTGGTTGGTGCTGAAGGATAGTACCAGGAGAAGTCTGGAGTCAGTATAACCGGAGCATTATTCTGGTTGGGATCTTGACCGTTGACATAGCAGTTCACTGTGCCGGCGATGTTATTGGTAATGGTGAGTGTCAATGCGGTGCCGTTTGTGGCAGCGATGCTTTGGGACTTGCTAGCTGATGCAGAGATTGTTCCGTTGACTGTGTCCTGGGCGTTGATGATTATATCAGACGCACCTCCAGGGTGTAGTTCTGTTGGGCGAGCAATCGTTGGTGTAATGACGCTCAAAGCTGTGGCCAAAGCCACGGCATATTTGCTTAAGCCGAGCATTGTCGTTGAAATCAAAAATGATTGGCAGGGGTGTTCTAGAAAGAAGGACTTTGCTCTCCCAGTTCAAGTGAGACTAAAACAACGAAGGATGTATCGAACACCTTGAATTTTAAAATGAATGAATGGTGCAAACCGAAGGAATGAAATTTGCACAATCAACAACAGTGTATCTCAAACACACTCACGGGGCTTGACAGCGAGATATCTACCGATATGAACCTTTACAAAAGGAGAGGTATCCTCTCTTATTTATCTTTTACGTCTGTCGGCTTCACTGGTACGCTATTCGATAGTCTATCTGGTACGGCATGGGGTGACAAGATCGACAGTAACAAATAGCAGCTAATGCATCGTGTTTCCCTGCCCCAGTGTCCCCTCTTCCTGGCAGGCATGGCATTGTAACCGAAATCCTTTAGGCCGGATTGGCAGGACCAGGCTATCAACAGGTACCAGTACATGAAGTGGACACTGAAAAAGAGTCAAAGATATCAAGTTACGGGTCTGAAGCAGGCTAAACAATTCTAGATGTTTGAGGTCAATGCCTATATTCCACTGCCTCCTTATACGTGATCATACTGAAAAGGGTTATCGGGCCTCCCGTAGGGTCTTTTTTAGTTTTTTACTCTGCAGCAGTTGAACGAGTAAAACAAAGCTCATGGGACATAGTGCAAAACGGCCCCTGCCCAGGCCCTCAGGGTAGCAATGGGCTGTCATATGGGGGACCGAACTAAGGGAGTATGTAACATGTAGACCAAAAGCTTGGGTGAGGCTAGTACCTGGTTAGGCTAAGGAAAGTTTCAGGGCACGAGGATTTAATCCATAGACGACGTTGCAGATGGGAAGTATAAATCGTTAATCCTGGTAAATAAGTATCCAAACTAGTTTCGATATGAAACCCTAGAACGGCTCATCTTTTTGTACTCCGTACGGGGATTGGCTGAAATACGTAGAGAATCCGGGCAGGTATTCCGGAGATTAATCGGGAGCTCTATTGGTATGATGTTCATATTTCTAAATTTGGCCATTATTAGCATCCACATATATCTTGAGGAAGAATATGTACTTACTCTACATACGTGTTAAGTGTACTTTGATGATACTTCGATGCCGATCTGGGCAGCGTGGTAATGATCGGGTGTAATTAATACGGCCGTGTGTATTAGCCCTAAGAGCGGAACAAGCCACGATTCCACGACAAAGCGCCTCTTTGAATAGCTTCCCAAGTTGACAAGTCAGCCGGAATAAAACGTGGACGCCACAGAACAATTGTAATTTCCAGAAAATTGCTTAAATCGGTTTTACGGCGTCCGTGAGAAGATCCGAGAAACAAAGGCTCGAAGAGAACAGGCGACCGCAGGAATCTTGCGGGGTGTAACTTTGACCCCAGTCCTGCATTGAGAAGATAGATATTAGGATTAACTGACTGCTGAGCACATATTAGTGCCATCAGGGTGGTATATATGTCAACTATCATTTTCCCTTCCTACAAAATTCGACGATATTGATCGACATCTGATGATCTCGTGTTGCTTAACGGGCATAAAGACAACAAGACAGACTACGCAAGAGTAAATTCGCAGTACAATTCAAACAGTCTACGATGTTCTACTGGGTACAGAATGTGTGGCTTAATCAAGAACCATTTGTTCGGTCATGGTTCCTAGAACAAAAGAGCCGAACCGTGGAAGCCGGTGATTAGTTGAGGCCATCAGGAACTGTAGAACTACCAAAAGATGGTACTCTTTTTCTTTGCTTTGCTTTGCTTTCCGGTGTGGCCCGCTATTCGAAGCAATTTCGAATATTTTGATTGAATTCAATCGTACAATCAATTTCTGGTTCGTCAATAGGCCTTGTCGCTGAACGGATAAAATGCACGATGCGAGGCTCGGATGGCTACGTACATGTACAATGTATTCGGCAATTTGACAGATTATCCATCGATTCCTGCGTGACCTGCTGAAAAACATATGCTGAGAAAAATTACCAATCACATGCCACATTTTCAAAGCGTATAACGTATCGGTTATGCTGACGGGATCGGCCAGTGTGGTAACATTATGCTTCGGATCAGCTGCAACCCTCACTACAGTACGAGTCGGCATAGAACACACACTAACCAACTACAAAGGTCTCAAGGATCAACGGAAACAGAAGCACTTGATATTATACTCCACACGCTCTGGCTGAATGAATCGTTCCAGTACATGGTCTAAGTATTAGGGCTAACTGGCCAAACCGGGAATAATCAACATCATTGGCCAAACCAATTCGGTTCCTGCATACACCAAAAGATCAAGTCTTACAGTCCAGCGTTTTAGTTGTGACTTTCTATTCCATTCCACGATTTAGCGTCGTAGTAATAGTGGAGAAACAGAATTAAGGAATCGCGATTGACTCGATTGCAACCAATCAAGCGCTGCTACTGGTTTTGTATGTTTCGTGCTCTCCCATGTGATGATTTAGTGCATACTACCTCACCAAGTATTAGCATCTATTTTGGTTACATCTTCAGAATAATGGCATCTACGCTGTTCTTAGCCTTTGCTTTTTTGGGGACATAGTCGAACAAGAAGGTCAATTTAATACGTTACAAATTTATATCTCGATCTGGTGGCTTGGTGGCTTGTGTGGCTTGCATTAGCAATCTGTCAATCCATTCCATGAGATCCGAAACCGACTGTCAGATACACACTTAATGATATGATGCTTATATATACGGAGTCGTTCTCATCAGTTGCATAAAAAACTAAACACTTGATGTTGCGCGAATCGACCGTATGCCCGACACTTAGGGCTTTTTTACCACTTTCGGAAAGCCGTCTATATCGAGTGATCTACAGAAAGAAAGCACGTTACACCCAAGACCACAGTCACTTATAAGTATAGGTGGTAGTATGTTTCATTGCATTGAATGCAGCTGAGAGGGAAATTCATCTTAAAATCTTTCCGCAGTACAGCAGAGAGCGCGTTTTGACTTCTAAGATTCTCAGGCCTTAGGGCTTGGGAATTAGGGTTACGGGCAGGTTTGCGACGAATCGAGATGACAAACTTTCCTGCTACATACTTACCACAAAGAAGCTTTCATTCTCTTACGAAATGTTATTTTATCGGATAAATGTTACCAATAAATGTGCGATTTTATTGTTAAGTTATGGCATCAATACCTGGTATTCAAGTTGTCCATGAAATGATCCATTCCCAAATGTAAATCACGCTCGATACTATCAACTTCCTAAGAAGAACACGACAGACCCGATAAAATTGATAATCAAATTTTGGAAGGTCTGTCTCATCGCAGTTGATCTGAGCCAAAAAGAGAGCTTCCATTAACTCTACCATGTTTCAATCCCCGCCACCACATAACCCTAATTGCGTGCCCTAACCACGTGCCACTTGTCTATTAGGGCTCGCCGTTCGTGTCTGGCTCATGGAAAATGAACTTTTTTGGTTCTCGAAGAATTTGATGTTTGCTAGAATCTCGTCTTCGCGCCGTTTTCTCATTAACAAAGTCGATCTCGACGCTTGTGAGGTGATAACGAATGAATGCAGGTGGCTTGCCCTAGACCAAGTTTGCCATCTCATTCGGAATCACTGCCATGCTATTGGGAAGTTTGAAACCTCCCGTTCGTGTAAGATAGTAACCATTTCACTAAACGGTGCGTTTTCGCGAAGCCTTCATACAAATCGATTGAAGTATACGTTCGATTTCGGTGACGGAGATAGGTAGTCATAATATTATATACTTGAAACAAGAATAGACGCAAACTTTTCATAAAAATGACATGGTATATATTGTTATTACACCTGTAGCCAAACAAAAATCCGAACCATCCAAGACAAAATATCGATAGAAGAATGAACCTCAACAAAATTCCCACAACCAACGCCAAAGAAGAACCGACACGAAAATAATATATAAACATGAGAACAATAAACATTACATCCTCTTATTATTGTGTCGCGACTCCTTTTCTCCCCCTTTTCCCCTTTCCGGTCTCATTAGTATTATTTTTAGGTCTTGAGCCTTCTCTTCGATGCCAGGCATCTTGCGGCATAATCCACCCGCGAACTCTCTTTGCCTCTCTCTTTTCGCCTAATTGTGGCTCTGGGATCCATTTGTCTTTTGGTTCGGGGAGGATTCGTTGACGGCTTAAGGCGCCGGGACCACCGACGTTCAAATGACCAGAGGGTTGGGAAGGGAGGGGCATTGATTTTGAGAGCATGAGCAAAAAGTATAGTGCTAGGGTGGCGGTTAAAGGCACTCCGCCGAGGCCGTTCTCGGCTGAACTATCCAAGTCTTGGTTATGTGAGGAGAGGGATGATAAACTGCTGCTTCGGCTGTGTGTCGATCGGGTACCGTCGTATGATGAAGACGCAGAAGAGTGTGGTGGTGTACATGACCGTCTTCGCGAGTTTTGGTCGGCGCATCTACTACTGACGTGGTTTGAGGCGGATTCTTTGGTTGCGATGGGTGAAGAGAGCTCTAGGTATCCGAAATAAGGCACGTCATCGCCATCATCGCAACCTGCCCGCACGCATACGAGTTCGATCTCGGTGATTATGAAGCCGTAGCGGCAGGAATGCTCGCGCATGCAGCGCTGTAAATGTGCAAGGCCGCGCAGGTACTCAACACGTCGATGAGGGGGCTCGTTTCGCATGCCTGTGTTCCAGCGATCGAAGCTCTTGACGATACCCACAACACGTCCGCGTCGAACACCGGAAGCAGTGATGTCGGTGTCAGATGCGTAATTAGCCAGGAAATGGGGACCATTTGCGCCCCGACTACCGGAGGAGTTGGCGTCGGGCGAGACGTATAACCTCATATGATCTGAGCCTTGGGATACTCTCAACGCAGCATTGATGCGTGGTGCGTAAATATCTCCGACAAGGCTGATAAGCGCATTCTCGCTTTCGGGTGTCAACCGTGACGAGGCAATCATGGGTTGAGGGGTGAGATGGCTCGGGATAGGTGTTTTGAGTAGCTGGGTGAGACCATTGATTTCGTTGAAAGTGTTCAGGGAGAATGATGACCAGCTACGGAGTTGGCGAATGTCCCACCAGAAGTAATCATTCAGACCGCGCGTGGGGCCGTAGTTGACTGTGCGCACCAGGTTGACGGCTGGTGTGGTGTTAGTTAAATAGGCGAGGAGAGTAGTCGAAGATGCAGGTGAAGGTAAAGGAGGTGCAAGAAATCCAACCGGAGAAGGCTGTGCGCTGTGAACCCTGAGATAGTCGTAGTGTTGGGGGGATGGCAAGGCACTGTAGGCCGCCTGTTGTGTTGGAAGCTGGACCGGGCAGGGAACTTGCACGGATGGGACTTGACGATTGTATGCTGGAAAGGCAAAGGAAGCAGGGTCCACGGGACTAATGGGAGATGCCTCAGGCTGAGACACATATTTGGGGAGTTGCCTGTAAGTCGGGTATCCATATCGAGATAGAGTGACCTCATCAATGCTGGAAGTAGATCCAGACCTAGAATGGCCAGCAGAAGGCATACTCTTGCGCTTATTGGCGGCAGAGGTAGCAGAAGTAGTCAATGCAATTGGAGATGACAATCCAGATGAAACCATACCCGGATGCTGAGCTGATGCAGGCGAGACTGGGGAAATCAAACCGCAATCCGAAGCAGCAGAAGCATCAATCACATTCCTTGACAACGCTGAAGGTCTGGCAGTTGGATAAGGCATGTACCCCGGCGGATTGCGAGTGTTTGAGAGTACACGTCGATGACGACGAGGACCCACAGAAGAGACTGGCTCGAGGACAACATCCTGAGTCCTGATTTTGGGGAGTAGCTGGGGTCCGTGTTGATAGTTTGGGGATGTTGATGTGCGGGGAATAGTGATATTGGTCATGATGGACTCTGGTGAAGAGTCGTTGGAATGCACTGAAGAGCCGGAAGTGTTGCGGCTGTGGGCACTACCGGGACCTGCACTTGGTCCTAGGCCTATGAGATGCATTCTGGCCATGCCGGGTGGTGTTGTTGGTAGATAGTAGGAGTCTTCTAGAGGCATGTTTCCTAGTGGCAGGTTAGTCATGTTCATGTTTCGTGCTGAGAGTACATACCTGTAGTATAGGATGAGAAGACCGGCTTCGATATCAGTGACAAAGATGGTATACGATGATTATGTATGAAGTTGATGATGCATAAGATCTTCCAGAGATAGATGGCAATAGCAATAGACAATGATCAAAGAATGAGTGGATGCAATCAATGACCTTGACAATGCATGGAGAAAGAAAAGTAGAAGCCATCCAACCTGTGGAATTGTTGTCATGTTTAAATGTCAAACGATGAGGTGAATATCAACAACAATCCAATCCACAAATTTCCAAACAGAGAAACCTGAAACACCAACCCTTGGTGGATTGAGGATCTCAGGAGGCTCCATCATGAAATCTGGCATGGAGTATCATGTTTGACAATCCACGGTGAAAGGGACCACGATCCATTCACGAACAGGTACCTCATATTGAAGAACGACGCGCGAAACATCACGATAGACGTTCTATGCGCGTCGAAGATGCTAAATCTGGAAATTCTCATGTTTCAAGTGCTCAGATCTGGTTTAGCCTTGTTATTCTTCCGATCTGTTTCTATAATCAGTAACATGATTGACATGCATCTTCTGGAGAAGATACTATTAATAACATTTAGGTGCGTAGGGCTTGAGGTTTGGGGGGAGTATGTAGGGCGCTAGAGGGTATCTATTTTTGTCTGTTTTGTTGCAAAATCAAACGCTCAATTCCAGCGGCAAAAGGAAATGTCGATTATGCCGTAGAAGAGAGCGTCAGTTTTGCAGCTTGCAGAGTACAGACGTAGCATCAGATCATCAAGTTTGAGTTTGTTTGGGGAAGCGCCAGCATAGTTAGCAGGAGGTTTCGGAGTTCTATACTGATACTTGTGTGTAAGCGCCCTCTTACCCTGTTCGTCGATCAGATTTTCGTCTTCTCGCCAATCAGAGTACACACCTCGACAGTTTCAGAATTTCCCTGTTTCTATTTTGATGCCAGCCGCCAGGAATCTGGGACCAGACCATAGTCACAGTACGCGCCCGGTGTCCATCACGGCGCTACGAGCCCTCACTGGTTGGCTGGTTGGAAGTCGCTGGCCTATGAGAGAGCTGAGACTGCTTCGATACTAGTGTCGCGATGAGAAAATACAGTGAATACTCGACCATAATTGGCTCCGCAGAAAATAGACCGTGCAGGCGCCCGCCAAAAGAAAAGAAAGAATCAATCAGCGTGCAACAAAGCTTCGGTCCCTAGGCACTCGGAAACCATACCGAGGGGCTCGCGCTAAGGCAGCCTTAATCAAGCTGACGCACAATCCTCTCTGCGAACACTGCAGCCTTGCAATTCTATTGGTGAGCTGTGTTTCGTTTCAGTGTTTCATCTTTTTGGTGATGCTTCAACAACGCGACTACGACACGTGAGTCATGATCTAAAACAATGACAACATACGAGGTTACTACCTAGGTAGTTTGATGTCGGAGTCTCGGCGGTTTAGAAAAGGGATGCTGATAGAAAGAGATGGAAAACCATAGTGATGGTATTGTATTAATTAGTCTATTTAACCTGTCATGCATATATACTTGAACAAAGAAATTCATTGCAACCCATAACACTTGACCCAAAACGAAGACTGTTGCACCAAAGGTACGAAATTTTGATTCTGCTCTTGATCTAAACTTCAATTCATTAAGTCGTGGAACCACTCAGTGGCCATTATTTATGCCTTGATGGCATACTTGCGACGGAACATGTCGTCGACATCGGTCAAATAGTAAGTACCGGGGAAAAGGTTGTCGGCGTTGCCAGCTGGCTTGAAGTTCTTCTTCAAGTGGGCGTGCTCACGGAGGAGGCAGAGAGCATCGTAATCAGAGGGAGGAACAACACGACGAGCTTCAAGGCGGTTGCGGAGGTCAAGGTTCTTGGCCATCACAGAAGTGTCACCAACAACCTTGAAGCTGAACAAGGAGCTGGCAAGACCACTGCCGTAGCTGAAAATGGCAACGCGCTTGGGCTTGGAAGTATCAAAGGTGACGTTTGAGATAAGACTGACGAGTCCTCCGTAGACACTGGCAGTGTACATGTTACCGCACTGAGTGGCAACTTCAATAGTGGGCTGGACGCGCTCGTTGAAGCGCTTCTTGGCCAATCCCATGAAGGTCTTTTCTACAACCTTGTCGGCCAATGACTTTTCATAGTCAACTTCGGCAATCTCAGCGGGGACTTCAGCGAAGGTCGGGTGAGATGGGTTGGTGAGGTAATCGTTGTAAAGCATGCGCGCGTACGACTTGGCCACGAGCTTGCAGTTGGGAGCATGGAACAAAACATGGTCAAAACGATCCAAAGGAACCTGCTCCTCGGAAATGACGCCATTGACGCCGAACTTCTCTTGCAAAGTCTTCTCACGAGCATTATAAGCCTTGTAGCACTCATCGACAGCCTGGGTGTAGCACTTGTTGGAGAAGTGACCATCGACGTAAGGGTACTCGCTGGTCAAGTCGGGCTTGTAGAAATCGTAGACATGGCTGATATAGCTGGCACGCATACCAGGCTCGAACACGATAGGAGCATCGGGACCGATGACCATGGCGACACATCCAGCTCCACCGGTAGGGCGGGCAGCTCCTTTGGCGTACAAAGCAATATCACCGCAGACGACGATAGCGTCACGGCCGTCCCAAGCAGACGACTCCACCCAGTTGATGCTGTTGAAGATGGCATTGGTGCCTCCGTAGCAAGCATTGACTGTGTCGATACCTTCGATGTTGGTGTTGCCAGACTCTTCGAAAAGTTGCATGAGAACGGACTTGACAGACTTGGACTTGTCCAAGAGAGTCTCGGTTCCGACTTCTAATCGGCCAATGGACTTAGGGTCGATGTTGTATTTGCGCATGAGGGAGGAGAGGGTGGTGAGGGAGAGGGAGTAGATATCTATATTACAACCCGTTAGCTCGAAAGTCAGTTAGAACGAAAAACTGAATATTACACACCTTCAAGGTCGTCACAGAAGCTCATTTTGGTCTGGCCGAGACCAATGGTATATTTTCCCGTGGAGACGCCATCGAATTTTTCCAACTCGGCTTGGTCGACGCACTGTGAAATGGGTTAGCACGTCGTACCAGAGACTGTAGAGTAAAGAACATACCTGGCTGGGAAAGTAGATTTCAATGGCCTTGATGCCAATATTCTGAGGTCGAGCGGCCATTATGTTGTGTATGTGGATGTGGTGATAGTAGTGGCGGGCACACGATCAACCTGGAGTGGAATGCAGAAGGCGGTTTTCGAGAATTAACTAGAAGAAATGAGTAATTGTTCAGAGAAGGCGAGATAGGCAGAAGTTATAGCAGGAGGAAAAGGGGCGAGAGAGAAAAATGAGACTTAGATGTTAGATGTGGAGGGGGCCGTTGCGACGGTGGATCAATTGGTGGTTCCCGATGTCCCAAGAGGGTAGGAGCCACCATGGTTCAGCTCGCAGTCCCTGCCAAGGGGCATTACTTACTTTGCAGTGTGTATACTCCGTACGTGTATATCTTTGTGAATGTTAAACAAGTGTTTAGTCGAGGATCAATCTAAGCGGGAGAGAACAGAGGGATTAAATAGCTATTGACCGCCCCTCAGCCTAGCCCTTTTCTGGCAGGCCCGATGGCTTCAGGCGACACAATTCTTGAATGAATTAGCCTTCAATTAAGGGTGACATGATACGTATGGATCATCGAATCCTACGTCTCATACGTAGTTTACAGTAGTAGTTCTCTGATCGTATGCTACAATCATATTTTCCGGAGTCCGTTGGAGGCGAATCCCTCTTTGGAGATATGCAAGCATCGGCCAATCACAGCCCAGACAGACTGAGCCGACCCACTAAAGCTATGGCGGAGGGCCGCAAACTAGTCCTATATAGGACTAGTGTATCGGATTCTTGGCGTTGTCGAGGGGTTGCATTTTCAGGCATCCAGCCAGTTCCCGCAGAACAACACAGCGTGGCCTGAGGCATTGAGTGTTGTGCCTGGTCTAGTCATGAGCTTATTTTCTCTGCGCCTGAAGCTCTCCAACTCTGAATTCACTATGAACAGTATCGAAATATCTCTTCTCTTGAAAAGCGTTGCACGTCGGAGAATGTAGGATCCATCCAAACAGTTACGGCA
Organism: Talaromyces liani; assembly: GCA_022814505.1. Lineage (NCBI taxonomy): Eukaryota > Fungi > Ascomycota > Eurotiomycetes > Eurotiales > Trichocomaceae > Talaromyces > Talaromyces liani. The sequence goes on from JAKLNL010000001.1 coordinate 2,226,668, forward strand.
ACAAATGTCGGTGAAGCTCTGGAAAGTTGAAACCCCCTTTTGTCCGAAGCTCGCTCTGTCATTCTCTCGTCTGCGTCGTAGTTTTCATCCTGAAGTCGGCAGTATCGTATGTGCGTCGTAGAATCTATCATTCTCGGGAGGTGTGTTTTGGGTTGGGCTCGGCCAATCACAGCGCAGCACCACGCTCGCCCTATTTCATTGTCATGTCAACGACTCAACGACTCGATGCATACTTACGTACATCATAGTTTGACATTCAATTTTCATAATATACGATGCCTCGTCGCTGTCCATCCAGTGCTTCAACGAAGGGTGCAAGTCCAACAAGGCCTCCTCATCATCTTATCTTATCAGTCCCATCTCGGTAGCCCTCGTGATTAGCTCTAACTTTTGTTCCTCCCTGGAAGACCAACCTTAAATGATCGTCAGGACATTCGAAAGGTCTCAAGTCTCCCAACAACATGAACGGTAATACAACATCATCTTATCCTCCTCATCTTGACAGAAGAATCTTCTCGTCCAATGACGACCAGCCAAGCCACTGGCTCCGCTCTCACGTGCAACGTGGACTGCGCCACACTCGAACGGGGCTAGCCTCAGCCAAGACCAATCGGGAAGGCGCTATCCGCGTACTTTCCGTATCTCCGTCTCAGCCATCAACCTCAGGGACAGATCGACTGTATCATCATCACTTCGACAAATGCCTCATCGTCACACTGTCGATAATCGCCTTCGCATTTACTTGGTCTAAATAGAATTCATTCGTTTATTTGTTCTTCCCCCGCCTCGGTCACTCGCTCGCTCGTTCGCTGGTCGACACGACAGCCTCGATGTGTCTTTCGTCCGTACCTTCGTTTACTAGATCATGATTTCGAATGCTTCGATCCATATAATTTCCGTCAATACACCCGCGTAGAGCTACTGGCTCTTCGCTAGCACATAAAGAGCGATGGTGGACGAAAAGGTTCGGTATGAGGAGTTACCCATTCCGACATACGAAGAAGCCACAGCATCACAGTCCGGATCCTCGCATCTAGGCCCTGAACACTCCAGCGACGACCTCGAGAGGCAGGGTCTTCTTCAACATGAAGAATCCAATGATGACGTCCCCAACCGGTCGCATTCAACCCGTAATGGAGGTTATCAACCGCCGACTGTGGAGTCGGCACGCTCTAGTATCGACTACCTCGCCTCTTCAACTTCAAATTCCGCTCGCCAGTCAGAGGAGGATTTACGACGTGAGATACACCAGATGGACGTAGATGATTCCGGCTCATCATCCCGACCTCGTCGCCCTCTATTTAGTCGCCGATTTTCCAAACATTTCTCAATCCCCTTTTCCAGTTTGACCAAAACCTTATCATCGATACAGTTACCTTTCCGAAATGGATTTCCCCGCTTTCAGATACCCTGGCGATTTTGGCGACTACAGATCAATGAAGACGGATTTGCTTGCATGCTTTTTCTCCGGCTCTTTGGCCTTTTCATTCTCGTCTTTCTCATCTACCTCGTATTCGTTTCCGATATCTTCGCCGTCGGTAGCCGTTTTAGCATGGGACAATCTTACACGGCAGCATCTGTTGAGAGTTTCGTTCAGAGTCACATCAATGAAACCAACATCGCCAACAATCTTCAGAAAGCGACTCAGTTTGCACATATAGCAGGAACGGAGGGCAGCTATGTACTCGCGGAATGGATCGAGCAGGAGTTTGTAAATGCGGGGTTAGAAGACATTGAGATGGAGGAGTTTCAGGTATATCTAAACTATCCACGGACTGACGGTCGCCGTGTTGCAATTGTCGATCCGCCAGAATTGGCCTGGGAAGCTACAATCGACGAGCCACAAATATATAACGACCCCAGGCGGCAACAGACACTTGTCTTTCATGGTCATTCCAAGTCGGGCAATGTTACTGGCCCCTTGGTTTACGCCAATTACGGGTCTCAGGATGACTTTAAACGACTTGCAGATAGCGGTATTTCTGTCGAAGGTGCTATTGTTTTAGTTCGATACTACGGTACTCAGGGTGACCGTGCACTCAAAATCAAGGCGGCGGAGCTTGCAGGTGCAGCCGGATGTATCATATATTCTGACCCAGCAGAGGATGGTTTTATCAAAGGACCAGCTTACCCTGATGGTCGCTATATGCCAAGTCTCGGTGTACAACGTGGAGGTGTGAGCTTGATGTCATGGGTTGTTGGAGACGTCCTGTCTCCGGGATTTGCGTCGACACCAAACGAAAAGAAAAGGTTATCGCCAGAAGAGAGTCAGGGCTTGGTACAAATACCAAGTATTCCGCTCTCATGGCGCGATGCACAACGCTTATTACAGGTTCTTAAGGGCCATGGGTCGAAGGTACCGACAAATTGGGTGGGTGGAGTACCTGATATCTCTGAATGGTGGACTGGTGATTTGTCCTCACCAAAGGTCAACTTGATGAATTTGCAGGATGAGGTCGAACGGCAACCGATATACAATGTTTTAGGCCGCATCACAGGGTTGGAACAACCCGAAAAGAAGATTATCGTTGGCAATCACCGGGATTCTTGGTGCTTTGGTGGAGTCGACCCCGGTAGTGGCACGGCCACCTTCCTGGAGATTGTCCGCGTTTTCGGAGAGATGAGGAGTGTTGGATGGCGCCCTCTCCGTACCATTGAATTTGCGAGCTGGGATGGCGAAGAATATAACCTGATTGGCTCCACCGAGCATGTCGAGAATGAGATGGATAGACTGCGAAGTAATGGGTACGCATACCTTAATGTCGATGTCGGTGTTAGTGGCAATTCTTTTGAGGCTGCCGGTTCACCCGTTTTTCAGCGACTCCTCAACACGGCCATGGGTCGGGTAGGAGATGAGGCAGCCAATAAAACTCTCAAAGAGATTTGGGATGAGCAAGGAAAGCGATTAGAAGGACTAGGCGCTGGTAGTGACTATGTCGCTTTTCAGGATATGGCCGGTACTTCCAGTCTCGACTTCGGATTTGGCGGTGCGCCTTTCCCTTACCACAGCTGTTACGAGAACTACGAGTGGATGGCTAAATTTGGGGATCCCGATTTCCGTTATCATAGAATGTTGGGTGAGCTTTGGGGGCTGTTGCTCTTGGAGCTTGCAGACAGTCCTATTCTTCCTTTTGATCTGGAAGCATACTCTGCTGATTTCAGGGGCTACATTGACAATCTTCAAGAGTACGCAACATCCAAAGGCGTTCCGCTGAAACCTACATCAGATACCCCACAGACAAGATCTGAGACTGTAGACCTCAAACCTCTATATGATGCGGCAGAAGTATTCAAGACGAATGCTGCCAATTTCCAAGCATGGGAGCAAGTCTGGTATAGCGCCGTATATGGATCGGGTGGATTCGAGAGCAACGTTATGGGAGTTCGACGTATCGAACACAACAACCGTCTAGCTAAATTTGAGACAAATCTACTAGACTTGTCCCAAGACGGCGGTGTAAGTTTTCTCCCATTGTGTTTTTTGTAATCGTACTAATGTGAACAAGGTTCCCAATCGAACCCAATTCAAACACGTCCTATTCGCACCTCAGACCTGGTCCGGCTACGACGAGGCCTTCTTCCCAGCCATCCGCGACGCCATTGACGCCGGGGACTGGAATTCTACCCAATCATGGATCAATCGTGTTGCCGACATTGTTACGCAAGCGAGTGTAAACTTGAACATATAATCCAACCATTTATCATACTCTCTCTATCGCTTTAATTCATTGTACATGATTTCAATCTTGATTTTGATTCCCGGGACTACAGCCACCATCCCCGTTTTGCGCTCTCTGTGATTTTATTAGGTTTACAACATATTCATTGCATCGATCTACATGAGATCCTCGTTTCTTTTTTTTTTTTTTCCAGCTGTTCTGAATGTTCGTATATAGATATCGTCTTAGGCAAAAGCCCTTTCCGTTGCCTGCGTGGAACTCTTTTCTCGCCATCTATTCCATTGGGTATGTTTCCGTTTTCGTACTTGCATTTGGTTTTTAGTTGTCTTATGGTCGACTTAGCAGGTCATGATTTGTGTCTGATTTGTATCCGAATGTATATTTATTCGTATTCTTCCTTTTCAAGGGGTTTTCGAGACATCCAAGCATAGACATAGTGAGGTCATGCAGATACTTAAGAGCCTGGAAAGGTTTCATGCAGGTGTCGTCCAGTCTAAAAGGCAAATAAAACAATCGGGTCCATACCTAGGGACCTACATATTTAGGTAGTGCGTAGAACATACAAATCTTGAATGTGTCAAACATGAAGACTCAATCTAATTTAAATTCATGTCCAATTGTAGCTAAATCTGCTATAAGCTTGAGGCTGGCATCTTAATACTTAGACTCTCCTCGTGCTGTAATACCAGCTTGTGACTTCAAACCGTACCCAGGTTCCTCCAACCCATGCAAACACAATACCATACTTCTTCCCCATAAATGACATGGTGATATTTCCAGTCCTTTATCTCGGTATAGAAGCGGGCCTGACATATGCAGCTGGACGTGGTGATACATGATCGATATTGACAATAGTGTGTACCCAGATCTGATTTAAACCGTGGAATGATCAAAAATTGGGAGACTAGGTGCAAGACTCTCGGCTTCATGATCAAGGATGACAAGGTCAATCGTGCTCCTAGGCATGAAAACGGTCAAGATACGCTTAAATCAATCTGTCTTAAAGTCCTGTGAACACGCTACTGAGGCAACTGTCTGTTCGAGATGTTGGGCAAAAATAGCTCATGATGCATACACCTAGGGCATACAGGTGGATAGCCCTAACCTTCCACCCATCAATTGATCTATACATTTCCATCATTGCCTGGACCCATGATTCTTCGACGAACAGTCCCGTCTCCTGTTTGCTTCTTGCTTTCCCGTGTCTGGAACATTTGGTTCTTGTATGCCTCCGTACCTGCTTTCCACATACTTTTTATCTTATTGGCGTTGAAAGCAATAATCATGAAAATGATAGATACCGGAACTGACACTCCGACTGTAGTATAGCATCCATAATTAGTTCTATAGCTTTCTCGAAGCAAATCACGGGTGCGACGTAGACAGGTCTTATACTCACATATGATTGGGAATATCCATGCCCCTTGGTAGATGAGATTGTCATCTTGGTGCGGAAAGTCGGACACATTCAATGCAAACATACTCGTCAAAAAAGAAGCAGGTAACTGGATCGCATATGGTCAGTATATCTAGTGGCTATTCATGATTCATTCTGGGATAAACGTTGAGCTCACGAAAATGATCGTTACCACCGTGAAAACCATGACCGCGTCGCTCTGTCTACGCGTAGCCTGCGCTTCTAAGATGGTAGCCTCTTTTTGCTTCAGATCCAGCAATGTGTTGATGGCGCTTTGAACACTTTTAGCATCCTCAATCATGCTCTCAATATCTTCCTTTGTTTCCAATGGAGAAAGATGCCGGTTGCCTGGGATTTTTGAAAAGGACTTCCAGAGATCGTCAACGACTTTCTGGTCCTGGGCCAGAGTCTTTAGTATGTTGAGTTCGTCCAATATGTCCTTGACCTCATCCAGAAGTTGTGTCTCCATGGAAATGTCCTCGTAGGGGTTTTCCGGGGCCAGCTGACGCCACCATTTCTGAGGCTTTTTGGTGGTTTGAAGATCCTCTTGTTTTTGGACGTCCGCTTCGCTGTACGTCACTGAGGTATTGTTATCCTTGCTCGAGGATTTGTCCTGTTTGGCTGCATCCAGTGAGATGCGGAATTCTCGAAAGAGTTTCGTCTCCTCATCACGCTTTTATGCCTTTGTTAGTCTTCTAAGCTGCAATGTATCTAGTCCTACAAGCTTGTACAACTGGACTTACCACATGCTGGATAGTCTCCCGAAATATATCTAACGGGGATCTTTTGCCGTCCTCAGAATGATCAATCTCAATGTCTTGAGCGTTGAATAGACTCGTAGCCGTCGCTATAATATACTCGGCAATGTCTTCAATTGATGAGATCGTGTTACCATTCCGAGCCTGAAGATTGATGAGAACCCGTTGCAAAAATGTGTTTGTAATCTCATCCGACTCCTCCGTTGTGCTAGTAATAATGGTATCTAGATAGAGAAATAGTCAGAATAAGATCGGCCGATGCAAGAATCAGCGATGGCATACCGCTGTCGAGAATCCATAGCCACAATTGATTGATCATTAAAATCTGAGTTGGTTTAACATTGGCCACGGTTTCAGGCGTAGGTGAGTCCCCTCCCTGCGTAACATGTTGATGATCATGAGTTTGCAGTGAGCTTTCGGTCGCTTTCTGCCCTCTCCTTGGACGTTCCTCTTTTTTTGCTCTCTGTTTCTTCTCATTAACCGATTTCGCGTCGTGTTCCCTAAGTCTCTTGTAATATCTCACAAGTACCTGATCACGATCTCTTTCCCTAGTGTCTTGGAGAGACACATAGTAGTATTGATCAAGAGTTACAGACTTGTGGACGGGCTTCTTTGTGAGAACGTGTATATCATTGGTCGGAAGTTCATCGTCATTGTCATTGTTTTGTTTCCAGGCAACCCGGTGTTCTTGTTCAACTGTTTCATTTGTTTTGCTTGTCAAAGCAGCACTTGACCCTGTCTCATGGATCGACGGGTTAAAGGGATGTAGATAAACGTCAGGCTCCTTGGTTTCTTGATCACTCTGAGCTGTTGAGACTGGTCTCAGTTTCGCGCCGCGATCATCAGCCTTCTTCTTGCTAGAAGCTATTCGCTGAAGGGCCCCGTTTTGAGTCTCTTGTTGGTCCGTCTTCGAAATTGATTTCCTCTCATTACCATCTTTGATATCATTTTTGTTAAGTTCTTTCCCCCAAAATATATACGGCATCTACAGTGAAATATCAGTTATATTCTGGAGAAGTGACAAAGGAGGTATCACTTACATAAAGAGCAAGCACTTTGTTATATCCTATCGGCAGACTGGTCTTAGGGTTCGTGGTATCACTGCTTTTTGACGTACCCTGTTCCGTTATATAAAACTTGGTCATGGAAATTAGCTATAACTACTTTGAAGCCATGCTTGTCATTACTGAACTTCAAAACTAACCTGAAAGTTTGGCTTCATATAGTGGTTGCGTCCTCCAGCAGGAAGTTCAGACCAGGTTTTCTGCACAAAATCAGCCAAATGGCGGTGATGACCATTGTCCCTATTTTTTTCCATGGAAATTCGAATCATGAGCTCCTAGAAGGAGTTAGTATAAGAGAAACATTTACAGCGACGGGATGGTACCTCGACATAGCGCAACTAGTAGACGATCGTGTTAACATCGGATCCTATTTGATCAAGAAGGTTATTGAAACGGACTTACATTGTTCACTGGGATATGAATCCACCTAAATCTAGTTTGTCTCCCACGGGACACCAGCTCAGATGCGTCTTCCTTTTCGGATTTCTTTATGTTCTCTCCCTCCCGTTTAGTAACCACACCACCAGGCTTTTTTCCAACTGCAGGCCCCTCGCGTTCGGATTGTTGATTATTTGTAGACTTTTTCAAGGACTCTAGTTCGCTTCTGAAAGCTTGAAAATTGCTGTATCCATCATTTCTCATGATTTCATCAGGTCCCTTGTCATAGATTATATCAACCATGCTAGCTCGCTTTAGTTTAAAGATAATTTCACGTTTGTTTGTAACAGAGAGACTTAGCACTGTTCCTTTCTGAGAGTCGCTGTTGGGTCGCTCAAATTGAAAGCGTGGTGGGCGTCCGTCTTCTTTCAAAGGTGGGCGCACTGGAGGAGGGTTTCCGAGAAGTTCTTCAATCAGCTCGTGAATTGGATCTCTTGTACCAGGCGGCCGCTCCCAATTTTTCATGATGTTTTCACCCTCTCTAATATAGTTCTCGCCAGAATAAATGCCGCTACAAAGTAGCCACCAGAGTGCCGCTGGAAACTGAGAGCATACAGCTAGACCCAGGGGACTATGATCGTGATGGAGATGTGTGCAGTTTTTCCCTCTTGGTGCGAGGGCCATGAACTTATTAAAGTGCTCCTTTTCTCCTGTAGTATGTCTCCAAGCTGCAACACCCATGACAAGCTCTGCGTCAAGACTGCGAGGGAGCTCGAAGAATTTTTCATCATTCTTGCTTAACTCGTGAAGTTTACTCCAAAGGAAGCGCTCAACTTTCCCGTGTCCCTGGCCGCCTTTTCTGGCGGCAGCCAGTGAGATCAAGTTTTCCTCCTCCTCAGTACCTTGGACGATAGCTTGCAGCACTCTTTGCCATCCTGTGCGAGATGATTCTTGATTGTTTGGATGTTCACTCTCAAGGTATCCCAAAAGTTCTTTCACCATGTCAATATTTCCCTGCTTGACTGCAAGATGCAATGGTGTGATATTCTTGGTTGCTTTTGCCATGATGTCGTTTTGCCAGTCAGGAATTTTTTCAAGTAGGTTTACATAGCCAGCAAGTGCCGCCACATGTAGCCATGTTACCCCTTTCCTATTTCCTTCTTGGGTCAGCGTCGGATTCCCGCCTTTCTTCATCGCAAGTTCAATCAGATCTTCCCGATTATTCAAGATAGCCCAGTATATGACTGCGATGAGATGCTTGACCTGATGAGACTCCTTGTCGTCTGATACCTCTTGTTTTCGCTCATCTTGATTAGGCTCATCCCCATCTCCTGTCTTTTCCTGGGAGTCTTCATCCTTATTGGCATCCTTGTTGGCATCTTTTGTGGGAAATTTTCCGACCCAGTCAAGGAGCCATTGAGAAACTGGACCGACTTCGGACTCGGGCGCGATATACACTTCGTCCTGGGCGGGCGATTCAGGAAAATATACTTTGGATTCCAACAACTGAAAAATAATAGAAGACCTGTCCCTTGATACGGAATCATTGAGTGGTGTGTCTCCGTAATTATCTTTTGCGGCAATTGCTGTTTTCAGAAGATTCGTTGGGGAATCAAGTATGAGATCAACCACCTCGACATTCCCGTTGTAACAGGCAATATGCAATGAGTTTCTTCCTCGAATAGTCGTCCTCGTTCGGTCTGCACCGGCGTCTAACAGGCATTTCACGACCGAATAACTACTAGAGACAGCCGCATTGAGCAATGCTGTATATCCAGACGAATCTTCGGCCTCGATATCTGCATTCCTCTCGAGTAGTAACCGAACAATGTCAAGATTATCCTTCTCAGCTGCTATTAGTAGAACCGTCTCTTTGGCTTGGTTCCGTAGTTCTAAAAGATCTGAATTTCTTTCCAATCCATTCAAAAGCCGTAGGGCTATATCGTCCTTCCCTTCCTTCAATGCAATATGAAGTGCGGTGTTTTCTTGTTCATCTTGAGCCCTGACGTCTGCCCCTTTGTGGAGTAGAAAATCTAGTATCTGCAGGTTGCCATGCTTTGCTGCAGCAAGTAGAACGGTTTCCTGGTCTTCGTTCCGTATTTCTAAAAGGCCAGGTAAAAGGCCTGAGTGCTTTTCTAACTCCTTCAATAGTAACTGGACTATCTCAATCTTCTCTGCCTTCAATGCAATGTGAAGTATAGTATTTTTTTGCTGATCTTGAGCCTTGATATCTGCGCCTTTGTCAAGTAAAGAACCTATTATTTGGACGTTGCCATGCTTTGCTGCGACTAGTAGAACGGTTTCCTGGCTTTTATTCCGTAGTTCTAAAGGACCTGGGTGTTTTTCCAACTCCTTCAATAGTAGCTGAACTATCTCAATCTTCTTTTCCTTCAGTGCAATGTGAAGCGCTGTATTTTCGTTACTGCCCGGGGTCATCACACTTGCTCCTTTGCGTAGTAAGAATTCAACAATCTCCAAATCGCCCTGTTCTACCGCAATGTGCAGAGCAGTGTCTCCTGCTGCATTCTTTAGATCTAGAAGATCTGGGTCTTCTTTTAACAAAATCTCGGCTGTGCTGATACTCTTTCCTCTGATTGTAAGGTGAAGTGCGGTAGTTTCGCTAGCGTTTGAGACCATAACGCTTGCTCCTTTGTTGAGTAGGAAACGAACGATCTCAGTTCTACCCTTGCGAGCTGCGACCAGAAGTGGAGTGAACTCAAGTCGGTTTCTAAGTTCTAACATCTCAGTTCCTCCTGCCTTGTAAATTCTCTCAACGATGTCAAAGTGTCCCTTTTGGGCAGCAATGTGAATTGCTGTATCGCCATATCCGTTTCGGGCCTTAATGTCAGCTCCATTATCAATCAGAAAATCGACCGTATTAATTGCTCCATTCCCAGCTGCTACTAGAAGAGGGGTTTCATATCTTTGATCAAGCGATTCTATGAGATCGGCGCCCCCTTTTTGAAGAATGACCTTGGCAATCTCAAGTTCATTCCTTCTCGTAGCGAGGGCAAAAACATTAAGGTTCCTCTCTGTTTGGGCAAAACAATCGGATCGCCTTTTAAGAAGAAGGTTAGTGACTTCAAGCATGCCCAATCCGGCCGCAAGCATGAGAGGAGTCAATCTTTCTGTTTCATTGTCGTCTCCGGGGAAAGTATAGTCAAACACACTATCAAGGGCGTTTGGAGTGGCATCAAGAATTTTCTCCACAGCCGCTGTGCTGCCGCTCGTGATGGCTTCCTTAATCTGCTCGGTTGGATCAATGCTGCTTTCTTCATGACTTGTATCTGCGTCAGGGGATGCATTCTGGTGGTCTATTGGAGTCAACAAAAGAATTGTTTATTGTAACTTTTTTCCGAGATGGAATGATACTCACCCTCGGCGGTATCTGCCATGGCCACAATGAGTTGAGAATCAGGTCTCAGCAGCGATTCTCTCAAGAAAACGATGTTCTTATGTACTGATCAAAGAAAGCTGAGACGAGAAAAGTGCGAATATGAAGAGGCACCCTTTTAAAGAGCCCCTCCGTGAGGGGAAACAGGCAGGCCCTTCAGCCTTGTTGATGTGGCACAAAGCTGCAACCATATGAACTCGGTGCGCACATAGTAGATTAATCTCAGCTCTAATACATTGTCCACATCTTCAGCGCCAGCTACCATTGGCTGTTTAGCCTGTCATATATGCGAGGCTAAAGGTGATTGCGGCGGAAGTTGTTCCATAAAAAGTAATGCCACAAGGCTGTGATACATGTTCTCAATCATCAGAGTAATGAGTACCATGTTCTCAATTCAATGAAAAACGTCGGCATAAATTTTCCACATTAATTAATTAGCAAATTCTACCTTATTTTCTGGGATTGGTCATGTTTCAATCTTGAGTAATTGTCCTACGGAGATGTTTGGCTTCCACAAACGAATCGAATACAAGGAAGGAAACGATTCACACTTACGCCTTGTTGAACACTCCTTCCCAGACACAAATGATACAGGCAGCTTCATTGCTATTCAAGGGAGCAAGTGACAGACCCTACAGTTCGCAAGCCCATTAGCAAAAGAGTTCCTACACTGTGAGAGACTTCTCACCATGCATAGGATGCCCATCAACCCGACACTCCGTCTGTACTGTACCTTCAACGGCGCCTTCGCCTCCACTACATATGTATCAACGTTTTCTTCGACCCCTTGTCGTCGGATGCGAAGAACCTGATCTCAACTGTAGGATTCATCGGCGCATCCAGCATATATTCGACCGAACCTGCACTTCCGTCGAGACCCGGTTTATCTTGAACGAACAAATCGATATGAAGCGCCCATTAGGATGGCTTTTCCGGGTTTGAAGTTTCTTCGCGGAGGAGGGAGGAGTGGCACTCATTTTTGACGTAGATGTAGCAGCCGAAATCCATGGCTGGAGGTAATTGAACGACCTAGTGCAGGGTAGCCGATTACAAATCCATCGATGACGATGAAGGTTCCGAATTTTTAGAACCGCGAAGATCTTGCTATGTGATGATGGGGGCAACGGAATGTTTTACAGCATCCGGGAACTCATTGGTAGGGGGTTCCGAACAAGCCCTAATCGATACTACGTACACATGTCGGGCAGAAAGAGGGCAGCTACCAAAGTACTTCGATATCGGTTTGAATGACAAGGTAAAATTAATTTGATCCACTCCATGGATAGTTGACCTTCGTACAAAATGTTTCTCGCAAAAGATGAAATTAGGTCAATCCCCGCAAGACACAAGAAAAAAATCATCTAAACGCCTAAATATGATATGCTCGCGCACTGCGAGCGTGCTTTCCGTTACTCGGACAGGTGCACATGCTCAAAGTACAAGACAGATGTAACAGAAGGAAAAGAGAAAAGAAAAACACTGGATTGATCACTTCTTGAGGTTCTCCACACTCAGTGTAGGTGTTTCAACGAGTTCATCGCTCGGGACACCTTCCTTGAGTCGCCGATCAAAGAAGTTATCGAATTCGGAGATAATGACAGCCCATTCTGCCAGTGCCCGGCCTGCGTATTTACTAGATACTATACGCTCGTCGCGTAAGATTTTGCTATCTTCAATATGTGCAAAAATGGTCGAATCTGTTTCCTCATCGATGGATGTCTTAGTCGTCGCGTACGAGTTCCGAGTGCTGGTTGTTGATGCGTCAGCGTCCCGGCGAGGGTCGATAGACTCTTCTGTTGTTGTCGTTGAGTTCCTCAACGCCTTGGCTGATCGCTGATGTTGGACATGATACAGGGTCTTTCGTGGAAGACCTGGCTCAAAAAGTGGTCTCGGTTGAGGAGGTTTCTGCTGCGGATTCTTATATGGGTTGGAACACCACTCTAAAGAAAACTTGAAATTGTACGGTTGATGCGAGGTTTGAGGTTCGTAGATACTATCGTCTTCTTCAGCCACCTGATTGCCGTTCTCTTCGGACTGCTTTTTCATTAGATTGTCGATCGGATTGATTTCATTTTCATCAGACACGCTCCCAGGAGGCGTGACCTCTCCAGGCTTTGGATTCGCAGTTGATCCAAATACACTCTTCAGTATATTCCACCTTCGTTTGGGTGCCAGCGACGACTCCGAATCTGAAGGCATACCATTGATATCAAACTTGAGAGTTCCGTGGGATTGATATGCGCTTTGGTTAAATGATGGCGTGCTCAATCTATCGAAAGAAATGAAAGGACTGCTTGGAGACGGCTGATGGTTGTCAGAGCGAATAATCAATAGGCGTCGACCAGGAGCTGGACTACCAGCCGCTGAATCCATTAGCGGAAGCATTTCCTTTTTGGCTCTCAAATTGTAAGTCAAATAGAAAGCCCAGACTTGTTCTAATTTGTCCATAAGCATTTCATAGACATCCCTGCCATACAATCATTAGCAACGATTTGGACACGTAGGACAGCGAAATTGTTCCGGGTATACGTACGATTCAACAGGAGTAGGGTTAGCACTGAAACGAGCCACCCTCCAACAAATGAGCCGCTGAAAATATGCTCGAACCATCGGATTCCAATGGCTGAAGTATGGGTAAAAGTAGTCGTCATGAAGCAAAAACTGAGAACAAAGGTTGTAATATCGTTCTTTATTCGAGGTCCACGATTTCCACATGGAAAACAAGAAAGAGAACAAACGGACCTCGGTCATTGAATTCTGGCTGAGTGTCATTTGCTTGCATACATCGAGCCAAAATGACCAATGGAAGATGTCTTCCTTGATTTTACGAGCATATCGGTCGATCAACGGGGCAGTCTCTTCGACAAAATCGCACAGAACAAGACAGGCGTTGTGATTGAATAGTGATGTCTTGCGGGCCGCAGTCTTCAACACGCGCATAAAGGAATCAATGTACATTCTTCGAGCTGGGGCGAGATCTGGCGATGGCTCCGAAAGGAAGTCGCGCAAGAGTATAATCAATCGATTCTCTGCCATCGAACGGTGGCAATTTGCCATGCCTAGATGCATTGTAGACATAGCAGTATTGGGCCCTTCAATGAAATCGTCAAAGGTAACGGAGCTTGGCGCAAATGGATTCTCTGGTGCTTGTGAAGAAGATTGTCGATATAGTGTGTCCTCTAGCACCATTAAAAGGTGGCCTTGCAAAGACAACATCCCAGGAGCGAAGAGTTGATGCGTAGCATCTGTTTCTGGGGGTAGAAAGTCGCAATTAAGCGTATGGAAGTACTTGACGAAAACGTAAAAGAGATCACTATCCCGTCCGCACCAGCGTGAGACCCAAGGTCCATGCCATGGAATCTGTGTTGCGCTCAATGGTAAAACCGGCGGCTGCCGTAAGTATCTAGAAAGGGCAATATGAGAGCAAAAAGCTAACGGCCGTACGGGGAGTGGGAACCTGGCCGCAAGATCCTGAGCAATAGCTCTGCCTCCCAGTCCTTTGTATCCCAATGGATCTGCCAGCAATCGACGAAACGCATCCGATGGAGTATTCCATAGTCGCACCAACATATCGGCAACGCCAGGGCAGAAGTAGAATGCATAAGCACACGCTTTTCCGCAGAAAGACACCAAACTAGCTGGTGCATGTCGTAGGGACATTCTTTCGACGACGAAGGACATCTGTGAAAGCAGATTTTGATTGTAAATATTCCGCACATTGTGGAATATCGATTCTGCCAGGAAATCCGAGGAGCTTGACTCTAGAGAGGAATTCGAGCTATGCGCAGAGAAATTCTGTGGTTGGTATGGAATTCTCCATTCTTTTCGCATCATGATTCCTGAAAGCGCTTCCAAGAATACTGGTCGATCTGTGCCAGACACTGACTGGTTGTTTTTACCATGTAATAGTCCCAATAATGATGTCCACCACTTATTCAAGATGTTGACTCGCCGATCAAGATCCTCTGGCCTGAGCTCATTGAACGACGGATGCGATGCATAGCGTTGGAGAAAAGGAAGCAATGACGACCGTACTACATTCACTTTGAGATTGGTCGATTTCGCGTGGAATTTCTGAAGGTCTGCTTCAAGACCTCTGAAAACATTCCAAAGCTCGTCCTTCTTCCGACCAGGCTCCAAAGCAGGTATTGAGGATGGAATTGGAGGATTAGGGAGAGGAGGTAGGTCAGGTCCCCCCGATACTAGTTGGTCAACTGATTTCCTGCTTCGAAGCGATGGCGAAGGCGGATCGGCTGATTTGCTTCTGGGCACAAAAGCACTCAATGGTCGGCGGGACCTTTTACTCGAAGGCCGTTTAGTCTGTGCGTCGTCGTTGGATCGTCGGGGTTCCTTAGTTTCGCTATTCAAAGACAGCCCATTCGTGGACGCAGGTTGACTTCTGGGGGTCGGAGACTGTTCTCGCGAGGATGATGCTCCTCTTTTTGCATCACGGGCGGGCGATGGTGAGCGAGAGCTTGACATCCATGAAACGCGCGCAAGTGTAGCAATCTTCCCAGAGACAGATCGAGACTTGGACCGTTTCACGATAATCTGCGGTGTCGAATCTTGTCGTGGCTTGTCCTTATTCTCGCCAATCAAAATACCCGACCTTTCTCTCGGCGTTATATTACCTACCTCAGACGCAGTATTGGTAGTTGCAGGAGCTTCGTTTGTCGGGGTGCGGCGGGCCAAGCTCTTGGGCTTACTTGAGGGACGTAGTGTAACTCGACGCAGAATATCCTTGCCAGCAGCAAAGTTCTCTTTGACAGTCGACGATTCGTTTTTCGAGGAGAGACTCGTATCGGAGAAGTTTCTTTTTACGCCGGGTGAGACGGGGGTATCCTGAACATCTTCTTCGTTTGTAGACTCGAAGCTTGCTGCTCTATGGAGGAGAGTCGGGGATTTGACGTCCTGCTGAACTGGCGCATCATGCTCTTCTTGCTGAAATGGAGGAAAGGGCTGGGCCTGAATTCTGTCCACCTTCAATGCCATTGCTGAGATCAGAATTTATGTTTGTTGTGGTGACGAGTTCAAAACCGTCCGGAGAGACCAGCTCTCCAGGAACCAAAGATCAAGCCACACAAGCTCAGATCATACACATTGCTCGAGCGGGAAAGACGTATTCTTTCTTTTCTGTTGTGAGACCGAACAAAGCTGCGCAGTGTTGTGTTTCAAGACTGAGAGCTAGGTCGCTAGCAAATGCAATGAACTGTATATGGAACGCAATAAATCGGACGGAAATGTCGATGTAGGAATAAGGTGTCAACCAGGCGCTCCACCAAATAAACAAGGCAGGAAAATGGCGAGGACGTTAAATTGCGAGGGGTAATGAGGTTGAAACGAGGGCTATCGAGACAGGTGATTAGATTAATCAATCAATCGTCAGCGGCAGGATCTTTTCATTAGTCAAGTTTCAAGACGCGGCAGGATCGGAACTGAGGTGGTAGCATGTATAAATAGATTAAATGCAACGACAAAAGAGAACAACAAGCGATGGTATTGACGGTGGTAGTTGAATTTAACGAGAGTAGAGTAAAAACAAAAAGAGAAAATGGAGTAGCAAAGGAGAAGGTGCACAGGGCAGGAAGGGAAAGAAGGCAGGAAGCAAGTTGGAATGAAGGCGGGTACATACAAAAAACCAGGCAAGGATCCCACCAGGTGGATATTATTTTCTTATTCCAGGCCACGCAATAATAGTATAATCACGGTTGTCGATGTCGATGATTTTTGATCTTCAAGACCAAAAAGAAAGAGGGAGTAATATCCTCCACGAAAGTCGTCGAACATTGAACTGCCAACTGCTGACCACGTACTAACTGGGATGCTACCCCGATCAACGGCTACAACAACGACACTCCGACTAGTGACTCTTACAGTACCGGCTGACTGACCAGTGGTTAGGTTCTCAGTTCGGATGAGATTCATCCTGAGTTTTCCTGACTATTCACATTCGATGATAGTATGTTCTCTGCATACACCGGGCTTAGCTGGCTTAGCATCTGCTATGCCTTGAGCACAGCCCTGTCATCGCTTAACATGTACCGAATTGTACATAATGATCCTCAGACCAACTGCCACGTCTGACGCCACGCTGCACCTTATTCAGCACTGAGAAAAATAACCTTGGGTTTTTGGTTCGCAAACTCCTGGAGCAACTGCACCTTACAAACAGCCGCGCAAAGAGTTCGATTCATGAAGCATCGAAATACTCATGCAACACGCCAATCTCAGTCGGTCAGTACGGATATCACCTCAGCCAACACATTCGTCACGATGGCCCACTCGGCGCCCTGCTAAAGTAGCTCTTAGCTAGCCTCTAATTTAGTGCCGTGCGTAAGGGCTTGAGTCTAAAGACGCCATCCGAAGACCGAAGCACTATCAATCACCCAACCACGAGTGATTCGCTTACCAATGTCGTGAGTTATGCTGCGAATAGATTCAGATACCGAGTACTCAACGGTCTATCTCTGTAAACAATTGCCACCATGGAGCCATGGACCGAAATATCGGAGTCAATTACTCCAGCCCAGCCCCAATCCCAAATGAACGATGTGGCTTTCAGCCTCGCTACCATGTACTCGATTAGTCCAAAGCCAAGCGAAAAACGGCTGACTCCATTGGAATTGTTACTCCGTGCAGACAATTGAGTTTGCAGATGAGCCGCGTTCGCCGTTAACAGAGTCACCGACAAAAGTTCAATAATGAATCATTGAAAATCAGACTGATCTGTTAGTGCGTGCCACGCGTGGCATGGACAGTGGAGACGGAATGCCAGATGGGGATCAAGGGATGCGCAGAGCTTACGACAATGACAATACGGATTCATCATCATGGGTAACTATTTCGTGCTTGTTGGATCGATCCGATCATTAGTATATACAAAAGGAGGCCGACCGCATACGACCATTGAAAAGTCAATTAGCGTTCGACACACACGCTGGTAAACACACTATGTTAGCCGCAGCATATCATGCATCATCGTCGACCTACATACCAGGACCAGCACCATAGGGGTTGACAGGCCTATCAGATGAGACGTATCACCTGTCATAGAGTCTCTGGATGCATAGTATGACTTCTGCCGAATACTCGACCTATGTCATGCATATGTGATCAGACGGATACAACGCGTTTATAGAAGCAAGGAGTTCTTCCTATATGCTTCGTAATCGATATATAATATCACCATAGACGTTTGGAGCATCCATGAAGTTCAATTGCATTGCATCTTGCACACCGATACTGACGAACTTATGTGTTGTCAGTAACCGGCTGTACGGATATGTCCCTCTCCTGTTGGTCAATCGCTCATACGTCTCAAATAGAACCATCAATTGGACTTATATAGTTAGAATACTCTGCATGACTTCAAAAGGTCCAGGAGATACACTTCGGTACCTGGTCCGTACCTGGCCTCTTCAACCTAAGCTGAATCCAAGCACCTCACATACTCAAGCGTTCCTTTTAAGATGCCACAGAAAAAGAAAGATGAAAGTTTGAAGCGGTTATATTGCTTAATTTACATTGCTTCAAGGTCTGTCAAGTACCACAAAAGAAAACAGTAAAGGAACCCAACCATGACTTTGTAAGCCCATCACAGTTAAATGGTTCATGCAAAGTGCAGGCAAGTAGTTTTAGGTATCACCAATATACCCCCATCCCACGGCAGTTTCCGCATCGTAAACTGCGCAAGACTCGAAAATCCTTCATCACCACAACCCCATTTCGTACACGCGCCACCCGCCCTTCCGAATATCTATATCATCAAGATCGAAGGCGATTTAGTGAGCAGCAGGATGAGCCTCCTCCTCATCCTCCTCAAACCAACTCTCCTCCTTGGGCGCCTCCTCACCGGCAACAGCCTGACCCTCAACTTCGACGGCCTGGGTCTCGTAAGCCTGCAAATCGCCGGCAAGGCTGGACTCTTCGGGGGATGGAGGAGGTTTGGGAGCGGTGAATTTCTGGACGTGGGCTTCGGCCTCACCGGCTTTGGCGGGTTTGGGCTTGTAGGCGCGGAGTTCGCGGAGGTAGAGGTCCTGGACGGGGTCGGCTGTTGATTTTGATGTCAGATTGTTTGTCTGTTTTGAATGAGGGTTTCGCATGCTACAGTTCGAGCGGCGCTACAGGCAAAAGGTCTCGCCCAGCATCGTAGTCCTAGAGCAATTGAGGGACAGACATACCTCGGCGAGTGGCAGTGGTCATGAAAGTGCGGTACGAAACACCAACGGACTGACGGTTGACCCGGGTGAGGAGCGAGCGCTATACGCAATTCCGACACATTAGCTACCTTGATCAATTTCCACCAGCAACAGAACCCAACTTACAGAAGCTCGGACAGAGTGAGACAACATCGCGACGGTTGTAGAAGGATGGCTTGGCTTGTAGAGAGGGAAGGGAAGTGTGGTCGTCGATGAGAAGAGGTTCGTTCCGGGCTCGGATTGTTTGAAGGAACTTTTGACTTGTCCACTCGCGGAAGGCCAGGTCTTGGCACGGGCGGCTTAGTCACCCCGTGATCATCCGAGTATATTTACCTAGGTACCTTCATGCTTCATGTCCTTGTTGTAGATCTTGGGGATTTTTCGATGGTTCGTATTTCATTTCTAAATGATTCAACGGCTTTGAATAATAATGCTTTCATTCACTATATTCAAATTGGTATGCGATCTAACTCTATACAATCTTTGGTGGCCAAAGCCTACCACGATTCAACTATCAGACAATTCGATATGCAACTTTCATTTTATACTCCCCTTCATACATTTGAAGGGGATTGGGAAATGCAATGCTAATAGCAGAAACATGAATCAACGCTCGCGCGCAGAAATGATATATCAGCAATCGAATAACGAAACCAAGGACGATCTACTCTAGCTCTGTGGCAGATTGGCTCTGTCTCCGTTCGCCTTAGCGACTATTTCATCGGTAATCAGGCGATCCTTCTCAGCATAGAGCTGTTTGTACGCGCCACGAATAGTTCCATCGCTCACACCGACAACAGCCGAAATCTCCTTGGCGGACTTGGGTGCACCGGCAAGATGCGAGACCAAGTAAAGACAAGCGGCCACGATCGAAAGCGGTGAACGCCCTGCTAGATCTCCAGCATTCGTGACATCGTCGGATAGATCAGCTGCCGTACGCCATGTGCGGTAATCCAAGCCCAAGAAGGAGCCGAAACGTTCACAAAGTTCACTCGGTTTGGTCGAGGAGGTTTGTTTGAAGCCCTGATCAGTTCCGACTTGAACCGACCGTTCGATGTTCTGCGCCGTGAAAAACTTTTCGAGCGACTTGTAAATCCTTCCGATCTCCTTCCGTGACACCTTGGTCACTGCAAATATTTCGGAAAAGGTTCTGGGAGCGTGGCATTGCCTGCAAGCAATGAATATACAACCGGCGATAATCACATCCTGTGATTTTCCCTTGAAAGCTTTGTGATCATCCACGATCTTGAAAAGGTACTTGGCGGTATCTGCAACAATCTTCTGGATGTTGAAACCGTCGCACAGAGCGCCAATCTCCTTGTAAGCAGCCATGAGCGCTTTGTTATTCTTTTCACTCGAGAGCTTGTTCTGAGCACGATACAACTGTCGAGCCGCACCAGTCGCTCCACCCGCAATACTCGTCTCGAGCTGGTTGCCGTTCAACAGAATATTGGAGGTTTCACCGACACGCGACGGATCATCGTTGTTCTGATCATCGTTGGAGAACGTCCGCCACTCGGAGTGTATATCGATTTCACGATCGGCTAGAACCAACCCACAAGAGCCGCAGACAGTTTCGTGGGATCCGGGGAATTCGAGGTTCGGAGGAAATTCTTTGCATTCAGGACAGATGACGTGCGCCGACAGATTCTTTTCCCATTTTGCCGCTGCTACCCCGGCAGGTGCTGTAGTTGTCGCCATACTCATAGACTTGTCCCGTATACTTCGTCCGACTCGTAGAAACTATCGCTGGACTTCTCTAGAAATGGCGTCCGGAAACTGAGCGAAGTGTAAGTGGCAATCCAGCAAGCAACGGAGGACAGGCGGCGCCACGACCGTAACAGCGTAGCAAAAACGAACGCGAAATGGTAGTGGCGCACTTTTCCAACTCAGCGAGGCCTGGTTATTGTCTTGCTCGTCTCAGACATATCTCGCTGAGCAGATATGTGAGAGCACTGAGGTATGGAGTTGATGGAGGTGAGGTTGATCCAAAGGCTTCGATGACAGCCTTGAAATGCCTAGCCAACCACTTTTGGTCTAACCGTTTAGGGAAAGGCTGTTATTAGTAATCGCCAGGCGCCAAGGCAGCAGCACCGAGAAGGTTCTAGTTTCTTGGCTCGACATCTCAGGCAGCAAATCTCAATAACCCTAACGCAATAACCCTAAGCAATTTGTGAAGCCTAGGTCATCAGCTTGCGTACCATTGAATACTTTACACTTATATTATCGATTTCTTGTTGCCTATAGTCATATTGTGGAGCTGTATCAAGCTTATTTTCTCGGTACCTAGGTAGTCTTATTCATGTTCCTTAAGTCCGCCCAATCAGTGCTTTCCAACTGTTAACTCCGTCTCATACATACTTTACATGTACCTACCTATGTACCAAGTAACTGATGATATCTCCGTTGCCAATCTGTTCGATAAATCACTTAAGTCTTTACATAGGTAAATATTCACGGTCAAGGTTATCTCCGATTAGACTTGTGAATATCCGTTGCGACGAAGTCCCAAACATAAGAAGGTCCCCTTGTCCTTCGACAATACCTAAATAGGAAATCCATCGTGAAACGGGTCCAGAGGTCAGTGAGGCGCTCGGAATCTGGTTGAATTGGACCTTCTTCATTGGATTATTGAGTTCCCCTGAAAAGCTGTAAACATGCCTAGACAGCTAAACTCCGCTCAGGTCACCTCTTCAGACTGGTTGGATGCCAAAAATCTGGACGGATATAAGCTTCATGTCTTCGACCAGTCCGTGTTTTTGAATCTATCCGTAGGTCTCAATATAGGTAGTATCTACATTGATCTCCACAACTCTGTTGCATACCTAGGTATATAAAGCCATCAGCCCATCATGATCTTGCACAATGAAACTTCAAGTTCTTAGTGACAACACCTACCATCGACTTCAAATCAGATATCGCACCCATTATGGAACTCTTCAGCATTGAAGTAGCCAGCGGCCAGAAGATCGCTGGCAGGCATTGCTTCCCACAAGCGAATCGGACAACATCCGAAAAAGCTGCCAGACCATTGATCATATGCATACACGGCGCAAGTTATGACTCGGAATATTACGACGCGAACGCCGATTACTCCTGGTCCATGCTTGCAAATTCCTTCGACATTGCCATCGTATCAATTGACAGACCAGGCTATGGCAGAAGCACAGAGCTACCTGATCAAAACGTTCTGGGCAGCGCTGATACACCAACTCCGACACAGCGACAAGCCGAGTATTTCAACAGCAGCGTTCTACCACGAATTTGGAATGAGTTTGGGCCAAGGTCTGGAGCTTCGAGTGTGGTAATTTTGGGGCATTCTGTTGGCGGTATAGTGGCCATCCAGACTGCAGCTGCGTATGCCACGCAAAAAACATCGACGTACCCCTTATCAGGCTTGATAGTCTCCGGCGTCGGTTGTGTTCCGCACCAAGGTCCGCAGTCCAATGACCAGACGAAAAAGGAACAAGATTCAGCTCAATCAACAGAGAAACCGAAATACATCACCTTTCAAAGGAACAAGAAGGACTTCCTTATGTTCGACTATACCGCCGACAATAGCCCAGCAGATCTGCTCATCAATCCTGATGTGCTACAACTGACCGATCGCCTTAACCATCCCGCTCCTTTAGCTGAGGTCATTGATATTGGTCAATTATGGCGGTCACACTGGCGTAGAGAAACCGCGAAAGTCAACGTCCCAGTCTTCTATGCCATGAATGAGGTTGATCCTTGGTTCGACTCCTCCGAAACTTCTGTTCTTAAGTTCGCTGGTAGCTTTACCAGCAGTCCAAAAGTCGTACATAGTCGCATTCCGATGGCTCCTCATTGTATGGAGTTGAGTCTACAGGCTAAGGGGTGGATGTTGCAATGTGGTGGATTCGCTCTGGAGTGTGCTGTAGCTTTTGATTTGAGCAATAGAAAGAGAGGTAACTAGATGTTATTTTGAATAGATGCGCTCAACTGTTTTTTTTTATATTTTGCTAGATGAGGCAAGATAAGCCCCCGTCATTTGCGTCAATGATGGTCCTAGTATCAAGTGGATCTGTTCATCCTTCTGGTTAGCCCTCCTCGACCATGTACACAAACAGTAAGAGGAAGCGATAAGCTGACACTGTAGGTGTGAAAATAAAGATCCGTTGTTGTCGTCGATCAGATTTAATACTAGGGTTGCAGATGGGGCTAATACTAACTCGGCTAGTTGCCGTTAGATTTTCGGCCTCAGGCATCACACCACCTATCAGATCATCAGTTGAGGTACCATTCACTCAACTTCAATCAATCACAGAATCATCGCTATCAGCAAGGCAGCTGGCCTATACATTTTGAGGGCCGATGTTGCCCATCCGCAAATATGCCAGACGATAGCAAAGCTAAACCCTTCCCCGATCTCTCGTCGAAACTCTCAGCACCCCCAAAACGATCCCTCTTCGAGCGTCAAAAGGCCGAAGCAGAAGCAAAACGCGCTCGCGAGAAAGCCGAAACGGCCGCCGTCTACGAGGATTTCGTCAAGTCCTTCGATGATGATGGAGGAGATATTGGCAATAGGAGGACATCATCGAATTTCAGGACTAGCGGACCTGGAAGTCTAGGTGGTGGTCCTCCGCCCAAACGTCACTTTACCAGCGCATCATCTACCCGCAACAGCGGCCCTGGGAGCTTAGGTCCGGCGCCGTCGTTGGGACGAAAACGAACGTATGACGGATTTTATCGCGAACGAGAACGGAATAACAGGGAGCCGGGGAGTCATGGTATATTTGGCTACGATGAAAATGATGCGCCGGCCGGTTTTCGCGCTTCTGATGACGAGAGGGAGAGGATTGTGGAGGACAAAGAGGCAGAAAGAGCTGTTGCCAAACCTACAGTGTATCTCTCTTCGCTTCCACCAGGGTCATCGCCCGCTGTCATTAAGGCTTTGATCCCTGGGAATCTTACAGTGGACGCTGTCAAGATTATACCTCCGCCGGCTCAGCCTTCGATGGAGCGAAGATCTTTCTCCGCCATTGTGACTTTGGCGCAGGAAACAGCAGCTTCTGATATCGATGCTGCTGTGAGTGCTTTACAAGGAAAATATTTAGGATGGGGTTATAATTTATCGATTTCGCGCCACTTGTCATCCGCAGCAATCCACTCGGGTATGCCTGTGACTGTGGGTTCTTCCTCCAAGAGCTCATTACCCTTCGGTGCGAAACCTGTCAATCAAGCCCCCGTCGGCAGACTCAATCGAGCACCTCCACCTGGTCCTCATCGCGGCGGGTTCGCACCTCCGGCTTCTTATGGGTCGCAGCATGGAAAGCCTACGTCCACAGCTGAAATAGAAGTCAAACCACCTTCAGATCTGAAACAGTTGCGACTTATACACAAGACCCTCGAAAATCTACTGAAATATGGACCTGAGTTTGAGGCGTTGCTGATGAGCCGGCCGGAGGTGCAGCGAGAGGAAAAGTGGGCTTGGATATGGGATGCCCGTAGTGTTGGTGGTGTTTGGTATAGATGGAAACTTTGGGACGTACTCACGAATGCGAACACGAGTCGCGGCCGGCATGAGAGGATTAGTGGTCCCTCCTCGCTAATATTTGAAGGAGGTGCCAGTTGGGTCAGTCCGGAATTGCCGATTCGCTTCGAATATGCTACCACGCTCGACGAGTTTGTCTCTGATGAAGAGTACAATTCATCAGATGAAGAAGGTTCGGACAATGAAGAGTCAAGACGGCGGCATGCAGCAGATGACTCGGTCGGAGGACAAGATGGCATGGGCTACATGGATCCATTGCAGAAGGCGAAATTGACGCATCTACTAGCTCGACTTCCAACAGCAAATACAAGATTACGGCGTGGCGATGTGGCTCGAGTGACAGCTTTCGCTATTGAACATGCCAGCGCAGGAGCGGAAGAAGTGGTTGAAATGCTTGTTACAAATGTACTTCGCCCGTTTGCTTACTCACGAGCGAACCCAGATCGTGAAGAAGTACGGACTGCCTTGAGGGAAAGTGAGGCGACGGCCGCCGCCGCCTCTGGGGATAAAACCGACGTTGGACCGGCTGGCTCTGGGAAAGGAATCGAGGATACGTCAGCCGCGAAACTTGTTGGACTTTATGTCATATCGGATATCTTTTCGTCGTCATCAACCAGTGGTGTGCGTCATGCCTGGCGATATAGGCAACTCTTCGAACATGCATTCCGTACACACAAAGTTTTTGAGCATCTGGGCCGCCTAGAAAAAGAGTTGGGCTGGGGTCGGCTCAAAGCAGAAAAATGGAAACGCAGTGTCAATGCCATACTGCATATTTGGGAAGGTTGGAGTGTTTTCCCGCAGACCGGTCAAGATCATTTTATTCAGATGTTTGAGAATCCGCCCCTGACGGAGAAAGAAATGGAGGAGAAAAAGAAAGCCGAAGCTGAGCAGACTCAGTCTGCTGCCGCTAATAAGGGCAAGAGTCGATGGAAAACAGTGGATGAAGATGCACCGGCTAGCGGAAGATTCGATGCGACTCAGATTTCGGCCCCTGAGCAATCTGCTGTTGCGCCGGATTACGATGATGGCCTGGACGGCGAGCCAATGAGTGATATCGATGGCGTCCCAATGGAAGACAGTGATCTTGAAGATGACGAGCTGGACGGGCAGCCTCTAGACATGGACGTCGATATGCCAGACAGTCAAGAGAAGAAAGAGCAGCCCGATCAGGCTTCAGAGTCAATCAGCAAACCCGAAGAGACCACGACAGTCGGGCGAGTGCGAAAGCCACGGCCGAAAGCAGAGGACATGTTTGCTGATTCTGAGGATGACAACAATTAGCCTTGTGTTGTATATGAATGTACGAAATGTAGACTATCAACCAGATCAATTGATACCCAGCCAGGTCCATCCCAGAGAAGTTTGTAGAAAGTAGAAGGAAGAGTCCGTACCCGATGGATGATCGCCCTATAAGCAGGACCCCACCCGAGTTAAGAACCTCAGGCCCACAACACCCCTCCTTCCTTTAAAAGAAGAACAACAGAAGTTGCTCTTCGCGATTGACCCGACTACTCCAGCCTGCGCTCTTCCACTTCATTTCTTGTTTATTTGTGCATACTCGATCTGTCGATCAACTCTCACAATGGCCGGTAAGTACTACGAAACAGCGTTTTTCTTTTCCCCTCTTGAAATACGCGACTGCGCGATGATTACACTGTCTTTTCAATGTTTTCGTTTGTTGCATCTGTTCCTCTTGCCCAACCATTTGCTAATGAATTTACAGACTTCGCCGCTATCGCTCGTACGTTTTCTTCCTCCCTGCTACGAAATCACGATCATCGCAATGTTTGCGACTCTTTCGTTACCCCTCCTAACCTGACTACCGCAACACAGAACAGTTCGTCGATTTCTACTACAAGACCTTTGACGAGGGTCGTAGCAACCTCGCTGCGCTATACGTAAGCAGTTGGAATTTGATTCGGCCTAAACATGCGCTTACATATAGGTATTTTCATAGCGCGACCATTCTATGCTCACCTTTGAGAATGCTCCCCAACTTGGAACACAGGCCATCATTGAAAAATTGAATGTGAGGATATCTTCCGGACAACAATGGCGTACTAGATTTTAATCATTTTTTCTTTCGCTTTAGGGACTTCCCTTCCAGAAGGTCCGACATCAGGTCGCAACTCTCGATGCTCAGCCCAGCAACGAAAACGGCGGTATCCTCGTCCTCGTTACCGGTGCGCTCTTGGTATGCGCTCATGCTCTCCTTGACTGTCTGATCTGATTCTGACTATTGCGATGATATAGGTCGACGAGGAACAAAAGCCCATGAACTACACTCAAACCTTCCAGCTCCTCCCCGACGGACAAGGCAGCTACTTTGTCTACAACGACGTTTTCCGTCTCGTCTACGGCGCATAAGAAGTGTAACGCGATGAGGTGATAATGAGTTTTACGTGGTTGGCTACGTATTTGGAGGATAAGCGATGGAAGATATTTGATTGTGTCATAGAAACAAAACACATCATGCCAATATGACTCCTTTTCAAGCGATCTGAAACAGATTCGATGTGTATGACAATAGTATCAGACTGTAGACATACGATATGTGGTTTCTCAGCAGTTCTTTTGAGGCCATGCAAAGAAGACGAATACCAATACTAGTGAGTGGACGAAGCAATATGAATCGGACAATGACACGGCGCGTTTCTGAGGACCTCGTTCCGAGTGGCCTTATGCTTCGCCAGGCTACCAGATTCTGAGATCTGGTACCTCCGAGTCGGAAACGAGTAGGCAGAATCTTTAAACTGTTCCTTCATGATACACAGAAAAGGTGAAATTCTCATTGTGATTATTGTGTTAAATTAAAAACGACCAGGAAAAGGAAAGCGGAAATCCATTCTCCAATGGCTGCAACTTTCAACCAATCAGAGTGCGGCATCCGTAACATCCGTCCTCAGGCAAAACAATCAACTAATTTCAGCTAGCTCCAAGCACCTTCCCAACGTCTTTCAACTTTCATTTATTTTCCATTCTTCAACAACACCAGGTCTTATAAAGGTACGCAATATTTTTGTCCGCTGAAACAGAGTTGCGATCATTGTTTGATTACTGACGTACGTCGCCTTCGTTAAACTACAGAGTTTCACTAGCTCCGATCAACCTCTATACCGTCCACGTTGTTATTTTCGTCGATCATCGCGCTGCAGTCGCTATACGAGTATTCGGTCTTATATATCAGAAGCATCGGATCAGGGATCCTGTCGGCTTCAGATTACTCTATATATAGACTCCCGGAGAGCTTGGTTGCTGTGACTCGCACCGTCCGTTGTTTATACGACCTGCTCCGCACCTGCCGGACGACACTTTGAAGTCTGAGCACCTCAACGATTCAACGATTCATCGATTTCAGTAACAGACACTGATCCTCGACTCGATTGCCTCCGGTACATAGAAACTCATTTCTGGATAATTTGTCTCCTTACCGTCGTTACGTTTCGACTGCGATATTGTCAAGATGACTCTCGCCGAGGAATTCCGCACACGCAATTTCAGTATGACTCCCTGTTTACTCCCCGGATAATAGGATATTGTACTAACGTGGTTTCTGCTATAGGTATTTATGGACAATGGTTAGTTTTCTTCTTTCGAGTCCTCGTTTGAAGTTTGACGCCCGATTGGATTGCACCCCGACTTCGACATACCTTTCTACATGGTTTAACTGTCTAACTCGCAATTACAGGTGCGGCGTCCTTTGCATCTTCCTATGCTTTGCCCTAGGTATCGCCAACATATTTGCGCCTATTGGTCGTATTCCGTTTAGTATAGTGTGCCTGTAAGTTGACCACTATTTCGACATACTGGGTGGATGGTACGATGCTGACTCCGGCTATTAGAATCTGCGCATTCGTCATCCTCTTCATCGAAGTCCCCTTCCTCCTTCGCATATGTCCCACCTCCTCCAAATTCGACGAGTTCATCCGCCGTTTCACCAGCAACTACATGCGCGCTCTCATCTACATCGGCATGAGCGCCGTGCAGTGGGTCAGTCTCGTCACCGGCTCATCAAGTCTGATTGCCGCCGCCGTGTTTTTGTTGATTGCCGGTCTTTGCTACTTGCTTGCTGGTGTCAGGAACCAGGAGTTTATTGGAAGTAAGACTCTTGGTGGACAGGGTATTGCGCAGATGATTGTGTAGTGCCTTTCTACTACCTTGGTGTTATTGCCGAAACAAAACCTTTGGGTCAGAGATATATACTAACGGGGCCGGTTCTGATTGTTTCCCCCGATTGTCGTGTCTGTGTCGTTATCAAAAAAACCCCTTCCCCTATTCCTTACCCGTTTATCGAGACCCGTGTTACGAAGTGTATCCGACGTGCTCATGAGGATTCCGCTTGGCTACTTCGCGGCCAAGCATGCAAGTGTACTAGTGTTTTTTTTTCCTTGTTGGAGTTTTGTATGATTGTTACTTACTTATCGAGATATACTATATGTTATTAATGCGAAAGATGAACTTCTGAAAAAGAGCATACCTTGGTTCGTCGGGTGCTAAAGTCGAGTCATTTATCGTCCAATAGCCTCACCTCACTACGATACTCAAGGGACAGAACGGTTCTCATGAATTTTTTAGACAATCGATCAAGATGCAGGCAGCTCTTCAATATTCAATCTGCGGCTTTTAGATACTCAATTCAATGTTGATCTCTAGCCACAAAATACGGAACCTAGAAATAAATCACACATATTCCAACCTTGGAACATTTAAAATGTCCAATATTTCAAGCGTTCCGGCAGGCACTGAGACTTTTAAGGGACTTAATTGATTGATTCATGAGAACTAGTAAATAGACCACTACACCAAAAACAGAGAGAGCCGAATTAGCTCAATCTCGTAATCTTT
Organism: Talaromyces liani; assembly: GCA_022814505.1. NCBI lineage: Eukaryota > Fungi > Ascomycota > Eurotiomycetes > Eurotiales > Trichocomaceae > Talaromyces > Talaromyces liani. The sequence continues at coordinate 2,255,917 of JAKLNL010000001.1, forward strand.
CGTTCGTTATTCTTGCCAACTATTTCAGCGTGACCATGGAAGACAACACCCGAAACTGTCCACCAAAAGTAAACCAGGGAGCGCGCCTATCATATATAGAATCATTTCCCGTGCTTGCTCCTTTTTTTTTTCTCTTGCCCGGGGTGACCGACAGCATTGTTTGCGGCTGCGAGAATTGCCTTTCCACAAATGGGTTCCAGTTGTGGTGTTTGATTATTGGATCGATCTTCAGTCTGGTCTCCTTGCAATTGCGTTGTGTTGATGAATCGGAGAATGGAGGACACATGAAACAGGTCAAGATTCTCTAGGTCGAAACGTATCGAACTGGATAATCCCGACGCTGTCCGGGTAGTCCGCATATTGCTGAAGAGCAGTTTCGACAAGGATCCGGTCACCCTGTATATCGTGTGAGCACCGTTTTCCTTTTAAAAGTCGTACTTCACTCAGTACATCTGGCTGCTGCTCTCGTGATGTCAGAGCGTCGTCAGCCGCTCTACAAGGAGCTATGTAGCGGAGTTTCAGTTGGCGGTTCGTGAATATCGCCACCGAATAATCTCGGCTCGTGGTTTAGCTCAAGCCGAATAGACTGATTGCGAATCATGGTGAGGCCGCGTAGCTCCGGGTTGTGAATGAATTCGCAATCTCGGCGGTCGCCATATCGTCCATGGCAGCTTTGCCTCGAGCATTGCACTCGGATCGTTGAATGCGGCCATGAATGTCTCTTGGCTAAAAATCGGTCCGAAGAAATTAAACGTCGTCTGTAGTACCAGGTTCCACATAAACATGGTGAACCGTCGCGTGTAAGCAAAAGCTGACGTTTCCATGTTATCTGATGACTCCGCAAACGGAGGCATCTCGGTCAGCTATATATATTTTCGTCAGTATTCGAGATCAGCAGCGAAGAGGTGTTGAAAGATGAACTTACATAGAACTCCCTCCAATAGGGGTAATTTGCCATATAATGCGGACAAAAATGTCCGGTATATTGATATGACATTGAAGGTAAGATTGTTGATTTGCGTGTGGAGGCTTTCTGGAGTGCGAACGTATAAAGCTGAAAGCAGTGTCTTTGGGACATTGTCCGGGATATCTGACTGTTCCACAGGAGGGAGATTGCAGAATCTGATCCCAAAGCTGGGATCTCGAATCTCGGAGCAACCTAACAGGAGACGCACTTCATTGTGAAATGAGGCCCCTTGGCCGTAGACTGGCTATAGTCTCTCTCATGACTTTCGTTTAGCATTTTCAATTTCTCTTGCAAGCGCTTCATTTCGTCCTGATTGTCGTTCAGGGTGGCACCTCCTTAACTGGCCGGGACTGATCTGCCGGCCAGTTAGATCATCGCGATACCGGCGGCGTAATCCGTACTTTGCGCACAGAGAACACGCCTGGTATGCGTGATCACATGGCTGCTTGAACTTGTTACAGCGTCGGCAAGCCATGCGAGGAGGCTTCCAGTCGGTTGTCTTGCCTCGTGCTTCGATCCCACCGTCAGAGACGTTATCGTCCCCGGAGTAATACTCGTTATCAAAACGATCCAAGCAAGGAACGTTCCACGCTCGTCCAGTCTGTGCAACCACTTGAACAAGGCAGTGTCCTTGGTGGACAACCAAGAAAAAGAACCAGTATCAGAAGAATGCCGTCAGCCAAAATGATGGCATCAATAGTATGATAAGCAATATAAGACAGACCATTGTTCAAGCGGCCATACGCAATCGTGGATTGACTGTGTACCTGAAAGGAGAGCCAGGAAGTCTGACAGGCGAGGTTTGTAGGTCTCGCCACGAATTTCGGAAGATATTGCGAGTGGGACGAATGCAGGTTCACCCCTTTTCCGAAGACTGATTCGAGATCCGGAAAAAAGACCACTGCACCAAAAACGGGGCCTCGTTGGGAAGAGAGCCAGCATATTGAATTTCGAGAAATCCGATGACTTTCGTATCAAGTATTGCATGTCCTCAGCGTCGACGAGCTCCCTTGCTCGTGTTCTTGGATTGGTGAATAGTGTTGACACTTGAATTACTTGAATTTCAACTGTGTTGGCCGTTCTCTTATCTCTGCTGCTGGTAGGAGCTGTCGTGAGCTTTGACCTGATGCTTGTCCTGGCGTTTGTCCTGCTGTTCCTTCAGCTCGTTGTGGTGTATTTTCGATGACACGATGCAGTGCTAGTGCTCCCCTGGAAAGCGAAGGCGGAGGTGAGTTGACTGGCAATGAGTAACTATAGAGCGTCCCCATGGTATCTTCACGAAACGACGTGTCGTCTCCAGTCATCGTGTTTCAAGAGCGGTAACCATGTTGTCGTCATAGAACTTCCTGGAAGACGATGTCCGCGAAAATTCGTAAAGGTCCTTTTGAGATGATGGGATTTTACTCTTCTTCTCGTTACTCATGATGTTTCACACTTTATGGATGACGGCGACATCGTCTCCAAATGGACTGCTTGCTTCGCGTCCATGCATTGTAGCGAATTCTTGCAGCGAGGAGCGCTTTTCCTTGGGTATTCCGTTGGAACAACCAACTAGACCAGAAAGCAGCATACTAGACGATCTCGCATGGTAAGATATATGTAGCTAACAAAGGTGATCACGTAGTGTGTAGGCCGTAGAACAGGCAAAAGATATACAAGACATGATGAAGAGGACAGAGAAAAGAAGCGGACGTGTGGTGATTTGGAGGGGCAAGACAAGAGACCTGGGAGGAAAAAAACAATCTTAGAATTTTATATGTACACAATGCCACGTGACAGGGCCAAATTCTTTGTTATCCTTTCAAGATCTTGTTACACACGCTTCTTGATTGTCGTTTGCCCGGGGCGTCAACGTCTTCGAAAAATCCCAACGAAATCCAGCATAGAGTAAGTAACATATGGAAGGTGTGTATTGAGAACTGCTCTAAGTTGAGGCTATTATCATATCCAACGATAATTTGCTCCTTGCATAGCTAGAATATGACCTCCAAACACGATGTCAAAAAGGAGAACAGAAGAATACCCCAACAATCAAGCCCCACTTAGAAAATGGTTACACGATGCGGCTTTTGTGTCAGTCAATAATTGACCTGGAGCTGCAAAATAGAATATAAAATAAATCACGCATCTCCTAGACATCCGTTCCACTAATTTTTGAGGTTTTCGAGATGGTATTTCCCTCAGGTAGATTGACTGAGCGAATTGATTGATCAATGGCAGAAGCAGATCGCTCTACGTCATCGGATACTCCGTTTGGAACGTTACATGTACGAACGGGTCCATACATACATAATACATACATACATACGCGGGGCATACATGAAATCTTTGACCATATCCTAAACAATTGGTCTTTGTATGCCAATTGGCCTAGGTTAGTAGGTTAACTACATAGTTAGCACTGTACAAGGAGAGGAGAAGAATGAACTCGGGTATGAGGTCAGACCTGTTGTAACACTGTACTCAGTCACTACTATATGGTCAGTGTGAAAGTGGGGGAAAACTTTCATAGTCGACTCCCTCCGGTCCGGTACTTACTGCCAGCAACTCAACTTGCGAGGGGTAAACTTTACTGCCAGAGATCTTGGGGTTGAAACGATATTCTGCCAAGTCGGTTTGATCGCACACATGACTCTGTTCGTGTGGTAGTTTGATATCAAAGCGGGAGTGTATGCACGCTTTTCACATTCGTACTTGAATAAGAAGGTACTAGTTCATAAATGAGAACATGTAACTATCCAATGTTCGATGTATGGCATTGTATGCATATACGATGTAAGATACAAAGTGGCGAGATCCACTGCCAGTGGCGGAAGGTCAACCAGTCAATGACCTAGGCAGTAGATCTGGCAAAGTTGAAACAGACTAAGATAATGTATTGTGTATGCTTAGCTGGCAGCGACAGTCCTTGCATACTGATATGTCCACGTTTTGACATGTACAGGGGGTTCCTCTTGGCGGTTGTGCGTGCTTGATGTCGATGCATTGTTTGGTTAGTTGAGGGGAGATCCATCCAGATCCTCGTTGTTGTAAGGGTGTGTGAGTCTAGATTGAAGAAGCAAAAGCAAAGGTATTCAACAACCTGAACAACGTTGATAGACTGATTATGAGATGATGCGCCACGTGATGGTTAAATGACTGAGATACGATCCATGGTTTACTACAGAGTTACAGACAGAAACCTGACGATGTGACTCGAAGCATCGTGTATTCAAGGGGAAGTTCTGGAGATGCTGATTGAGTCATTTCGTATCGTCTGCTAAGGCCAATACGGCTAGCCTATAAGAGGAATAGTCGGTATTCTGTGCCCATCCACTCAACTTTGTCAAGTGGCTCAGCTCAGCCCCCTGAGGCATTTTCTATTTTTACTCCTTTTCTTGCGTAAGCTGTGCCACTCGTCCATGGATTGGTACAAGAGAGCTACAAAGTTGATGGATACGTAGATAGCAATGATAGGTAATGTAGATAAGTATATGGCAGTCCATACAGGACCTAGATAGCAGACTCGGAGTATGTCGTATCATGCCAGGCCCACCTTGACTCATCACTCATTGTAAGCAGCCCGCCAATCACACAGATCGTCTTGGTCAGCTGCTGGTCACAATACGGTATTGTACCAGTCGGCACGTCAAGGCGCGTCACACGAGTCACACGACTTGCATACAAAAGAACCAAGTGGGCCGGTAAGCACGTAATAACGGTAAGATTCGCCGTATGCCAGAATACGTTAGCCTTACCCAGCAAATAGACCCAGGCCCAGACAGGATTCTCGCTTTAACGACATCACTCGCCGACGAGCTGTTCTGTTCTTATTTCTTATATGCAATCAGATCCTTTTCTTCCTGTTTGGCTTCTTCAATTCTTCTTCTAACATACAAACGCCATTCTCGAACATACTCGCTATCGCCTTCTGCTTTAATTTACTCTCTCGACTCGAGTCCTCGAACGAACAAAGCTATCTGCACTCGGTACTCGGTCCTTCCGTCCAATAGCAGCTCGCCTTTACTCCGTCACAGCTTGCTGCCATCGTCGAGACAACCCAGGTAAGCCGATATTATTTAATGACAATTCAATTGCTCCCCTTTTCAATGTGACCTGAAAATATTTTCTCCCCCATTTCTCGAGTCAGCTGGCCTCGTTGCTGTGCAAAACTCTTCCCCAGGCGGTGAGCATCCTCCTACTGATTGGGCCTCTGATAAGCGTCCGTCGATTTGCGTGCATATCATTCTGGCCTCGACAGACCCTTGCAAACGTTATTTTCACAAAAAGGCACTATCACCGTCGAGGGGTAGGGGGCCAGGCCCGTGACCAGAAAATAACTCAAGAACACATTTATTTGAGTTGTTGTCCCTGCATTATTTGTCTTCTTTCTTCTCTCTCTTTTGTCGTGCTCATTTTGTTCCGTGTCATCGTCATCGTCGGCTAGATCCGGTTAAGCGTGGAAGGAGCCAGACTGACTGAGACCGGAATTGCCTCACGCTCACTCTCTTCCCTCTTACCACTCCCAAGGAATTGTTGTTTCTGGATTGTTTCCCAGTCATTTGCACTCAATTCATCATCTTTCACTTTTTATCTTCTGCCCGTTTCATCCAGACTGACGGGAATACGTACAGCCCACCTATTGGCATTGCATGCGTCATCGCCCACCACGGCTTCCTACACTTTTTTATAGCATCAACCCACCATGTCTGCTCCGTCAGCTCCGGTGATACCGCCCCGTCCGGCCAGGTCTCCCCGCACTCTAGGCGCCGATATTCCCTCAATACCTCCTCGTCCGATTAATCGCCGCCTGGATCGCTCCGTATCTCCAGGCAGAGACAGCTATGCACCATCACCCTTGAACGGTCCTCCGGGACTTTCGCGCACAACGTCGAATGACCTCCCAGCTCGTCCTCCTAGCGTGACCATTCCATCTCTTGGCGAGGAGGGCATCGAATATGAGGAGCTGAGCAACGAACCCGCCGAAACCAGAAACGTGGGCAGCGATCTGAAGCTACACGCCCCCAAGCCTTCTTTGCCCACTTCGAGCGCAAAGGCCAGAGTACAAGCTGTTACTCGTACTGATTCCGACCAAGCTGCAGCAGCTGGTTTTGGCAAGTCTGCTTCACCAGCCTTGGAGGATTCCGACCAGCGCAGCCGTTCTATACATTCGAAACCCAGTGGTTCTCGTGCCGAGTCCACTGCATCAAGTACCCGCCGTCAATCCATGCAGTTCGAAGAAGAGCATGGAATTCCCGAAATCGGCCAGCGTGTACCTATGCTGGTCAATGCTGGTGACGTGCAAGCTCCTTCCCCCGCACCTCCTCGAAGCGGATCAGCCTCCGGTCAACGTGTCAGCCGCCATCACCAACGCACCCGTAGTGGTCGCGACGTTTTTCTCCCGCCTGGCAGCTATGGTCTCCATGGCCATGGAGTGCACGCCACCGACAAATTCGAGAAGGCCTGGTACGACAAGCACCCTGACGAGCTAGCCCGTGAAGAGCAGGGTCAGTACGGTCCAGCCATTGCTGAGCGATCTGCCTGGGCGCTCAGCAGTGACGACCTAAACCGTTTGGTTAAGAGTTCCGATACTGATGTCAGTGTTGGTAAGTTTACATCGTAGTCCACACAGCCCCAACGGGCTTTTGCTAACTTACGATTTAGGCACATCACCAGCTTTTGCTGGAACTCCAGCCGAAGAAGTGGGTTACATTGCAACTGATGAGCTCACTCGTCAAGATACTCAACCTGCCGTGGAGTCTCCTCTTCGCCATTCTACCTTTGCGTCCTCCGAATTGACTCGGACGAAGAGCGCAATGTCGACTGCAAGCAGCGATGGTGGCCGAGTTATTCATGTCGACGAGCCGTACCATTCTTTACATCATCCAGATGGCTTTGCCCGTACACCAGAGCCGCCATCAGTAAACGACTATGATGACGCCGTTGAGGACGACGAGCCTATTCTTGCAGCCGACGAGTCTCGCCCAGGCTCCGCTTACCTCCATCCCGCCATATCCCCCAGACGAGCAAGCACAGATTACTATGACCTCGAACGAGTTCGAAGCCGTACTCCCAGTGCGCCAAACAGTCGCCCAACAAGTTTGCACGGTGCTCCTGCTGGTCTCACCCGCTGGACTTCTCGAGGTGAAGAACATGAGGATGTACACACACCTTTGGAAGACGTCGAAGAGTACGAACCACTTTTCCCGGAAGACGAGAAATCGGGCAAACCTTTGTCAGCGGCTGAGCGTTTCCAGAAGCGTGCCGATCTTTTGAAACATCGTTTCCCTAGTCAAGATATTTGGGAGGATGCCCCGGATAGTCTTCAATTACATGCCAGCGTGTCCACTCCAGACTTACCCGAAGATCAATCCAAGCCGAAGTTTGAAACTCCAGAAGCAGAAGCGCAACGCAAACGTGAAGCAGACCAAATCGATTCGCACAAGGTCGCCTCTCATATATTACACGGTCAAGGTACACAGGACCGCCAAACGAGACCCGACACAATCAAGCATCGGTTCCCGAGTCGAGATATCTGGGAAGATGCGCCGGAGAGTCACCAGCTCATGACAACAATCGAACCTTCTGAACAAGATGCAACAAGCCCTGACACAACGAAAGCACCGAGTATTCCGTCTCGACCTAGCATTCCTCCTCGACCTGCAAAAGTCGCAAAACCGACTGATGGATCCACGGATGAGAAGAAAGCACCTGTCATTCCAGATCGTCCCAAGCCTCAAATTCCAGCTCGTCCTTCTAAGCCAGCTTCTGGCGATGCTGCAGCACCCCCGGTCAACAGAAACAAACCCGTGATTCCCGCACGACCCAACGGTGGCAAGATTGCTGGTGTCAAAGCAAACTTCTTGTCCGATCTGAACTCCCGACTCCAATTAGGACCCCAAGCACCCAAGCCCGCCGAGAAGAAGGAAGAACAAGCTCCAGAAGAGAAAGCGCCACTTGCTGATGCTCGCAAGGGTCGTGCCCGTGGTCCGGCCAGGAGAAAGCCTGCTGCCAGTTCATCGTCAGAGACAAGACTGCCATCTATTCCAGAGATTCGTATCATGGATGCTTGGAATGTTTGGGAGCTTGGTATTGACGGAAACTTGACTGTCGGTTTACCCGAGAAGAAGCAGCCTATAGTCGAGGTCAAGCCTCAGGCTCCAGACGCCGATATCGAGTCGGATCAAACGGCCATGGCTCCTCCTATTGCGAAGAACATGGCTGGTGAAGACGCAGATCCAGTTGCCGTCTCGCCAGAAAAGACCGCCGAGCCCGAGGCAGAGCCTGAGATTCACGAACCCGCAAAGACTGAGACTGTAGAGCACCACGAGGACTCCCGAACGAGCGAGCACGTGTCACCGAAGCAGTCTGTTGATCAACCGTCGGAAACAATAGACGCGCAAGTCAAGTCGATAGATCCCGAGCCAACGACTGACCAGATTATCGAGCAGTTGGCCGCAACAGCGGACGGCAAGAAGAGATCTGACGGATCAATCGACGCTGAAGAAACAACTGCTTAGTTTTATTCCAGAAGGTCGTCTTGTATTACAAATGAGAAACTCTACAAAAAAAGCTTGGAGAGGAACAAAGTATGATTCTTATTCGTGGTGCGGTCGTCGATGTTTATCTTCTTCATGATTGTGTTTAATATAGCCACTGTATCAATTCATCAGAACCTGTCAAGGTTGAGAAAGAAAAGCGTATTTGTTGATGTGTCTCGTAATCTATACTTGAGCATTCTGACCTGTATTCAATGTTTGTGTAACAACTTCGTTGTATCTGTCAGACATAGATAGATCTATATATGTAGGTTCACATTATATCTTTGTTTCTAATGCTATCCTACATGTATCAAATTATCGATTTTTCCTAGAATCAGCGGCGCTATCTAGGTATATAAATAACTATGTAGCAAGAAAGTTTTTAAGCGTGGATGACATAACTTCCGATTCCATCCATCCACGTACTTCAAGCTACCTAGGCAAGGTTCCAACCTTCTTCCTCCCTGAATCAACCATAACTTTAATTTGTACCTCGATAACCTCGAAATTAAATGAAATGGCTGCCCAGCTTCAAGCATTACTACGCTTTCTCTCGCAGGATGCAAAAGTCCCGCTCGCATCTGCCATGGGTAAGATCAGAGAACTTCAAGACGCCGGACTTCAGAGGTATGCATCTACCTTGTCCAAAAATCAACTCTGGAGACGTGGAACTGAATTTTTCTAGCGCTGATGACATTTCGCGGTCAAACTTGGAGACATTACAATCCATATTCAAAGATGGCAAAGTCGCCAAACAAGTCCTCAATGCCGCGAAACGGGTGACCAAGAATGGCACTCAAAAGCGAGGCTCCTCCGCCTTGGACGACAAGTCATCAACAACAACCACAACCAAAAAAGCGAAACATTCCAATAATATTGAAGGCATACAACGTACACCCTACGAAATAGAATCATCCCTCTCCCTCCCACTAACCTCCGAACCGGAGGATATGCTCTCCAAGATCACACTCAGGACAAACCGCGCACCGCTAGTTCTCGCCTTTGCGGTCACAGTGCTCAAATACACCATGCCGGAACAGCCGATATCTAGTAGACTCAGTCTGGGGCAGGCGGTTGTTAGCGCGAATAGTAGAAGTAAAGCTATCAATTTGGGGATTGAGTCTGCTTCTGCCGCTGATGAGGAGAAGGACCGAAAATTGGGGGAGGGGCAGCCAAAAGTCAAAGTTTTGGGGAGGGAGGTTTCGGTGTTGAAGAGATGGGATTATGATCCGTTTGAAGGGGGGCCTGAAAAGAGAGAAGGAGAGGGAGGAGGTGATGCTGAGGAGAGGACGGAGACGGGGTTGCCGCCGGTTTGGGGTCTTGATATTGAGGCTTTGAGAAAGAAGGATAGTAATTTCGACGCTGGTACGAGACCAAGTCGCGCTCAGAACCAGACAATGTCGGCGCTTCCAGTTCATACGCCGGAGTCAGCGAGGTCATATTTACTCAAGTCTTTCACTCTGCTCAAAGAAGACGACGACGACACAGAAACATCTAGCTCTTCCAAGAAAAAGAAATCTACAGACTCCCCCGCCGAGAAGGAGAGGTGTCTCGGCCTGTTACTTCAAGCTCTGGATATACTATTCTCTTCCTGGGCATCGACGCTTTCGGTAGAAGAACTGGATAGACGAGCTTGGAGTTGGTATGTACGCGTACGACCGGAGATTCAGGCAGGTGTTGCAGGATGGGGGGAGAAGGGCAGTCTCAAGCTCGCTGATATACTATCTCTAAAGCGGTAGCCATCTCTTATGGCTGGAGACGCGTGCTCAAAGTACTATTGCAGTGCTGTCATTCTCGACGCTCGTCACATATACTCATTCATCAATCCGGATAAGCAACAAACATCCGCCAACTATTCGAATATCAGACGTGACCCAAAAGAACGAAACTATTCAGCTCTGCTCTCGAAATTCTCGATATTTTGACTTCGGGCCTATTCTCGCGAGCCCGCTCCAACTCAATCTCCTTCTCGCTGGAGACGGTGTGGTTGACATTGACATCGGTGTCACGAAATCCGACGCCTGCAGACCACTGGCCATACCTGCCGAGATGTTGAGGGTAGACTGGAAGTGAGAGTTGAGTGTATTAGTATTTACTGGCTTGTGAGGATAGATGTAAGGGGATGTACCGAGTAAATTCGGCACCAAGGACTGAGATGAACGGCTGAAGTGACCGCCTCGTCGCTGACGGTGATTTTGCGATTCCGTATGACCATGTTGAACCCTTTATTAGATTCGTGCAATTCGATTATCTTCTATATAGAGCGACCTCACCATCAATGTAAGGTCAAGTCCCCATTCCCGTATCTCCCCACCTCCTCGAGACGGGGTACCACCAAACATGAACGTGCCATGTCAATCATGTCCCGATTATAAGAAACTTGATACGGAGCGCATTAGCGTAAAGGGTGATTGCTTGCTCTGTTTGTGAGAGGAATCCGGGGTTGAATGACCCGAATTACTGAATGGATGACGAAACTACACGTGTTGAGCGAATGGGAAGGATATACTTGATCCTTATGATAGGAGAGAGGTTGGGCTGAATTGCTTATGATTTCAAAGTGATCAGAGTCAGACAAGAGTTCTACTGCTCGGTACAGTTACATGTAAATACCGATACAGATGTTTGTTTTGGTGAGATTCACTGAATGGATCTGGGGTCCGATAAGGCAAGTCATTTTCATTGAGTGAGAAATACTCTTCCCATTCTAGTGGTGTCTTCTCTCAATGTAGGCCACTCTGGCATTCTTTGACAAGACAATAATTTTGATGAAAACTCATACATTTGGGGAGTCCCTCCCAACATCAATTGTTAGACACGAATCTCCTGGTTTCCATCTACTGCATCCCCTTCCTCATGTTGTCGTACTGAGAAGCTGGGTAGTTGAGCTCATTGTCGGCACGTTGGAGTACACCATTGCCACCGAGTGTATTGACAAGCTAATAACACGTTAGTACAGATCAGAAAAGTATCAATTCGTTGTGACGTACCGTATGAACCAAGCTATCCGCCCCAGACTTGTCAGCACTGCTCTCCCAAAACATTCCTCCACCGAGACCCTTGGACTTGATATAGTTGGCTTTGGTCTCGACAATAGCAGGGGTGTCATAGCTGACCATATACCGCTGAGCATGATCATAAGTCCACGCAGACACCGACGAGTCTTCATGATACAACGTTCCACCGGGCCGAGGAAGCGCCTTGTAGTCCCAGACCCCATCCTGCCATGAACCTGGTCCGACGCCAGAGTAGGCGGTACCGGGTCCATCTGTGTTTTGGAATGCTCGTCCGTAAAGGGGTATGCCCAGGTTAATCTTACTTGCTGGAGCGCCGTTCCCGGTGTAATATGTAATGGCCTGGTCGGTGTTGTACGGAGTCGAGTTGGGATATGCTGTTATTTCATACACATTGGCGTCCATACCTGCGATGGTGCCCCACTGAACACGTTAGCTTTGGGTCGATAAATGGGTTGATATACTTACATTCCCGCTGTAGTCGTATGCCATGAGATTCCACATGTCCAAGTACTGGTCCATAGCAGAGATGTGCAACTTTTCATAGAAGGACGGCCCTGCAGACACGGATGCACTAATCAGGTAGTGATAACCAGGGGTGTGTGCAGCAGCATAATTGTCCAAGGCCTATTCATGTCAGCTGGCGTTCAAGGAAATCAGTCAAGTACTTACAGCACGAAGTTCTTTGAGAAGAGCCACAAAGTTATCCGCCTGAGTGTTGTCACCTGGGTACTATTCAAATTAGCCACATCCGATGTATCTTGACATACACCACTTACCTCCCAATCGATATCGATACCATCAAATCCAAGGTCTCGTACAAGCTCAACAGCACTCCTCACAAAATTGGCACGATTCGCTTCTGTACGGGTTGCTCCTGGAAATTGGGGCGACCATGTCCAACCACCAACAGCCAACAACACTTTCAAGTTTCGGTTCGCTTTCTTCAAGAGGTACAATTGCTTGACACAGCCGTAGACATTGTTTCCGTCTTCGTACCCTGGATCACCAGGATACTTGATTTGGATGTCTGCCCACTTATCGCCAAGGACGACCTCACTAGTGCTCTCACTGATATTGGCAAATGAGTAAATTACGTGTGTTAAAGATGGGACCATATCAGCCAAGTCCTGAACGAGGAAGTTTCGAGCATAGATTGCCTAGTCGCAGTCAGCAAGAGATCATAATCTATGGACCATCTACTCACCCAATCCACATAGTATGCCACAGATCGGTAGCTGCCGTCGTGCTTCTCTGCCTCACAAGGGACTGCACTGACGACTGACAAGCCAGCGAAGGCTAGCAGAATCTTTTTGAATAGCTGCTGCATGGTGAAGCAGAGTCAACTTGAGAAATGCACACCCTCTTCAAAGATAGCCTTTGAGCCAGAACTGCGTTGCAAGAAAGCACGATACCAAGGTGAAGAGTAAAAGAAGGAAAGAATCTACCTTGGTCAACGGCTGGCAGGGGATTTTATAGAGAAAAGTAGCGTGGTTCTCAGACATAGCATCCTCTTATACGACCTGCCTATATCGGCATATGGAATGCCCCGATATTTCCACTTGGTGATAGCAGGTGTTTGTATCTGCTTTGCCCTAATTGGCAGAAGTACGCCCTGCAGTGAGGCCATTCACACGCCCGGTGGTCTCCCATGGTCTAGCCATGTTCATAGCTTTTTTCTCGAAGCCTTTGTCAGACAAGGCAACAAGCATTTCAAACGAAATACTAGATACCTTGCAGCCGAGGGACAGGATTCCGCGGAGGTCGATTCAAGAATGCAGACCATCGGAAGGCTGCCGACGCCCAGGACCCCGGCCACGGAAAGTGGTATAAAATAAAGAAGCGTGAGTATGCAGCCCTAACCGCCAGAGAATGGAGTAGCAACAAGCCACACAAACAACCTTTGTTCTCTAAGATTGTGAATTGGAAATGCCTCGAATTGCTAGTATAATCCTTGGAGCATAATCCTCAAACTCGCTATTCAAACGCCTTTGAGGTTTTTTCATGTGCCCTGAGCTTATCACATTGTCATTTCCTGGCCCTAGTATAAGCACGATGGTAATACGTACCAGAAAAATTACATTGTCAGTGTAACGCATGCAGAAGATTTGCTGCTGTAATTTCAAGGGTCAGGCAGCAAAGCTTCCCCAGCAGATGAAGTTGACATGCCTGTCGTACTAGCCGAGTTTCATGAAATCGCTCTCTCGCTTGCTGTAGTTGGGCAACCATGAGGAAATGAAATAATATCATTCCTTTGATGAATGTGTCAAAGATCTGAGAGATCTGACATTGGAATGGTCAGGGAAGAGAAAAAAGAAAGAGGTCAATACGTGATGCAGTGATGTACATGGTCAAATTACTACGAGTAACAATACTATATTACTTTCTCCTCGGATGACCAATCTTCTCGTCCGAAATATCCCAAATTCAAATACGTTGCAAACCCCAACCAACCCAAGTAGGGCAAAACGACACACAATCAGTCTTGCAATAATTATTTGTCAACGCCAACACGCTGCCCCCAATAACTAGAATATCCGCAAGTGCAGTCAAGGGCTTGAATATGCTGAAGAGGGGCATCCAGATGAGACTTGTGGCTGGTGGCTGGTTATATGTGTATGCTAATTCGCGGGTCGTGGAAGAAGGTGAGGAGAGGCCAGCGATGGTAGAAAGCTGATCAAATAATCACCAGTTTTAGAACTAATAGATTAATTCCTATAACCAAATAAATCTTATAGCGTGAACCAACTTTCCTTAGGATCCAAGCAGTTCTAAGAAATACCACTACATGTACTGTTCTCAAATACATACATATAATATATCTAGACCTATTTCTATTTAATTTCGATATAGATATTTATTAATCTATGCAGTTTCTTATTATACTAATAAGAGCACCTGGGGCAACTAATGACATCCATACTACTACTATAGAGAGTCAACTTATAGAATCTCTATACTGCGACTCCAATTTTTTACTCTCCCGACATTTAGTCACTCAGATCTCTATCACTCTGTCCGGTTTCCAGCTGATCACTGCTGCCAGTACTTAAGGAAGTGACTTTGCAGCACACTGGTTACACACAGACTGGTTACAGCATGATGCACTTTTGGTTTGATAGCCGAATAGGAAGCTGAAAGGTGAAAACAAATAGGCGGCCATCATGCACGATTCGTCAGGCCGAACAAGCCCCATGCAGCAATTGCCAGGCCTGAAGCTGTGCGAAAAATAGCCTTGTTGGGCACGCCCTCCAGCATGCAAACATAGCCGTCGACCAGGCCGACGTAGGCACCCAAGATCATGAGAACAGTATCAAATTCGACCAGTTTTCCTTGAAAATAAAAGGCAAAGAGAGAAAGGCCAATGGCGGTGACGCGCCCTGAACTAAGGATCATCACCGACTGAGCCGGCTTGGAAATGGCGATGCGTTGCGGGAGGCCAAACTCGAGGATGGCATATTCGGCGTTGAAGAACGGTATCAAGCCCCCAAACGTGGTCGCAGCAGCAACAAAGAGAGGGGGCACATGAATCAAGCTAAAATGGCCAAGCATTGTCGCAAGCCTTGATATTTGATCAATGGAACAAACTAATGGACGATCAAATGAGTAAATGGATTATGAGGCTGAAGATGGAGGGGAGAGGAAGAAAGAGCGATGCGGTGCGTGCCTCTGTCGTTTGTTCCTTGTTCCCGAACTGGAGACTGTTTTATTAACTTACTGTCTCGTTACAGGGAAGAACTAATGATATATAATTTCAATGTCTTGTTAAGATTTCAGGATCGAGAGGATACTAACATGACTAGATCACATGACCATTATGTATGTCTTGGCAGGACTGACTCTAAGTACTCTGATACTATTTATGTGTATCAACCGACGATTTCAACGAAGCATTTCGGCGGTTTGTCTGAGCACCTGTATGCGACACAAGTCCTAGCGCTGATGTGGGATTTGACTCATTTGAGACATTCGCTATCGAGTGGCAATGCCGAGTCCTAACCCTTAGGGTTATGCATCACAGCCCCAAATAACCCTAGCCGTTCCGCCAGACTCCGTACTAAATCCGGTCGAGATCGAGATGCCGCTGACTCTCAGATTATAAACGAATTATGGGATTCTTGGGGTTGAAGTTTTCGCAATGTCTCATGCACAATCGCACTCAAGCAGAGTCAAAGTAAATGTTCTCGATCTCACCGAGTTGGTATTACTTTCTCTTCGAACGACCAATCTTCTCGTCTGAAATATCCCAATCATTCAAATATCCCACCCCAAAATTCAAATATGTCGCAAATCCCAACCAACCCAAATAAGGCACCAACAACCAGAACGACACCTCATCAATCTTGCGATAATTATTCGCCAACGCCAATACACTGCCCCCAACGGCTAGAATATCCACAAGTGCAGTTAAGGGTTTGCGCATGCCAAAGAAAAGGGGCATCCAAATGAGATTGGTAGCTAGTTGGATGGTGTAGAGTGTTTGAGAGGTGTACGCTAGTTCGCGGATCGTGGAAGAAGGGGAGGAAAGGCCGGCGACGGTGGCGCGGTAGCTGGCATAGCCCATGGCCCCATACAGCATAGTCCAGACTGGACCAAAGACCCAGCCGGGTGGGTAGAGGGGTGGTTGGCGTAGAGCCTTGTATACGGACTGGGTGTTGCTGACTGAAAGGAGTTAGTATGTCTTTTTGTCTCGATGCAGCCTCTACTAGGAGTACTCTGGACTGACCTGAAGTTGTTGTGTACCCGACCAGTGCGCCTGCAGCCACTGGAGTGAAGATGGCAGCGACCGGCGAGGTGAAGACTGCCGTTGGAAGGGATAGGTAGTTCCACAGAGAAGCCATTTTGCTGTACGGTATCGAATGGTAGAGTGTATGAACGGCAGAGGAAAGAGAACGAAGGAGAGCTCTGGATAAATAGACGGAGGAGCTATTGTGCCTTGACGTCATCACGACCTTATCGGGGTTTGCCAGTGGAAATGGGCCTGGCGATCGCCTCAATCATCTATCAACTCTCGACTCGCAACTACATTTTGCTCCTGCTTCACCCTACTATCTGCATAGAGATATTCTCCGCATAGAACGACACTCCCGCCCGTAGACGTTTCCAATTTTGGAAACTTTTGACATGGTTAAACCACCAACCACCTCTGCACATTTTGTACCCGATCTCAATAAGCCATCATTTGTGAAGAAGTCGCGACCCCTTTACAATGATACGCTGTATTCAGCTTACATCGCGTTGACTCTATTCTACCATGCACCGGCACATTTGCTATGCAGTAGAAGTAGTGGCTTACCGAATTCCCGTTCCCTCTATCTAGGTTAGCCAGGGGTAATTACGAGACATGAAGCTATGTTCCATCACCCTCTGTTTCGATTCGAGTCTCATAATGCGCAATGCCGTTAAGAAATCCTTCAATTTCGGACGCGCTGTGTTTAGAACTGGATATCTACTCAAATATGTGAATCAACGACTAGCTCAACCAAGCATCTCGGCGGTTTGTCTGAGCACCCGCTCCGACGCAAGTTCTCGCTGATGTGGGATTTGAGACATTCCGCCAATTCGGTAGTCGTTACGAGGAGCTTTTATTAGAAACGGGATTCACGATAGCATCGTGTATACCCTATGCAGGATGCCTGAATAACCTTGGAGTTGGGCCAGAACAGCAGAACGTGAAATCCGAACTACCATTACTGGTTTCTTCTTGAAATCCACTCTGGTAAATTGGGTTGAGCCAGTTCTGTTCCTTGCGGCAAGCAAACTGGGTGGTGATCGGAGCCTAACCCTTAGGGTCAGATATAAGAAGGGTCCTAATCCCAGATAACCCTAACCGTTCCGCCAGGCCAGTCTTTCAGACCATAAAATGAATTACGGCATTCTTGGGGTTGATACTTCGCAGTTGCAACGTCTTATGCAGAATCAGCACTTGAGAAGAGTCAAGTAAACGTGGGAAGCAAATCCCGTTCCCGATCTCGCCGAGCTGAAGCCGAAGAGATAAAAGCCGTGTCTCGATCGCAGCACTGACCCTTAGCTCTTTCCTATTTGTCTTTAGCCTGGTAGCCCTATTATATCGAAGTGGGCTGTTGCTGGTTGACTAAGACTAGCGCAAGGTTATTTCTTGATATTTTCTTTTCATGGTGACTTGGACAGGCAGCCGGAAGGCGTCATCATTGTAAGCTTTTGCTGTGCATCCCCGCGGCGGTGCTCAGCATGGCTCTGAAGAAATGTCTCGGAGAAAGAGACCGGATCTATTCGTGTCGGTCAACGTATTCCATCAGCAAGTATGAAGAGAGAGTGGACAGTCATGACGTTGAGGTCTCGGATGTCTTAGTTTTTGTGTAGTGTTGATGTTTATTGTTTTCCTGTTGCTGGACGTTGAACCATGGAACCAATGACTCTATTCAGTACGTAACAACAAACAAATGCAAATGCTGTCTTGCAGCCATTGAGGTCTAAATACGAGAAGAGCGCGAAAAATAATTCGTTGCGGCGATCGTAGGCCTGACGCACGCCGGATGGAGCTGGCTGATTAGCGTGTAGGCTGTTTGCGAACCGTCTGAGATTTGGCAACGAGTGGATGTACTTCCAGTCATCCCAGCCCGGACTTAGAGTCATCCAGCACACCCTGTCAAATCAACGAATAATCATCATAAGACACACACGGAATAATCATCAAGACAGTATCATCAACAAGACATCAAGACCATCAACTGTTTGTCTTGTAAGTCGTCGAAGAGAAAAGAAAAGTCCTGGTGGGTCTCACAGCTCCACCGTAAATCCGGTTCGGTTTGCCGTCAACATCCAACTGCGAACAACGTACCACCTCACTTTTCTTCTCTATTATTTATTCTGTCTATTTTCTGTCTTTCTGTATTATCTTCTCTTCCTCATGTCTAGCTCGACTCTCTACCACATCAACCACCCCAACCTCATCCCACGACAAGTCAACATGAGACTCATCTTCGTCCTCTCTCTTTTGGCCGCCAATGTGCTTGCCTTCGAAAGCAACTCTGCCAATCTACCAGATGTTGCTCTGCTTGTGAAACGTCAAGATGGCAATTCCAGCTTCACTTCCGTCGCTGCTGCTTCCACAACCGCTGCTGCTGATACAACCTCCATTCCACCTACGTCTGTTGCTCCAACGACTTCTGCCGAACCAACATCCGTGCCTCCAACAACCTCATCGACGAGCAGTGCAACTTCAACATCGCTTCCACCTTCTGTTGTGAGCACGACATCAACGTCAACTGAGCCGCCTGCCAGCACTTCAACTAGCTCAACCTCTTCCTCTACCTCTACCTCGACATCTACATCTCTACATCTGACAACAACAGCAGCAACGACAACTTCAGCACCTGCTTCATCGTCTTCTACATCAACATCAGCATCGTCAGCAACATCAACTACATCCACCTCCGCTCCTCCGACAACATTCGCATCCACGACAAGCACGCATACGTCCGCAACATCATTCACATCCACCTACAAATCAACCACCACCCTCCCCAACGGCCAGCTCAGCACCATAACCTCCATGACAGTGGTCGTCGCCACCGACGCAGCCGACTCGCCCGGTTCATCAACGACCGGCGCATCCTCAACCGCTCATCTGCAGACCGGTGGTGCCGCTTCTCCTTCTCCTTCTCGTGGACTGGTCATGGGTATGTGTGCTATGTTTGCTGTTGCAGCTGCTTTTGCCATTTCACTCTAGCCATCTGTTCTGTCTTCGTCTCGCATGTATCTGTGCGAGCACCAGAATTTGCGTGATATGTTCATTTTTGCATCTCATCGGCGTTTATACTGTTTTTTTTTTTGTGTGGATTCAGCTCCATGTTTTCCAGCCAGCGACTGCATTTCGCATTTACAATCCTTACACGAACTCATGTCTCATGACTAATGTCCTTCCTTTAATTGATAATGTGATCCGCCCGATGTCGATATTGGCGATCAGATAATGCCACTCCTTCCGATACTTACAGTTGATATCATACATAGACCGCAAAGCGACCCGCAACCAGAATGAAATAGATTCATACCATAACAAATTCTTTGTATAAATACCAATCAAATTTCAACAATTATTCGCGTAAAAAGGATATATATATAAGTTCGTATTCCGTCATGAAAAAGAGCCAAAACATGACTCACGCAGTCCGCCCGCCTATCGATCGATGAATCATCATCTCGCAGCAGGCTTCGCATTCCCCGGCGGACCCTGCCACCTCTCCTCCTCCGTCCAATACCGCACAATACTCTCCCACCCCGCAACATCTCCATCCCTCAACAACGCCGCCACATCCACATTGAGCGGCGAATCTGGCCGTGGATCTGTCAAAAGCTGATGAATTGCTGACAAAGTCGTGGAGAGTGTGTACACGGGACTCCAGTGTTCAGTCGTCAAGAGAGTGAGACATATCTCGCCTGTGGTGAAGCTGATGTTTGGGTGGGAAATGCGCGTTTTGAAGCGGATGGTGGGCGGGGAGAGGGGGTAGTTGGTCGGTATTTCGATGTAGAGTTGCCAAAGGCCGCCTTTGTTTCGTTTAGTCAGTTTGAATGTTTTAAGTTGAGAAATTCTTAGGTGGCTACCTTCGTACGGCGTCCCATTCACGCCCTTTAGCACCGCCTCCCAGTGCAGTAAGTCTTCGTCATTGATTGGTCCGAGATGCAGTAAGGCTTCGTTTGGATTGCTGGTATAATCTTGCAGTTCTTTCAAGAGCCGAGTTGTCGTTGATCGTGATGACGCCATGGTGCGAGTCTGATGAGTCCACGAGGACTATGGAATGCGGGTATCTGGTTGTTTATACCCCGTAGTCGAGATATAGACCTAATGCTCGGTCTGGAGGCGAGTGTTCGTTCAACGGCGCATATATATCACGTAGAAGCGACAATGCAATATGTACAGAGAGCAAACAAAATATGTAGAGACTTCTCAAAACAAGATGAGTTGAAGAGAAGAAGAGAGGCCGAGGTTGAACAACAAGCTCGAGTGGGTCCATTCCCCGTGTTGCGCTAATCCTTATGGGGAAATCACATGCTGTGACTATAGCCCTAACCCTGATAACCCTAACCAAAAACTGCCCTAGGTCATCCAGACACACTTCTTCATTGAATCTGTACATTATCCTCGGTTCTGTTTGCGGATCCGAGCGTTGACAATACACCAGCGGAAATATACGTAGCATGAAGCGTCCCATAAGGGCAAAGCAATGGCGGGACCAACAGGCTGCCTCTGCACAGACAATCCAGGGACTATCCCCGGTTTCTCCTTCCCATTTGATTAACGCGGGCTCTCTATGAATCTCTTAACCATTCGGAGTCATAATACCGATTACTGTGGCTTATTTGGCGAGATCCGGAGTCATGACGGATGACTTTCCGGCCATTGTCCCGATATCCGAACAAGAAGTCCATATGCCTGAGCCGCAAAGTACAGATGCAAATCTGAGACGCTCTGAAGTGCTCTTAAAAATATATCCTTTTATCATCTTTTGTTCTTCTGCGTGAAAATGGCTCCTAGTATTGGCGTCCCCTCGAAGAGACCTTTGGAAGAGACTCTAGTGAAATCGTCCTCCGTAAACGGCTCAGCGCATCAGGATTATGACCCTTAACACAGCAAGACACGGCAAAGAAGGTCCAGAGGAAAAGTTGTCCCACAAGCCTTGATCAACACCCTGTACTCCGAGTCTGCGGCTACCAAACTCTGGAACGTCGCTCAAAAAGCATTAGGCAGCGTTGAGCCGCCAACTTTGTACCCCGAGTACACGGACAAGAAGGACTTCCAATACTGTCGGTATAACAACCCTACAGCGCGCGTACGTTCGCACTGATCGTTCTCCTAGATCAGCGGAGACGATGCCGAGGTGATTTCAGCTTTTTAGCCTTTCCGCTTTGCAAATGTACATATTTTATTGATGTCAACTTGATTACATGACATGATTTAATGTGCAATGCAGTGTATATATATCCAGAAATGATAAGAAACTCAATACCTAACCCTAACGACCCTAACCCTGCTTACCCTCAGCCGGATGGTCATTGGTCAGAACTTATATTTGTATTAAGCCTATTCAGGGTTAGGCCATTATCCTCGGCAATTTCAAGGGGCGAAGTCAAACTCCTTTTAACTTCATCAAAAATCATCAAGAATAGGGCATATACATCAAGATGAGGACATCACGGGTGTCGCAAGAAACGGCCAAAGTGGTCCAAGCATTATCGCCTCCAAGGCGACAAACGCGCAGCTCTCTAGCTGCATCTGCCCTGCGCAATTTCTCATACTCCGACAATCAAGCAGCTTCAGAGCTGAGCGATGACTCTTCGCTATCATCTGCAAACACAGAAGATATTGAAGATTTATTGGAACCTCCTGTCAAAAGACGCAGACGAAATACAGATACGCCTACCACTAGTATCAGCTCAGTCTCTACCACCAAGCGAGTGAAGAAGGAAGTCACTGTCAAAACTGAGATAACTGAGATTCCGGCCACGAAAGCCAAAAATGCCAGCTCTAAACAGCGACGACAACCAGCAAAGAAAATAAAACGTGAAGATGGCTCTGTTGAAATGCAGCCACCGTCGAATTGGGAGACCATGTATGAAATCGTTAAGAAAATGAGAGCAGCAAACCCTACTGCTCCAGTAGATACCATGGGTTGCGCTGAACTGCACTGGCGCACGTCACCGCCCAAAGAACAACGATTTCATACTCTTGTTGCACTTATGTTATCGTCTCAGACGAAAGATACAGTGACTGCTGTCGTTATGCAGCGGTTACATACCGAGCTTGGCCAGGAGGGAGGGCAGAACCAGATAAGCGTTTCACCGTCAAAATCCTTGATCAAGAAAGAAGAAGACGACGACGACAAAGATGGAATCAAACTCGGCAATGCAAGCAAAGACAGCACGTTGACGGTGCAAAATATTCTCGCGGTCTCACCGGAGCGACTGAACCAAATGATCTGGGCGGTCGGCTTCCACAACAACAAAACGAAATATATCAAACAAGTTGCTGAGATTCTGCGCGATCAATACGATTCTGATATCCCTGCAACACCGGAGGAGTTGATGAAATTACCCGGCGTAGGCCCCAAAATGGCCTATCTATGCATGAGCGCTGCATGGGGTAAACACGAAGGCATCGGCGTGGATGTACATGTCCATCGCATCACGAATCTGTGGGGTTGGCATGCTACAAAGAACCCGGAAGAGACTCGCATGGCGTTACAGTCATGGCTTCCTAGAGACAAGTGGCATGAGATCAATAAGTTATTGGTGGGTTTGGGTCAGACGGCCTGTCTTCCTGTTGGAAGAAAGTGTGGTGAATGTGATCTTGCAGGGACGGGATTGTGTAAAAGCGAGATTAGGGGTATGGTAGTCAAGACGAAGAGGGAAGTGAAAGAGGAGGCCAAAGTGAAGATTGAGGCTGTGTAGTTGGCATGATTCCGCGATAGACTTGTTGGTACTGTTGGCCCCTCTCTTTTGTACATGTATGTAAGATTTAGTTGTAAAGTAAATCATAACTCTAGGATCCTTGTATTAAATTCAGTTTGCATACATTATTTTCCAGACGACGATCAACCATGTCATGCTATCGGATCATCACCCATGGATCTACATCATAACAATACGTAACTTTAACATCTACACTCAAAGGTCATATCTGCCTAAATTTGAATTTTAGAAACCGAAATAATTTTTTTGGTTTACTTTTCAGCTCTGAGAAGCTATGCGCAGCTTTGCCGACACAAGCAATATGTCTACTACAGGGGTTATGCTTCATCAGAGAAGTTCATATCTGAACGGATCTAATGGGCCAAGTCTAATCATTTCTGGAAAAGATGAAGTTGTTGTCTCGTTTCTTGAAGGCGCCGATCTGGACTCTACGGGGGGACTGATAAGCGATGACAGCATCTCCTTTCGAGGACTCCCTTATCAAATTTGGAAGAAGATATTCCGCTACGCAGGCGTTATATGTCCGTGCCATATTGCACTCTTACCCATAAGACCTTGCGGCATAATGACTCGTCAAAGATCTTTACATGATACGCGACGACCAGACTTGATGACATGTGCTTTTCGAAAGGTACGGGAATTTGACGATGATTGCAGTGACAATCATAAAGCCCATCTCTCGATGCTCAAGGTCTCTAGAACGGCAAGGTTCATAACGCTAAAAGCACTCCTTCAGGAGGGCTTCTTTCATTTCGTATTAAGGGACACTACAGATCTTGATGGACTTGAGCAGACACTGCGAGGTTTTGACGATATGCAACCGCTAAACCGAGAATTAAAGAGCTTGCATGTGAAATTATTCTTCGCCAGAGGACGAAAAAAGTCGAGTTACTTGGGTGTTTGGTACAAATTCTGTGACTATTTCGGCAAACATCTCAAAGGCAGTTTGAAGCGGTTTGGCCTGGAGTGTCGTCCGAGAACTGTCGAAAATGCAGAGGAGATCACGTCTAGTGAGGCAATTCGCAACCTCAATGGGCTCATCACCTGTAACGTCCTATTTGTCTCCCTGTCGGCATATCCAAATCAAGAGACGTCACGTCGTTATGTCCAGCTATCAGAACAATTTGTCCGTGATGTAGTGGCATTTGAACGGACAGGAACATTTCGCTTCATGGACTTGCCGACAGAGATCCAGATGATAATCTTGCATTATGCCTTAGTTACCGACGAAGTATTATCCAGAGGTCAACGCTCCTGGGTTTGTTCCGTACCAACACAACGTCTGGACAATGGACGAAAAGGGCCTAGCCATTCGTGTTGTATGTGTTCAATGCTGAAACATCGAAAGGCCCTTACAGCATATACAGCATGCTCTTGTCTACGGAAGCGTTCAGTGGCAATGGGTGAAATGTTGAAACTCAATGGGGCTGTGGACATGTCACCAATGCCTATCTTTCTGGCCAACAAACACATCCATGCACTCGGTGGCTCAATATTCTATTCCCAAAACAAATTCAAGTTGGATACCCGGGAGCTTTTCGCATTCTGTAATTATCAGAGACCATACGTAAATCTTGGCTTTCCCAAGAGGCACATTGGGCGCGTTCGCCATCTTCTCATCAGGTTGGTGGATGGGTCTGGTTACTATTACAGGAACATGGATTCCTATATGAAAGATTACAAACGTCTAGCGGAACTCCTGAAAGAGGCGTTGAACGTACTTCAATAGGCATGATCACTCAAGAGTATTGGGAGAAATGGTGCCGGTTAAATTCCGAAGAACGTGAAAAGTTGCTTTCATTTTTCGACCACTTCGAAGGAGAGAGACCTGAGTGGTATCGGAGGACGTGATTATCGCAATTGAACGTTGCATTGTCTCATGTATGACGCCACGTAGCTAAATTTGCTGGTATTATAGCATTTGGATATCAATTATTCGTCTTCCCAATTGATAATACAGTAGTTCAAATGATATTTAGGGTTAAAATTAGCCTGGCTCTAAGATCTGTACGGTAATCATTAAATGCCTCAGGCAACGAGGGGTTGATTGCGGGGAATATCTCCAACGTGCGGGGAACTCTCCAAAACATTTCTCATCAACAACCATCACAGATCATCAAACAACACTATACTTGAGCTATGCGCACTATCGCTACAGTATTTTCCTGAATGATGACTCTTACTCCTGTCCCGATCTCCCTGTTCGCAGATGCCCAACGAAAACTCCTACAGAAAGAGCACGAAGCGGAAAAACTATCCTCTGCCCTCGCGACTAGCTCAACTACCACCGTTTCCCCCTCGACTCGACGCACTTTACAAGCAACCGGATATGCATTGACTGGAATTGTACTGGAACAATGCCGGACGGGCATGGGTGGGAGGATAGTCGGCGAATTTGGTGCGGACGCCGCATATGCCACCGAATCGACCGAGGACAGTGATGGAAGGGCGCGTTTCGGGGCACACGGCATCAGAGTTGGAGATGTGGTTCGCGTACTTGAGATATCTTCGGGAAGGAAAGGTGGCAAAGAAGGCAAAGAAGCGGGAGGGAATAAATCGAATGGAGCAGAAGGTGTGGTGATAAAAGCTTCTGAAAATGCGCTTTCGGTGGCCTTTGGTCAAAGTGGAGGTGGAGCGAATGCGAAAGCTGAGGAGGAGTCGGTTGATGATTTGTGGGGGAAGAAACTCTGGTTGTACGACTACACTCTCGGCTGAGTATAGGAAAGGGTTCATGTTTGCTGACTTGCGTGATAGAGTCAAGCTAGCGAACGATGTCACGCATAGAAGACTAAACCAGACCATGGAGAAGATGGAGAAAATGTCCGAATCAGAACACACCTACTTTATGCGAGTTCTTTTCGGGCATACAACCCCGTCTTCGCCCGACTTCGACGCAATCGGCCCTCTCGATTTCATCGATCCGACCCTGAATGATTCGCAGAAGGAAGCTATCCGCTTCGCGCTTGCATCAAAAGAGATCGCCTTGATACATGGACCTCCCGGTACTGGAAAGACGCATACGTTGATTGAGCTGATTCTACAAATGACTCGCCGGAATATGAGGATCCTCGTTTGCGGGCCGTCGAATGTGTCTGTGGATAATATCGTCGAACGTCTTACGCCTCACAAAGTCCCAATTGTGAGAGTAGGACACCCAGCTCGACTTCTGCCGTCGGTACTGGATCACTCGCTGGAAGTACTCACGCAAACGTCAGAAGCAGCAGAGATCGTGCGAGATGTGCGAAAAGAGATTGATGAGAAGCAAGCAAGTATTCGAAAGACTAGGAATGGGCGGGAGAGGAGAGAAATATATGGAGACTTGAAAGAGTTACGGAAGGAATATCGCGAACGAGAATCAAGATGCGTTGAGAATCTCGTCACAGGGAGTAAAGTGGTTCTCGCTACACTGCATGGTGCCGGTGGTCATCAACTCAAAAACCAGAAATTTGACGTCGTGATCATTGATGAAGCCAGTCAGGCTCTGGAGGCACAATGCTGGATCCCACTATTAACAGCGTCGCGAGCTGTACTTGCAGGCGATCATTTACAGTTACCACCTACGATAAAGTCGTCAAACATAGATGCAAAGAAAATAAGCAAAGTAAAAGCAAAAGAGGCCGAGAAAGACTCATCGGAGTCACTCAAAGGTGTATCCCTTGAGAAAACTATGTTTGATCGACTACTTGCCCTGCATGGACCATCCATCAAGCGCATGCTGACCACGCAATACCGAATGCACGAGAAGATCATGCAATTCCCATCTAACGAACTGTACGAAGGGAAACTCATTGCAGCAGACTCCGTTAAAGATCGTCTTCTAAAAGACCTACCATACGGCGTCGAAGAAACAGACGACACGAAAGAGCCTTTAGTGTTTATAGATACACAAGGCGGCGACTTTCCCGAGAAAGCCGAAGATGAAGACACCACTATAAAAGGAGGTTTACTCAGCGAGAGTAAAAGCAACGAAATGGAGGCCAGAATAGCTATTCGACATGTCGAGGGTCTCATTGATGCTGGTGTTCGACCGGAGGATATCGCAGTTGTCACACCCTACAATGCACAAGTTGCTCTGATTGCGCAGTCACTCAAAGAAAAATACCCTGGTATCGAGATCGGGAGTGTGGATGGTTTTCAGGGACGTGAAAAGGAGGCTATTGTCGTGAACTTGGTGCGCAGTAATGAGAAACATGAAGTGGGATTTTTGGGAGAGAAACGCCGATTGAATGGTGAGATGGTTCTCTTTCCTCTTGTTACTTAGAATTTGACTGACGATTCATGGTATAGTGGCTATGACGCGGCCTAAGAGACATCTTTGCGTTTGTGGAGACTCGGAAACCATAAGCAAGTAAGTTATATTCATACTTTACAGTCATCGTGATCAGACGAGCATTATCTAACAGTAGTTTTAGAGGTAGCAAGTTCTTGAAAAACTGGATGGCATTCCTAGAGGAACATGCAGACTTGCGTTACCCTGACGCCAGCGAGCTATTCTAATACGCTCAAATGAAGACTGCGTCTCCATGGCCTCGGTCCATCAATTAAGTAGCCAAGGCTTTTAGATATATTGGCATGAAGTCAGAAGTGCGCTTGGTTTTCGTGCACTCGAGGTTTGATTACGTCGCCGGTTACAAGTAAACATTGATCACAGAGCGTTTCAGCCAACGCTTGTTAAAGGAACATATGCACAATATGCAGAGTAATGGCCCAGACTACAAAATCATGTATATGTCTATTTTTACGTGGTCAATCTTGTGACAAGCAAAACTGCTAGGTAGGTAAATGGGCTACCAGACTAGACTAACTGGAATAAAACCTAGCCTTAATTCCGCATTCGGAACCTGGAATACATTGTCCTACATGCCACAGCTACTACACTAGCAATTAAACCACTTTATCAAACCAACCTAGAATAGTAGGCCACTGAGAGACGTGTACAAATAATCTTAATAGCGGCAGGACTCATACTTTCCATAGAAGACGAACGACTCGATGACCGCACTGATCGCCTGACCACAGTCTGCTTACCCCCTTAAATGCGAGATGAATTTGTTCAGGTGGCAATCGGCCCGGGTATTATGGCTGCATCCCAAGTAATCAATTGATGCAGAGGTTGCAGTAAGGTATGTCTTTATAGGCGAAAGATATTAAAATGATATAACACGCTTGATCTTTCTTGAGCGATGTTTTTGGTTGGCCCTGTAGAAACGATTCAACCCCATCAATAGTATGTATGGAATAAATGTGGCACGAATTCAAAGTCAAGTCGTAAAGAACGAATATCCTAGCCATCGATATCCTCATTATTCAAGTAAATATTTTCAAAGTCGCTCTAGCCCACAAATCCCAAATGACAACCCTAGTTTACCAAATCGGGAATCCACATGCGCCATGTCTACAAGATCGCATGTCCAGCCACGCGCCCCTGACATGACAGATCTAAGTCATAACCCCTGACTAAAACAGATCATAGAATCAAGTCTAATTCCAATGGAACATAATTATATTTGAATATGGACTGCCCCTTTCACTCATGACGGAGTCAAACAAACCGAAAGGTCAAATCATATGATAGGGCGACCAGTCACTGCGGCAAGTCACGAGTTTGATATTGACATCAACAGACTCATAAACAAACCATGACTGAGGAAAAGCGTCTTGTAGAGCCAGAAATATGGCATGGGTTATTTTTGTAACACTCGTGCCCGTTTTCTCTGGCATCAGTTCATATTTAAGCAATACCCTGACATTTGAAGCCTGAGTCACCACTTACTTCTCTACCATCAACATTTACTCACGATTTCAAAAATCTCGCAATGTGTACGATATACTCTCGAAAATGGTTATGTACATTGTCCCCCCAACCAGACCCCACCGCTCCCTAATCGGCCAACCCATCATCGGCGTGGGATCGCTATCCTCATACTCGACATCCTACACAACTTCTTCATCCTCATCACCTACATCCGGCAGCAGCAGCAATAGCAGCAGTAGCAGGAGCCGAAGAGCCAAGTCCTCAAACACATACTACTCATCAGATAATGGACTATCGTCGTCGAATACAAGTTTCTCGAGATACCCACCTTGTCCGCCTGCCTACGAGAATAGACGTCTTCGTCGTCGCGATGCGTTTGGGGTTGGTGAAGCGGCGGCGTTGACGACGAGGATGACTCCTGTATCTACGAGTGCAGCGAGTAGGAGAAAGACTGAAATGCCTATTGAGCGGATCCCGGCTGTTGTGCGAGAGGGGAGACGATCGAGATATGATAATTACTACCATATCGATGAGGAGGTGGATGATTACTACGAGGGTCGATATTCGAGGGAATATGAGAGAGATTATAGATATAGCAGGAGACATGGAGAGAATAGGCTGAGATCTTTCAGTGAGCATGCGAGGAGTTCGGGACGGCAGGAGTTGATTGATTTGATGGGGTATGCTTATGATGACGATGATATATCCTCGTGGACGAGATATTGCCGGACTTGTTGATGGGGGTTGTAAGGGTATTGGAACAAGATACATGATATGATATCCAAGGATTGAGAAGCGATGCTGGGCGCACAAGTCAGAAATGGAAGCTTTCGTTGAGTTCTGCAGTACGAAATGAAGTCAACATTTACTCTGCTCATGCACCGACCGGGTGAAAGGAGGATGGTGCACGCTTCGCCAAATGTCTCTCAATGTAGTAGATGGGCCACAGTCGTGAAAATTCTATGCAACCCGGTTCGATGAATCGAAAAGGTCCGTGGGCAATCAGAAACAGCATTTCCCACTCTTCTTGAGGGATCTCAAACATCTGACACCAGACCCCGCAGATCAGTGAGCTGATCGAAAACGGAAAGCAGTCTGAATCATTTTCTTGACCCTATATCTAGGGCATTCTCGGCTCCTTATCGTTTTCGTGTGTACAGACCATATGCATCCTGTGCAGCATTGGTAGTTCCTTATGTATATTAGCAATGTGATCGGAGTATGAGAAAGACATAAGATCGTGTTATGCTCATCGATGGATACACTAAAGTAGATGCGATGTAAAAGCTAAATCGCCATTACGCGTTTCATCACACATGCAGTTATGAAAAAAATGGCTCACATCTTAGCGCATCTTTACCCACGATCGGGTAGTACACGAGCTGTATCAGATCCCCAGAGACCAAGTTGACCGAGATCTGTTTTAGATAGCAGTCTCAAAGACGCATTGGCACATACATAGGTATATGAGCATGTATCAGTGTTATACGCACGCTACTGCGTGCACTGAGAGCATCTGCATGACTGCCGCACACAAATGCAGAAACTTTTCTAGAATCAAGACCAACAAGGATCCAGGATGGTATATCAATGTTGAGCTTATGCATCTCATCGACTGCTCTTGACGTACAGATACGGTCTGCACAGACAGACTAGTCTGACACTTTTCACTCTCTGATTGCTCGATTATGTGTCCATCGAATCCTTCAACCCCGCATCTAGGCCGTATATCGCAGCTCGTGCCCCGTATCAAAAACCCCACCGCCTATCATCATCAATGTCATGCATATCGACAAGTTTTCTTGGGCATGGAGTCGTCGACAAGGCTGCATGGACTCAGATCTTATTTCAGCTGAACCTTGTGCTGCACGGATTATTCGAGGATTTTTCTGTACATGCGGCGCGGCGTCAGCAGTGGCCCTAGTCAGAATACACGTGGATTTATTGCTTCGATTTTCAATTTTCAGCTGTCAAGACTACTCCGTATCAGTATTTATGCGATGTGCACTATGGATGTCTTGATACCGAGCGTTTCAGATTCTGCAGGCAAGAAGGCTCTTTAGGTCATACCGCATGCAAACATTTTTCGTATCAAGTAGACTGGAGACACGGGAAGTGCTAGTTATCGAGAGATTTATGCTTAACGTTTTTATCTGTCCGGCGAGTGACTGGACTATGATTTGACCGCCACTACGGAGCATAGCAGAGCTTCTCGACTTGGCTGCGATATTCGAACAATGCATTGTCGAGTCAAGCATCAAAGAGAGCCGCAAATGCAAAGTCCGCGACAACAAAGACAGCAACGTGGTGGTTCTTGTGTCCAATCGCGACTAGCTGCTTTGGTCTTCGGTCCATTGTTGGCTGTCGGCTGTCTTTCCAATACGTAGATACTAGTCTCATGCTGGAGGCGTTAGACAGCGTAGCAGTTCTGATTCCCGAACCATATGTGACAAGATATATTCTCCGATAACCCGATTATCTGAAAGTCGATATAGGCATAGCGAGGGGCCATACTCCGTAGATAGTAGATACGGTGAAGGAATCAGAAGGATCAATCTGGGCCAGCTGGCGTCTCATAATGACACGCGCTAAGCCATTTGCAGACATAGCGCCATGGCAGTGGACCTTCGCTCCGTCCCGTGATCCACTCCATAGTAACCTGCCCCATTGTCCAAGGAACCGAGTTCTTTCCTTCTTCAGCATTGCCATT
Source organism: Talaromyces liani (assembly GCA_022814505.1). NCBI lineage: Eukaryota > Fungi > Ascomycota > Eurotiomycetes > Eurotiales > Trichocomaceae > Talaromyces > Talaromyces liani. The sequence continues at coordinate 2,287,334 of JAKLNL010000001.1, forward strand.
CAGCATTCTAGTCGATAACACCCAGATTGCTATGACAGGGAAGCCACGATCGTCCGTCTTTAGCAAGTTTACGCTGTCGACTCTCCTGTCAAGTTTTCCTGACTGACACATGGCACCACCATTCACCCGTGCGAGTCTGATGACAAGCTAATCATACGCACAGGCATGACTATCTATCGTCCGGCTAACTCAAAACAGGTTTCTGATTCCCTCTTTTGGTGCTAGCAGATAGAGCACAAGTGGACTCGGCTGTTTCGTTGTCTACCCCTGCAGCAACGAACTAGCCACTCGCAGCCCCTGGTCGGATAAAGTAGACCAGCAACTGCCAGCACTGCCAGCAAGACAGAAGACACCGCATGGCCTGCGCCCGGTCCAACCGTTGCAGATAAACTACTTGTGCATCGACAAGTTACACCGGATTCTAGTATCTGCATCAAGCAGTGTCTGACGTGGAGTCGAGTCGAGTCCTTCGTTTTATCATGCTTCTCTAAGTCTTGCTTACACAGTGCAGCGATTACTAAGAGATAGCTCACAGCCATTCGTTTTCTCGACTATCCTGGTCACCATTCTTATTCAATTCCACCCGATCGAATTTCTTCACACTCGACTTCGACGGCGGATACAAGACAGGATATGGCGAAACACTCTTTTTAGACATGAAGTTCTTACAGTCCTTCTACTTCACACGCTCGATGCGATCTCAGGCAGCACGATCAGCTACACCATAATTCACATTCTTACGCTCAATCTTACGAACTTCGGCGAGTCATTCGTTTTCCGTCGAGCTTCCTGAACATTACGAACGCGCCTTAGACTTCTCGCGCAGTACATTTTTAATATCGTTTCGTTATCGAAAACACTGGTTGCTATGAAATAATTGCAAACGACATGGTGGTTTTCTAGTTCACATCAACGTTTTATTTCATATACTTTGAGGAAACTGGTCCGGTTCTGCTGAAGCGGGCTACACCGCGGAAAATGGAGACTACACTACCAAAGTCTATTCAGAGTGGAGGAGAAACAGGGCCACGGTTGCTAGTCACACCGGATCAACAAATAACTGCACTACCAATCCGCACTTTTCGCGAATCCCATCCTTCGTTGAACGGATCGCAAGCGAGGACATATGGCAGAGTACTATCGCACCATCCGCAAGCCTCGTTTTCTTCGCACCTATCGCAGGATCCATTCTCGCATCGACGTCGGGGCAGCACTTTAAAAGTCGTGATGAGGAAATTGTTTGGTATAAAGCGACATAGCAATTTAGATGGAGAAGAAGAAAACGAGAGCCCGTCGACAGTGAGGCATCAACCTATGGCTACACCCACAGGGCCAAATCGAATACTGTTTGAGACGGCACATCAGTCAGATTCTAGCAGTAGAGGATCTGTATCCAAGCGCAAACGGTCTCTTCCAACCAGCCACCTGTCATCTGCATCGTCGGATCATATTGCTGCAGCTCAGGATAATAGGATTGAGATTCCAGCTCACACTGTCAGGCGACGGGCAACTTTACCCAGTCTCATACTCACCGAGGATGGTGACACCAAAGGATCGATCTATTCAGACCTGTCTCCTACAAGTACTCGGCCTGTAAGCGTGGTCATCGAAAGTCATGAAGATCGTGAGCACCAGGAAGATCACGAGGACGCTAAATCACAGCCAAGCTTGAGAGCACACCGACGATCGAGAAGCGCGGATGCACTAAGAGATCTTGTGCGACATCATCGGATGTCCCCAATTCAATGGCGGCGACGCAGCGACGAAATCAAATTCTGGAGAACGAGTGTACTCGAAATGGAAGGTGACGAGGATGGAGAACCACAGCCTAGTCACAGCGGTCAACACAAACAGAGGATAGACTCATTACCCGAGTTTGAGAAAACAAAGAGTGCCAACGATGATAACCTTCCCTTACCGGACGTCTCTACGTCAGCTCCATTCCAAATCGAGAGTCTGATCGCCAGCATGGCCGACCCTGATGCAACTGTCGAACAACGACTAACAACAATCGAAGTCAAACTCATGGATTTAGAGTTTGCAATCTCCAAAATACAAGGCACCGACAACAACTTCTCCAAGCCTCCTGCAGTGACCTCTCCAGAACCAATGAATACATCTCTATCCCCAACCTCAGCCGCACGAACCCCCAACGACGCGTCCTCAATCGTCAGCGAAGCCACAACCCAAAGCTCCGCCTCCTTCGGCGGTGGCGAGGACCGGCCCATCAGCACCGCTACTCTACGCCCCAGCATGATCTACTCCCAACAACCACCACCCTGGCAAAACAACTCCTGGTCCTCAATGAACCTCCACGGAATCTCAATCGAGCAATACAGTGCCCTCGTCACGCTCGTCCGTCGGGAACAAACCGCCCGAAAAGCGCTGGAGAATCAAGTGACGCAATTACAGGAAGAGATGCAACAGTTCCGCCGCGCGTCGGGTTTACCGGCTTCTCCGCCGGGGACGCTGTATCCTATTCCGAGCCCGGATTCGGATGACGGCAAATTTCGACGGAGACAAACCAGTTCGTCCAGAAAGGATTCCAGTACGAGTGGCGATACGAGGATGTCAGACTCCAAAACGCGGGATAGTTCCAAGTATCGACTTACTAGAGAACGACATGACTCGAACATGATTTAGATACCTACCCTTGCAACCATTTCCCTTATTTTATTGATATTTTTGTGGCATCGTTAGATGCCAATTCGATATGCGAGTTTCTTGATACCACTAACAGTTGTTTTGATGCAAAAGACTATTCCTTTCATTTTCTTTCTGTTTGTTGACTCGAGCCTTTGGGAAGTGCCCCCAAAAGTTGTTTATTTTCTTGTTACCTTTTTGAGGTATGTCGATGCCGCTCTTGATATGCTAACGGGTTAGCTGAACCTCAGAGTGGGCAGGATTGTGATGATGGCTAGCCAATGAGCTAGATGCCAGACACTGTCTGAATGCATAGGAGATGAAATAAACTACTTGAATAATGAGATGTTAGACATGGGTAGTTTCAATGAGATCCATCCATCACTAAGGTGACAAACGCGAATTCGAGTCAACGTGAATATACATGATTGTAGAAGAAGTGGAGATACCATCATATTAATAGCCTTTACGAAATGTTTCAGCTCCCACCTGGCAGTCAAGCTGCAAGAGATCTATCAAATATAACTCAAATACTAATACTCTCCCTCCTCCGGATGTCGTCCGCCCAAACCCTAAATCGGACTCAATTTTGCCTAATTGGGAAATATTTTATCTTCTGAACCCTATTAGGCAAGTCTTTGTTCGGTAGTTCAAGTTACCCCGACTCTAATTGCCGTGCCCAAAGAAATAAAGATACCGAAACAACAATCTATAAGCTCTCGAATGTGCCCTACTATACCCTGATTGGCTGTTCTTCGTAGAGCAACTACAACCACCAGACATCCTGCGTCAACTTACTCGCTGTTGGCGTACGTAAAGGAGACGCTAATTTCGACCTCTCATCCCGAAACCACAATCTCATCGCCCATTCACTAATATCATCTCCATCCATATCCAATTCTTGCAGCTGCGGATTCGATTTATATCGATATATTTGAGACGTCGAGTGCCTCAACTGGTGGAATATCCATCCATTAATGAAGTTATACATATTAAAATCCCTGGTTTGTGCCATTTCTGAAAAGGGGTTATTTTCGCCTAGTTCAGAGAGCCATAGTAAGTCTCTTTCTTGTGCAAGTGACTCTTGTATATCCATGTCTAGTAGTTCCATTTCGACTCCCTTTTGTAGATTTGCTGGAAGAGATAGACCCTCTTTCTCGCATTGTTCACGTATTGATGCTGCTGTATCCATCTTTTCGGATATCATTTGCTCTAATTCGAGACGTTGGGACTCGTAGTTGTCAAGAAAATATTGAGAGCCTTCGTCAAGAGACATATTTACTACGGCAAATGATGCCTCTCGTCCGGTGATCTCGGCATGCTCGAGCGAAAGTTCGCCTAGTCGTTCCTGATACATCCGGACTTCTCCTATTTCCGTGAGATATTTCTCGACTAATGGATGTAGTTCCATCGGAGAGTCCGTTGTGCCTGCGGTGTCCGAACCGTGTTCGGTCATTGGCCACATATACTGAGTTTGTTGGTAGAAACCACTATCACGGAAGGCCACATGTGTTGGCTCAGTAGCATAGTTTCTCTGGGCAAATTTTTGCAACATCTCTGCCATATATGCCTGTCTCTGTTGTAATAAGTTCTCTTCTGTCTCTAGCTGACGTTGAAAGTTTCGATACTCATTTTCGCGAAGCAAGTAGTCGTCGGAATGCTGGTTGATTGTTTCAAGTGAGCGTAGCTGCATCGTTATAGAAGCTGTATTGGTGTTTTCGAATGGTGCGCCGCTCAATACTGACTTTATTTCTTGTAGATGATCTGCCCACTGGAAGATTTGAGAAGTCCTTCTTTTGTCGAGATCAGAGCGCATTTCGGCAAGTTGGACTCGCATACCAGAGACTTTTTGTTGAGCTCTGATCACTGTTTGAATTGTCTCTGATATTCTTATAGGTAAATCTGGGTATGAGAATCCATTGTTGAGGGGACGTCCTCCCTGAGGTAATTGACCTTGGACGCCACCGTTTCCCCCGAGGTTTTCCTTCATCGTGAAGTCGCTCGAGTCATGTATAACCGTCTGTCCAAGCTTGTCTAAGGATTCCGAGATTGCAGTGTGGATATCAAGACCAATTGCCGTTTCCTGACTACCCAATAACAAGGGTGATGTTGGCTCTATCGGTTTGAGGGGCTTCTCCGCGGCCGAGAATTGACCTACGTGCAGATCAGCCGGACGATGAGATGCGGGTCGCACACTTTCTGCTCTTCTTTCCCGGCCTGTAGAAGAAGCTGAACAGTCTCTCGGACGGCGTTCATCCCTTTTCTGAAACTCGAGGGGCATACTGTGGCATCTTCGTAACGTAGTCATCGTGGGTTGTTCGCATTACCTTGATATCAACTGGATATTGTTGTGCGTTTCCGGCGATAATGTGCCAGAAAGATAATTAGGACATTTTACCGATGGTGTGTGCATCGATACTGCATGGAATAGTATTGGTCCAGCACATGAAAGAAAAAAAGGTCATAGCTTCCAACCTGATAAGGCAAGCATGAGGATAAATTACAAACAGTCAGCTGATCAGCATGTTACAGTCACAATTCCAGTATTAATGCCAGCCCAAAATGAAACTTACCGTCGTGGCTTCCTCAGGCTCCCCGCTAGCTGCATTGGCGCACGCAGATAACTAGTACGACCACGCCTTCCCAATCAGGAAGGCATATACTCTCCTCCTTCTCCTCACTCCCTCGCTGTCCCAGTTCCAGTCCGATTGTTCCGAGTCCTTTCCCCCTCTCCTCCCAATCATACACCCTATCACACCTCACCTCATGCAACGCTGCTGTCCGTCATTTCGTAGACGCGAGATGACACCATCTACCAGTGTCACCGCTGCCCATCTACTCGTCCAAGTATATACGGCAGATTTAGCGGATTTCGTACATCTCGGCACGCGCTTACCAACAACGTAATTGGTGGATTCCAGCATTCATCTCTACGATATCAGGCATCAAGGCGGGTGAATAAGTACAATGCATATAAGATGGTGTCTTGGTATCCGTTCAATTGAGCCTCATCCCGTCCTTTGGGGGATATATGAGCAAGGGAAATTGATGTATCATCAAGGATGGAGCTTCTTATCTGGAGTACATCTGTGGAACACGCAAACGCACTGCTAATACAGGTCTGGCCCTCATCCGCATCGAGATTGGGTATATGTTGTATATGTTACCAATATCGAAAGTACATGGGCATTGCTACCTGACCTCAAGCGGTAGCATTCATTACCTAGATACATAGGTAGCGATCGAATATGGCTCACCACGGCTACCAATATGGTAACCAATCCCTCCTATACGTACCCAATCATACACCAATCCCTGTGCTGACCATCGCGAGTCATAGGCTACCAATATTACCCCAATCAACAGCCATACAGGTATGGCTTCGTGCCCGAATATGGCAACCAGTATGTACCTTTACTTTATAGTTCAACTGGAATTAAGCTGATTGGACTAGTAACAATGATGGCCCTGAGTCCCCAAGCCCATCGGAACCGGAAACTGAAACTGAAAGGGAGCCATGGGGTTACAGGTCCTCAAATGGTATGACTGAGACATATTTTGCTGGCATGGTGCCCTCGCAACAGTTGTCGCCAACGGCTGATATCAATGGGCGAATCTGGTATCAACAGAATAACCAGCTAGCCAACCAACACTCGACTCCAGAGGCAACTCCCCGAACCCACCCCAGTCGCAGACATAGACACCGTCACTCTTTAGAAAGAGGTACGTAATGCAACAAAAATGTGGTGCATGAATGAGAGACTTAGTGTCGAATAGTATGGACCAGAATGGCAAGCACTTATTTCACGCCAGGCAAGGTGAGTACACTCCATGCCCGTTGGATCTTTTCATCCCGAGGCTAATTATTAGATTTTTCTCATGCCCTGGGTTGAAAACGCCGGTCAAGCAGAGGGGAGCAGGAGTGGGAACAGTGAGATCATCGTCGATAGGCACGGCAACAGGTACTTTTGCTCTCCGCGTCGCATGATTGTGTTATCGACCATTCCAGGTAGTAATAGTTCGACCTGTGTGTAAGTAGCATGCCCAACGTGGAAAATCATTATTTGTCATGACAAACTGCTAATGAGCCATTTCTGGCCGCCCAGTGGAATATACACATATGGCGGGCAAGGACTAGCGAAACATGGCATCCATGTTGAAAGTCATGCGATTCTGTACAATGAAGCGGAAGGAGGGCCACGGATGTCCCCTAGAGAGCCACAATTGGACCGAGATGCACTGGCTGTCATCCTTGCATCACGCGCAGAGAGGCTTGATCCTATGTCTCGTGCAAATTTCGGAGAATTACATACAATCCAGCACAATGTTAAAATCTGCCATATCGGCGAGATTTCGCCGGATTCCATGTCAACATTTCACGCCTACGTGAACGACAGGTTCGATAGGCTTCGCTATCCATAGGCGAAGTCATCATAACGCTTTGCACTCGCCGGTCCGCAGAATTTCTTGCTGCAATCAACTCGACGGAGTCATTATTTTGCTTGACATGTGCTTCCCAGGGCCGTCTTGTTTCTGCTTTTGATAACGAGATTGCATATGCGAGGAACGATATCCAACGTTCTTTATTAGTGATTCCTTTATCTTGTTTGATTTGATGATTCGAGCGCGATTGCGCCAGGACGCATTTATCCAACGACTTTGCAAGTGCAAGGATCAGGTATACGACAGATTGACAGACCCAGATGAACTATACGTTTTTTTGATTTCGGATTGTTTCGAATTGTACCCAGAATGAATGTCCTTAGATACGAATTCCATGATGAATATTTGAAGATAACAAGTTGAGAAGTTGAGATGTTTTGATAACGTAGAGTGAAAGTGGAGTCTGTGGGTCTAGGCGGTGAAGCGGAAAATGTGGCGGGCCGGATAACTTCTCTAAGCTTCAAAAATAATTTTCTTCTTATCAAAACCAAAACATTAATTGCCCGACTCGACTCGATTCAAACAAGCAAAAATGAAGCGCAAGTTAGATGCCAACGATGTCCCGTCGACAGATGCCGCAGAAGGAGAAAATGAAACGCAAACCACATTCGAAAATCTCGCTCTCGATCCGCGGTTACGCCAAGCGCTGGTGAAGGAAAACTTCTCGAAGCCGACTCTCGTTCAGTCCAAGGCTATACCTTTGGCTCTTGAAGGGAAGGATATACTAGGTACTTTGCCATCATGTGGACCAGATTTTTAAAATTGGTTGCTAACTTCAGGGTGAACAGCACGGGCTAAAACGGGTTCGGGCAAGACTGCCGCATATGTTCTTCCTGTGCTGCAATCGATATTGCAAAAGAAATCGGTACGCTATCGTCAAGACTCATGGAATTGGTCGAATAAGAACTGATTGGTTGTTTGTTATAGAATGACCCCTCATTGAAAGCAACCTCTGCCCTCATCCTAGTCCCCACCAGAGAACTCTCCGAGCAAGTCCAACGAGTCATCGCGTCCTTCTCCTCATTCTGCGGAAAAGATATTCGCTCCGTCAACTTGACCCAAAAAGTATCCGACTCGGTTCAACGTGCGATGCTCGCCGATGTTCCCGACATTGTCATCTCCACCCCGGCACGAGTGGTCTCTAACGTGAACAACTCCGCTTTATCTCTAGACCATCTTACTCAATTGGTAATTGATGAGGCCGATTTGGTGCTTTCGTATGGCTACGAAGATGATATCAACGCTTTGGCCAAAGCCGTTCCTCGAGGAGTTCAGACATTCCTGATGAGCGCAACTCTTACATCCGAAGTCGACACATTGAAGGGCTTATTCTGTCGAAACCCGGTAATCTTGAAATTGACCGAATCCGAAGATGAAGGCGGCGGTATCAGTCAATTCGCTGTGCGTTGCGCCGAAGATGAAAAGTTCCTTCTCACATACGTCATTTTCAAACTACAGCTTGTCAAGGGCAAATGCATAATCTTTGTGGGAGATATCGATCGTTGCTACCGTCTCAAACTCTTCCTGGAACAGTTCGGTATCAAGAGCTGTGTTCTTAACTCGGAGCTTCCGGCCAATTCCCGAATCCATGTTGTGCAGGAATTCAACAAGGGTGTATATGATATTATCATTGCGGCCGATGACCAAGAGGTCCTCGGCACGAAAAAGATCAAAAAGGCATCCGCAATCACAGATGCCGACAAGAATGAGAATGGCGAGGACGCCGAAGCCGAACTTGAAGAATCCAGCGATGATGAGGCCCAACCAACCGAAAACACACAAGCTAAAAGCAACAAAAAGCAAAAACTATCCGGTAAACAAAAAGATTACGGCATCTCCCGCGGTATCGACTTCCAAAACGTCGCCTGCGTACTAAACTTCGATCTTCCCACAACCTCCAAATCCTACACCCACCGTATCGGCCGTACAGGCCGCGCCGGCAAGACCGGCATGGCTCTCTCCTTCGTCGTCCCCAAGGACGAGTACGGCAAACACAAACCCACCAGCTACCCAACAGCCAAACACGACGAAGCCGTCCTCGCCAAAATCATAAAACGCCAAGCCAAACTCGGCCACGAAGTGAAACCCTACCACTTTGAAATGAAACAAGTCGAATCCTTCCGCTACCGTATGACCGACGCCTTACGCGCCGTCACTCGACTCGCAATACAAGAAGCGCGCGCCCGCGAAATCAGACAGGAACTCATCAAATCCGAGAAACTACGTCGCCATTTCGAGGAAAATCCGGACGAACTACGCCATTTGCGTCACGACGGCGAAATCCGCGCAGTCCGGATTCAGCCTCATCTCAAACATGTCCCGGATTATCTGATGCCGTCGAAGGGGAAACGGGGCCTTATGGCGGAGGATTCGCAACGACAACACGTGGGGATTGGGAAGACGAGTGAGAATCGGATTCGGAAGGCGAGGGAGAGGAATAGAGCTAAGGGGAGGAAGGCGGGTGGTGGGAAGAAATCTGATCCGCTCAAGACGTTTAATGCGAAGGGGAGGAAGAAGTAGATCAGATCACATCGGATCATGATGCGGGTTTATGGATAAAAGTATTTAGATGGTTAATTGTACATAGGAATGGAACTGGTGTTCATGCATAGTCTGTATTCTATTGATATAGTACAGTAGTCCTTCATGAATCTATTTTGGCCAATACCTTCTCTAGGACCCTCCGTTCATCAGCCCCTTCCCCGCCAAAAGAGAAGTGTATCCATTTTCCACCGCCTTCGCGACGAACACGATGGATATGCTTCTCAACACGACGAGCTTTTCGTAGAGTCTCTTCGTATGCTTTCCATTCATTGACTCGGCGCTGCTTTTCGCGTGCAATCGCGGCTTCTCGCAGGTCTTGCTCTGTAAGAACGGAGGTTAGATCGTCGTCTGGATTTCTCCCTTGTCCGGGTTGCCACTGAGATGCTGGTGAGTGTATAGATGCCGCCAGCGGAATGAAGGAAGGAGTCGAATCATCTACATCCGGGTTCTGCGATGGTATCCAGCCTGGACCGACGCCGATCCACTCAATATCTCGCCATGATCCATTCCATGCCGATGACAGCGTCTGGAATGGTTCATCGTCGTGCAAGGTGCGTCCGTCCCAACTCAGAGCTCCGAACCATTCGCCACATCCTTCCAAATCCAGCCATTTGAGGCAGTATGTCGCACGAGAGAGCCTGCGTAGGATATTGACGGCTTCGACCCAGTTGTTTTCATCGGCACTGTATGTATCCGTCCCACCGGCGGCGAACGATACGGATCTCATGGTTGGATGTGTAACCCGCTCATTTATTAGATTTGGAGTCAGTGTTGGAACTGGCCAATGAGCAAGAGACAGATGCGTGAGCGTAGAAATATGTGAGAGCAGGTTAAGAAGTGAACCCCAACTAGCTGCCGTGCTCTTGGGATGAGCAAGCGACAGGTATCTCAGATTTGGAAACCGGAGGACTTGAGATGGTGACTTGAATAGAGGGGATTGTGGTGATGACAATGCATGCGCTCCGACGTCATCGTCCTCTATCGAATCCTCACTATCGTCCCATGATGCGGGAATGGTTTCTTCGCTCTTTATGATCGGCGTACTCTTCTCCTTACGAGGAAGCAATAGCTGCTTGCTCAAGGCCTTCATGCTAATCCAGTTCCCGACTGCGCCACTCAAATCCAAGCGAGTAACATATCCGACTTCAACTGCCGATGCTTCTGGCGGAGCGAATAGAAAATTAAGGGTATTTCCCGCGAACGTTATATCAGATCTTGGCATATGAGTAGCAATATAGCTCAACAATAGCAACTTGAGACGACTCGGGATTTCCAGCAGAAACTCATTGTCATATTCCAGATGCCACGCCCAGTTAATCGCCATCGACTTCATCACGGCATGTTGCAAGCTATCCCTCGACGGGAACTTCACCCCGGGCAGTCGCTCAAGCCGGTATAGTACTTGATCATAGCCCACCGAAACACCCTGGTGCTCATCCGATGTGTTGTTTGCCGGTGCCTGGGTTTGTAGCCAACTAGACGGAGGCGGAGGGCCGGGTGTTCTACGAAAGAACCGTCCACCTACCGGCCGCACATTGGACCGCGGTCGTGGTGGCGGCGTCTCTGGAACATCAAGTATATTCCTGAGCGACGGATGAAGAGTCCGCTGCGTCACGGTTCGCGAGGTATTCGAGGGTCCATCGTTGGGAGAAGTGACCTGAGTCCGACGAAGATGGTGGATCAGGTCATTTACCGACTGGTTGTCAGAAGCTGACCGTGAGGCGCTGCCATACTGTCGTTTGGTGGTTGAGGATTCTAACGAGGGATGAACAGTACTCGCGGGTTTGATGGAGGGGTACTTGTTGTGCTTTTTGGGCATGAAGGACAACAAGTCGTCGTATGTAGACGTGTGATGTAGAAGGAAGATGGTTCTTGCCATAAAAGAAGTGAGTAACCGCACAGCCTCAACGGCAGCTCTAACAAATTCCGCCGCCACCTTCCATATCGGGTTACTTCGCGATATGACTTCATTTTATAGCATGAAGAAGCAATCGAATTATTTATAGGCCTTGTTCTATCAGTGACAAAAGCCGAAATCTATATCATACAGTTTACCCTCAAGTGTCCCGCACCCAAGATTCATCAAGCATTTTACCCTCCCTCTTCGGACCTTCTTGCGCCCAAGTTTGCGCGAGACTTGCCTTGGGATCCTCATCTGAAAGACCTCTCGACCGCCTCAATTCGACCACAAGCTGGCGAACCCTGCTGGTGCATTCTTTTCGTAGCTCTACAGCTTCCTCTCCAAACATTAATTCCTCATTCAAGACACCAAGCGGTAATTGTGCCACAGATGCATTCTTTCTTGCCGCCTTCTCCTTTAATTGTTGCCATCGCCGCCGCAGGTCTCCAAATACAGCTTCCGTGTCGGCTTTATCACCAAATGTGATACTAATACGCTTGAAAGGTCGAGGCAAGAAGCGCGGAAATCCGCGGTCCTCGTGCATAACTTCGTCTGTACCCTCTATCCATATCGGAACCACATCGGGGCATTCGGATGACTCCAAAATGAGCCGGGACACTCCCCATTTGAAGTAACGCATGACTTTTTTTGGAGACTGGTGTATCATTCCTTCCGGAAATATATGGACCCACGAGTACGAATTGCACGCATACGACGAGGGCGCCATTATCGAATCCTCGCCGGTGGTAGTGTATGCCGTGGGAAGATCGGAAAACGGATCGACACAGACGTTCTGAAGACTCCAGCGTTGGCGCTCGATATTCGCGAAATGGGGGTCCGCGGGAAACGGTCCTTTCGACAAAAGCCGGATTCCCTGCGTCATCGTAGACTGGAACAAACCCCCGTAAGGTGAGTAGGCAAGTCGATGTGTTGGTAGAACCTGTCCTAGTGTGAAGAAAGCTCCTCCAGCACTTGAATCAGTCAGCCACATCGCTCCCAACTGTTTGTAGGTTCCGATCTTACCGAGTAGCCCAACAAATGTCATGACTTCCGAATCCCCATCGCCGGTTATACGAAGGTAGGTTGAAATGGTATTTCAAAGGCAAAGCTCCCCACATCAATGGGTCATCCATACTAATCTCAAGATCAGCAACATGTTGCATATTGTCGGTTGTATAGTGTTTCACGTACGTACACGCTAATGTGATTGGATACTATTATAAGTCAAGCAATTAGTCTCTATCACCGCGAAAGTAGCTTAGAAACCAACCTGTAATCAACCCTCTTGTTCTTTTTGAAGGATCTCGGCGCGAATCCAGCAGTTCAGTAAACCGCTCCAGCCCATTGACCTCCAATTTACTCAATCCCAGCAAAAAGCCCCTACACAGGGCGCCAATCTCGAACATGGTCATTGACGAGCAGGCCCTCCACCAGGCAGAGGGCCGTTCGGTCGTTGCTCCTAGCGACATGATGGTATAGCTGGTTGGCGCCCAGTTCACGCACGATGGGCTAGATCCCCGATTCGATAAGAAGACAGAGCATTGAGAGATAAACAAAGATAATTAAACAAAGTCGAAGAGAAAGAGAAGGCAAAAAGGAGCGACTGCGATTAAAGGAAGAAAATAATTGTTGACCTTGGACTTGCGGAATCTTTAAACTGGCCACTGACGATTGGCGCCCGTGACTCGTGGATGCGCGCACGGGCCACCATTCGTCCTCCGCGGCTTCTCTGACTTCGTTGAATGTTCCGAGACTTCACGATCCTCTAAAGGCTGTCGTCTATTCAGCTTCCACCGCCATTCAACATGTTCAAAGTCACTTCCCCTCTTTTAGGAGGTCTGCTATGGTACTTCCCCCATACTGTCTTCGCGATTCATTCCGGAAGCGTTCCAGAAGAAACAACAGCTAACACAAACTTCTTTTTGCGCCTACAGGAAAATCCCATGGCGCCTCTCCAGTCGCCAAAAGTTCCGTCAACGCAAACGTCTTCGCGCGGTCGACAACGTCGTTGATACAGTGGCCGCCGCTCTCGAGCGCAATGGCCTTCCTCAAGTAAAAGCAGTGGAGCGATGGTACGCCGAGATGCCACGGGAGGAGGAAATGTTGCCCAAGGATAAATATTCGATATACGACCGGAAGGAGAAGACGTATCGGAAGGGTATTCACAGTAAGTTCTTACCACCTAATTGTTGCGCTATGCGGAATTGTGTAAGAGCAATAGTGTCTAATGCATGTTGTTGTAGAATTGCCCAAGTGGACGAGGGTCAGTCAACGTGTCAACCCTCCTGGTTTCTAAGCTGCGACGACGTCCGAATTATCTCGAACTACGCATACCAGCCATTTCCCGTACCGATTCTCTCTCAAGCTACGGCGGCCAGGGAAGCACCTACAGCACTATGAGGATCGAATACCCCGGTGTTCCTTTTTGGACGATACGTCGGACCTCGATTACCATTGTACTCAAACACACTACTGTATATTACGTGGCTTTGGTGAACTACTGTCCATCAAGCTGCATCTATGTCACTTTTAAGCATTTTCTAGTTGGAATTGTCTCGGGCGTTGAATGTGATATTAAGGGACAGGTTAGCATAAAGAAATTCAAGCAAGGCTGCTTTTTGCCAACAACTTCATTCATCTTTTGATCAGCACTTACTATCATCTAAATAGACAAAATGATAAGTGACGGTTATTCTATACACGGGTAAGAATATCAAGGGCTGCCACAGAACAAGAGACATATCATGAACAAACAAGCTCGGCATGGTTGCGCAAAAACTCCCTTTGAGTCTCTTTCGAATTTGCAAAAACATCCATTCGTTTCTTCCAAGCATCAGCAGGAATATCATTGACTCCGTCAATCGCCTGCCACTCTTCCAGTTTTGCCCATTCACCAATTCCACCGTACCAATACACAGCTTTCTGCCTGCTCGGCATGTCGAACCCTTGTAGTGGTCGTCGAAGTATCCAATTTGCCGGGTCAATGACTGTGCCGGGTGTATCTTCCGTCGAACTCATGAAAATCTCGATTGAGCGCACTCCTACCATATCGTGATCACGGCGTGCTCTGTTGATAGCAGCTCTCCAAGACTCAATGGATTCGGCGCGCATTCTCCTACGACTAACTGCAGTCGAGCTTTTATTAAGATCAGTCTGCTCATAGTCATCTGCTCTGACGTCGCATTGTGCGTGCCGTCGCATATATTCGACTGATGCACCGCAGGGATTGGTGTAAACGAGCCACTTTCCATTGTTGATCCAGTTCTTTGGTAGTACTGGGAATTTGAACCCACGTTGACCAGGTTGGCACTCATTGGCCAACCACTTAAGATGCCTATCCAGTGTATCCACAAAGCGCCATTCGACGTCCGAGGCCTTGGACTGCTTGCGTACACGAGTTTTGGAAAAGGGTCCGTCTGACTTCAGGAGGGTCTGTTCAGAGTTTGAATGTAAGTTGCCTGTGGGATTCGACGGACTTGAGCGGACAAGTTGCAAGTTTCGTGGGAGGTCATCTGCATCAACAGCAATTTCCGATAATGGTGATGTTTGAGGCAATGGTATACCGCAAGAGTATGTCTGCTGACTGGAGTCGCTGCTGCTGTGCATTCTGACCAGCGGACTTCCTGGTCGTCCTAAGGTTCCCGACTGATGATGCAGAATCGATTGCAGACTGTCCATCTCTAATCGTGTCGCCCATTCTCGGAGATAGTTCAATTGTCGAGTCTTGCGAACCATAGAACGAGTGATAGATTTCCCCAGTGATACCTGAGATTCAAGGGAAGTATGTCCCCGAAATCCTCTCCGAAGCACGCCGTGGACTGTTGGGATAAGCAATCCAGGATGGTGATCGACAGTTACTACCTGATTCATAGGTTTCAGGCGCAGGGGGTAGGTAAGGTATGCGGATGAAGGTCGATGTGACATATGATAGATATTGACGGCGGTGGAAGTCTGGGGCGTTTCTCGTTCCGGGGTGACAGGATTGTAACCAACCCGTTGTGGCTTTCGATTTCTCAATGAAGTTCGTTTTAAACGGGTCCTTAATGAACCCGATTTTCTTTTGCGATGGATCTGGTCTCCCCCGTGATCTGAATCCCACCATATCTTGCTGTAGTCATCACTGTCATCCCACGAAAACCAGTCCTTGAAGTTCGAATACAGACTCTTCCACTTCTGCTTTCGCGTGTCATAACGATCCTGCGGAATCCAACCATACCACGTCTTGATGTATCGTGTCTCGACCGGCTTTCGCTCTCGGAGGATTCTTCCCAGTGTGAATTGACGAAACAAAGATCCAAGCTTCCAGACCAAAAACCCGAACCCGAACGCGGCGGATGTACCAAGCAAGATATACACGAGGACTCGAAGACGACCGAGCTGATTGACCGCTGCCGACGCTGCTGACTTGACTGAAGGAGAAGGGGGTGGAGGTCTAAAACGTGATTCTGGTAAGGGCAACGGTGCCATAGTCCATATACACCTAATTCGCTAAAGTCTCGCCATAATGATAGAGAGGATAATTGTCGATGTAAATGAGACAAAATCACGAGTCGTCCGGTCTTCTGCAGGTTTTAACCCAGCAGCTTCAGGAGGCGGATACTCGAACAGCAGGAAGGAGCCACCGGATCGACAACATCTGTGGCTTCCTCATCTCAACCACTTCAAACACATGAGAATGAAATTGATCATCGGCCAGACGAGAATACGAGCATTCGGATAATGGATCACATCTTGAATATCCCTCGGTTTCCCCTATAATATGAGACGACAGCTACCAAGGTATGTCGAAGGTGGGCAAGCGCACAACTTTGGAAGCCTTTGACAGCGAAAAATACGAATATTTACAATCTTTAGGTGAATTCAACACTATCAGAAACCTTGACCTGGTTTCAGCACTACTTCCAAAATGAGTCAATGCGAGGACTCCCCGTCATCATCTGATTTCTCCTGTGATACATTCACCCCATCAGCCAATCGAACCGCAATAACCCAAGCCTCGCGAGTCTCTGGGTTCATGACATATTTTGTGCTAAACCATCTTTCCATACGCTGATATTTCAGCGACTGACGTACCCATATCCATACGATGACTGTGGCAACTTCTGTCATACAGATACTAATGACTCGCTTAATGACTGGGAGAGCCTGATTCACTCTCAATTTTCCTCAATATAAAACCATGGAGTTTTCCTGGAGTGAAAGGACTTGTTTTATCAACTTAATTCTCTCTTTTCTATTTATTCCCCTCATTCACAATGTCGACATGGACTGACCAAGATTGCTTCAGCCCTCTGAAGTGGCGGTATGGAGTTCATCCTCCAAAAGTTATTTATGGCACCAGACACGCACATATCCGTTCATCGTCGAGATACCCAAGGTGAAAATCCCACCCATCGATGTTCCGGAAGCTGGCGCTCAGCCAGATCCTAATTGTCGCAGTTCATTGCCGACAGGGGATCGCTTTCTTCGAGTTTGGGCACATTTATTGAAAGATGGCCAGCCACTCGATGGGACCTTCGCGTTTCTTGACTCAAACGTGTTCGAGGTTAAGCCAGAAGAAACGAATGCGCCTAGACCCGAATTGGGTAAGAGAATCTACCAGGTTTTCACTATCATTTTTCAAACTAATCCATTCAATCCAGAGCCCGAGGAAATAGCCTTTGTCGAGAAATTCTCGTCTTCATGTCGCCGGCTACGGGAGGCAAGATATTTTGGCCATTACCTTCCCTCCACATATAATTAGGGCACACTGCTGTCGTATCTTGCTTGCAGCAACTATGGGCAACTACCTCCTGTATATTTCTTCTCACCCATCTCCATCTCGGGCTCCTTTCCAAAGTGTTTCGACTATGTCAGAACCTAGGGACGATTAGCTGGACATAAGCTTACAATCTCGTTTCGTTTTGAGCGTACTTAGTTGCCAATACAGATCCTGATTCCTGGGCTAAGTAAGCACAATGCATCTGGCTAGCCTCAGTGGAAACCATTAGAAGCTTCCTCACTTAACAATTTTGGTCTTTTTAAGATAGTAGCTACCTAATTTTGTTGCTGTTCAGAGATTAGTGTTTATAGATTCTATTAAAAATAATATTCATGACTATCTGGAACCATTATTAGTAAAGCTTGATGGATGGGAATTTCATTCATTCACGATTTTGGTTCAATTAGGACAATACTTCTATATGGCTCAATGACAAGGCATTCCTTCTTATAATCAATGGTTTCTTTGTGACTTACAACAGCCTTGATCTATACAATATCTTTGAACTATCTATTTAGCTAAATTGTGATAAATTGTTTAGGGCAAGCTGAATACGTCAACAATAGATATCGATCTGTAAACATATCTCTATTACAGTCATTCTTAGAAGTTAGAAAGCCTTAAACACAATAGCCCTGTCAATAAATGACAATGAGTAGGTACTTGCTTGATAAACTATTGAGTCTGATTGAGGATTAGTAGTATAAAAGCGTAGATCCCTCCCTGAAGAAACACTCTCTGTTTGAAGTACAACATCACCTCAAATTTATTTGCACCGTGATTCCTATCTTCAGCAGGATTCAGTTCACATCCACAAGATATCCAAAACGACAGACCAGCACGGCCCTCGACTTCCACGCCCGGAGGCTGGCTGGGTGTTCACAAACCCCCCTTCCAGCCAAATGCCACACTGGTCGTGTATCCTATCCTCTCGTTGTTGGATGCCCCAGGCCCATAACTGGAAACCAGCTATCCCCGGATAAAAAGCGTTGGCACTACACCGTCACTCTATATGCAGTCCATCCTGGGGGTAACGAGGTAATGGGATGGGTCAATTCCGAGCAAGGTGAGGGCCTAGGGGCATTTGAGAGGGGAATGCTGGCTTTGGACAACCTTTGGACGATCACCGCAGGTGTATACATGTATCAGGTCGCCATGTATTTACTCGGCAAAGAGAGCGGCATGATTGAACGACACGCGGTGGCCAGATCCAAACACTTCTCTGCGGAGATGGACTTCGACAACTCTAGTATTCGATTCAGTAAGAGGTGCTTCTGATATTAGTTATATAGTCATGCTAATGTCTTCGATACAGCTCATCAAACAAAGCAAGAGGCTAGAAAAGCTATTGTTGAGTCCTTATTGCCGAAGAGACCCAAGCTACTGGAACAATTTCGCGGCTACCTGCAATATCATGACTAGAGGCCACTGCCTATCATGTCGAACGGAGGAAGATTGAATACATCTAAACTCTGCGAACACTGACTTATGGAGGAAAGCCTTGATATCTGTTCGATCTTTTTTCGGTTGGGTCTTGTCTCCGCGGATCATTAGGGCAAAGGGCTGTCTTCTCGCTCGAAGGAACACTCGATGGATATCTCATTTTTGCTGAATATTTCTTTCATTGCTTTTCAAACAATTTCACCAAAATTAGGCCACGTTGAAATATTGGCTAGGCGTTAAATTTCAAGGTTGTTCCATTTCCGTGATGCATTTTCGTCCAATAATAGAGCAAGCAATAAAAATCCTAGTTTCTAAATTCAGTAAGAGAGCCGTGAATCCTCTTGATATAATCATTTGCCATAGAAATGTGGTATATTAGATATGAGGCACAGACTCTTGATAGATTCTCGAACCCAAAGTTACATCTTTCTCGTTGAAATGAGTAACCTTGGAAGACCTGGTAACTTAAGCAGCTAGATATTCAATTTGAATCATCGTCTAATCATCGCAATTCCAGATGTCACGGGCCCCCTGGATATATAGTTTATTCATACCGGACTCACTTTGCAATGAGTCAATCTACATACCAGTCATAAATTTGCATACATGTCATACGGATGACACTGATCGATGAACGGTAAATCCAAGTTTCAAAAAGGCAACCATTTCTCCTCCATAAACACGTATTTTGAAGGCAGAATTTACTTCCATTTAACTATCACCCAAAAACATCAATTCTCTGGTGTCTCTACAACTGAGAGTGTGAGAAAGCTCAACCCATTTTGTGCTTCATTATTCACGTTTTACTCGTGCTGAGACCCTGGCTTCACCCGAGTATCGAAAGCACCTCACCGAGATATCCAATATGAATGACACTGGGTCAGAGGTGGGCTGGGAGTTTGCAGTTCCTCGTCCAGACACGTGCGCCCCAGGAGTTATACCATATCCCCTTATCATTCATGGCGAGACTGGTACCATGAAACCAGGATTGCCTAGAGAGTAATATACGCTGGTCCCTACAACCTGATCTTTCAAATCTTGACGAATAAGCTCAGCCAGATATTTTCGTATTACATAGACTCAATGATCGATCAATTAAGCTACATAGATTCTCGGAGTAATTGTGTTCATCCATTCTCATTCTATGTACATACGGCGAGTACAGATGGGTTTAGGGCTATTGGTGTTAGCCCTAACTGAGCATTTTGACCGAAGTAAAATTGTTTTGTAGTACGGATCAAACTTCAGGTAGTATTACTACGTATCTAGGTAATGTTAACACATCCATTACATCACAGATCCGATATATACCTAGGTATACAGAATATTTGACGATATGATGCCTGCGGACATCACATGCATGGACCCCGATTCTACCGACCAGCAGCATACCTACGAAAATATCACATTCCACCAAAAAGCTTATCCTCTTTATTGTGATGAACTCGGGAACGTGACCGTTACTACAACGTATCAGCATGATCATCTGAGGAGGGGTGAGCCACTGAGCCCTAGCGCAGCAGACCCCGAGAGCCCTATGTTGCACTGATTTGCATAGAAATCTTGGAAAGCATCCAACGCGTGCTGTATTCACGTGGCTTATTGGTCCGATGGGCTATACGGTATGCTGCTTTTTTACATAACGATTTCGTCGCAATCTAGGATTTTTGACGGTTTATAAACATTCTGCAACGTGAAAATGGTATGTAATTATTTTACTTTGTCAACAATTATTGTCACTTTCAGTCGTTACGGGAGTAAGAGGTTTTGCTATCCATCGATATTGTCAACATATAAAAATATATGGACTCGCTCTCGGGACATGTACTGAGATGAGCTTTGTGAGATGTTGGACATCAAAATTCGAATTTGTGGGATTCTGGACAATACTCAGGACTACAAAATATAGGAAGATTCAAATCCAAAGAAAGTTCAAACCATGCCTGGCCATCGACACTACTCATGGCCATTCAGTGGCTCTGCTTCGAGCTCAAAAGCCGAAGAATTGCAATTCATACCGAGAAAATTTGACTCGTTGCTGTCGACGTCGAGAACGCAAATATCCGCCGACCGGTTCGCAATATTTGACAAAACGTTCGACTCTACCCTATCTCTATACAGCTCCTCGGAAGAAGAAGAAATCATGTCTTCTGCGGGAATAATGGATCCCAAACTTGAGAGACGTCAGTTACGACGACAACGTCGAGAACGACGAGCGGAACATAAGCGGCAAAGACATGAACGACGCCAACACCATAGATCTGTTGATAAAAACAACATCACTGAAGCGAATAATGACGATGGTGGTGAAGCGGGAGAGATAATCATATCCTCCATTACACAAGCGAACGAAGCCCCGATCGCGATTATGCGCCGTTTTGTATGGCCGCATCTGGAGAGAGCGCGACATTTTTTCCTTCCACTCCAGACTATCCAGTACTTAACAGGATCATGGACTTCGCACTCAAAATATACCGGTCCCACAGAGAAGAAGAGTCACGAGATCAAGGCACGATGTGTCGCCAAGTTGACTAGCCCAAGTGCGCCATTTTTGTCGAGCACAAGAAGATCCCCGGCGGATGAAGGGGCGATGTCACTATCAATACCTGATCGTAATGAATGGATGCTGCGTCCGGAAAGACGGCATCGAAGATGTCACTCTGAACAGCCACGGGCGTGGAGAGAGCCTAATCCAGGGCTGTGGACGTTGGCGGAGGAATGAAACTAAGTTGCATGAAACTATTATCAATTTACTACCATAGTAGCTCGTGACACGAAATGGGGAAAGGGCACGGGGAGATACGGAGTAATGGGATTGTCTTGTGATTTAGCGTCAGAGACGTCCTTAGTCTTGTTACTCTGGACATATTCCCCGATCGTTTCGGTTCAAGATC
This sequence comes from Talaromyces liani, assembly GCA_022814505.1. Lineage (NCBI taxonomy): Eukaryota > Fungi > Ascomycota > Eurotiomycetes > Eurotiales > Trichocomaceae > Talaromyces > Talaromyces liani. The sequence continues at coordinate 2,308,962 of JAKLNL010000001.1, forward strand.
ACTTTGAGCTTAATCCTGCTATCAGGCAATGGTCTCGCTATACCGGATTGGGTACTTGTCGAATCGTCAATGCTCACACGACTGGCCCATGTTGTATTCTGGTGCCCGACATTCAAGAGCATTCATGTAATTAAACAAATATGTGCCTCATTCCAGGAGCAATGGCGTCCTTTAGTCTCAAATTTCACGGAAATTGCAAGCCACAACTCTTGTAACTTGATAAATCACTCAAACCTCAATCGGGCGTCATCCGGAATGTCACCAGGCATGATCCGCAGGGCAGCCAGTCACATGAACCATCTCTCCCCAGGTCGACCTTCAGACCAATAGAAGTGATGCCCTGGCAGAGAGTATCTTCGCACGGGTAAATCGGATGTAAACAATAAAATAATGACGGGACTATCTCCGCAAATCTCTTTGGGGGCCTTCTAGAAGAACGCTAGAAGGACGTAAATAGCGGGTCGTGCTAGGCCAGGAGGTATATTCTATTGGCTGATATCGCCCCGCTACGGGACTCTGCCCCGCCTCAGCTGAAGGCCTGAGGCAGCACAATTTCGTCTTTTGAGACCAAGTACGAATACCGTCTCATATTTTTATTTTTTGCTCATCGCCAAGGGATTGGGTCTCAAACATGTGACCGTTGCTAAAGTCTTGTTGAATAAGGTTTTTTTGATGATGTCGCCAAGTCGTCAAGCGCGGAAAATAATCCTCCTCCAAGTGAAGTTGGAGTCTGCGTGGAATGATATGTACACGGTGAGTCAATACGGGTCTCCGTACCGACTCCCAAGGAAGAGAAGTGGGATTTCGAGGGAGGAGGCTCTTTTGAAATAATACCGTACGGAACACTCCGTGCGTGTATGATAGCGAGTCTCACGACCATACGGATCACCTCCCTGCATCACACTGCATGTGTAGTATGAGTTGGCAAGCCTTGGCGTTCGACCAGACGGCAGCCCCAAGCGGTGAGTCGAGCGAGTCTGTAGGGCTCTTCAGGCCAAAATGAGTCCAACTGGCCTCGGAAGTGCAGAAATGGGTGACTTGGGAGTGAGACAGTCACCGACTCGTCACGAACAACCCAGTGGGGCACGATGCAGTAGTGAATTGTTCGACTGTCTGCTAACGAGGCCAAAGGCCATGCTACTGGATGCCGCTATCCCCTTCGAGTCACAGGGCAATGGACGTGCTCCTCTTCTGGTGACATTTTATTGGCCAATTTGGTGTGCTGATTGGGCGATTGGCTACAAACATCTCTGTGATTGATCGGCGACGTTTTCGTGATGTCGGGTACTCGGTTCTGTAACTTAGCCCATGGTTTAATAGACGCAATAAGAAACAAAAATCATAAATACGAGCATTTCCGCTGTTGTGAAATTCGAAAATATATTCACTTCAAAACTTCTCCTGATTGCTCACCTACTCGTGTACCTCTACTTCCAAGTTTCGATTGAATAATTCTGAAGGTCAACCGCGTTCTACATTTCAATTGTTGGATGGAGATGCCAGACACCCGTCCTATCGACTCCGACGCACAACCAGCACCAAAGCTTGACGGTCTTTCCCCGTCAAGCAGCTTGTCCTCGGATACTTCTTCGCTTTCTCCTCCAGCTACAAAATCTCATCACAGACGATTCCTGTCTCTTGACAACATCGAAGAAACATCCACCCGAATCTTGACTCGTATCCGCTCGCGCTCTCCTCTCCCTCGTTCGTCTTCTCCATCAGCGGACAAAAAGCGCAGGCGCAGTCCACCACCTTTGCAACCATCATCTGCGGTGTCGACGTCTACCTCACCCACATCGCCTCTATCGCCATCGTCCATTGATAGGACCTACTCGCCTACTGATATGTCGCCTACATCATCTCATCACCCTCAACGCCCTAGTATGGGTCATCGGGATGCCTCCAGCAGCACAATCGATTCATCCGAGCGATCGAGAAGCGATAGCTACAAAAGATATAGCGGAACAATCAACCACTATGGCAGACATTCCAATGATTGGCTATTCGGCGGCTTCAGTGTTCGTGATACGCTGAGGGACGGAATTGAGAAATTGAAAGGACACAACGAGAGGGATAGCTAGTCCATCGTACTCATTGTCGACCTATTGATGCTTTCGATTCTTTTCAATGTTCTTTCCCTGACGATGACGCCGCTGGCACAGTCTTGCTGGCGAGACAGTTATATTCGGTAAAGCTGGGCTTTGAGTCATTACAGGTTATAATCTTTGTTCCTCTGAAACTCTGCATCTAGCAAAGATTTAGAGAAGGCAGATTTGATATCTGGCAGTTTTACTATTTTGCGCTATATTGTCCGTTTACTTCTTGTGATGTTTGTATTCACTGTTCTATACCTCGATGACTCATGACTTTACGAATACATTATAAAGACTTTATGAAAACAAAACACGATGCAATTAGTCGATGTACGTACATTATTTCCTAAAATAGAAGTTGGCGATTTCTGGGGAGTTGGTGCCTTGGAGCCTGAACCCGAAGAACCTGAAGACCCACTCTTCAGCCTTGGTTTCTCCGCTTTCTCCAACTTCTTCTTTCTTGTTCGTTTTCATCAACAGCTTTGAATATCACCGCTGCTGATTCAATCGTACCTGCGTTTACACTCAGCTCTAATAAGTTGAAGTGTGAAAGTAATTGAGTGATTCTGGGTCTCGAAGCATCGAAGCTCCCAGCGGACACAACAACCGCCAAAAAAGGGGGCAACAATAAGAATAAACGCAATCATGGCGGATCTAAATTCTGGCTTCGTTCTCGACACACCAACAATCCTATCAATTGGATTCGCACTCTCCTTTATGCCAATTGCATACGGCCTGGGAACATCTTTGATTCCATCAAATCAGCTCCGAAACCGTGCGCTGTTCATGTGGCACGCTTACGACGCGCTCACCCATCTCTTCATCGAAGGCTCTTTTCTTTACGAATGTTTTTTCAGCTACATCGACATCATCGAGCCTGCTGATACTATTCTAAGTAAAGATCGCCCTTATTACTTTCTCGGTCGGAAAGATCGCGTCTACGGCGCAAAGTTTGGCACTGGACCCAGCGCGCGACTATGGCAGGAATACGCCAAAGCCGACCATCGCTGGGCTACTGCTGATACCACTGTTATCTCGCTTGAATTATTGACTGTGTTCCTGGCCGGCCCCGCTGCAATTTATATCTGCTACTTGCTTTACAGAATCGCCAGCAACAAAAACTCCTCCAAAGCCGATGCTCAAAAACTCGGCGTAACCAAGGGTAAACTCTGGCTCGTCGCTTCTGCTGTCGCAACTGGTGAACTTTATGGTGGATTCATGACTTTTGCGCCCGAATGGCTCAGCGCTAATTCTCAGTTGGATGGGAGTAATCCGGTGTTTTTGTGGTTGTACCTTGTCTTTTTCAATATGCTGTGGGTGTTTATTCCATTTTGGGTGCTGGTTGAGGCGTATAAGGAGCTCAAGGCCGCGTTTGTCAATGCGGAAGTTTCGTCTTCGTCGTCGGACAAGAAGAGGGCGTAGTCCCTTCCGCAGTTCCAGCATTACTTGCACAGTCCGATCTCCTCAATTTGCAGGTCGACAATCGATTGTTAACCATCTGCCGCCTGTCTCCAACAGTATATAACAATATATGACACGACTTTCTGTCTTTGCATGGACACCACAAGATTGCCGCAGTGTTAGCATCCTTTTGTCAACAACCTCTCTATAGAAAAATGTTTTCCTGTTTAGCAAGATGAAGATGTATATCTGGAGGCCCTCTGGTTGACAATGGACAAATTTGAGTCGCTCTAGTCCCTACTTACATCACTAAGACATGTATATGAAGTAACATTGTGATATGAGGCACATGTTCATTGCAACTGAAAGCAACTTGACTGCGCCACGGTGGCTCATGGAACCGCCCAGCGCCAAGAACGCCTTGACGCTCAGCCTTGCTGGACCTGACCCACTTTTTCTCCACTGACAGTTGTGATTGGCTGATCATAGATCATGACGCACTGCACCCGAGGAACCATGCTAATCCCTTCTGGGAACGAGGGCTGCGGCGGGGTGTTGCCTGAGATGCTATATAACTACGTATCAACAACTCCCTTCCTCACTGTTACGATTCTTTCCTCTGTCTCATTCGAGTCTAGTCTTTTTGAACGTGATCACACAATTCATCATCATCTTTCGTTGTATTTCATCGACACATAAAAAGCATTGAGACAATGTCATACAATAGACCCCCACCCCGTGAGTATTCCGTCCCAGATCTCAGATTGCAGATTTGATGCTGACATTGCTGCTTTGCAGAGCCTCCAGCTGGCTATCCGCCTCAAGGACAACCTCCCTATCCCCAGCAGGGATACGGACACCCTCCACCTGGCGCTCCTCCCGGCGCCCCTCCTCAGGGAGGATATTACCCACCTCCCCAACAAGGTCACTATCCTCCTCCTGGTCAATACGGCGGTTATCCTCCGGGGCCTCCCCCTCCTGCTCAAGGCTACCCACAACATGGAGCCTACCCTCCTCCACAACAAGGCGCGTACCCTCCGCCTCAACATGGAGGCTATGGTGCACAACCCCCAGGACCTCCCGGTCCATACGGCCACCCTCCTCCCCCCGGTCCTTATGGAGCCCCTCCTGCCCAGCCCGGATACGTCGCACCCCCACCCGGGCCACCCGCTCAACCTTCATTTGGATATATTCCAGGCCAAACAGCACCAGGCGACTTCAAGCCTCAAGCAGACTCTTTGCGCAAGGCAATGAAGGGAATCGGTACCGATGAAGCCGCTTTAATTCGTGTTCTAGCCCCTCTTGACCCTCTACAAGTCGCTGCTCTCCGAGAGACGTACACCAGACACATCAACCGCGATTTGTACAAGGATGTCAAGAGCGAGACGGGCGGATACCTGGAGCAGGGACTGTTGGCCGTCATCGAAGGACCGTTGAACCATGATGCCGAACTCGTGCGCGAAGCCGTCAAGGGTCTAGGCACAAAGGAGTGGATGTTGAACGACGTGTTACTGGGTCGATCAAACGCCGACATTCGCGAAATCAAAAACGCCTATCAGCGCAAATTCAACCGTAGCCTCGAAAAGGATGTCGAAGATGACTTGTCCGCCGAGACCAAGAACCTGTTCAAGCGTGTCATGTCTGGGACCCGCCACGAAGAGTCGACTCCATTCAACCCGGCAACCATCGAGGATGAAGTTAGGAGTATCCACGGTTCTACAGCAGGTCGAATCATGAACAACGTCGCCGAAGTCTGTGCCATTTTCGCACAGTCCTCTGACAACGAGCTACGAGCTATTGCTCAAAAGTTCCATGAACGCTACCAAGTCGAACTAGAGAAACACATCGCAAGCCAATTCTCAGGACACATGAAGGCCGCCCTAATTCACATGTTACGTACAGCCACCGACCCCGCACACCGCGACGCAGCTCTGCTAGAAGAAGCAATGGCCGGTCCCGGAACGAAAGATGTCATGTTGGTAACTCGAATTGTGCGCCTGCACTGGAATAAGCAGCATCTCGACCAGGTCAAGAAGGCTTACCAGCACCACTTCAGGCGCGATTTGGGTGACCGGGTCAAGGGTGAAGTTAGCGGTGATTATCGGAAGTTGATGTTGGCTTTGTTGGGCTATTAGTCTCTCTACCTTTTGCAGTCGGTTGTCGGAGGCAGGTCTGCTTTTTACGGTAATGCTCTGATTGTTCTCCCGTGTGTCTTGATGTTGTTTGAATACCCTTTATTCTTAATCTATTGTATATAGTACCCCCTTTTTATTTTACTTGACGTTGAAGTCAAGATCTTGTCCATGTGGACTGATAGTTTTATGAGTGGTGCAATGAAAGTGATGAACTCTAATAATTCGCTAGTAATTTTTCCAAGAAACCGAAACAGCCTAAAAAAAATAGTCTCCTGACTACACCACCATGCAAAACAAAATCCAAAAACGAAATGCATTAATATCATACTCAATCATAATTCATCATTTCATATTCTCATAGTCTCATGAATCAATCAGACAACCTCCCTAACCAACGAACAATACGCACCGGGAAACAACCCCGTCTTCCCAGCATAATACCCCCAATACCACTCATCGTTTATATTCTCTGCTTCCGTAATCTCTGCGCCACGGGGGAAGGATAGTTCATCTGTACAGGACTCCTCGGCAAAATAAGACCAATTCGCGCCTAGGACGAGACCATACCCGCCATCAGGAGGGATTGTAGCAGTGCGACGATCTGGTTGGGTGGTGGTTGCTGGTGGTGGTGTGGCCGTTTGCGAGGATGGAGATGATGATGGTGAAGTTGACTCTGCTAGAGCGTTGACATGAGTTGTTCGTGCACGGCCGGCCTTTTTGCGTTTTGTGTTGCCTTCTTTCCAGGACCAGTCTCCTGTGCCGAGTTCGGGGGATGCAACAGACCCCGACGAAGATGATGGGGGTTGAGGGTTGGCTTGTTCGTCTTTGAGTGTGTAGCCGCCTACGATGTCGCGAACGATGACTCGTCGTTGTCCCTTTTCGTGATCTTCGTAGCCTATTACGATCATGCGATGACCCTTGAGACAACGACGCCAGCCGCTGTGGCCGTTTTCTTTGCTGATTTTGCCGGATACTACTAGTTTCAAGTAGCAGTTTGTGCATACGTCGTAGTCGCCTTCATTGCATTGTAGACAGTGGAATCGAGTTGACGACGGGGCGATGGGATATTTGCAGATATCACATTCGGTTGAAAATGACAAAACTTGGTGAGTCGCGGCTCCCGGAAACGATTTTTGTGTTGGCACCGGCGGAGTAATAGGACCCAATGGAGTAACGTCGGTTGGAGATGGTGTCAGGGATTCAGATGATATACGCCGAATGGGCAATAACGGATGATTGCAACAGCGTCCTTGATTTACACACCGTCGACAATAGCCCCATTCTGACTCATTGCACTCGTCGCACTGCCAGAAACATCCATTGGCAACGGAATGACATACATCGCAGAACATTCCCTCCTGCAACCTGCTAGATGGGTTGTCACTCGTCATCTGCTTTCCATCGGTCGTGCCCCGTGACGAGCCCTCCTTTGGCCGTCGATAGCGCTGTGATTTCATAACATGAGGCATTTCAACATTCGATCGAAGAGCAGGGTGATGGGCTTTGTTAAAGTTCATCTCGCCAATGCTGCCCACACCGTAGTAATGTGGGCAGCCCCGACCAACACGATAGCAATGTAGACATACATGATAATTTCCGTCTTTGCACTTCAGGCAGCGCTTATGCAGTTCGTACTGAATATCCGTCTTTCCGCATCGTTCACAGGATATAGAAGGTTCGGCATAGTGTGCTGAAGGAACTCTATTTGCCGTCTGCCTCGCTTGTCCAGACCGTGTTGCTGTATTACGACGACTGGAATACTGCACATTATTGGTAGGAGACTGGGCATCGCTGGTTGAAACTCCTGGTAATGAGGTAGTTGAAGCTGAGAAAGTGCGCTCTGTCGGCGTAGTGGTAGACGGGCTGTTCGTCACAGGAGAGGCGACTACGTGTCTAGAAGCAACATTTTGCTGCGACCCAGTGATTCCAGCCCAAACGTCAGATGCACGTCCTTCAGGCTCAGTTGAGCGTCTTGCTACAGAAGCTGTAGAAGATTCTCTCGTCCTTGGCCTCGATGGAGATGCACGAGGTCTTTGACTCGAAATGTCGCTGGATGATCGCAATGCCGGTCTCAAGGCAGTCTCAGATGTAGACGCAGGAGCCACTGGTGTTGGCGAGGTTCGACGACGTCTAGTCTCGTCAGAAGCCCTTCGGCGGTGATTATGTGTATCTGATGAAACGCCTAGGAGATGCGGCCGTGACACAGGAGGGCGCCGGGAGGTATTCTCAGCAGGAGTGGTATTCTGGTTTTGACTTTGCAGTGTCTGCGATCTAGACCGCCGATGTTCTGGCGCCCTTGTTCTTTCAGTCTGATCACTACTCCTCCGCGGTTGACGAGATCGGTCTGGATGCCTGCTAAGGAATATCTGCACAAGTCGATCGCTAAGCTCCTCTTCTTGACTCTGATCCAGACCACTCAATTCAATCCCATCCAACAAGCCTTCCTCCATGATCAAGCGAACAATCTCCTCTTGAGTATTATCTTCGACATCCGAAGCACTTAGTAAAGACCGTAAACTTGACTGATGCTCGATACGCCTCGTGGATTCATTATTATTACCAACGGCAGCTCCCGTCCTCGCAGCATTCCTAGCAGCATTGTGATGCTGGTGATCGCGATTATCCGCACTTCTTTGCCTCCGACCATCACCAGAATGACTCGCCGAAGCTCTCCTTCTATGACCATTCGCACCATCCGCGACCAGTCGTCCATCGCCGTCCGATTCAGCATCCGAACTACCAGGCGAAACTAGCACTTGATCACCCGGTTTGTATTTCTTCGCAATCTCCTCTTTTTCTTCTGCCGTCCTATCACGCTCAGGATTCGCCACCAAAACCATATCCAACAACGTCGTCACCGTAGCATTCGGTCTCGTTGCGCGGACAGCAGCCCGACATGCTGGGCAGGTGAATCGTGACGCCGAACCGGATGATCGCGACCGAATCGCTTGCCATGAGAACCATTCTTTGAGACACGAACCGCAAAACGTATGAAGGCAATCGAGAAGAGTTAACGGTTGATATAAAAGTTCGGTACAGATCTATACAAGCAATCATCATGTTAGCAAAACAGCGGAATGCAGTTACCCACCCATCTTCCCCACCATATCGACAACGAAGACGGTAAACAACAAAGACTTCTCCGAGACTCAGAACACATACCGAACACACTAACTCTTTTTCTAAATCTCCGAGTCCAGGCTTGGGAGCACTGGGCTGTGTACCACTGCTTGTGGCCATGCCTCAGTGAAGTGATGTGAGTTGGATTCGGTCTGTGGATATCGAGAGGTGAGTGGAGGATGGTTAGATTGCCAGGTTGTTTATCGGGCGTTGTTTGAAAGTGAAACTAGGAATACGCTGCCTAACCCGATCCTGACTAGTTGGTGTCTGAAGCTATATTCATTTTACCACTAGTCTTAATAAGCTAACCCATCATAGCAATTTTCAGGTACATATATCGCAAATTGTATATAAAATACCAATCGAATGTAATTTGCGTATTACCTGTTCTTCGATGCAGAATGAATGGCTCTATTCATGCAAATGAGTTACCTGCGGTTTTAAGAATGCTTAGTATGCACTCTAAACATTGATGACATGTTTTTCAATGTTTCCACCTGACACTTCAACGGCAGGACTGGCAGAGAGCGACGAGTCGAATGATACTGTCAGGTCAAGCGACTCCTGTGAGAACAGAGTTACATAATTGTCTGACCAGAATGGGGGATCAATGCTGTCGTTTGTCTTTGAGTCGATGAGAACCAGGCGGATAAAGAACGCTGGAACATCGGCAGACTTGTTTTCTAGATGCACCTGGAGTGTGGTGGTTGATTCACTCGAGGAATTCCGGTTGACAGTCGTAACGAGATTGGCTCCAGGCAGATTCTGCAAAGAAGAATAATCGGCGTATGTAGAAATAGGAGTATAAAACCAATTCGACTCGTTCCAATTCAGAACATCGTTCTGAGATGCAAGCCAGTATACATTCCGGCTCAGTACCACGTCGTCCTTGGAGTCAGACGAGAGAATAAGACGCAAGAATCCCACGTCCTTGATTTTGCTGACTGCTTGAGCAATATTAGCAATTCCTTGAGAGTGGTTCGGCCTCGTATGTAGTTGAAGTCTTTGATGATACAAACTTTTACCAGCTGTATCAATGAGATCAATAGTCACCCAGCGGGAGGCGCTTTCCCCTTTTCCAAGAAAGTTCAGCCGGTTGATCAAATAAACAGTACCATTGTCGTAGCTGAATGATACATGTTCCGGGCGGGCTCCAACTTTGGATCCGAAATACGACCCTGCAGGGTTCAAATAATAATCGAAGAGTTGCCAGTGGAGATTTGGCCAGGCACTGTTCATCATCCAGTAGATCCTACATACCAAGAAAGCCAGTCAGTTGCTATCTCTAACTAAATCGTGCCATTTTATAGGGCATAGTACTCACACTCCGGTCGAAGGTCGGGAGGCATCCTGAAGGGATGTGAATCCTTCAAACTCGGCGCGAGTCGCCTCGTAATCCATTATCTGAGCCTTGAGGAGATAATCGTCCAGGCTTTTCGGCCGACCATATCGATTCCACAAAGCGTCGTTATAGATAGACCGATCGTAAAACGACGAAACATTACTAGACATGTGAAATAAGCCTTTATCTGGCTGCGTCCATAGGTCATTCAAATCGCCTTCTGCGAGAAATTTCTTCAAGCTGCGAATTTCTGGTGTACCAACGCCAGGCCCCTCTTCTGACCCAAATCCAAAAGCCGCTCCCACTTGACCTCCATACCAGTAGTTAGGCGGAACATAATCATAAGGTCCATCCATCTTCATCCCTGAGGATCCTAGAATATCTGGATACCCCAACTCACCAGCCGACGCTACGATAGGGTTCGGCCAATCCCAAGACTTCAAGGCGTCAACGTATATTGATGCGGCTCTGTCGTCAGGCCAGTAGTCTGATCCCACCAGAAATGCTAGGATACTAGGATGGGTCTGCATCATTGAAGCCTCATGCAGCATTGAGTAATTTGCAACCCAATAGTCATGGTCGGTGAATCTGACATACTCCGGAACATCTGTGTTGTACTATTATTGCGGCAGTCAGCCAATCTACATGATTACGTTCAAGTAGATCTGATTTGGGACTTACAGTCCATCCCTCCCACCAGTCACAGCACTCCCACCCAGGCATGATCATGAGGCCCATTTCGTCTGCCAGTTCAAACAGTTCCGGATGTTCTTGTTTGCCTTCTAGTCGCACAGTGTTCATTCCCATATCGATCATTAACTCAAACTTTTTTCGCACATATTCTGTATCCCAACGCATGAACATGTCTTGACTATAACCCCCTCCGAGGGGTAGAAATCGAATTCCATTGATGCTGAACGTGCGGTCTCCAAACTCATTCAGTCCAGATTGAATGTAGCGAATGCCTACTTGACGTGGTTCAGCGACGTCTGAAATATCATTGTTCACGAGGGCTGTTACTGTGACGTTATACAGAGGCTGATCACCCCAAAGCCAGGGCCACCAGATTTGTGGATCTTGAAGCTTCCCGGTCATTGATATAGTCTTTTCCTCGTGTGCTGCGAGAGTGAAAGGCTCGGTGAGGGGTAATTGCTGACTTCCGAGGACGATTTTGCCGGTAAGTGTTCCATCGATAGAATGGCCCTCAAGGTTGGTTGCATTCACTTTGATAGTAAACTTTGTCGACGTCTTTCCCGGCGTCCAATCATGTACAAAACGGATCGGCGCAAGAGAAACAGGTCCCGTCTGAGATATTTCAACGTCACGCCACACCCCGGTTCCGTTGTCGGGAGGATATGGATTCCAGTCAACAAACCCCATTGCCGAATCGAGCAGGTAGTTTGTCTCGTAAACCTGGATGAGTATGGTATTGGAACCTGACTGCAAGAAGTTGGTGACTTCATATTTATGGCCACCATAGGAACCTTCTTGAAAATCCTTGTCTGCCAACTTTTTCCCGTTGAGCCAAATGTCGGCCTTGGATGTTATTCCGTGGGTAATGAGAAAATAGTGCTGTCCTGCTGAAGGATTAACCGTAAATTCTTCACGATAGAGCCATGAGGTGTCGAAAACTGAACGGTCGACGATCTCGTTGAGGTTATCCGAAAACCACAAGTTGCTGTCGCTGTATACGCCACTCTCGATAAGTCCGGCCATTACCGTTGTGCGCGGGCTTACTCGATACCAGTTCGCTACATTGGCACCAGGTTGTGAAAGTTCTGCGAAGTCATTCGATGCGTGAAGTACCGATTGCAGACTCCAGCCGGGAATCTTGGCTGTCTGGCCGGGCGAAGATACAATCGCAGAAGGTGGACTTGTAGCATGGCCGACGGCGAGAATGGCCGTGGCAACAGCCACTACCGATAATATGCTCCGCATTGTGTTACTGCTTCAAGCATCGATGAAAAGGAAACATGAAGGAGATCTACTGGTGTTATGTATACATTGAAACAATGACAGACGATGCGGAGTTATCTGACTAAGAATTAATTGAGAAGAGGAGAAAGGTGACATCCTTGAGGGCGCTAGCAACTGCGTGATGCTACTCAAATGGCAGGAACTCTCCATCAAAAGGCAGGTGCCAGGGGGCCTACTTGGCAAGGGCGATCCTTCTCTGATTCTCCGCTTCTCATTGGTTCATTCCGTGTAGTTTTGATTAATTGCTGTATTATTACCACGTAATACCGACTAGCCGAGTTGTTTACGAAGACGATTTTCCCTTTTAGGAAAGTGGCAGTCTATGGAGAGATAGATAAGAATACGATGTGACATTTCATAAGGACACAGATAGCTTACCCCATAATCTCTTACTAACAAACAGATCTTCTGTAAAATTTTGTGTTCCTGCAGCATACTATTCTCAATGGATATTAATCCATAAATACGATGATACAGTCAATACGCGATAAGATAAGCTTAATGTCGAGAGAACCATTCCGTAACAGGCATATAGTGGGTCTGTCTGTCAGCCTCAGGCCGTCTTCCCCTCACTCTTATCGTTAGTTGCTGTTCTTGTTGCAATTACATCAAGTACCACTTAAGAAGCAGTATAATAAATCATCAACCAAGTCTAATTCACTTTTCGCCATGCCAGTCAACCATGTGGTCATGATCAAGTTCAAGGATGACGCAACCCCCAAAGAGATCCAACCTGTAAGCTATCACTCAAACGCGGGGAAATGATAGCTACCATCAGGATGGTCAGTCACTAAGTGGCAATCATCAGATTATCAACCATATGCTCGATTTGAAAAATCAGTGTCTGCACCCGGCCACCTCCAAGCCATATATCATCTCCTCGAAAGGAGGACGTGAGAACTCAATCGAAGGCTTACAGGTATGTCTGGTCCTTGAAGCTTTATATAACTAGTAGGAACGCTTATTTCCGGCGTTCCAGAACGGCATGACGCATATCTTCATACACGAATTCAACAATTCTGAAGACAGAGATTATTATGTCAGATCGGATCCGGCGCATCTCTTATTCATACAAGGTGCAAAGAGTTTTATTGATAAGGCGCAAGTTGTGGACTTTGCGGTTGGCGTATGGTGAAGTGGTGTTTATGGAACTTGGGGCGTGGACTTGCAGGTAGTAACATGATGAATATTGTGATCTCTATATAATTGCTATATTTCTTACTTTGAATTTAGCCCATACTTAATTCGAAAGATTTTTAGATCATGTGAGAGTCTTGAAGACGTTCCCATGGATCGTGGTAGAATGTACTTGACAGTGCTATCGCCACCCGCACTTGCCATCGCCATTCGACAGCGACAACAACAACATTCGCGAAAAACGTCACCATTCAGACAATATCATCATATTGGCTAGAATATTCTCTCTCATGTAACGTGATAATACGAGAAGTTTCGTTGTGCGTTCTTTTTGTGGTCGCGAGATGGTGGTGGCATCATCACGCCATTTCTAGAACAATCCGCGCTAGGCCTGTTAGGGCTATATAAGCCCTCAACCAACCCAACCCTCAATCCATCAATCATCAGAAACAAACATCAATACAATCAATACGCTACTACTCAGCATTTCAAATCAGCGCTCTACAAAAACAAACAACATGATCCACCGCAGTGCACGCATTGTACCTCGATCAGCCGCCTCTCGCCGGCTCTCCAACACCTCTCAAACCCTAAGTCCTCGCCGCTCCATATCCCTCATGCCACGCTTCTTCCCTCCATCTCCATTCTTCTCAAACAGGAGCGGACCAACCGGTGAATTCTCATCTCTCTTCCGTTTCCTCGATGACTACACCGACCACGTCACACGTCGCTTCGACGACAACTTCTCCGACTTTGGCCGCAACATGACATCCACTTTTGCGCCAAAGTTCGACCTCAAAGAGACTGCCGAAGCGTATCAACTAGAGGGAGAAGTTCCCGGAATTGAGAAGGAGGCACTTCAACTCGAATTCCTAGACGAAAACACGTTGCAAATCAAGGGACGGACTGAACGCAGCTTTTCTTCTGGCACTCCTTCCTCAGATGCCGAGGATGTAACCATGACCGGAGCCGGCGCTGACAATAACACCGTCGATTCAGCATCAACTCAAACCCCTGCTGAGACATCAGCAACGGAAGGCACGGAGACTACCAAGGCTGTCGCCCAAACAGCTGAGACATCCAGCCCGGCCACGACGGAAAACACCGGCAATGGACGCTACTGGGTTACTGAGCGCTCCGTCGGAGAGTTCAGTCGCACATTCTCCTTCCCAGCCCCGATTGACCAGGAAGCCGTAAAGGCTAGTCTGAAGAATGGTGTTTTGTCGATTACTGTACCGAAGAAAGTAGTAGAAGGGCCTGCTGCTCGCCGGATCACCATTGAGTAAGGGTCAACTACTGAGATAGCTTGAAAAGTCTATCAATTCTTTGTACAACAATTGTCATGTACTTCTGATCTTTTAGCCTTGCATTGGACTGGTGTTTGTGTTTATTTTCATTATTATTATACCTTTTAGCACATCTTCTCTTGTATCAATAGCTTGCAAATCAAATTGAATTGCTAGTCAAATGAACTTCTCAATCTTGTAAAACAATGAAGAAGTACATCCATAGCCTTGATTTTTACCAGTACCTAACGTGAACGTGCTGCTAAACAAATACCGAGGTAGAAATTGAAGCTGGGAATCAATTAATATTACATTAGCGTTTCACCGCCAAAAATGCTGGCAGCATTACCTCGTCAACGCTGTAACAAGGTATCAATCTAAATCTAAATCCAAATCTAAATCTAAAACAACTTTTGGATTTCATTTCTCAATAACCACCAAATTGCTCATCAACTTTGTCATCTCCGGCTGCCCACAACTGCTATATTTCCGCAAGTGGCTAGTATGACTACTACTACTATTACTACCTTCACTCGATGGCGTAGTATTACCACTCGAAGCCATCGTACCATGCGAAGACAACGACAAACGACTCTTCGAATCGGAGGTCCTCAAACTGTTCAGCGGACTCAAATTCCTCGACAAGCTCGGAATAGCGGCTTTGCTGGCGTCGTACTCAAACGCAGCTTTGCGTGAGACCATTTCGTGTTTGATTTGGAATGGGATGAGTCGTTCACGGAACCATGTCTCGATGGGGCCGGCGTCTGTGTTGCGTCTTTGCCAGAGCTTGGCTGAATCTTTGAAGGCGTGGGCGATGTCTGATCGGCGGAGGGAGTCGTAGACTTGGAAGCTTGTTTCGAGGGGGTAATCTATGTGATTGGAGATGATGCGAGCGAGGAGGATGGTGTCGTCAATTGCAAAGGCGGCGGATTCGTCACGGGGAAGCATCTGTTCCAGTCAGTAATGGTACAAAGAGGAGATAAAAGGGCCGAGGCACTCACAGCATGTGCGGCATCACCTAACAGGATAGCACGTTGCGTATACCACTTTCCTCCGAGAGGAACTTGATATATAGGATACATCATCCAATCAACCTCTGGCGAAGTAGCAACTTCTCGAACAAAGGGAATAACAGAATCCTTGAAACGACTCGAAATCTCCTTCCTCAAAGATTCATTAATCAGATCCCGCTTCCATTGATCCAACTGAGTATGATCCTTGACTGATTCTTCACGACACTCCACCATCGCAGATGTGAAAATCTCCTGATGTTGTTTCTCGTGGAATGTGATAAGTAGCGACCCGTTTTTCGATAAATTCAAGGACGAATTTCGGAAATGTGGTTTCACTTTCAGACTCGCTGTTTTCACCGTTCCTTGTACGAGTGAAAAGCCAGTATATTTAGCATCCCGGCCCGGATCTATGAATTTTCTGCGTGTGGCAGACCAAACGCCATCGCAACCTAACAGCAAATGGCCGGTTGCCCGTGACCCATCTTGAAAATGGACCTCAATCCGGTCTTCATCTTCTAATTGCTCTGCCTTGAGGAATTTCTTCCCAAACACCATTTTGATATTCCCTCTCTTCTCGGTCGCAGCTATCATGGCCAGGGACAGATTGATTCTCATGACTCGACGAGCTTTGTATCTTCGACCGGTCTCTGCATCACCGTATCCCAGTCCATGTTTCCCGCTAAAGTCCAGGTAAGAAATCGGTTTTCCTGTCCGTGAGGAGAAAATCTCAACTGCATCGACGTCGACGCCCGACTCTGGGCCGTATTCTTCTAATTCATCTAAGATGCCTAAGTGGTCGAAATGTCTGAGTGCAACGGGTGAAAGACTGAGGGCACCTCCGGATGTTGACGGCACGGGATGAAGCTCGAATACGGTGATTCGTAGGTCGGGTATGAGTGGTGTAAGATAATGAGAGAAGGCGAGAGCTGCAGAGAGGCCGGAAAGGCCGGAGCCGATTATAATAATATCTCGTAGCATTGTATCGGTAAAGACAGAAGCTTTTTTCTTCCGAGAGTAGATCAGTTAGCTCTCGTGGTCATAAAGCTCTAAAAGGTCAATGGTCCCTGAGCTGCTGAGATCAACGCCATATATATAGTCGGGAAAATATGGAAGGATCCATTTTGAATCGTGGACGTGATCGAGATGCATCTGTGGGCATCGGGAGCAACAACCGAGAAAAATGCGTATACGGCTAGTCATATCGTAGACACATAAAAAAAAAAAAAAAGAATAGAGCTATAGGTCCATAAAAGGAAAGGGAAAAAACTCACGCGATGATCTCGATCAGGCCAAGCCCCAATTGACACTTCCGCAAACCCTTGTTATGCCTCTACGCTCTTCGACAAAAACTTCCTTCAATTCAAAAAGATGAGTCTCGATTTCCTGGGCATGGATATGTTTACATTTTACAGTACTTTGGAAAACAACACATGGAAGCTTATAGGCCGAGGCCCCGGGTTTCACCAATAGGAAGCTCAGGCTGGCCCCGAAAAACTCACGAAAATCAGCCGGGGCCCCAGCATCAGGAGATGTTTTTTACTCAAGCCGAAAACTACGTAGTTTCGTCACTGAAAATTTTTTCCTTGATCAATACGAACTTACGAAGATCCAGATTCTTTTCTATATCCCCTGGTTTCTCGGAAAATTGGTCCTTTCTGATGAATTGAGTTTTGGTACTGAGTTGTTGTCGTTTATCTATATACGTAGTATGATGCAATGTGTCGTCTGAAGAATAGCTAAGCTGCTAAGAAGATTTTTCTAGAAATAGTTAAATCCGCTTCGGTGCCGAAAGGCTAACGTGCATAAAGTTCGGCAGCCCCCACAACGGATATCAGATATCCAGACCAATGGAATGCAGCTGCTCATTTTGAGTCTTTTGACCCCTTTGCCGACCAAACACCGAGACACGGCGAGATTTGGGCGAAAAGTCTCAAATAATTCCTTTTTTGACGGTTTTCCGATTGGGAAAAAAGAAATATGGGATCGTTTTCGATGATGAAACGATGCATCAAGGATGATCCGCGAACGCTTCCAAGGGTTGATCACGATCTGTAAGCTTGATTAGGGCTGAGTTAACTCGACCTGGATCACCCCTGTCAAGATCAAGGGGTCACGTTCCTAGCGCCATGTTACTCGTCCTTTTCACGAAAACAGATATTGGAATGGCCGATAAATTATCTCTCAATTCTTGCATAAGTCGTTTGGCATGACGATTTCATCGCTTAATTCCTGTTTGTAGCCGGGGTTCTGTGGATCTGCTCACGCTTCAGACCCCTACAAAGTCTATAGTACTACTGTATCCGTCTACATGCGTTACTGCACATTCCGAATAAACCCTAAAGAGGATCACTACGCCTCGTAAAAATCTGAGTCTAGTCAACTTGAACATCTAGACCCCAGTCTGACCGCTTCTCGTGTCTCTGTGCGGATGATCGAACATTTTGAAGCCTATAAAACACTGTCAATAAGCGAGCATTGTAGATTTTAATATATGTATGGGGTACGTGGTTCTCCATACAAGGCACCGCACTTACTTTCATGCCCTGAAATAAACGGATCAAGAATAAGGAGCATGGCAAGTTGGCAACAGACTAGTAGCCGTCGTTCCAGACATTGAGGGTTACTTATGTCAGATTTATTCCATTCGGAAGCGTGCTTTCTCCTTCAGGTATGGCCTGGCTTCAGCTAGGTTATCATCAAATCCAAGACTTCCAAGGTTGTGGTTCTTTTGTATGAAGCTGAATTGCGACTTCCGGGTTCGGTCACCGATACCTACGTATACGACACGATATATCCATGCATGTCATCTGTGCCTCTGTCACATGAGCCTTGCATGGCTAGATTTCTAAATATAAACACACCTACTGTGGAACCGACTTGTTGAATTTTTCAAGATTGCAAAATTCTCCTGGCCAGTCTCGGTATGGATATAAATGCTCATACAACGGCACAAGATAAAAGTGCCATGTTTCTCAATACTGCACTTGCGAATGTAGCGATACTACCGAAATTGGTTCTTCTGAAGTGTGTGCTTGTATCCCCAAGCTCTACCATTTATGATCACCCGAATTGTAAAAGTAGGCGAGATTTGAATTCCGATTACATCACCGATCGAAGGTTATTGACATTTCTGGTTAGACACGGTAAAGGCTTAGGGTAAGTCCATTTCCCCTTAGCGGTTCCCCCTGACCTGGGCTAGACGGACAAGCCAATACGCCACGTATAGCCTCGCCCTCCAAAGTATGTGATACTTGGGTCCTAGGCACGAGGCATTAGGTTAAGAAGACCAGGAGTCTATAACTGTGTCGGATGCTTGCCCCTTAATTATCGCATAGTTATCCGTGCAAACCCCCCTGCAAGTTACAATCTTGTGGATTATACGCTAGCTAGCTCAGCATGTTTCTCGAGCAAAAGTCGAACTAGAGTTCCAAGATCAAAGCCCGACATTCTCAAATAAGACATTTCGACTATTTGGCGCTTTCTACTCAATATTATATATTAGTGCTGCTCTAGCTCGACATCTTCTTCACCTGGAAGAACCATACCACAACAGCACCAGAACCGAAACGAGAGCGATAAGCCACCACGAACATCCAATGACGCCTATATCAAGACCGTATCCGTGCCACCAGCCCGAAACGACAGGTCCAACTGTCCGGAAAGCAGATAATGTCGCCTGCCCGATACCGTGAGCAGTTCCCAAGTGAACAGCAGTTGTTGAGCAGAATAATCGAAGCAGGCAGCGTGAAGGTACGGGCTGTAACCTGCAGGAAGAGGGTGATAATGATAAGTATCCAGACCCAGAAGCCGTTCGTTTGAGCTTGGCTTGCGTAGGACGAGGACATAAGTGATATGTAAGGTACCAGGGCGTAAGCAGCTGGGAACATGATGAGAAAGTATTGTAGCTTTTTGCTGTGCCGAGTCGAGCCTGGATCTTGGGATAGATGGTAAACTGAAGAATCATGCCTATTACGCCAAGGATAGATGTCGCGAGTCTGACGGTTTGCGGAGACATTCCTAAGCCTCCGGTGAAGATGAATGGTAGATGCCGTACAAGGTTAGTTGCGTCGTTTGAGTCATAACGAGGCGTCGACAGGAAAAGAAGCCATAGGTTGTTGAATGCATTAAGATGTAGTGTTTAGTAACTTTCCTCGGCGCAATGAAATATATGGCATACGACACTGTACTCGAACTTACCCATCTGAAAATCAAAGAAGGCTTGCGCACACAAGGTCCACAGGACATTTTTACTCCATATTCTCCTAAACGGTAGAACCTCTCGATGCTTTTCTGGCACGTCGGATTCCTCCAAATCTGGATTATCTCCTCTTCTTGTTAATTCAGTAAAGGCCCTTCCTCGTCATTGGGGTTGTGTATAGGTATGCTAGTATACTGCTGGGCCGTGGTTTTGTTCGTAGACTCAAGAGCACAATGTAAAAGTTTGAGAATGTATAATTTCAATCCAGGCTTGTTCTTGCAAGATGCAAGAGTCTGTGACAGGACGCCCTCTAATCCAACGGCTACCAGCATGGCACAAAACACCATGAAAAAGAAATTTGCTACCATGGGTAATGCGTATGGATATTTTACCCGCCATCTCGCTGCTGAAGGGCCTCCAAATATATTAAGATACTGGACAAAAGTTCAAAAATCGAAGAGATTCGTTATGATTCTTGGCAAGAGTTGATAATCATAGATTAACCATTGAGGCTTTCAAGCATCTTAGAGCGCAAGAGATAAACCTAGGTTGATAGGAAGAATAATGAATGCATTGGCGATTGAATCGGCTTCAATGAGCTACAGACATACGCTAGACAATTTGGGGAAATTTTATGGCAATCTTACCCCCTACTCTGGATGAAGTACGTGCTCGATGAACTTAGGATATTGAAAAACTACTTGCCTTCGTAAGTATCTTCCATGCTAAGTACTAAGCCACCCTTGGCACTGGGCGCTTTGATCTTACTTTTGTTACCCAGATTCTTAACCAAGAACCTTGAACGTATTTAGGAAGGTCGCAAATGGCAATACAGCACGTGGCCAACTCTGTTATTAGAACTGAACTATATTTTACGCAATCACTGGCCGACGGATCATTGAATGCGTCGATAATTGTATCTGTACTCGTCCTGTTACGCTTCTTGAAATTCTTGAAACGAGATCATACCCGAAGATGAAACATGACTCGTGCACTTTTTGGCATTAGCGTACGCCATGACTAGAATTGTGGGTTTCGATAAAGCCATGGACATAACCATCGTACGTATTACTAAGTGAAGAGTCAAGGAGTAGTCGCAAGTATGATATATGTGCTGGCATTATGCCAAGGTATTGTACCGTGCCAATGCTTTGCAAAGTAATTTGTCCAATAGATCTCCATGATTAATCGAATCCCTATATCAATATTGACGCGTGGATATAAGAAAACCACACGCTCGTACTTCTACACCGGGAGAGGAAGAACGGTTATGAAGTGGGGATCTCTGCGCAATCTCCCCGGAATCTAACGCTACCAGCGCGCCACTTGATGTAAATTAACCAATCACTGCTTTACCGGTACCGCTTATGCCACGCGTCGGGAATCTCGGGATAGACCCCCGTGTGGGTCTATGTGACCTTAAGACCCACTCTTACGGAGAATTCGACTACGTATGTGGACTTGGGTGATGCCGCCCCCCATTGTGATCGATTGATAAGACGAACGAGACTGATATATTGATACAATAAAACGTTCATATAAAGTATTTGGAAAGTATTTTATCAGTGCTTTCACATAGACAGATGCTCCACAATCCGTTCATATGAGGGCCATTGTTCCTTGTTTTAAGCATCGCAATTGCTTGGTCCTGAATGCCTAGTTTTATGTGAGAGAGTAGCCTTCGGACTCGTAACGGTCGGAATCTTACCCTCATTTGCATATTGCCAATTCTAAAACCACGTAACGTCTTCCGTCTTTCGAACTCTTCCCCCATTCTGCGGAAGAAGGATCGTCGGCTCGATGGCGCACCGATTGTGGCTTAGTTACCAAAATGAGGGTTTCTTGGGTAACTTGAGCGACAGCTAGTCCATTTGGAGTTGTAGCTACGAGTGTTGCCACTACAGTATCAAGTGGAGCAATCATCGTTTTCAGGGGTTCAACCATGTTTGTTATGACCAGATTTCCCGAGGGTTTACAGGACAAGGAAAAGAGCGTACGGCTGGACCATGAAGCTAACAGTCTGTGCACTATATGTATACGTCAGCTATGCTCGCCTTTAAGTTCTTTCCTTAGATCCATCTCTCTAACGCAGTGAAATTGACTACATCTAATTCTCCGGGGCGGCCCATCCGGCCCTAGAGGGACAGGTACGTCTTCTAAGAAGCGACCAAGTATCTGATGGGTAATCTTTTGTGCTAGTAATAAGCCTCTTCGAAACCAAAATCTTCTGACGCCCGTCATTGAATACTAGCTCCCCTGTTTCAATATCGAGTTCTTCGAAAGTGCCGTCCCAGAGCCATCCTTGTTGTGGTCCGCCTACGGACGTTAGACCGGCGGGTACCTTGTCGTAGACCGTATAGAAAGCGGTGTCATTTAGGGTGATGTGGAATTCGTGAAGCTCGCCCCGTAGTCCATTCGCGCCGGTGAATTGATATTGTGTTTGGTAGGTCTTATTGAGCTAATCTTCGAGTTAGCCCTACCTATGTCCCTTGTAAGAAGGTTATTTCTTTCCTGTTCTACTCACCATGTCCAACAATAGAGTCATCCCCAGAGTAGAACGCTAAATAATATTGGCCAATATAAGTTTGTACATTCATATTGTATGACTCCCCCATAGCGTAAATCACACAAGAATGCCCATCCTGATCCAAATTCATGGGACCCGGTGTATAGACGCCACGCGGTGCGATAAAGGTGTGAAGCCCATCCCGACACGCTTGGCCATAACGGACAAAGTTTGGTATAGGTGCTTTGATATCACTTGATCTAAAGTGTTGAGTAGGCCAGGGGCCAATTTTGCCGTTTTCGAATTTCTCAGACTGATAGTAGGTTTTGACATCGGCGTTGATGCATATTAAGAGTAATGAGATTGGCAATAGATGCGATAGGATGGACATCTTGAATACATCTCATCAATTTCTCTATGGGAGAAATATGGTAGCTAGAAACTTCAAGATGGGCGGGATTTACTACATGGGTACCTATGTGGAATCCCGCACTGACAGGTATTTTATCATACACTGGCTACTACACATCCCACTACCTCACTACGTACGCACTGCAACGTGACCTCCTTCGTCAATAGACCACGAACCCAATCCAAGAGGTATGAGCCTATGTGGATCTTTTCTTACCAATCTTGAAATTTAGAGTACGTACTCGTAAGACCGTACTGAAAACCTAAGTGGGGAGAGGCCGCGTGGATAGACATACGAGTCAATCGTAACGGTTCATGAAACAGATTATACGCTTAACCGGGATGCGAAGTTAGGGCTACGGCAATGCCATAAATGATACCTCGGTATATGTGGCTGCCACCACATCAAACACACAAATATGTACCTCTATCGAGGTGGACCGTAGCAATTCCGAGGTAGTGGTCGAGACAATGCTGATCACATCTGTCCATTGATTGTCTCTGATTCAGCCTTATACACAGGCCTAGCCATTGATCGAGCGCGGAGGCTGCGGAAAGAAGGAAAGAAGGACCAGTAAATCGCCATTTTGAAGTTAATAGCCACTTTTATCTTAATATCCAGGTCATCACTCATTCTAGCAGACAACGTAACCTTGGAAAGGCCTCACGATGGCTTCCCAAGATTGTATTTATTTTCATTCATGCATCTGGCAACTAATCAATTAGTGATGACTGTCTTCGTCGGGAGAGCTGAGCGAAAACCTTACAGGTCAGATGCCGACATTTAGGGCGGCAATCTCGAAGTGCCTTACAGATCAATCTCCCAAATCCTTATGGCAGTACGGTGGCGTCGATGGGATCCGAGTCGACATCAGGATTTTAGTTTACCTTGGTAGTGTCTGGTCGGTGCGCAATCCGTAGTGTGTATAGAGCAAAGCCCAGCTCAAAGACTTTAGCAGAGTAAGCGATTATTCTTGTACAACCAGACTTGGTCGTTTTGAATCTTCTCAGTATCTTCCGTACGTTACTTAGTGAATCACGAGTGCAAGTGTTTCGTAACCCAAAGCTACATCTATGTCTATCGATCACCCTATTCATTGCACAATCAATCGTCGCGTCAAGGAGGGCTGGCGTTCCAGTAGCAGTAGGGACATAAGGAGATCCAGGGAAAAGAAATAGAGAGCCTGGAAGGCGGCCTGAGATCGGTGATTCGGCATAAGACACCAAACATATGAAAAACCTAGACCGCTGCACAGTTGGAACTTGGAAGCGACGGTCATAGCGTTGTCATACCGGTATCACGTTTTGCGGCACAGGTTCTCGGTATTCTATGAAGGCAAAGCCGTAAAGAAAAGTAGCAATGCCACATTCAAAATTTTCATTGCAGAAAAAGCAGCCCATACTTGTAGGAGTTCAACATGGTAGCATGTAGCTCTGCACTGCCACGCATATGTATGAAGCGTGTGAACCTTATCATTCAATAAAGGGGACGACATTACTCGGACCCAAATTTCAGCCTTGTTTTCTCAAATGTAATACCGAGTGCAGAAACCTTCAACTTTCCTATATGTAGAGTCCGAGTTCTCAGCCTGGAAGCGCTTTTCAAGGTTTCACGCCGGTTTCTGTATTTATACTTCCCACATCTCCTTTTCATTTTCATAGTTTACTGATCTTGCAGGTGTACATGCGGTGCGGACTGAAACATGGCAAACTGTTCGCCCAATAGGGCCCCGAATATCGTTCTGTACTCGTTCTGTGTGATTTCGTTACTCATATTTTCATTACTAGTCATCCTAACTAGGATAAAGTTTGGTGGTGAAAATGATAACAGTGAGACCGTACCGCCAGGCGCGCCTGGCGCACCTCCCCCCTCTGTTTTCACAGGCTTCGATTCATGGACTGATTCTCAATATTTTGTGGGCTCATATCTTCCGACCCTCATTGCGGTTGTATATCATTTATTGTGGGATGTAATATATATGAGCTTGAGAGAGACGGAGCCATTTTTTCAACTCGCCAAACGCGACGGTGTCCCACTCACGGATTCTCTTCTGCTTCACTATGGATCGGCGAGTCTACCAAAAACGTTGTACTTGGCAGTTGTTAATCGCCATGGGTATATCTTCATGGCGTCTTTCATTTCGTTGATCCTAACTATAGCTGTCCCCTTTGCTTCGGAAATCCTCTATATTGGCACCGCAGGGGTCTGTGACAGTACAACCAGTGGTGCTGAATGCAATCCATACCTAGCAGTGCGATCATCAATTGCGAAATTTGAGGCAACTATTATGGCGATATCATTCATTCTTGTTTGCGCGCTTGGAATTGCCTACCGAAAACGAGAGGTCGTGATACACAGTGAAGCAACAAGCATTGCAGGTTTGGCTGTGCTACTAAACGACACGTCTTTCATAAACACCTTACGCCAAAGCATGAATCAGTCTTCGACGGCCAACATTGAACTTCTAAACCGATATTATTACACGACTGCTCGAATTCAGGGACCTGGTCAATCTCAGGAGATGTCACCCATCGGGATTCGGCTCAGACCTAAGTTGAACAATATCAAACACAACCAACATCCAAATCTTTCTCAGAATCAAGAAATATTTGACGAGAAGGCTCCATATCAGATTCGTCAACACAGTCCAGTTGTGATGTCTCCATATGCTGTATGCTTCGCGGGATTATGTTTCGGAGGACTATTGATCCTGATTCTCTGTTATCGTTTCATTGGGACCCCATCTGGATTCGAAACATTCATGGATAGTCAGTCTGTCGGCGTTCGATTGATGATGACAACATTTGGGGTACTCATCAGGTCTTTTTGGACTTTAGTTGAAAAAGGTGAGTTTGAATCTTTTCGTTTTTTCATGGCCTCCTTTCAAACCTCCACTAAACGTTGACATTTCGCTTAGATATTCGCATCCGCGAACCACTTCGGCGTCTCGCTCAAGGCCAAGCTAGGGCAGAAGATTCAATCTTGGTTGAATCCCGATCCCATGCAATTACAGCATTCTTTGTTAATCTTTCCCGAGGTCGTTTGCTGCTCTCCTACATAGCTCTCTTAGCACTCTTGTCGGAAATCTTAACAGTTACTCTCAGCGGTGTCCCATTCAACAGCTCCGAATCTTATATTGCCTATCTAGTATCGACATACTTAAGCGTTGCCATCCTCGCATTGATGCTGTTAGGCCTGGTGGTTGTCCTCGCGCTAAGAAATGGGCTGGAAGTTCCCTATCAGATGGACAACATACTGTCGACGTTGTTTTATCTGTGCCATTCACACATGATTCAAGATTTTAGCGATCTGTCTGTTCTGGACACAAAGACGAGGAACCGACGAATCGTGAACATGCGACGCATGTACCGTTACAGAAAGATGGAAACCCCCGAGCAGAGCTGTGTGGTGTACAGCATCGACTATGAAGATGATTGACAAAGTATTAGTCAGAACGACCATCGATCAATATACTTTGAATGAAGCTGCCAACCGTATATCCTTACCCTAATCACGATCTACTACGTAGGAGAAGCATGATGGTTGGGAGTCGCCGGATCTTCTGATACAAATGAGAGCAATATGTACTACATCATAGACCGAACAGCACCAACTTTGAACGATCCACAAAACGTTAGTTCAATCCCTTGGTCTCAGAACCTAGTGGCTTTTGCACTGTCTTGAATATTCCCTTTTTGGTACAAACCGTGAGGCTATACCCGCACAGAGAATCCCATCAACTAGGCACAAAACGGTGTTGTAAGGAGTCGGTGGCTGCCTGAGATAGACACCCGGGCCCTGTTGTTTGGGTCCCAAACTAGGATAGTCTAGGATAAAATGCTATTCTATCCGACAACTTGTTAGGGCTTCTCGACGGTTGCAGCCTTAGTGCCTGAGGCAGCAGCTGTCAATGCACTAACCTGATTAAGAATAGCTCACAGCTAATTCTAAAACAGTCTAGTGTGTGCCGATCTCTCGGCAGTCTGGACTTTGAAGAACACCAAAACATCAACTTCAGAACTTGAGGATGTGCAAGGATGGATAAATGCGCACGATGATAGATTAGTTACCCCAATAATATAGCTTCCCGACTCAGCTATCCTATACAAAAATACAGATAGATGAAGCGGACAATCAATCCGCCATCATGCCTTCACTCTTCTCTTCACCCGCCGTCATCTTCTCCCTGGCCGCTCTCATGCGAGTAGGCCTACTCTTCTACGGCCTCTACCAAGACAACCACTCAGCCATGAAATACACAGACATCGACTACATGGTCTTCACCGACGCATCCCGCTTCATGGCAGAGGGTCACTCCCCTTATCTGCGGGACACCTACCGCTACACACCCCTTTTAGCCTGGTTCCTGATCCCGACCACATGGGGACCGAATTGGCTCTGGTTCTCCTTTGGGAAAGTTCTGTTCGCGATTGCGGATTTGGTGACAGGGTGGCTTTTATTGCTTGTTTTGCGAACGGAGTTTCCGGCAATGAGTGAGAAGTCAAGATTGAGGTATGCTAGTATTTGGCTATTGAATCCTATGGTTGCAACTATTAGTACGCGTGGAAGTTCGGAAGGGTTGTTGGGTGTTATGGTCATTGCGCTCTTGTGGGCTGTG
Organism: Talaromyces liani; assembly: GCA_022814505.1. Classification (NCBI taxonomy): domain Eukaryota; kingdom Fungi; phylum Ascomycota; class Eurotiomycetes; order Eurotiales; family Trichocomaceae; genus Talaromyces; species Talaromyces liani. The sequence continues at coordinate 2,336,200 of JAKLNL010000001.1, forward strand.
CTCAATCGACATATCGTCTTTGCGAGCTTCCTCTTGGGTTTGGGAGTGCATTTTAAGATCTATCCGTTCATTTATGCACCGAGCATCATCTGGTTTCTGTCGGCTACGGCTGCGCCGACAACAAGCCTGATCAGTAAGATACTCAACTTCATCACTTTTGACCGTATCAAAGTCACAGTCATCTCGCTGCTCACTTTCATCGGCCTCAATGTATGGATGTATTCCCTCTATGGCCATTCATTCCTCCAACACACCTACTTCCACCACCTCACCAGAATCGACCATCGACACAACTTCTCCCCTTACAACACCTTACTCTATCTCTCCGCAGCCACAGATGCCATCGACGCCACAAACCAAGGAATCAAATTCGAGTCCGTCGCATTCTTGCCGCAGCTTTTCCTCTCCGCGTTCGCTATCCCACTAGCGCTCGCGAAGAAGTCGTTACCGGGAGCTATGCTGGCTCAAACGTTTGCGTTTGTCACTTTTAATAAAGTTTGTACGAGTCAGGTTAGTGTTCCCGGCCCGCTTGTTTTCCCAAGCGTTACTGATTAAGAACTGGGTAGTACTTCCTGTGGTATCTCGTCTTTCTACCACTCTACCTCCCCTCCTCATCATTCATTAGCAATCCCGTCCTGGGTATTGGGGCGCTGGTCATGTGGATAGTCTCTCAGGTAAGCTACTCCCCCATCCTATATTCCTCTCTTTATAACATCACTGACAATTGTTAAAGGCATTCTGGCTCCATCAAGGCTTCCAACTTGAATTCATGGGCCTCTCAACATTCCTTCCGGGACTGTGGCTTGCCAGCTTGGGATTCTTCATCGTGAATTGTTGGATTCTGGGTGTTATTGTTTCCGATGTCGGGAAATGGCCAGTTAAAGAGAAGGATTTTAGGGCAGCAGCACAGAAGAACAAGTAAGGCTCTCTTCATGAATGAGCCTTTGAGCGCGCGAAGCGTGTTCTTTGGGAGACCATGTGATACCTATCTAGTTAGTGTCGGTTCAATGCGCCGCCTGTATAATACGTATATATTGAAACTTTTATTGATTTTGAACCTCCATATATGAGAAATGAAATACCAGGTTATCAACATAGATGGCACCCACATGTGTCTACATTACGCTAATAGAAAGCAAACCGAAGAGAATTTCGTATATTGAAAAGAGAGAAAGTAGCATATGCAAACAGTAGTACTGAATCCATGGCGCCAAACACGCTCCGAGCATACAAACAAAGGGGTATTGATGCGAGAAAATAGACAAACAGATTTTGGCAGAAAAAAGACATAAAGAAAGAAAAGATCGTGAAGTCGAACAGATTTGTGAGAAGATGGGTTGCAGAAAGATGAAGAAATGGCGCGTTTGTTGCCTGCTTCATGATTTGGCTGCATCGGACAGGATTTTGTACGTATTGATGTTGACGCTTAGCGGCCTGCTACGGGGATACACGGCTCCGATGATGATGTTGTTTGGGCCGTATTGAGTAAATATGCCATCTGCGAGTTCGACAAAGTCGGCCGTGGGTCGGACTCGAGAAAGCGTCTCGAGAATCTCATGGCTCCATATTCCTGTACACTTGTTGTCGGCCAGGTGGAAATAAGGATTCAGAACAGCACACTGAGAATCGAGATCGATGAAGCGGATGCGGATGTAGGATAGGCCGAGATAGGTGTCTAAACAGCGGATTGAGCTCAGCACTAGCTTCTCAAATGAGTCGATGAATCTCATATTGGTAATGCCTGGAGGCTCGTCCAATAGCGGGGACAGCAATTCGTTCTTGTCGTCTTTGCAGCACGTCTTCACAACAAGATCCACTGATCGAAGTCGCGCATCTCGTGGGTGGTCACGGGTAACTGCCCTTGCGGTGTTGAAAAGGTCTGCACAGATGTAGCCAGTCAAGGACAGATGTTTCAATTGAGGTACTACCCGGCCTAGCATTCGACACATATGATGATGCCCGATCTTGCCACCCAGCCAGTGTGACTGATCCTTGCTATGGAATCCTTCTAGGCTGATGTCCAGGTGTATCAAGTTCGAAGATAGTGTCGATAGGGCGCCACATATGGTGTGATAGGCTTCAATCTTGGGTTTGGCATACGCACAATGCCACTCCTGTAAAGAAGGAAGAGCTTCCGATATTGTCGTCCAGTGTTGGTAATCGCGCATAATGTTCCAAGCCCCACGCATAAACAGTGTCCGTATATTCGGAAGCTGCTCGAGGTGGTAGTCACCTGATAAACCTGATGGGTCATTTGCAAAGTGTTTGACCAAAGGAGGTTTCTTGCAGTGTCCAGCTTCCAGAGTCAATATCCGCGTTTCAGGAAAGAAATCTTTGACGTGTCGAAAGATTTCCTCCAAACTTGCGTTATGGCTGGCTACGTGAAATGCGAAGTTGTTTGGGCTACGATTCCTGTTATCTGACAAATCCCAGTCTGGTGCAACAATCTGTTGTTGCAAGAAACCATTGTTGTGTCCAAACAGCCCCGCTTCCTCATTCAAATATCGCCGAATCGGGGGTATCTCGCGCAAGTGCGACGCCACGTTTTTGTGGGCCCTGTTTCCCCATACCGGTATCCAGAATTCAATATGTCGGACGTGGCATACGAGGTGAGGATGGTTTCGAAACCAATCTTCGCATTCGGCGAGGCCGTCTGTCGTCCCTTTGACCTTGACTAGGACTGTGTTAGACGGGCCAATTTGGAAAAGAGAAAAAAAAAAAAAAAAAAAAAAAAATGGGATTCCAAAGATAACTTACTGTGTCTGTATATCCGTTCCTGTACGAGATCTCGCCATATCGGAGAGATCAAGGCAAGATTAGAAAGATCCTTCCGTCGGGGATGTCGAAGAGCCCTGATCCAACTCCGGGCGTCCGGCTGGCCTGGGACAATACTGCCTGATCCAGAGGTCCGCTCGCCAAACAGGTGATCTATGATAGCTTCGTGGATTTCGAACGGCAAATCATTGAATTGTATCTCTGATTGACTGGCGTGACTTGAAAATATCACTGAGTCATCCGAATCTTCCATTTCAATATCCATGCCAGGGAGGCGGTCGAGTGACACTGTGAGGGAGTACGTTGAACTGACGGCGTCGTCATCATTCTGGTACGTGTCTTTTGTAGGTATGCTCGTCGATTTATGATAATGCACGGGGGATGATAAGGGCAGTATCGGCGAGTTCACGGAGACTGGACGCGGCGGAGGGACGGTAGAAATCATGGCGACGTAGATAAGTGACGATGGCAGGGTGGGTGGTTAATCGTAGAGGATCAAGTTTCTCGTTTGTCCTGTCGTCGTCGAGAAGTCAAACTCAATTTAATGAGAGTGACGTCCTTATGGTGATCGACTTGGCTTGACGTAGACTCTCAACCCACCTAGCGTGGCCCTGTCGGTTGGGCTGCTGGTGGGTAAACTTTGTTTTGACAGACGTGTCAATCGCGTCGATCGCTCGAATTGACTCTGTATTCACAGGAACTTGACGTGAAATGCGTAGAAATGATGATAAAAATGGTGGGAAGGATCCGTAGGTCCAGGTCGATATACTGATCGTAGTGACAGAATCAAGGAAACTGGGTATCGTATTACGAGCCAATGTGGACTGAACGCGTGACAAAATCCAGGTACAAGGAGGAGGAATGAGTAAATAGTGTCAAGAAACGGAAGAAATGAGACGAGGGAAAGTAGAGTCGGTGATAAAGAACATACGACGGACAGGATGAAGTCGGGAAGGGAACATCAACTAAATTTGAAGGTGGAGACCCAAACGGGAAACGGTTTCACTTGGCGCCCGCCCAGCCCCGGCCGGCTGATTGCTTATTTATAGCTCGTACTCTGTGGATCACTGGATACGTAGGACTGTAGGGAGTAGGGAATGTACGAATTATTAGCGAGAAGAAGAATGGTTCTACTTTCGCCTTCTACGGAATTTGAATCGAAGTTCCTCATCATCACTTTGACCTTCGTCGTCGCTCTTGGGTCGAGTCTCTCTCGTCCTTTTCTGGCCAGCACGTTGACTTGATTGTGATATCGGCGTTGCTGAGACACGAGAGACTTCGGAGCGTCCACGGTTGACTGAGGACGCAGTGGCTGGTTCTTCTGATATAGCCATAGAAATCTGACTTCCACTGCGGCTCGAAGATTTTTGGGTTGTCTGTTGCTGACTCGTGCGACTAAAAATTGGTTCTGGACTGTCTTCGCGCTCGTTCCTCTCCCAATAGTGATCGCCGACCCCGTACTCCTTACGCTTGACTTCATCCAAGGGTACAATGACCGCTTGGATGCGAGACCTAACAGCGGAAGGATCACCCTTTCGGCGAAATTTCTTGAAATTCTTGCGCCCATTCCAACGCTCATCCCACCGATCAGTCTTTTCAACTGGCACGGATTCTTTTTTGCGTACGGGCATCTCGTATTCTTCGACAATAACAAGCTTCTTCATATCCTCAACAGTCATTCCTTCGATGGCCTCTTGAAAGGTAATTTCGGCTTCATGCTTTCGTTCTTGCGCGGCCGCCTCCTCTTCTTCACGATGGCGACGAGCTTCTGCGATTACGTCCACTTTCTGCCGTTTTGGTTTCGGTGCTTCTTCCTTTATTGCCTGTTCACGGAATGAACGCAAACCGCTTTCCACCCTTCGGCGCTTCATTGCACTCGCTCCTGGAAGAAGTCCGGCCATGTCATCTTCTTCCTCTTGTTCTTCTACTCTCATTGACGACACAGATGGCGGTTGAGACGGTTTGGAGGTATTGTCTGGCAAAGGTTCGAAAGTCTCCTCGGCAGCTTCGATTGGGTCAGAGTGGTAAGCTGGCACGGCTTCCATATCGAAACCATCATCAAACTTCTTCATCCTACTGACAAAAGGTCGACTTTGTGATCGAGCTGATCGTTTGCTTTGTGTTTGCGTCTGCGTCTGTTCCATCATCGTGGTATCTTCCTGCTGAGTAGCAGTTCCTTGAGATGCATCGGCTTCTGGGACTGAAACATCCTCCACCACTTGTTGTCGAACATTTCCTCTTTTCGGTAGTTCGGGCACGCTGGATGATTCGTCACGAGGCAGAGGCCGACATAGCGATCTAGCATCAACATTAAGAATGGCATCGAGAAATTCGCTTTGCTCAATGACACGCTGATCCATCCTCAGAGCAACCTGATTGCCTAATTCTATCGACCAATCTTCATATCCTTTAGCTCTGAATCTGACCAAGACAACCCCGCCTCCACCATCCCGTTGATTGTCGATGCCCTTCTCTCCGCTGGCGCTCCGTATGAAGTGCAACAGCTCTTCTGCAGTAGTCTCTCCATTTTGTACGTTGAAAAGTAAAGATTTTCCGTGACCGTTATTGATGGGCTGCGATAGATTCTCAAACTGACTGGCATCGCAAAAGACAAACGTATACCCCTCAAAAACCCGAACTCTGTCCGGATTCGGGGCAAAGGCTTCAGCTGGTCTTTGTACCGGTTCCTTGCCGGCTGGCGGAAGGTGCTGATTAGCATCAGGCCAATGTGCATCAAAATCGATCTCTAGTGGTGAAAGAGACTCCGTAGTCTCCAAGTCACCTGGGGTAGCGGCGTAAACCAGCGCGTCGAGGTAGGAATCACTAACGATATACTTGGCGTTGATCAAAGCTTGTAACCCCTTGGCAGTATTTCGCTTGTTTTGTACGACATGCGTAGTTTTTTCGACGTAGGGTATAATGGTTTTGATATCGAGTTCTTCGAGACGGTTCCGCACTGGTCCGAGCGGATCTTTGGCTTTGAGCTCTTTCGTCGAAAAGGAGAAACTAAGTACCACGGGATGCCATTTTATCCTAAAGCAAAACGCATAAACGTTAGCAACAGCATAGAGAGAACTAATTGAGGCTTAAAATGTCTCACTTGAGTGCTTGTGCATATTTTCCCAGTTGAATCGCATGTTCATCCTCCGTCAAAACCGAGCTTGATCCTTTAATCTGAACACCATCAACAGTCGTTCCACATTTAGATCCTTGATCCGTCACTGTAAGTTTCGATTTCTTGTGTACGTGCGACTAGATGGGAATTAGTCGAACGGAGTAACTTGTATGTGAGGACCGACGTACTCCGTCGCCTGGTTGTACTGACGCAACCTCGATCACCAAATGCTTTCTCGATATGGACTGGTGTTGAATGACATGACGGACTAGCAGAAGAAAGTCAGTTTACTGCAATTTTGTTCCACAAAAGATATGTAAGTTGATCTTGCCTCCCTCTGACTTGATGCGACCGAAGAGATATTTCTTCCCCGGCTTCAGCCAGACACGTTTACCTGCCGGTCCTGTTAGCGACTGTTCAAGCATAGACTATCAATTCTGATATACCTTCGAGCAGATCTCCATCCGACTCGAGCACCCACATATCAGAGACGCGAGAAACCGATATTCAAAGATGGCCGTCCGATGTTGTCGCAGAAAAGATGATTGTCGAAGGTGGAAGCTGATAAGACCGGCGCAAATGTGACGCGTGATCACGTGACCTGGCGTGTTAATTTTGTCGGGAAGTGCGGGCGGCGTTAGCGGTGCCTCCCCCCTATAAGCCCTAATTGTTATGGGCATCCTAGCGCCTACTCACTGTGATGCCGACTCGGAACCCTAACTACGTGCTAACCGGAATGCTTCAATGTTGGTTTTTCAATATATTTGCAACGGCTGGCGCTTTCGCGCCAACGGAATACTTGTATAGAAGTATTTCAAGCTGGAGAATGAAAGTATGAGAGAGTCTTGGAACTCACTGGGTTGCAATCTCAAGCTGACTGCGCTTGCTCAATCGCTTCCGGACGGAGTTCGTTCTTCGATTTTTCCATGCCCATTAAACACGAATCGGATTGTCAATCCCCTGCTATGCGGTAAATGTTGCAATGAATCCATTATTTTCTTTGTCTGCTCGGGGCAAATTACCGGTACGGTGTACCGGTAGCCCTCCTTCGTCTGTAGAACAACAGTCCAAGCCAGTCATAATCGAGAATACAATCAACTCACACACCTAGATAAGAACCTATAAAAATGTGTAGAACGTAAAGATCAGAATACTGCTCACGATATTACCTAGCAAATTGGTACCTAGGTAGAACAAGTCTACACCAGGATGCCTAGAGAGATAGCCCACATGGAAATTGATCAATTGGACAGGTCGAAAATCAACAGAGAAGAAAAACAGGGAAAATTTTGAACCCATTCGAAGTTTTCTAGCACATGTGTAGCAAACGGCTAGGCAGGTAGGTTGTTATCTCATCATACTGTAGAAACATGAATGGCCCTAGAAGACCCCTGTTTGTGACCAATTTGCGGTATTGCTATAGGCGCTTGTGATCGATACCTTGATCCGTGGCTAGGCACCATTATATTCAAGAATTTGTCTAAATAGTTTCAGCGGCACTACAGTCTTTTTCAACTTCATTTTCCCCTTCCCATGATCACCGATTACTAGTCCAAAGTACCGTGATACATGAACATACCCGATGCTATCTGCCATGATAGCTCTTTCGGAGCTCACGTCTGACGAGGAAACCTTCGATGTTGTCAGATTTTGGTGTGATTATGGCAAATGAATACACTGTAGTTCTTTGTTACGGCTACGCGTGGAATCTAGTGCCGAGATGATTTGCTGTCGAAGCTCAAAGATGAGAGAACCCACAACTCTTCTCCGTGTTATACTGTAGAACCTTTTGAGATATAATCATAGAGAAGTAGAATCTGGTTATATGCTTTTTAAGCTTTTCATAACTCATCTCGGGCTTCAAAGAAATCGCTGAACACTGGCCGCAACAGCATACTGACTGGAATAGCCAAATGATGACAGCTATTGTTAATACATCATCAGAGGCTTTGTAAATTCCGCACAGGATTGCAAGAGTATAATTTATAATATCTAGCTAAAACTGTAGCACAATCTCATTTCTTCTCCGCCGTTGCAAATTTCAAATATTGCTCTACAAGCTCTTTCAACGTCTCCTTGAATGATACGAACTCCCACCCAAACTCTTTCTCCGTCTCCCGAGTATCCAACCTCCAGGTCCTCGCACTCATCCTTGCCCCCAATTTCAATGTTCCGTTCTCTACGGCCTCTGGAAACGACTTCCTAACATAGTTTTGCGCATCTTCCCAATCAACACCATCCGGTGCATCAGAACTCAAAATATAGTCCTTGTTCCCTTGCACACTCGGCTTCAACGCATCGATATGCGCCCTAGCCGTATCATCAACGTGCACTGTAGCCCCCACCATCTGCGGCATATTAGCATACAGGAGCGGACCAAGTATGAGAGAGTTGCTGGCCGTCATCAATTCAGCGACATTTGTAGCCAGTTCATCTGGCCCGAACACTACTGATGGCAGCAAGTTGACGAACTCGAATTCTGGCTTCTCCTCCTCCATGAATTTCTTTGTGGCAATGCGGGATAGGGTCTTGGATGCGAAGTACGCTTCCATTGACGAGCCGTAGGGACCGGCAATGTTGGAGTTGATGTCGGCTACCGTAAATAGTGTGAGGTCTGGGGACGCAGGCGCGGGACCAAACATCCAGGAGAATGAGACCAGGGTTACGGTGGAGGAGGTGATGACAACACGCTTGATTGAGGGAGTGCGGTGCGCGGCATTGAGGATGGAGAGTGTCACTTTTAAGGCTGGATTGATAATGTCGCGGTCATAGTCGTCCGACTATGAAGGATTAGCTTCGTGACAATCAGGCACGGTGATGGATAGGTAGTACCTCGATGGGCTGCGGGGAGGCGATATGGAGAATTCCCGTGACACCAGCGAGGTGAGGATCGAAGGAGTGGGTGTCTGCGAGATCAGGAATAACAGCCCATTTTAAGTTGTCCAGATGGGGTGCGACTCGAGCGTGAGACTGGAGTTTTGTGGCCTGTTCGGCCTTGCGGATTACCGCACGTACTGCAAACCCTGCTTCAAGAGCTAAGATCAGAGTCTTGAATCCGACAAAGCCAGAAACTCCCGTAATCTATGAAGGTGTGAGTAATTGTCGTCGGTGAAAATGTGGAGCCTGTGCTTTCTCACCAGAATGGGATCTCCTGCCATTATAATTCGAGATGCTCAGAAGAGACTTGGGAATTTTCTTTGAATAGTTAAGATGAAATGGGAGGAGATGCGAGTGTTGGTGAAGATGAGGGGAATAGAGAAGGGGGAATTGCATGCCATCTTATACATTTGCGAGGCATTTGAGACGACAAAAATCTCCGGATTTAAACAAGAACGATGCAATGAAATTCCATTGCAGTAGATATTGTGGTACTGACCATTGTGCAGCGGAAAATATTGTATAGCCCGGAAAATCGACAAAACACTAGCAAGGAGATAAGAGGCATTGCGCGACGAAGGTTTGGCACGTCGGCCCTGGTATTCTATTCTGGACAATCCATTCGGGCAGTCACCAGGTCTCTCGAGGCGAGAGCTGATAGGTCTTGAAGATTTGTGAAGTTGTAAGAAGAGAAGAGCTTGAGGTTGAGGTTGAGGTTGAGGTTGAGGCTGCGGAGTTGATTAAACAGCCCCACCCCGAGGGAACCTCCTTTACTTCTTCCCACCTCAACATCGAACAGAACATTGAACTTCTTTACAATATTCCGGGTCGCATAAAAGCGCAGCAACTAGAAGATTGATCAGCTCCGCCCAGGCCTATCACCCATACATCTCAAGGTCGCAGCAGACGTCTATGAATATAGAGCCTGGAACTGCCTCCCGCCGGCATATCGACAATGATACCGGGCCCTTCCTCTGCAAGATCTGCTCCAAAGCATTCACAAAACGTATGGTCCGATTCATTTTGCTCTATTAGCCATTTGCTCAACTGTCGTGCTAGGACCCTCGAGGAATCGACACGTACTGTATTGTAGGAAGAAGTGGACGGGCATACCGGTCTTGAGGAAATCATGTGCGGCTTGTCGGAAAGCCAAAGCAAAATGCGACTCGGGACTCCCGAATTGTAGTCGATGCGATAATAGGGGGCTTAATTGTTTTTATGAATTGACTAGGAAGAGTGCGGCCTCAGCCCAACAACCTACATTTGCTCTACCTGACGAACCAAGCCCTAGTACATTGCTTGTTGATACCCCAGAACTGGGCAAGCAAAACGATAGCCCTTGGAATGCCCATGCAGACAACGGAAATGACGCTCAAATCTTAGATATGGATGCTCCTAGTCTTTGGCTTGCTCCTGTACCCGACCTGACGCTTCAGAACGACCTCGCTCTCTTGGAATCTGATGCTGCATTTGTGGAAGTTTCTGAGATGGGTGTTAATATTTCGCCCAATGGCTATTCAATCAATGGATCCCCGATCAACTGGTTTATCCCTGGCCCAACACCAAGCTTAGCCCTCGACGCGAGATTCTCAACTCCTGCGGACTGCATGTTCCATACCCCCTACCTAGTCCTTCGACCCATGGAGCGTTATCTGCCCCCCACCTCACCCAGAAGTCCATTCATTCACGCATATCTCCCAACGGGTTCACAAATCGGCCGCTCCTTCATTTTGCAGAACTTGAAATCGTACGCTACGGCCCTTGCAACGAAGAACGTGCCGCCCTTCATCCACGGCACGTCGCTTCCATCTCCAGACCCGAGCTCGGATCAAACTCCGACTTGCATAACCCCACCTCCCCTACCGACACTAGAGATTTGCAAATCGATTGTCTCACTCTACACCACCAAGACACCTGCAACAAGCTCTTTCGTCTGGCGCACTATAACCATGGAAAAGGACCGCTTTATGAACGAATATGCGGACGGAGATGAGTGGACTGTGCTGTCCATGCTTCAGGCAGTCATGGTGTATATCCTTCTCAGGATCTTTGACGAGGACTCATTCTCCGCTGAGTTTGACCGCGAACTCACTAGAGCAATGACGGTGAGACTTTGATCTCCTCCGCTTACTTATCAACGAGCTAACGGTTCTTCCTGCTAGGAAATTGCAATCCAGGCTGAACAGTGCAGATTAGTCTGCAGTTCTGAGATTGAAGGACGCCGTCCGGAATGGAAAGAGTGGGTGTTGGTGGAGTCTAAGCGAAGGACCGTGATGATAGCCTTTATTCTGTATCTTCTGTTCGACATCAAACCTGAAGAGCGGGCCAAAACTAAAGTCGGGCTCTCCGTTCTACCGCTTCCTGCCCATAAGCATCTTTGGGAGGCGTCGACGGAAGGTGAGTGGATAGAAAGGTATGACGAGATGCTGAGGGCAAGAGATGGGAGGTGTTACTTGAAATATGCGGATCTAATGGCGCTTAGGAGGGGGCATGGAGGGGATAAGATGAATGACCTGAATTCATGGATGGTGAGCGGTGATGCGTTTGGGATTCTAGTTCTAATGGCTGCGAATTCTCTCTAACTGTCTATCAACGAGTATTATCCCACATTTCCCTAAACCAAGCCTTATCAGCTCCTCATCCTCCTCCTTGTCTTCCTCACCCCCACGCCATCTTAGCGAGTAACTCGTCAAGGGTGACAACCTAGACCACTTTCCCCTTATCTATGGCTGCCGAGGTGCCGGAATGATACCTATCTTGCCTGCATTAGACTCGATTTTCTGACTCGTGACAACGTTTAGCTGTATCCACCACCAAGGTCAAGTATCCGATGGCTTTATATCTCTCATTCAAAGAAATAATCCCGTTGCAATGGGCATATTGGAAAATTGAGCAGGAGCTCGTGGAAGGTCCACAGGTTTTTCTGTCATGGTCTTGCACTACCTGCCGTCCTGGTTGAAAACCGTCATCTATGTCTTATACATTATTCCTAGTCCAATCATCGATTGCTAATTATGCAAAATACTTCGATACCATGTCTAGCGCCCGAGGCTTCGCTAATCCATATGTTCTTGTTAACGATAATGGGTAATCCATTTGGTAGCAGTATGTCTGTTATAATCCTGTTCCTTGATAGTCACGTTTTACATGGCTTGAAAAATCAACGACGGTAGCATTTTACTAGCGACAGGCAGCTACCTAAGTAAATGTAAAATATAACGCAGACCAAAATATCATTCCTGTAAGCCATATGCATGATTATAGAGAGCAAAGGACTCTGAGTTGATCCCATATTCTAAAACAAAATTCCGTTGCGGCTGAGACCTCAGACTACCCAGTACAGACACGATAGAGCGAGCCTCTGCAGAATGAGAAATTGACGCAGTCAAATATCACAAAGTATGTAGGGTTGGCTGAATGTTCGTGCCCGCAAACTTCTCAATAAGCTTCTTATTATCTCGTCTCAACGTCCACTTCATCGCGAAACAGGACACAATACTAATGGCCGAGAAGACAATCAGCAAGATGAGATCCAAGTTGTAACGCGGCGCATCCTGTGGACGGAAGAAGTAAGGACTCCAGATGTTGTCGATTTGTCCCATCAAGGTTATGATGGCGGTGGCGCAAGCACGTTTTCGGGTGTCTAGCTTACGGATGCTACTGCCCAGGTGTAAACGAGTGCATTTGCGGGAAATGCTCCGGTTATGTATAGGAATGACGCAAAATATTGCACGCCTGAATGGCCCGAGGTGGATAGCGAGATAACGAAACGAACGATCGCGAGGGCCATATTACCGGCGATATCGTAGCCTCGTTCCTTGTTATGGTCACTCGAGTATGCCGTCGCTGAGGCAAAAATAGTTTCGAAAAGATACGGGGGTGCTGTACAGGCGAGAGTGACAGTGGTATTGCCTAAATTGAGGCATTTGACGATGGTTGGGCAGAAGTTATTGAAACCATATGCCGTGTAGTTAAATGTTGGAACCAACTAGACCAAAAAGCTGCGCGCTTACTAGATGATCTAGTATGGTATGATATAGATGATATAGACTAGGAATGAGGATCATATGGTGTGTATAGCGAGTTCCAACATTAAACCATTCACTTTAGGAGACAGTCCACAACACCGCTCCCAAAAAAGGAGTGACGGAGGACATACAAATACCCAAACCGAAAGCCATTAGCTGAAGCCAGGGGAGAAGTGACTTATGCAGCAGATTTCCTCGATTGGTTTTCTGGCGAGGCTCCAAGGCTAGATGGAAGGGCACAGTCCTCTCTCTGATTACTCTACTGTACACACATTACCCCGGTTATAGTTTTTCAGCTGCCATGATTACTTGCAAAGTTGCCGCAGCCATTGCTGCCGGTTGTCCATGTGTGGTTAAGCCAGCAGCAGAAACCCCTCTTACAGCTTTGGCTCTAGCGAACCTTGCACACCGAGCTGGCATTCCTGCTGGATTGTTGAACATAGTCACGACTTTGTCCAGAACAATAGAAGTGGGCAAGGTTCTTACGCAACATTCGGCTATTCAAAAATTCTCCTTCACTGGAGCGACCCCTGTAGGGAAGCTTCTTGCTGCGCAGTGCACAAGTACAATGAAGAAAATGAGCCATAGAGCTAGACGGAACGCGCCATTCATTGTTTTCGACGATGCCGACATCGAAAAAGCAGTTGACGGGATCATGGGGAGCAAGTTTCGTCTTTCCGGACAGACTTGTGTCTGTGTGCAAGATGCAGTTCAACGGGGGTGGAAAGATTCTCACCGGCGGAAAACCAGCGACAGATCTAGGAGAGGCATTTTTCCCGGCTACAGTCATTCAAATGTTTCGAATGTTAATCCAGATTCGCTCTGTGCCCGAGAGGAAATCTTTGTCCGTTGCTTCCTATTCTCAAGTTTTAGTAAGAAGATGCAATAAAGTTGGCAAATAACGGCGAGGTTGGCCTAGCTGGATATTTCTTTACGGAGAATGTTTCTCGAGTCTGGAGAGTAGCCGAAGCCTTAGAAGGCAGAATAGTTGGTGTCAATACAGGGCCGATTAGCGACATTGCTTCTCCATTTAGTGGAATCAAAGAGAGTGGATAAGAACAAGAGATATTTTACTTCTATTTATAGTGTACTAGGTTATAAACGTAAAGTTTAGTACTAATTTTCTTCTTATTAAGGCTTCTATTTTGATATCAAAGAATATCTTGAGATGAGTTAATAAGTCTTTGTTTGGCTGAAAAGGATATGTTAAATGACAATGTTATATGTTATAGGTCAAGAGCATCACATTTGCTGTCTAGGAAAGATGTGGTCCCAAGTTTTTTCTTTAACTTTCTAAAAATATAGAATTCGTTTCGAAGAGAAAATACGGTACAAAAGGCATTTTCGAAGCGTGTTAGGGCTTCGGTTGGAGTTAGGGTTGAATGTAACAGCAACCAGATGTTGTCTGATCCTACAAATTGAGACAGCCCAAAATCTTCCATAGTTTAACAAATATCCGATCTAAAGTTCTTTCTGCAAATATCAAACCTCCAACAGTATTTTAAAAGGCATCAATCATATGAATCAGTATGAGTATGGCCAAACTGGCCAATCACAGGTGAGACTTCACGTGTTTATCAATGCCCGCGGCGCTAACCTAGTTGGGGATGATGTTTTCGAGGTGGTCCGCCAAACCGGCCCTCACTTTTGACTCCTTAAACCTCCACTCTGCTACTTTCTACATCCTCGAGCGGCACATGGGTACATACGAAGGCGAATATACGACTCTATATCTGAGTCGTCATGCTGGTAATATCACCTACGCTTGCTCAATGCCATAATGCGCGATCAGTTTCGCCGCTCTCCTGTCACCCGACCCGCCATGCCTACTCCCTCCGCGAATTCAGATAAACATAACAATGGCATCCCCGCCAAACCCTTCACGCCTACCCTTAGCTCAGCCTTCAGACCGACTGCGAAGTCTTCGTTGCCATTGACTCCCCGCCTCGCGCACCTTGGTAAATCTCAGACCCCAAAGCGGCCAGAATCATCAGTCATCCCACCGCGGGAAGATGCTGCAACCCCAGATTCTACGTACCTTGGGATCAATATAACTCCACGATCTGGCCCCCGGACAAGTCGAAGGGACGGTTACATTTCTTCTCCAGAGATCACTTCGGCTGCGCCACACACTGGATCGTATACATCTCGGCCCACTGTCCCTGTTACCCCAGGCTACATCCGCACTGAAAGGAGTCCTGTCCGCGGTTACCCAAGATCAGAAATATCTAAATCGGCAGTGTCGAAGGGACCGAATATTGATGGAACCGGATCGAAAACGCTATCCCGCCCGACTTCATCGTCCGAAGGACTGAATTCGACCTCAAAGTTCTTCCACGCTGACGAAGCTCGCTCTACTGGATCGCACGAAGCAGAAGCACGACCTCGCACACTCTCGAAGCCCGCACAAACATCGACATTCTTCTACGCAGATGGCTCGCATGACCAAGACAGTCACACGGACGATTCTAGTAAAGGGGGACTCACGAAGCGGCGCTCGACAGGATCGTCTCGTCTTCCCGTAGGTGCTAAGAGCCCATCAGTGCTGTCTCCGAGACTACGGACTGCGCAGCTAGTCGACCCCATTTCTAGATCATCGTCGGAAGGCAGCCTTCAGCCGAGCCCTAATATTGAAGAGGTCTCTATACCCAGAACAGCAACGTCCACTGAGCATCCCACTCCTGGATTTACTCGAACGCCTCAGCTTCCACCACACCCTACCCACCGAAAATCATGTAGTGTCGACTCCACAACGAACATTACTTCTCCGCGCATAACATCTCGCCGTGTCACCCCAACTTCGTCTTCACCTTTCCTTCCCGAGCCATTGAGCAGCCCTCCCGAGCAACTCTCTCACAGCCCTCTGATCACTTCGAACCCTCTCATCCAACTCACCGATCACCGAGACCAACCGTATACTGTGCCTCAAAGTCCCATCAAATTCGACGGAGGACCGAATGCATTCGGCGAAGATGCCATAAATGCGCGCACAGAACGCAAGGTTCTGGACCTTGAAATCAGCAATTCTTCTCTTTTAGCTATCAATCGCACGCTTGAACGTGAGTTACGAAAGCAAAACGCGGAGTTGCGTAGATTTCGGCGTCTCAGTCGATCGGGTCGTTTATCTATTACGACTTCTCTACGTTCTATTTCTGGAGGTGGACTATCCGTGGTCAGTGAAACTGGGGATGTCAGCGAGCTTTCTTCTACATATTCGAACGACGAACTATCGGACGAAAGTGACCGAGATTCTTTTGATGATGGAACTGTCAGCCCTAATAGTTTAGCCGAGCACGACTCCCGTCATCGTGTTGATGACGAAAAGCAATTCATGCTCGATCTCGCCAAACATCAAGAACTACTCATTGATAGCCAGAAACTCAATCAGAGTCTGAAGCGATGCATCGGATGGACCGAAGAACTGATCAAAGAGGGCAAAAAGGCTTTGGAGTATAATGTCCATGTCAACGATATAGAAATCGGTGGACGCGTCCTCGACCCAGACGAACTTGGAGAAGAGCTCGATAGAGGTCACGGTCTTTTGAGTCCTGCAGCAGATGTCACGGGAGATTTTGAGTTCTCTGCCCTTGACGCTCTTGATGGCGTTCTTGAAGAAAACAGCCTTCTTGAAGAAGCAGTTGATCTAAACCCAGAGTCACAACACTGAGACGGGTCTCAGCCTTTCGTTTCTTTTCCGTTCATCCCACCCTTGGGACCTGATTATTTTCTTTTGTTTCTGGGCGGCAAGCATTATACTTTTTCCATTCTCTTTACGTTTGGCTTAGCGATTTTACACAGACATGGCGCTTGATTCGACTCGGCGTCTCTTTTTCCCTTTCTTTACCTCCGCGTTTCTGCACTACTTCTGATATTATACACATATACATGATACCTCAACCGCATCCACCCAGTCATCACCACTCTGTTTCTACCATTCAATTATCCTGCCATTACTATATTCTCATTTTGTTTTGTATGATACCCCCTGAACAGGCATAATGTTGTGAACTTTGAACATAGAAATGGAAGAAAAAAAGAGGTCTGATTTTTGCTCTTGTCTGCTTACCTATGTATAATGGCTAGATATGTATATATTATACAGCAAAGCTTAGTGTCATGAATTCATTAGTTCTATGTACGAGACATTCATAGACAATTTTCTATGAGAAGAATAATCTTTTTTGGCGTGGATCTGTCTCGGTATTCGTCTTTCGCTTCCTTGAATATTGCTCTTTACTCCACGAATGTGCGGGGTCAGTTGGATATCTAGTAGGATGCTTGTCGATGGCCATCGATGAAGTAGACGAAGATGTCTGGACGGCTTCTTTGATTGTTTCTCGTGACAAGCAGTAATCGACATGTTCATTGAATTTCTTGTCGTCGGCGATTTGTGGTCGGGAACAGATGGGACAGGTCCAATGTTGGGCGACCTCCGGTTCGAGATCTTTTGTAGGGGTCATCTCGTGAGATGGTAGAGGGACTGAATTGTTGGCATCTTCTTGACTGAGTTGTTCCAGGACTTCCATGTCATTTTCTCTTTCCTGGCGTGCGGCGTCTTCGAATTCTTGCTCCGTCGTAGCCTGTGCATCGCCCACACGATCCTGATCGTTAACTTCGTTCGATGCTTCTTCAGTAGCCGCATCGTCGCCATTCTCAGCAGTAGAGGCAGTATTCAGTAACGGCTTTGGGACAGTCTGAAAGCCAAAAAAGTCAAGACCAACTTTCTTCGTACTAACGAGATGCGTACACCTCAATCCAAGTAACCGCAACCGCATATTCGGTATCTCCTTCTGCAACTTTGCCAGTATCGGTAGCGAATATGCATACAAATCATCAGCCAACCACACAGCTTTCGGAGGCGCCACTTGTCGCGTATACACCTCAAACGTATGTAACTTTATCTTTAAGACAAGTGTCCGCCCCTTGAACTGCGTTCGCGAAAGATCCTTTTCAAGTTCATCCGCTGCCCAGCGAAGTTTTGCGCGGATAGCATCCGGATCGCTGATTTCTGAGAAAGTGCTTTCTGTTCCTACGCTTTTCCGTTCGTAGTCTTCTGCAGGTTGAATCTTTGTACGTCCCAGACCAAAGTAGCACTGCATCAAGAATTGGAAAGCTTTTTCGCCGAACAACTTTTTGAGTATGGCCCGTTGCAGGTATATCTGACCACACGTTTCGATGCCGATTGCTCTCAGCTCGCGCTCAAAAACACGACCGATACCGTTTACCTTACGGACCGGCAGATCCTTGACAAATGCCATGACTGCTTCACGCTCACTGGGTATAAAGAACTGCCCATTCGGTTTATTTTGATTCGAAGCAATCTTAGCAAGTTTAGTATTCGCCGCAATGCCCGCCGAGACAGTAATCTTCGTCTCTTCAGCGATCCTCGAGCGCATTTGCCGCACTGCCTCTTGCGGATCCATATTGTTTTCGTCACAATAAGCCGTGATATTGAGATACGCCTCGTCGATCGAAGCACTTTCAAAACATGGGTCATATTCCACGAAAATCGCGCGGATTTCCTCCGCTTTGGCGGAATATTTTTCGTAATTTTGCGGTATACAGATTAAATCAGGACATAGTTTCTTCGCTACGAAGCCGGCCATGCCGCTGCGACACCCAAATTTGCGAGCGACGTAGTTGCATGTTGTAAGTACACCTTTGCCGACGGCCATTGGCAGGTGCCTTAGTTCAGGACGATCCAGCTCTTCGACGGCAGCAAAGAAGGCATCACAATCGACATGAACTACAGTCTGGGAGAGATCTCGACTTAATTCGAGTTCAGCGATGTATTCATCAGCCCGCCGAAGATCGGCTGATAAATCGAGCTTTTCCAGACGAGCCTTGCGAGCTAGGATTTGCTCGATTTTCTCGGTGAGAATTTTGTCTCTGGCTTCTTCGTGGTTGAAGAATTTTGAACCCTTGGAGGCATTGTAGATGATTTCAGAAACCTGCAAATTCCATTTAGCATTTGACCAAGTATCTTGTTCGCCACAATCGATGGAACTTACTTTGCGCTGATCAACCGCGTCCTGTCCGGCCTTCAGTAACGATGGCCCTAGTAACGAGTATTTCAGAGATTTATGCTCATGCGACGGCGAAGGATCAGGCTCCTCCACGCGTTCCTTTGGGCTCGCGCTCTCTCCGTCATTCTCCATGGTTACCTAATAATATGCATGATGTGTTCAAGATGAAAAGATGAAGAACATCTGAATATCGCGCCCTATAAAAGTGACAAAGTATAGAAACAACGTTGGCGACGGGCCGTTGATGCCTATGCAATTATAAAGCACTAGTAATATTTGGGACTAGCGTGTATCGGCGGAATGATCGACAACATAATTGCCCGCGTATTTGAGCTGAAATTTGCATACACGGGATTTATCAATCAACGTACACGATTGTACAAGCGATTCGAGTAATCACTCCAGACACAAAAAGTGAATCGGTGATGGCCACGGACAGTCTAAGGCTAAATCGGATTACAGCCTTCCTTATAATTAGAACAGAAAGAGGAGTAACGTTAGTAGAACCTTAAAATTGGGTAGATATATATAAACGCTGTTCTCTCATTCAAATACCTACTTAGGTAAGTATGCCTGGAATCTCAGTTGCCTGGTCACCTAGGCCACCTGCGCAGTTCTCGGGACCGTCCAGACTACGGAACCTTCGATGAGGTCACTGGCCCAATATTATCAAATCAACCCTGAAACCCTGGTTTCATATAGGCAACCTCCTCATCTCCTCCTGCGTCCAATACTTCCTCATATTCTCCGCCCCCAATGTCCTAACCTCATCCTCCAAATGATCCCACAACACCTTCCCAAACGAATCCATGACCTTCTTCATCTCATCCAGCCTCAACTCCTTCTCCCCGGACCTACAATCCATCAAATAGGCCTCAAGTCTATCCATACCCTTATGGATCTCCTTGTGCTGTTTGAGTAGATGAACCTCCCTTTTGAACTCGGGCATCTTTTTGGCTAGAATGGGAAAGATGCTCTGTTCTTCGATGCTGTGGTGTATGTTTAGTTGGGAGAGGAATTGGGTGCCCATGTTGAGGAATTGCCGGATTGAGACGCCGGAGGGCCGTTTATTCTCGCAGCAGGCTGTGTAGAGTTCATTCCAGCTGTGGCGGAAGTGGTTGTGCTTGATTATGTTAGTCATTCGCGATACATTGGCTCACTGGTGATGATGTATACATACAAAGTAATCCATGTGCTCGGCCAGACGGTTGTATACCCGAAACTCGGCAGGCGTGAGCTTAGGAAGCTCCTCTTTCGGCTTGCCACAGTCGACTTCAGCATTTTGTTTAAGGGATGTGTCCTCCGATTTCTTTATGTCGCATTGGTCGCTCATTGTGCTGATACTGCTGCCTATATGATAGTTCACAGCTGTCGATTGGGTGTATATTGATGTAGAAAGTTTTTGAATGGATCGTTGGCCGACTCGGCGTACCTGAAGAGCTTTGACGCCCAATAACGATGTGATTCTAGTTGCTGAATATAAGGCGAGGCGCATTATACGCTTAGCATGCCAGGTGAAAATTCTTGCCGAAGAGGCAAGTATAGAGCAGGGAAAAATCGCAGGGGTATCGACGCAGCCACGCTTCAAAGACTAAATGGAATATTCAAAGGAGAACAAAAGATCAAGATCAAGGGGCACTGGGATCTTTATTTCTTGGGCAGGCGAAAGTTATAGTTTAGGAGATAAGAATAAACACTTAATGCTGCAAGGCTGGCGGGTCGGTAATCCACGTGCGGGTGACTGCCGAATGGCCTGTTCCGATGCAACGGATCGAGATTACTAAAAAAACAGATCCTATTGATAAGCAGCCCTAAGACATGTACGATGCATAACAGCTCGTGCGAAGAGTTCGAGAAGTGATACACAATATCTGATCTTAGATCTATAAAGGACAAAGGATTCGGAGAATTCTTGTCATACAACCGATTGTAGAAAATGTTCCATATGTACATAGGAGTCAGGATCTTAAGCAATAAATCGATAAACGTGAATGTATAAGTCTATAAATGAGGAGCGTTTCATTGTGTCTACTAGCTATATAATTTTACAGTATGTATCGGTTCCTCAATGGATGTTTGCCACCGCCCACACTAAAGTAGGTCAGGCAAACATCTAGTACGTCCTCGATAATATAACTCAATGTAAGCACTTCTTCGGCACAACTGCAGCCATGAAAGGGCTGAATCGCAATTTGACATCCGTGCTACTCCTCAAAGGAAATGATTTGAATGGGACAGGAATCTCATGGTATCAGTTCATTATAGCTGATGCTGTAGTAGTTAGTTATATTACATTAGGGGTACCATACAGATTCGTCAATGATCGGGTTAAAACACGGCCGTCCCTGCGGAAGTGAAAATAAAAGGCAAGTCTGGATGGAGAAATATCTCCTCAACATATCAATCGTGATGCTATAATTCTGCATGCTCGATCTTATTAGGCGGTCGAAAGTTGCCCTTTGTGAGCTCTGCCCAGGCCAGATCGAATCGCGCGCCTAGGAACCATGCCACACCAAACTAGGCTATGTTAGATCGGATTCTCTTGCGTATGGAGAAACATGTACGTACCAATAAGACAGTGATGAAAGTAATAATGCCACCCATGATTATCATCATCATCTTAATGTCTTCCCAGGATTCCTTGTCTTGTTGCTTCTTCTTCTCCTCGTCTTCTGTGGATTGACCAGACAACTTAAGTTTGGCCTCCTCGGCAGTCTGTGAGGGGAAGAGAGTCTCAATGAATTTCTCAATCTGTTCAAAATTAGCATCATGCAGCGACATGTTTTGGACAAGGTTCACTTACGTTACCACAAGCGATGCTAATCTTTACAAAATTAGGATCCTTGGGTGTGTTCTTCTGGTGAATCTTGCGGGCGTATGTGCGGAATGTCTCGCACAATACTCGCAGATTTTGCGTCGACTCAAACATCAACCGGCATGCATCACCTTTTGTGATCTTTATGTTACGCTCAAACATGGAGTAGTTGCGGAAGCAGAGCTCCAAAGTTGCAATAGCCATTGCTTGTGGAATAGCGCAGAAATTGAAGACACTCTGTTCCCGGAGACCGGCAAGATAGAAGAGACACTCGTCGACATGTTCGAGGGCATTCAATACCATTTCTGAACTGCAGTTGAGAGCAGCTTCTTTGTATTGCGGGTCGAATAGATCTTCAAATTTTTCGACATGCTTGGACCAGATCTCTTTCGGCCAGAAATGTCTCTGGTCATCATGATCCTCTCGAATATCGCGAATAATGTTTGTTTTTTGCAAGAACAAGCCCATTGACTTGTGCAAATTGGGTCGTGATAACAATCCGGGATTGCCAAACTGTGCTTCCACGAACAACTGAGTCAGGCCATCTCCAACGAGACCGGCCACATAGTAACAATACAGATCATATTCTTCAATAGTCTGTGTGCTGATTCCCTCAGTTTCGGCCTTGCGGACAAAGTCGGCCATGCCATTGCCCATCTTGTCAGTCATCTCCTTGATGATTTTGCGATAGGCTGGCTTCAATGCTTTGTACTCCGCAATCACATTATCGAATTCAACCAGGAGTTGTCGGTCCTTTTCTTCGGGACGGTTGCCATTCCAGGTCCAACCATCCTTCTCGATGATGTTCTTGAAGTCTCGCAATAACGGCTCTTTCACGTCGAGTGGCACAGAGGTATCGTCTTCAATGGTATCCAGTCCTCGCAAAACAAGATAGAACACGGTGACGGCAACGAGCAACTCAGGATGAAGCTCCATAATGACTGCCGAAAAACTTCGGCTTGTCAGGTTCAAAAATTTAAAGCATTTCTTCCGTGTTTCAGGATCCTGAGAAGCATCACGTTCGTGTGGGGGGTTGTGCCATACTTTCCTGTTATTTAGAGAAATTAGATTGGGCTATGTTTTCAAGTCGGATTTCAATCATGACTTACCATTGGATAATGGATCTGAGCTCTGAGGGATGAAAGGTGTAGTAGGCAATATTCCACAGCAAACCCATGTTGGCGGTTGCGCGTTGCAATCTTGTGTTCCAGCACTTAGACGAATACGACGCGGGGACAACTATGCCAAACAATTCAATGGTGCTGAGAATGATTAAATGGTAGGAGAGATTGATGACAAAAGATTTGCAGATAATATTAAGAAAATGAAATTGAAAGCTGCCCCATCACCCGAAAGCGTGAGACGAGAAGACGAACATGGAGAGGAGAGAGGAGAGGAGAGAGAGAAGAGGAGGAAGTTGTTAAGCGAAAAATTTAACCGCGAGTCTGTACGTAAGTAAAAGGGGGAACTGACTGGGGGAAGCACGGAACAACCCAAGGCCCGGCGAAGTCAATTCCAGTTGGCTGCCTGAGCGCGTCTTGGCGTCTTGGCGCTCGGCGCGCTCGTGGCCTTGACGCCTGGATGCCTCGACACCTGAACACGCTCGCAGTTGCCTGACGGACAGCCTGGCAAACAGTGCAAACATGGCGGGGAGAAAAACATGACCTCAACACTTGGATGGACAGGGAAACAATTTGATTGTACCAGTTTTTGTCAGGCAGACAAAGGCTGTTCAGCATTTGGTTTCTACTGCTTTTGATATTATTCTGATTGTGTCTTGTGAAAAGCACCTTACTCTTCAGTTGACCTGTTTCTCATCGTTCATACACATCCTCGCGTCTGACTTACCATGGTTGTTGACACCACCTACTATGATGCACTTGGCGTGCCGCCAACGGCAACCGAGCTAGAAATCAAGAAGGCGTACAGGAAACTTGCCATCACCACTCATCCAGGTGTGTTAAAGCCGAGACGGATCGATATCTTGCATAGTAACCTTGACTGACATTTGGTGTGAATCTAGATAAGAACCCCGGAGATGAAACAGCGCATGTCCGATTCCAAGCGGTACGCATCGCCCATACAGCCCTGATATCGCCGGTGTCGTAGAGCAGTTACTGGCGAATACTTTGGAGCCCAATTTTAACTAACTACCTTGTTATCAGATTGGCGAAGCATATCAAGTACTGAGCAACGATGAACTGCGAAAACAGTATGACAAGTTCGGCAAAGATCAGGCCGTCCCCGGCGGAGGTTTCGGTAAGATCTTTTGCAAAGATTCTGGATATGACGGGTAAAATAGAGGGACTGACATCATCAACAGAGGACCCGGCGCAGTTCTTCACCATGATCTTCGGCGGCGAAGCTTTTGTGGACCTTATTGGAGAAATCTCGTTGATGAAAGACCTTACCACTACTATGGACATTACCATGCAGCAAATGGAGGAAGAGGCATTGGCGGCATCCGCTGAAGAAAAACTAAATATTCACGACGGAGAGACGCACGCTGAGACATCGTCCGCACCATCTGTCCCATCAGCTGCCGCCGCCGAATCAGCCACCGCGACACCCGTTCCTGAATCGAGTACCACTTCCGGCACAAGCACCCCCAGACGCAACTGGGGCCAACAAGCAATTATGGATAAATCAGAAGAAGAGGCAAGAATGGAAGCTGCTGGTCTTACGGCTGAAGAGAAGGAGCTGCGCAAGAAGGAAAAGAAGAAGGGCGGCTTGACCCGGGAACAACAAGAGCGGTTAGCTCAATATGAAGAGGAGCGACGTGTAGCTCGCCAGGAGCGAGTTGACACCCTCGTGCGCAAGCTCATTGATCGCATCAGTGTTTGGACAGAGACCGACAAAGGTCCGGAAGTTACACATGCCTTCGAAGAGAAGATTCGTCTCGAGGTTGAAAACTTGAAAATGGAGTCTTTTGGTCTGGAGATTCTGCACGCTATTGGACAGACCTACTTACAAAAGGCTACATCATTCCTTAAATCCCAAAAGTTCTTGGGTATTTCAGGCTTTTTCTCTCGTCTCAAGGACAAAGGTACATTAGCTAAAGAGACATGGGGAACCATCTCTACGGCCATCGACGCTCAAATGACAATGGAAGAAATGGCCAAGTTGGAGGAGAAGGGAGGTGCCGACTGGACAGACGAGAAGAAAGCCGAATACGAGCGGAAAGTCACAGGAAAGATCCTCGCAGCAGCCTGGCGGGGAAGCAAATTTGAGATTCAGTCGGTGCTTCGTGACGTTTGCGATAGAGTCTTGGGAGATAAGTCCGTGAAACTGGAGAAGCGAATTGAGCGCGCACATGCTTTGGTCCTTGCTGGAAACATTTATCAGAAGGTAAATATCACCTTCCACATGAAAGACTTTAAAGTTTCACTAACATGAAAAATCAGGCTGCTCGCGATCCTGACGAGGAAGGCGATTACCTAGCCTTTGAACAACTCATGGCCGAAGCCGCCACTAAGAAGAGCAAAGATGACAAGAAGAAGAAAAAGGAGTCCAAGTCTTCCAAGAGCCCCGAATCAACTGAAGAGAAGCCAACCACAACTGTCTAATATCTCCTCTGGTTGTGTTTAATATCGGATATCATCTTTGCGCAACTTAATGTCGATATGAATCAAACCCATGTGTATTCCTTTCCTCGCCTCTTTACACAGATATCCTTTGCCTGCACGGATTTAATATCATGTTTCCACCAGCCGAATGGCATGTTGCCTCCTCGCCCATGTCTATTTCGATATAGATAGTATTGCTTTGCTCAATATATGATTGAGAGATTATATGTACATAGATATCTCTACTCTCAGTCATTTATGACCTCCGGGTAATTTCTGACCCATTACAACGTTCAAACATCCAAGATGCCTCGTGTTGAGATTAGGGAATGTACCTACCTAGGTAGGTATTCAAGTCACGACCTTGTAATCCACAAACAAGCTGCTATAACAGCCACAAGACCTAAAGCAGGCACGAAAGCTTTCAATAGCCATTTTAAGGAAAAGAAATATGTAACGCCCAAAGCTCATTACAAGGTTTCTCAAAACCCTCGATTGATTCAATTGCGGAAATGGCTGATTAGGAACATCCTTCCCTAAAAAGGCACACAACGGTTTCCAATACAGCTACGCCTTGCCTGTGGAGAGAAAATGTTCTTGAAACATCCAAATCAATGACGATCGGATATTCCATATCTAGACAGTCTGATATTTGCAAGCATTTAGCATATCCAAGGGAGAGAGAGTTTACTCTTACGCATGCATAGACGTTATGGCTGAGATTAGGGCTAATGCTAGGGCTAGCCCTGATTAGTTACGTCGAAGGGACCAATGGATTATGGGGCATCGTTTATCCCTATTAGAGTTGTAGACGAAGGTTTATCCTGTTTCCTTAGTTATGTTTAGATATTTAAGCTGTATACGGCATCATTACATACCGAAGTTGTATATTATCACTATTCGGAATATGTCCAAGGTCCAACGTTGAACCTTCTCAATGTATCTCGACGTGCCTTTTTTACCCCCCAAAAATAAGGGGTATCTAGGTTCGTGAAATAAGGAGATTAGGTTAGAGGAAATCTGGTATAGTGGATTTTATCTACTAATAAGTGAAGTCTCGCAGATATTTAGAGTTGAGTCGCATACGCAATTCCAACGTCTACAACAACACCATCTATCAATTGATGTAAGGTTCGTAACGCCCACCAACAATCACTTTTTTTCCCCAATGTCCCAAAGCCTACGCTCCTCTCAATCAAAATGTGGACTTTAGCAGTGAACTGCCTCTTCATCTTCGCTTTCATCACGAGCAAGATCTACCGTCGGATTCAGAAACCATATCTACTAAGGAGGCAAGATCGTGAACTCGGCGCCCTAGTACCACTAGTCGAAAAGTACACAGACCAAGTTAGTCTGATGATGGAAACTCGCAATCGAATCACTCTGCGCCTGATTGAGGAGAACTACCATCTTCAGTACAAACTATTCGCGCATCTGCAGGGAAAGACTGCGACATTGATTGACGATGAGGATCACGATAGGACAAAAGCTTTACATCAAGAGCTTAATTGGACGGCTAAGGAACTATGTATGCAGAAAGAAGACTTGGATCGTTTGAGGGGTGAGATAAAATATGCTTCAGAAGCATGGTATTACTAAGGGTTTACTCGACTGTATCGTCGTCGCATTGCCGTTAAGAGCGTGGAGGTTATAGGCGTTATCGGATTTGAAGCGGATTGTTTGAAATGATGATGGGTCTTTGATATGGGTTCGAATTGATTCGAACGCTCCTGAACTACTTTGGGAAAAGCACCACACTTTTCCTACAGCTTTTCTTGCTTGTTTCCCGAGAAAAGCAGGGTTTATGGGTATAAACTGGGCAGAAATGGAAATGAATGATGATATTCCTTGCATGATCGGGTATATAGATATCTTGAAGAGTCACCCATGAGACTTCATGAGCCCATATAAGCGATATAATGCTGCATCGGTGGGAGAATTCTCATCATGTTCCTCCCTCGCCTCCTCATTCTCCTCCTTCTCAACACTCGCAAACCCTTCAGAACTCTCCGAATCCGGCGCCGCAGGCCGTTAAAAAATACTCCCCAGAACTTCTTGTATAAGAAATTTGTCTTTGTGCCTTTACCATAGAAGCTGTGATCGATTTGTTCGAGACTTAGACCGCGGGTTTCGAGGTAACAGAAGTAGACGATTGGGATTTTGAAATATGTCATAGTCTTCCCGAGGACGATCGGTATGAATAGATCATTTTTGAAAGATCCAACGTACGAATATCGACTTATATCATTTCCAATGGACCAAGACCCTAACAGAACCAATTGAGCTTGGTACCAGTCCAATCTCTCCGACTACGCTCAGGAGGAATAAAACTCTTTCTTGTGAACTTGTAGATGTATTGATTTTAGGGCTAGGGTTTGACGAATTTACGTGGGGTGGTTAGTTGCAAGAAGATATGGACGGAGTCATCACGTTGATATTTACCAGTGATCCCTTTCGATGACCCTCTATATCCTATCATCTCAGCCCGTTCAGCGACTGTCATATGGAGAGTAAACATTGAACAAACGATGAAACTTGCAAGGTGTTCACTTCAAGATCTCATGCAGCGTCGATCTTTACATCTGGACCGATCAATCGATCAGGAGATCTATGTATTTCACCCCCGGCAAATCATAGTTGCGGGCATTCCTGACAGTTGGCCGCCTTGGTGCCTCAATATACGCATATCGAAGCGAGTCGCGACAGCCATTTTACTTCCCTCAACAACCATATCAAACATTTAATCACCAAAGTTTTTCATTCTGTTCTCAATACTTAGACAAATATTAGACTGCAATTTTCGCTATCTTCGACCTGAACACATCGACTGCGAATCGCCGGTGGACAACATTCGAAAAATCGGGATTTGCCGACATTCCTCTCAGGGGCGCTACTGTAGCAGGCCTAAATTCCTCAGTCCACACGACAGTTGATCCCCAACCCGTGCGACACATACCTCCATGAGGCGATACCTGCGAAAGCTTGTTGTATATGCTATATCGGTAGAGGTGAGTAGGGCGACGTGTTCTTTTATCGGGTTATGTAGCTTACCATTTGATATTGCAGGGGTCTTGACTAGGATCGAAGAACTTAAGGGAACGAACAAGGCAAAGTTCCACCACAGGCGAATTTAACACTGACTATGACAAAGGCTAGGCATGCCGCTGAAATCAAGATCATGCAGATGCAGATCCGTCGTCGGTATGGATAATCCATCGCGTGAAACTAGGAATCTGGTACGATGTGATCCTGCATATTCTACGCTACCAAGATACGTTTCATGCCACAGCAGGATCTCCAGGCTTGGCATAGGTGGTTGGCAAAAAATGATGTATAAGTATATGGATCTAGGGCCACCAGCCTGTGGCATGTTGCCTGACTGCTGTCATTTATATTGTCTAACCAGCAGCCACGTAGGGTTGAAACTTCTTCAGGGTCAAGCGTTCCCAAGTCGAATTGTTAGGTGTCCATCACGATGAAGACTTCTACTATCGCCCTTTCTCATATCATTCTTCTCGCAGCTTCGGCTGCTGCCGCAGTTACTCGCGGCCATGGACTTGCTGCTCGAGTGGCCGCGCGCGGCGAGATGACACGACTGACACGTCCCAAAATCCCTGCCATCGACGTTGACGACGATGAGGTCGCCAATCGTACGAACGTCGACTACAGCTCCAACTGGTCAGGCGGCGTCCTCACTGCACCGCCTTCGGGAACAACTTTCACCTCGGTGACTGCACAATTTACCGTCCCGAAACCCTCGCTGCCATCGGGAGCCACACAAGATTCTTACGCCTCTGCCTGGGTTGGAATTGACGGTGATACTTACACCACCGCCATTCTTCAGACTGGAGTAGATTTTGGTATTTCAACCTCCGGACAGGTTACTTATGATGCCTGGTACGAATGGTATCCTGACTACGCCTACGACTTTTCTGGTATTGATATCGGCACCGGAGACAACATCAAAATCACCGTCACTTCAACTAGCAACAAAGCCGGTTTAGCCGTTATCGAGAACTTATCAAACGGTCAATCCGTGACCCAAAGCCTCACAGCCCCTGCTTCAACCGCTACCCTAGGTGGCCAAAATGCCGAATGGATCGTTGAGGATTTTGAGTCTAATGGTGGCCAGGTTCCCTTTGCCGACTTTGGAAAGGTAGCGTTTACACACGCCGCTGCTGGTACTGCAAATGGTGGCAGTGTTGGTACCTCTGGTGTTGATCTTTTGGATATTTCTCAAAACGGCAGGATCTTGACTTCTGCTTCTGTTCCTAGTAACTCTGAGGTGGATGTTGAGTATACTGGTTGATCACTTATATATACATGAGTATATCATTTTTTTGTTCACAAGCTACAAGAATAATGCATCATACCCTCTTCTCCTTATCGATGTTAATTCGATTACAGAATGGAGGAGAAAGGTCGATTGGGCCAGAAGCGGGAGACATCCGTATATCCATGGAAGTAGGTCAACGAGTCAGTCTATATATAGAAGCGATGCTGGGAAACAGTCGACTCTACTTCAGGATAGATAATTTCAATCAGTTATGAATTTGTAATTTCCAACCACACATTGAAGAATGCCATTTTGATTCATCGTGCAGGTGGCCAGGGCGTTGTATATAGATTGATTCGCTCGGAATAGCCGTGGAATGACGTGCCATGCGAAGTAATTGCGATAACATTCCTGGCCAACCAGTTTATCGAGCAGCGTAATCATTGAGTTGAGATTAAGTGGTAGACAGTGTAATCGAGATCAGTAGAGCTTGCTCTCCCTGTTAAGGCAAAATGGCACCTAGGCGGTTGTGAGGGCAAAGATGGGTTCGGATTTTGATGTGTTGGTGACAGCTAAAATGTATGCACAATGCTGTGTGATGCTATTCATTTTTGCTTAGAGCTTTGCACAAAGCTAGCCCGCTTAAACACTCTTTGATGAAGGGACAAACCTCAGTACTGCTAGATTGATGAAGAGAGTAGAAACTGGAACATTTATCTCAAGTCTAAAATTACTACAGGGACCACGCTAACTAAATTAGGCATGATGCTCCCCGCACCACTTTATAGTCAAGCTCCATCGTATCCGTCAACCACCACTGCTCCAAATTCAATCAGCCAATTCCCTGACAGCTCTGCATCCACCAATGGCCAGCTCAAAACGATCGTGGGAAGGAAACATTGTCAGCAGCAACCAACAAAAACCTGCTAATCCAAAAGAACAACCCAACCCGTCGTCCGCCATGACTTTCGAAAATCCTGGAAATGAGGAGGGACCTGTCATCCAGTCAATCTTTGAGAACTTTCGCAGCGAGCTCGATGAGCACCATGAACGACGGGAGAGAATCATCAAAGTATCTCGAGACATAACAGCATTGAGCAAGAAGATGTATGAGGCACCGATACCCAATCTAGCTGTCAACTTTGGACTAATTTATGTTTTGATAGCATATTCGCCCTACAACGGTACGGTTCATACCCCATATTGTGGGAAGCCATATCCTGACATTACTTGTACCTTAGAGTCCGAACAGTCAATGCCCCCCTCCCGCCCAACATCGCCAAAGAAAACAAAACCCGCTTCACCCAAATCATCGACCTTTTCAAGTCTATCGCTCCCGAGCTCACCGGAACAAACTCCTGGCGCTACCAACGACAAGTCTCTGGTGGAATACAAGAATTCATCGAAGCCATCTCCTTCGAACACTACATCCAGACGCAAAGCCTCATTACGCGCGACGAAGTTGCCGCTCAATTACCCGACGGGATCATCGTGACGGAGGATGATTATTTGATGGGTATATACGATTTGACGGGCGAGATGATGAGATTTGCGGTTACGACGCTTTCGACGGGTGGGCAGGTGAAGAAGATTGATGTCAAAGACGAAAGCAAGATGGATGTTGATGAGGCCGAAAATGAGTCGACGCAGAATTTCCCTATCTTTCCGGCCGAAAAGGCGGGCATTGTGGTTGATTTGAGGAATATGAGGGCTATGTTGGAAAAGTTGAATGTTCCGAGGAGACATAGCAGTCATATGATGAAGGACATGCATAAGAAGATGGATGTGATGCAGAACAGTGTGGAGAAAGTGGAACGAGCTGCTTATGGATTGTTGGTTAGGGGTAGCGAAAGGCCGAGTGGATGGACGCCGGATCTGTCGTCTGTTACTGCAGCTGCGGGCGCTGCGAGCGTTGAGGTTGAAAGTTATTGAGTGTTGTCTGTTGTTACGTTCATGGCGTGAAAGTATTGTCGAGTGATGTGATGGTGCCACGGCTGATATATGTATGAGATTATCTTATGGAGTTTATGGAGTGATACCTTTAGAGTAGTAGAGAATAATTTGAATTGCAATGTCAAGGTACAACGAGTGTCCAATACTCTACTTCAATCTCGAGTCCCTCCACAACGTTATAACAATATGTCAAAAACAAACCAAACCAAGAGACAATAGAAAGCCTATCGAACTATTCCATATACCATTCTGTCCCAAACAAACGCCACTATCCATTCAGACAGTATTATCCCATCGGATATTCCAGAAGTGCTGCAGTCTTACTCAGACGGACTCCTGGGATCCTCATTGTTATCAAGAATACCTTTCTCAATCAATTGATTGGGATCAGGTCTTTCCTTGATTTTGTGTTCCAAGTTATCGGCGAGCATATGTTTCTCTAGTTCGCGTGCATGAGCTTGTAGTGCAGGCGCCACGTCGGGACGGGTGGGGAGGATGTTTCCTATTGTCACGATTAGAAGTGTTATCAATGGTTTAATTTTAAGAGGGGGATGACGCACGATCGACCAGTTCATCGCGCTCGGGGCGTTTTTCGAGGTGTTTCCGGAGACTATCGGTTGCTTGCTGCCGGGCGAGTTCTGCCTGCGCAGCTTGGAGGCCGCTGATACCATCCATCAATGAGTGTAGTGACGTCTTGATAAGAAAGGAACATACGGAGCAACACTGGTATTCAACAAAATGTGCCGATCTTTCAAGTCCTGCAGCTCCGGGCGGGTCTGGAGATGCTTCTCCAACGAGTCACGGCGTTGCTGGTTGGTAGTGGAGTTGAGGGTGGGCGAGATTGGGGTGTCGTCGATTGCTGAAGACATTTTGCTCTTGTTTCTTCTTTCGTGTTTGAATTACTTATTGAAGTTGAGATGAGAGTGAGATGATCGGATGATTGATTGATCGATGTCGATAAGGGCAGAAATGCGGGGAAGCTGGGCTGAAGTATGCCACTTTGTACGCACTGTTCACAGTGTATACACAGGAGCAGTGAAGATATGTTGAACGATAAATAAAAAGCCGAGAGTCAGGTAGAGATACTGGATGAACCAGGAGTTAATATAAAACGGTCGAGAGGAGTCAAGTGACATTGGCTCGTTTCACATGACGAGTTGCTTGCCTAAGGAAGGAAAGCCCCAGAGTGATGACGTCGAATCACTGGCCACGTTTCTCAGGCTGCTACGTCAGATGAGCCACTCACAGCTTGCTTATGTAAGGCTCTCCTTTTTCGTACAGGTCATCGTGTAGAATCACATTTCTTATAGTATATTCATATGAGGACCGAAGCATGATCAGAATCATACGATAGAGACAGGCACACGCTACCATCTGACACCTTACGATAAGAAAGGTCTTATCGGAGGGACACGGTGATCTTCTTATCTTATCGTTCGTTATCGATAGAACCCTAGCCCTAGCCCTAATAATCCCGAAGAAGAAAAGTATCAAAGAACATATGAGATAGAGGTGCTATGCTATGGTACAGGTCAAATGTATAAGTCTCTTCAACCAATCCATCCATGTAGATGATGTGAGGGCGAAACAGAAACCATCACACGTGGCCATTCTTCCAATCCTCAAGCTGATGATAACACTGCGTTGAGTCCCAGGTGTAGTCTCCTTTTCCTCCTTCACAATATTGGTCCAGCCCATTCCCCAGCAGATAACGAGCATTGCCGCTGTACAAGCAATGGGTAGGTAGAACTCCTTGGTCAAGGCTGCATTGTATGCTTTCAAGACCCCGGATACCTGCATAGGTTGCAGTACTTCCCTAAAACCTGAAGCACCCGCCCCTTCGACTATCGCAACGTTGACATCTGGGGCATGCTTCGGATCTGTTTCGGTCGTAATTGCAAGGTATATTAATTTGTAAAAATAGACGATTGAATACTATAACTTATGTATAGCACAAATGGGAAGTTCATATCTGAAGATTGTCTTCTTCAGGTTGTCTAGGGGTTAAAGGTGTACGATACTAATTCCAATTCTCACATAGGCTTTCCCATCATAACAGACTTTATTTCACCAATTCATGAATGTAAGTAATGTGACATGCCATGCGTATCACGAAGCTCGAAGGAACTTTCAGAACTTCTTCATTAAACCCACCTCGGCAGCCAAAATGAAAGGAACTTTCGAACATAACCATCCTTGATGATATTCGGTGGTTGCCGCAAAACTTGACTGTCTCGTAACATGGCCTTTGTGTCAAATGTAATACCGCTGACTGGAGAATCATGGGTCTTGGTACCATTCATACTATTGACACCATTGATACCACCATTCAAAACGAGGACCTTATTGACTCCGGATCCGTTAATACCTGATCCGTTAAGACCTGATCCATTGATGCCTGCACCATTCACACCCGATCCGTTGACGCCATTCTGGTTTGAGTGATTACTAAGTACATAGCGTTGCTCGAAGTGATCAAGAATCTTGACTGCTGGATTCCGCTCCTCATCGCCAGTGGATGCGCTCTCTCGAAGGCGTTGCATCCACTCACCATAGGGAATGGTTTCGAACTCAAGGCCGGCTGCTCTGAGTTCCTCGAGCAGTTCATCCCACGAGAACAGATGTGGATTCACCATATTGTAGATCACGGGTGGAACAGTGCTGTTGATCGTGCCAGGCCTTAGTGCTGTTCGCAAGGTTCTATCCAGTTCGAGAATGGAAGTCGCCAGCATGTCCACAGGGACCCAGGAACATTTCTCATGCAAAGCAGGAAGAGCTTTCAGAGACAGAGCAGAGCGAATCATTAGTGGAATGTACTCGGAGTCATTCCAAAAGCCATAGTCTTTGTCGCCAACAATCTGCCCGATTCGCAGAATGTAACTTCGCGCTCCTCCACGAGCGGCATTAAGGACCATGTGCTCACCCACCAACTTGGATTGAGCATAGCCCATATCAATTGCATGGTTGAAGTTTTCAATCGGCGCATCTGGAATGAGAGCCGGAGCCGGAGTATTTTCAGCGGTCGAAATTGACGAAGCGAAGAATAGTCGCGCTGGTTCTAAGCGATGGACGGTAAGTGAAAGAGCAAGTAGATTTCTCAGTCCGGCTAGATGTGGCTCGAAGCTCTGTAGACGAATAGCAAAGTTGACTGGCCAGGCTAAATGGATAATAAGAGAGACTTCCCTCTTGAATTTTTCAAATGTCTCCTTGCCCACGCCAAGATCGGGTTGGCTGAAGTCTGACGAGAGAGCCACGACTTTATGCACATTATCCTTGGTAGCGAGTTCTAGGCCTCTTTCTTTTAGTGATTTGATCACCCTTTCCAAGGGATTTTGACCGCGAACGAGACAATACACTTTGGCTATATGGTAACTATTGATCGCTTGGGCCAAGATGTGTGCTCCTAAGGAGCCAGTAGCTCCTGTCAAGATCTGAGATTTGTTAGTAGCAGCTCGATGTTGCTTTATTTTATAGAGAGTTGGAAAAAAAGAGAAAAACATACCACTGTTTCCCCAAAGTCTGAATATTTTGTAATCAAATCCTTCATCAGTAACGTTGTATTTTCTTCTTCTCCATTTGCATGAGCGCCGTTCCCATTGATATGCCCTTGACCAAGGGTGAATAGATATTTTGCCAATTTCCTGACATTCCCTTGGTCGTATATAACGTTGCTACTAAGTCGTTGCTTATTCAAATCTAGAGTCTTCTGAATAATGCGTCTCATCTGGATAGCCTTCAAGCTATCAACGCCAGCAGTGAAGAAATCAGTGTCGACAGACTCCAATGTCACTCCGGCAATGTCCTCATAGGTACTCCTCAAGAATTTCTCAATTCCAGCGACATCAAGACGAAGCGTACCCTCCTGCTCGTCATCGAGTCTGGCGTACATTGCCTCAATCTCATCCGCAAATTTTCGGTACACTTGTGCACGAATAATGCTGCCTTTGTCTGTTCTGGGGTATTCAACATCTGATGGTAGAATAACAACCGCCTCCCTAGTGATTTGCGAAAAAGCCTCGGCACGCAAATTTGCGTCCGCGATAGACGGCCACACTGCATCAAGAAACTCTTCATCGGACAGATCATCTGAGGCTCTGAATATCAAAAGCCCCGGAAGAGCTCTGTCTACACCCACAACCACAGCTTCACGCACAAGGTTATCTTGACGAATACGTCCTTCGATAGGAAGGGGGAGAACTTTCTCTCCATTGCTCAAGGTAACTCGATCATCAAGTCGAGTGACATACTTCCACACATCCGGTATTGTTGGATGAGGTGTAAAAACATCCTTTGAACGCCATGAGCCTGGTTCTGGATCATCCGAGTTGGCTGTAGTCGGTGATAGTCCCGGGTGACTTTTGAGATAGACACATTCGTATTGTCCATCTCCGATTGGATCCATGTAAATTGACTTTCTGATATTGGTATAGATACGCACGTAATTCCATGAATCGTCTCCTTTTACTCGCCGCATAGTATCGCCAAGGAGGCCTGCCTCGGTGCTAAAATTCTTATAAGCTTACTTTCTCCTCCTTTTTCATTATTCTGTTGATGAAGTACTTACGTTCCAAAGACAACACCAATATTGACACCCTCATACACCAAGCGATCACCAAGTTCATCCGGAGTGCGGGCGCCAGCTGCAGTCACAATTTTGGCTGACTTCAAGTAATCCAAACCTCGCGGATGCTCGACCAATAGACCCAAGGCATAGGGAACGCCATGAAAGATTTCAGGCCGAGTTGCTTCAATCGCCCGCATGAGAGTATCGGCGGTCATGGGCACGGATGCACTTGGCAGATTCGCTGTTTTCGCCATGTACATGGCCTGCAGGGTTGTAGAGAGCCCATACATATGATATAACGGGAGCGCTCCAAAGTTATTCATGCCGGCCCCTTGGACTGGATGGGTTAGTACGTTTTTATGACTGAGAAAGACAGGTTTGGGGAGCCCTGTAGATCCGGAACTGTGCATTACAAGTCCAATCTGGTCAGTTTCAGTCTCGCGATCGAATTCTCGCACGAACAGCGGTCCGTCCGACGTTCCATATTGGGCACGAGTAGGAATAGGCAATCCCGTGAGGGTTCTCTCTTGGCTGACGGCGGAGATGGTGGTAAGTATCTGGCTCGTGCCGCCATGAACAACAATTTCACATTTAGTTTGTTTGAGAAGGTTGATAATCGCCACGGGTGCCAACCGGAGCGAAAGGCACAAAACTGTATAGCCGAGACGACTAAGTGCAAAGAAGGTGACAACAAAGTCTACATTTGACGGGGCAAAAATACCGACGACCTCTCTTGCATTCTGTTGTACAATTTTGGAAACATACATAGTTAGCCCACCTGTTCAGGAGATGACATCACGAACATTTGCTTACAGCTTTCAATCCGGAGTTGAGAAAGTATTTCACAGCACCATCAACGAGCTGATGAAGCTGTTTACCAGTGAAAAATTCATAGTCATCTACATTATCTTCGTTCCTGGGGTAGCCTAGAATTGGAGTAGGAGGGTTGTCGGTAGCGCGATGCTGGATGATATCGTCGAGAACCCTCAATTCTCCAAAAGTCTCGTATAGATGCTGAACATACTCCTTGGTAAGATGGGACATTGTGGTTGTGTCTAAGGAGGGATGCGAGGACCTGGTTGAGAAAGGTGGAACTGTGTTACGGCTTATTTATCAGATGGCTGGCTTAATAAATATTATTCTTTATTCAGGTGCTCTCATTGATTTGGTGTCTATAATCAATGAGTCCTAGGGTTACGTCGTGCTTTGTTTGCCCTATGTGCCCTGTTCCTGATCTCCGACGTGGAACATTGCCCCTCCGACTGCGCCGAGACACCCGGAGATGGCGGAGTCCTCAATTCTTCAATTTTGTCTTGAGCTTATGCAGATGGGCAATGCATATATCACAATTACAAAATCTCCGCTCGAACATGGACACCGAAGACCGGGACTTCACGGACGCTATCTCAATGCTATCTGAGACTCCATGTACGGTACACATCGGCATCTAAAGAGCTATAGCCGACTGATATGAACGTATTGTTCACCAATCCTGGTCTGGGTTTCTATTCTGGGGCATCCCATATTTTGACTCTTTAAGATATTCATGAATCTCAACATCGCAAAGGTTTATACTATCGTATCCAGAAACAACAACATAAATTGGTTTGAAGCTAGATAGGGATTCAGAATGAGAAAGGGTTAAAAATTTGTAGCTACCTGAATGACAGGAGAAACTGGCCGGCAATATTTCACTGTTTCTGTTGAGAAAGTTTTTCTATACATATTAAAGCTACAAGCATATCTCCGTGTCTCTTTGTTGTTGGATTTCGCTGCACGTTGACTACCTAGGTACATTTTATAAGTTTACAACTGTCCATTTTCTTTATGGATCATGCATATATGTCACACGGTATAATTTAATAGATAGAATTGATAGTTCATTCGAACTTTGTAAATAGATTCTATACACAAGTTCAGAAGCTCTTATGCGGTAATAGTAATTGGCTGACTGAGAGGCGGCGTGTCCACGACAAGATCCTTCATCAGATGCCCGGCCACTCGAGTTCCAACAACTTCAGCCTTCTCGATAGCCTCCCGGATCTGTTCAACCTCCTCCTGCGACAAAGATACCTTGTACGCCCCGATATTTTCTTCCAGGTACTTAATCTTTTTGGTGCCGGGAATGGGGAAGATGTCTTGGCCCTGGCTGATCATCCACGCCAACGTCAACTGGCCCGAAGTGCAATTCTTCTTATCCGCAATCCTTTGCAAGGTATATACAAGTTCCAGGTTCTTGTCCATGTTCTCTTGGGTCGAGAAACGGGGAATCGTACGACGGAAATCGCCCTCGCCAAAGTCGCTCACCGACTTGTACTGGCCGGTAAGCATACCACGTCCCAATGGGGAGTAGGCAACTGTTGCAATACCGAGCTCTCGACAGGCAGCCAGCAGGCCAACTTCAGGCTTCTCGATATCCATAGAGAAAGGGCTATATTCAATCTGGTATGCGTGAATAGGATGGACCTTGACGGCGCGGCGCAGCGTGTCTACACCACATTCACTAAGGCCTAGATATTTGACCTTGCCAGCACTTTGGCAGAAGGAAATTACCATGGTCAGTAACTATCCGCAAAGCAAAATGGAATAATAGCCATACTCAACGAACTCTTTCATAACTGTCACGATGTCTTCAACTGGTATCTGTCCATTAAAGCGATGACTGTAACGTTCGTTGATTAGAGTAATTCTAGGGTTTGCCATGGCGGACAATTAGGGCATACCAGTATAATAGATCAATATAGTCCGTCTGTAGCTTCTTCAAGCTGTCTGCAACAGATTGACGGATATACTCTGCATCATTGCGGATTTCACGACCACCCTCTGGAGTCACATGATTCCCAAATTTGGTAGTGAGGAAGATCTGTCAAGGTATAAGCAAAGCTCTCTTTCCTTTCAAGACTCGTAGAAAGTCCGTGTAGGTATCTCTTACATCTTGACGCTTTCCAGTTCTCTGAAACCATTTTCCCAGCAGGACTTCATTGTCACCGTACATAGCAGCTGAGTCCCAGTGTGTACATCCAAGCTCATAAGCTCGATCAAGGAACAGAAAGCGCTCTTCATCTGAGGGCGGGGTTCCGTAGAAAGCTGGTAGATTCATGAGTCACCATTCAAATTTGTTATTTTGAATATAATATGAGTAGCTTACTGCTCAGGCCCATGAGACCAAGGCCAATGGCGGGAATTAGGGGTCCATTTTTGCCCAAGGGGCGCGTGGGAAGGGAGGCAGGCATATTGACAGGGACTTTGGCTAGCGTAGTTCAAAAATTGCTTCGGGCTTCTTTACTACGAAATAAAGTGGCAATGTACGTATAGAAAATATCGTTTGGCATTATTCACATTATATAGTGCAATGGCACGCATGGGAATATCTTCAAACTGCCACGGGCGCTTACATAGACCGGAGCTCAATCCTTGTCTCATGGAGAGATATGAGTAGACGGAGTCTAAGTCTCGGATATTATCTTTTCTTCTCGTGTATTCCGTCCGGAGTATTCGGAAGGCTGGGCCCCTGTTTCGGAGCTTCAATCAAAGATTCCTAAAAAGAAGGGAGTAGGGCCAGTGAAAAAGGAGTATCCCAACCACACCTGAGAACTACCGTTCCCACCGTGGTCATGAAACCAGTTATTAATCACCATGCCTATATCAGAACGAATTTGGTGTTGGTGGATCCCGGTGTAGGTGCGAGCAAGGTTACTTTTATAAAGAATATCCTTATCATTAGGGTTGTAGTGTAACGTTGAAGTCTTTGGCATGGCTACTAGTTTAGGTACTATCACAGTAGTCCGTTAGTTAGACATCCGTCCCTACCTCCTAGCTATAATGTACACTTGAAAAGATAAGAAAAATATC
Organism: Talaromyces liani; assembly: GCA_022814505.1. Lineage (NCBI taxonomy): Eukaryota > Fungi > Ascomycota > Eurotiomycetes > Eurotiales > Trichocomaceae > Talaromyces > Talaromyces liani. Next base: position 2,376,047 of record JAKLNL010000001.1, read on the forward strand.
CTGGCAGGCCTCTGTAATCTGATTGGGAAGTAAGAATTACCGAACACGATGTTCAATAGATGATTTTGTAGATTTGGGCTCCGGCTTTCCGGTTCACGCTTGAATAGTATTGAGATATGTGTTTTACAGGGTATCTTTGGCCAATTTAAGGGGTTAATGTTGTAGGACTCCGCCATTATATAGTTGTATATCTAAAGATCGTGTCTCTAGCAGAGATAGTCTGGCCGAACATCAGGTGCTCAAGTCATTATCCTAGTTACCACTTCACATTTCTCTGTGACTTCCAAGGTTCTATTGTATATTTTTGACAATGTCTCAAGCAAATCAGCCACGCTCCTTCATTCCTCCAGTCTTTCGGTTGGACACGGCTGTTCCAGACCGTTTAGTCTCTCTGATTCCAGATGAGCTCGCACAAAAGGTCCCTGAGCATCCGCTATTTGCTTATCCTAAGACCACCAGGCCACAAGATGGCTTTGTTGAGGTCACGGCAAGATGTTTCGCCAACGCCATAAACAGAACAAGTTGGTATTTAGAAACCCTGCTAGGCAAGGCAACGCCGAGCACCTTTCCAAGTGTGGGTTATATGGGAAGCAGTATGATTAACCCGTCATCCTATGGACCATTGTGAAGAAGGCTTACTGGATATAGGTGATCTTAGATATTTTTTGTTCCTTTTTGGTGCTATCAAAGCCGGATATAAGGTTTGTCGCATCTCCCAGCAGAAATTTCTACTTCCAGACGTGCCCTGAAACTGTTTCTCTTCTTATAGATGCTATATTTATCACCTCGAAATAATGTCGCCGGTCATCTCAACGTACTTGAAAAATCCGACTGTCATATTTTCCTCTCAGCTAAGGAAACTCGTGTTGAGCATATCTTAAGCCAGAGGAAGATGCAGACAGCGGTTGTACCCGAACTTGAAGAGTTGTTGGATGAGAGTCCAGTCCCAGCATATCCATACACAAAGACCTTTGCGGAGGCAAGGAAAGATCCGTGCCTCACTCTTCATACCACAGGGTCGACCGGATTACCCAAGCCGATTACATGGAAATTGGAGATTCTTAGTACCTATGAAGCCTGGAGGACTATTCCATCTATAGGCGAGTACGTGTCCATGACTGAGGTTTATCAAGAAGCCCACAGGGCATACAATGCCATGCCACTGTTTCATACAAGTGGATTGAACACCGGAATAACACTATCACTTCTGCTTGGTGTTACCACGGTCTTCGGCGCTGCCAATGTCGTGCCGAATGCTGCTTACGCTGATGAAATGCACAAGTACGCTGGCGTTGATGCCTCAATTGGACCACCGTCTATTTATGAGGACCTTAGTCACGAAGCAGCATCGCTAGACCGACTTGATACGCTTCGCTTTGTTCTTGTATGTGGGGGTATGTTTTCTGCCTTTAAATCTGACTCTTAATCCTAGGGCTACCTCGCTGACTGTGCATAGCCCCGTTGTCACAAGTGGCGGGCGATATCATATCTAAGAGAACTAGACTCATTTCCAACTTTGGAGCCACTGAGACAGCATGCTTACCAAGACTAGCCCCTGGACGGGAAGATTGGTCGTATTATTACTGGCACCCGACTCACTCTGGAATTGAGATGAGAGAATATATGGATGACCTCTATGAATTGTTCATCGTACGCAAGCCTGAATTGGAGCTCTACCAGGGAATTTTCAGCACATTCCCTGACATCCAGGAGTACTCAATGAACGACATTTACTCAAAGCACCCTGATCCTTCAAAAGCTTTTCTTTACAAATGGAGAGGGCGGGCAGACGATGTGATTGTGCTCAGTAACGGCGAGAAGATAGCTCCTGCACTTATGGAAGCAGGTCTAATGAGTAGTCCGTTGGTCAAAGGTGCTATGGTTGTTGGCCGTGGCAAATTCCAACCAGCAGCACTACTAGATCTGGGTGATGCAAGACCGGAGACCGCCAGTGGGCGTTTTGACATCGTGAAAGAGTTGTTACCAGCTATAGCCGAAGCTAATAAACATGCACCGGCACATGGAAAGCTTGACCAGAACCACATCTTATTGGTAGATCCAAGCCGTCCTATCTACTATCTTGGTCAAGGCAAGATCCAAAGACATCAGACATACAAGGCATATGAGGACGATATTGAAAATCTCTATCTAGCAGCGGACGATCTTGATGATCAGATGGATCTGGACCAGTCCGTATCTGGAGAGTTGTTAAAAGTTGACTTTAGTGATCTAGATAGCATCAAGCAGTGGTTGAAGGACCTTATTTTGCTTGTTTCCGAGATACAAGATCTTCAGCCAAAGGATTCATTCTTTCAATCTGGCGTGGACTCATTGCATGTCCTTCGAATCATCCGAGAAATCAAACTGCAAGTTAAGATCTATGGGGGAAGGCTGCTACCACATATGTTGACTTCTGGCGTTATCTATTCACATCCATCTCTGGAGGAACTTTCCGAATTTCTCTTCAGAAAAGCCAACTTGTCACTTCGAGGATTAGATAGCGGATACCAAAGCGTGGACTCAGATGATGAGGACATTAAACCGAAGGTCAAAGACATGGATTCACTCTTGCATGATTACGTGCAAACTCTTCCAAGGATTGGAAACCGGGTTCAGCCATTGCCCGTCAGCCAGGGTATGACGGTGCTTCTTACAGGAAGCACTGGTTCACTGGGCTCATATCTCTTAAACTCACTCAACAATGATCCGAACGTGGACCACATTATCTGTCTCGATCGTACATCTGCTGCCGAGAAGCACAGGGAGCTTGGACCCAAGCGAGGATTAGCTCCCCTTGATTCGGACCGAGTAGAGTTCGTCAAGGCTGACTTGTCTCAACATGATTTGGGAGTTGATAAAGAACTATATGAGCGCCTTGTGGGAACAGTTACCCACATTATTCGTATGTTTTACCTTCACGTATACATTTGACTTCAGCGGGAAACAGAAGATATGATATATGATACTGATTCTAGCGCACTGCAGATTGTCAATGGCCAGTTAACTTCAATTGGCATCTAAGTTCTTTCAGGCCATACATAGCAGGAGTACGAAACCTTGTTCACCTAGCAGCAGGGTCAAGTAATAATGCATTCCTGTTGTTCGTTTCGAGCGTCGCCGCTGTCGGCGGATGGACAGGCTTCGGCGAGGTTCCCGAAGCTCCTATTCACGATCTTAACATGGCTGCCAGTACGGGTTACGGACAATCGAAGCTCATTGCTGAGTGCCTGCTTGACAAAGCTGCTGAGATTTCTGGTGTGCGCTCTGCATGCTGTCGTGTGGGAATTGTGGCCGGCCCAGTGGAGCAAGAGTTGGGTATGTGGAACAAACATGAGTATATTCCTTCGGTAAGTGAATAGCCAAAAAACTGCAAAGACACAATGTCGTTTCGTTCTCTACGTGCATTCTTGCTCATACGCATTCTTCGAAAGATTATCATCTCGTCAGTACATCTTGGCGCTTTCCCGGAGACATTTCCTTCACGGGATGAGATCGACTGGTTGCCGGTTGACAAACTGTCCAAAATTCTCTTGGAGATTCTCGCATCAGCTTCTCAACCTGTTATCAGTCAGGCAGGAAGTCTCAATACTCTAGAGGACAAACCACATACGAAAGTATACCACGTCGTCAATCCTTATCGCATTTCCTGGCATGCCGACTTTGCTACGCGCCTGAGAGACGCATATCCCAGTGATATTCCTCTCCAATCGATTCCCTTTGAAGAATGGGTGGAAAGGCTCAAGGAAAGCGCGGATGAAGCTGAAAAGTCAGGCAATATCGATATTGAGAGCAATCCAGCCATACGCCTGGTGGAATTTTACGCCAAAGCAGCTATCAGTAAAGAGAAGGGTCGACGCCTTTGGCCGATAGCTACGGTGCAAGCAAGTGAGACTCTTCGGGCCCTGGGCCCTTTAGGTAGTGCGTGGTTGGAAAACTGGATGGTCCAGTGGGGTATTAAGTCAAATTAAGCAGAATACTATTGCCAGTCTCTGGGGTGGCATTTACTGCCCAATAGTTACGATATGCACGGCTATAGACGGTTATTTTCTTTTTGATTTTTCAGTGCCTTCAAATGTTATCTCTTTTGTATCTACTTTTCGTCCGCTCGAACTGGGGGACCGAAACTCAATCCTAAGATTGTACTTTAGTTGATGTCCTTTTCAGACATCTTGAGTAATGCTGTGCAATTACCAATAATCAATGGCGTGTCTTCTGCAGCACGTCATAAATTGATAGAATTTGCTCATCTCTTAGCTCCACATAATAAATACGTGATTATTTATGATTCTTTTACTGTAGAATATTCTCTATCTGGTAGTGTGGATACATATTGATCTGATTGGTTCTAATCTAAAGCTCTCAGATATCCTTGTTAAACTAGTACAAAATCGTGATTGATAATACCTACAAAGAAAGGTTATTATGTGAAACAACCTAAACCTGCATAGGGATGGATTGTGTTGGTTGCTGACAAGACCTTGAGGCCGCTTTGATAAACTAGGTATATGTTGGAACCACGTAGCACTGAGGCCAAAAGCCTGGTCGCATACAGGATGACCCAACAAGTTACTATATAGGTAGCTACTTAATAACAGTGGCTGCATAGACCACGGGTGTGTACAGCCGGGGACGTAAAGTCCAACATTATAGATGCTGCAGAAATAGCTAGGTATACAGATCCGAGTTCAAAATTTACCTACTACTACATTAGTACATATGTAGCATGTCAAATTTAGCTCAGGCCCGCTCTTCTAAGCAGAAGATCATGTCTTGCAGGGATCTACGGAATACCTAAGCATTTAGATCCACTTCCTATTTCAGGATACGTATCCGTGTGCGATATGGACCTAGGAACTAATGTAATGCATGGCATTAGTTCGAAGTGGTACCTATATTGACTTGTTTCGGAATCGGGGCAACACCTTCATTTAGCGTACTTCGTCTTATTGGTCCGGTGTTTATCTTGTGCAATTTGAAACTAATGCAATCTTCCGGTTGACAAATACATCACGGTAGATTTAGGAACTGATATAGTCCATATGGATGATAAGGCTAGATATCTGGCGGACACTAGAACGAACAGGGAGACCGAAGTTGTAAGGCGAGCGCACAAATGCAGTTCAAGCACCCGGGACGAGAATGCTCTCGAATCTGTAGAGGTAGCCATTACATTGACAAGGACTGTGGGAGACATCACAATCATTTCCGTCACTCCGGTCCGTTGCGAGCTGCAGATGCCATTTATCTACGTAAACTCCGGGCTATCAATATCAGGCTCGATTCTGAAAGACGTTACTATAGGGAGTTTGATTAAAATCGGCCCTCAAGTCCGGAAGGCTTTAGTTTGAACGGCGATAACGGCCGAATGTAGGGTCCACCGATCTCTGCATGCACTGGTTGACATGTGTTCTATGTCGAGGCCTTTAGAGACTGGCACATGCTGACAGACCTCGGGATTAAATTATGCTCCATCATATGAATAAGCACATCCTAGAGCCAGCCAAGGATGCTCTAAAAGTGTGGAAACCCTTTTCGGATAGAACGTGTAAATCATGTATCCAGAAATTATACGCATACACCGCAGCTAATAATAGTAACATCTGAAGCTAAAGAGCAAGTACATATTGTTAGTGGAGGCGGTTGAATTGCTAGCAATATCTACTTACGCCATAACCTCTCGCATAATGGATTGGCACCGATTGTTCATAGTAACTTGTACAACTAATAGGTTTCATCAAGGACAAATTGACTATGTCCAACTTCTTAGTCTGGTTAATCATTCAACATCACGAAGGAATCGCAAGGTTGTGCGAGGCAATAATATATAAACATCAACTATCAAAAAATGTAGACTCGTCTAAATATCCCCCGGCCACCATGGTCTATCCCCTTTTCAAGCACCAAAGACTCGTTTATAAAAGTAGTCGCAAGAGTAGAAAGTAATACAAAGATAAAGTAGACCTGTCAAATGAAGCCGATGCTAGATAATCAAATTGAATGGAGGAAAGGCACGTCATTGTTGCATTAAAAGCCGCTGGTCAGGGAAATTCCAATATGCACCAGAGCTATCAAGATCATGATATGTTTCAGCAGAGATGTCCATTGACTGAGCAAGGATTTCCATTATTTCCGCTGTTGCTTGGCTGTCCAAGATTAGCGACTCATCGATTGACTGCGCCGCAGAAAAGTCGCTATTTGGGAGTAGATTGTAACCCGTTTCTTCGGAGTCCGGAATGATTAGTTGCAACTTCTCATTTACCGCATTCAGGTTTATCTGTTGCTGCTGGTGTTGTTGGGGCTGCTGTCGCCCACCTCCCTGCTTTCGTTGACTTTGTTCGACGACAATGTCAACCTTAGCACGGAGGTCACTCAGTATGGTAGCCGCACTCCCGGCAATGGCGAAGCTCTTACCAAAATCTTCCAGAACAGCAATTGAAAGATCAATAGCGCAACGGGCTGATTGAGTCATTGATCCCTGAGGATACGCAAACACGAAGCCAACGAGGGTCATCGAGGCATTCCACTGCCATTGGAAAGCCTCGTGCCAACCAGCTAGAATAGATGTCGATAAAACGACATGATGCATTATGTGCGTTAATGCCATGGCATGCGCGGCACACTTCACCGCGGTCCTTTCCGCAACATGAGAAGGCGACTGTGTGAGGACGAATGAGATTGAAGGACGGTACAGATTCGTGCACAGATTATGGTACATGAGCTCGAGGAGAAGCCGCTGTCGTTGCAGCCACACTGGAGTGAAATTCCCGACATCAAGCGGTGATTGATCGGTAGAAAAGGGCACGCCATTATTCTGCCGCTTCGTTTTTAGGGCTTCGGGCACACCCCTCAACCACTCACCCATCAGCTCGGTAGCAGGTTGAGAGTCACACACATTCAAGGAATAAGGTCCATGATTGAAAATAATTGTATAAGCATGTCGGGCTGCCAGCAACAGCTTGGTATTGTGTAGACTCCAGGTAAGCCAGGTGACGTTATCTCCTAATGGGGCAAAACTAGACCCTGCAAGCATGGCTGTTTCGAGATCATCGGCTGGAAAACTACATGTAGTGTAGTGATCCTGTACCAGGAATGGACGACCGAGCTTCATACTCATCTTGGTCTCCAAGCCGTATAGTGTCCACCATAATCGCTTCCGCAATTCTCTCTCGCGGCTCGGCATGTCTTGAGGAGGTTCCAGATGCAGGCCGAGCATGATCGCTGTGCGCACAGCGAGACCACAGGCGTTATCTGCCATATTCTGAAAGGATCCGCAGCATAGGTATATGCAGCAGAGAACATGGCACTGTACTGTTGATATAGCAGGGTTCTCGAGCTCTCCTGCCAGCAGTGTGAGACAGCGTTGATAATGCCATCGCCCGGCAATGCTCGTATCGTGTGTGTTCAAATTTTGAGTAGAGCCAGCACCGGATTGTCCAGCGCTTGTAACTTTCGCCATGCCATACTGCATACATAGTGCAAGGACAATGTCAACCAACGCGGATGGTTTTCGTTCTTTGTCCGGTGTCGCCCACAAAGACTGATAATGTTTCTTAAACTCGAGCTCATCAAGAATGGGATATGAGTTATAGTAAGATTGCCAAAAGAGACTGAGGAAATACTCTTCTTGCGTCGCAGTCAAACATACACTCTCGCAGATGGGGTTGCCTGAGGAGGTTGCCGAGCGAGATGGTTGTTTGTGTTCCTCACCGACAGTATTTGGTCCATCAGAGAAATTGTTGGATGACTTGAGCAGCATCCGCTGAATTGGGTGCGTTTGTTTCAGTGTAGAAGTCAAGAAGGTGTTGATACACCCGATGAAATAGAAGAGCGATGAGGGTCCGTACCATGTCTGCTGTGGAGAGCGTGCAGTGCTGATGAAGATGCCTTCCCAAACATTCTTTGCACGACCGCTTGCTGTGGAGGAAGTATTCGATAGAGTACTTCGTGTTTGATGATCTGTCGAGGTCGGCGAGATCAAACCCGGTGGTGTTGGGAGCCCATGTAGTACGACAGGCTTCTCAGCACTCCGGTATCGTTGAAGCTCGGCTTCTTGCTCCTGAATTTTCTGCCTCAAGCTCTCGATTTCCCGATAAGCTTGGGGCAGCGTCGACCTTACCGGCCTACTATTGCTACAGGGTCCGCCTCTCTTTTTACAATTCGTGCACGGGCGGTCGCTATCACACTTGATGCGGTGTGCACGGCACCAGTCGCAAGCCTGGGCCACTTGTGTTCGTTTCTTTTGTTGAGGTTGAGGAGGTGGCTCCGACTCCGGCTGGGGCTTCAGGAAGTTGACAGGCTGCAAGGAGCTCGTAAACGGCAAGCCTTCGAACATATTAGTAGACATTTTAGTCTCTTTGACGTCTGACGGGCTGAAAATAATAAGGTTCAGGAAAGGAGATCAAAGTGGGTAACATAGTCTAAACTTAAGCTTCACGATGAGGAGAAAGTAGTCTATTATACTTGATATACGTAACAATCACCTACAATAAAGGGGGGCAAGAATACTCGACGCCCTTTATTGATGCGATGCCATTTGCATCCCGTCGCCAACAGATACCATGGGAGCGTGATTGGTCATAAAGGAGTTAATGGCTGTTTTTCGCCTCAGATAGGCAGTTATACAGGGGGTCGAGCATCCTTGGCAGGCTAGGTGTACATACATCGCAAGAATTGGTTGGTTCAGTAATCAGAACTGTTAGGTTGGTGTTTAGTCCAACTTCGTCATTTGTGCTCTCTCTCGTTCACTAAAACGGGGATTCATTCAAACCAACACGAGGAGATTATAGCTCCTGTCACTAGACCTTTGAACCAACGTTGGGATCTTCACGAAATGACAGACTTCATGCCGTTAAAGGGAAATGATAGTACCAGTTCCGTCGCTAGCGCTCGCCTAACCCTGTCGTTCTGCCATGTAATCATGTTTTGTGTTTCTGCAGAAATCTGCCGTACGCCAAAATAGTCTTTAAATCTCGTCATTCATGCCTTCAGCCCTTTACTTAACCCTTGTGGCAACGATCCAATGGTCAGGCTGGATGCATGTTCGATCACTAACAAGACGGGCCGCGTGCGCATGAAGAATGCAATGTAACCCTAAAGGTTAGAGTCCGCCGGACAAATTTTTATACCGTTCCACCAAAGGTGTCCGATAGAGTCTTAGTATCTGATTTCGTTATCTTGTCCGGACGCTCTCTCGGAACATGAAGGCAAATCCCGATGTTGAAAATTCATCCCGATCTAATCTCAAGTAGGGAGTTGGTTGTTTTTTCGAAGTTCGGTATTCCGGAATGAATCTTTTTTTCGTATTCACGCTGGAGCTACGAGCCCGGAAACCCCAGAAGGAATAGTTGGAGGAAGAGAGAGAAAGAGGAAAAGAGAAACACAAGGCTGATAAGCATAAAGTAGTAGAATAAATGCTCATAAGACGAAACAATCTCGTGTTCATGGAAGACAAGAGAAGACTGTAAGTCTACCATTCGTGTCGTTGCAAAACCACTTCTCTTGGAACCTTTAATAAATTTCCTCGCTTTTCTATCGGTCTTATACCTGCAGATATGTTGACTAAAGGTCTCAAGGCTATTGCTATTGCGTCTCTGGCGTCTCTTATTCAGGCGGCACCATTACTTGGGTCATCCTTTGGGATACCGGGAGATAATGCGACGTATGACTACGTTGTGGTCGGCGGTGGCAACGCTGGCTTGACGATTGCCACAAGATTGGTTCAGCAGAAAGCTGGAACAGTTGCAATCATTGAGGCCGGCACATTCTATGAGATAAGCAACGGCAATATAAGCCAAATTCCTGCAACAGGCTCTTATTTCTCTGGCAAGAACCCCAATGATTGGCAACCTCAAATTGATTGGGGATATGCCACCACCCCGCAGATTGTGAGTAAAACGAAACGATACAGGGGGTTGTCAGAAGCATCAATAAGAGTTGTTACTGACGTTGATTTGTAGGGGGGCCTGAATCAGTCACTCCATTATGCTCGCGGCAAGACCTTGGGAGGTTGTACGGCTCGAAACTTCATGGTCTATCAACGTGGCACTGAAGGTTCTTATCAAAATTGGGCAGATGCCGTCGGAGACCAGAGCTACACTTGGCCGAACTTTCACCCGTATTTCAAAAAGAGCGTTAATTTCACGGCTCCTCAAATGAGTATCCGGGCTGCCAACTCAACCCCAGAGTATGATGCCGCTGCAGCTGGCGGTGACATCGGACCTCTTTCAGTAACATACCCGAACTACGCTCAAGCTTTCGGCAGTTGGGCCATTGAGGGATTCAAAGAAATAGGAATCCCTATTATCCGAGGCTTCCTGAGCGGCCAGCTACTTGGTCAATCCTGGTCTACATTTACTCTGAATGCTCAAACAATGCTTCGCGATTCCTCTGAGACTTCATTCCTCAGGGAGGGCATGGAGTACGAAGAACTGAAAGTGTATCCACTGCACCTAGCAAAGAAGATTCTTTTTGATAACAACAAAAAGGCCACCGGCGTTCTTGTTGACACGGATGGGTTTGAATATGTGCTATCGGCTAAAAAGGAGGTCATCCTGAGTGCTGGAATGATTGGATCTCCTCAGCTTCTACTTGCCTCCGGAGTTGGCCCTGCACATTCACTAAAGTCACTGAATATTCCCGTTGTAGCTGACAGACCGGGTGTCGGCCAAGGCTTGCAAGACCACGCTTGGATGCATATCACATATCGTGTGAATGGACAGACCATTTCATCTCTCAACAACCCCGAATTTGCTGCGGAGCAAGCAGAACTCTTCATCGACCATGCTGAAGGCATGTACACTAGCCCGAATACCGACGTGTTGGCATGGGAGAAGATCCCTCAACCGTTCCGGGCACACTGGAGTAACGAAACGAAGCGCGCTCTCGATGCCTACCCCGCCGATTGGCCCGAGGTTGAGTACATCACAGTCCCTTCGTACTTGGGTGACCAAGAAAACTCAAGATCGCTGGGTCCCAATGATGGCTATGACTACGCCTCACTGGCTATTGTCTTGATCGCGCCGCGATCCCGAGGATCTATAACCATCACATCGCCGGACACGAAGGTCGCTCCGCTGATCAACCCTAATTACTTGAGTGTGCAGTCCGACATTGACATTTTGATCGGAGCATTCAAGCGCATTCGTCAGTTCTGGGGCACCCCCGTCATGCAGAGTTTCGCTATTGGTGACGAGTACTGGCCCGGCAAAAACGTGACAACAGACGCTGATATCGAGCATTTTATCCGCCAAAACTTCAATACCATTTGGCATGGAACTTCTACTTGCGCAATGGGTCGTGCTAACGACAAGAATGCCGTTGTGGATTCAAAAACCAGAGTCATTGGTGTCCAAGGTTTGCGAGTTGTAGATGCGAGTGCTTTCCCACTTCTTCCTCCAGGGCATCCCATGTCAACAGTTTGTAAGTGTATCTTTTCATCAAACATAAAAGCGCTCAGAGTCTAACATGCTTCGCCCAGATGCTCTTGCTGAAAAGATTGCGTGCGATGTCTCGGGAAACTGCTGAAAGGAACGGGATCAATTACGACCACTGTAGGAACTGGAATGAGTCTTTGATATTTTTGCAAATGTCAGGGCGGTTGGAGAGAGTTAAAACTGAGTATATAAACTGCGATTACGTTCAACGATCTTTTAGTAAATATTTTCCTGGTTCACAACTCAATACACATTCAGATGTTCCCTGACCACATGCTGAGCTCATGCATGAGCCTACTACAAGTCACCTCATCCTATATAGCGATATGGTACAAGATGGTCCTCATACGAGTTCAATCATGTCTTGAGTTTCATTACATTCATGTTCGTCAATAATCAATTTTCGTAGTAGCTACATGATACTATCATATCCCTGCCGCAATAACTACGTATAAGCACTACCTTCGACCTGCCTGATGCCCTCCACACCGTGAAACCATCCCACACGGTCTTTGGTGAATTGTTCCACTCGTGGTTTCAACTTCGTCTCGTGTAGATTGAAATCGTCAACTGTGCCGATACGCAGGATACTTAGTCCTGGAAAAGCCTCGCCGCGACGGTACATGAGCGTGCCGCAGTTTGAACAGAAATAATTCGTCATCTTTTTGCCAGAACCAATTGTCTTTGATTGGCCGAAGGTTTTGAGGTTTTCCTGGCCGCGTACATGCTTCAAGTACTTGTCATCAACGGTGAGGTTGGATGCGAACATCGATGCAGTAAGTTTTCGGCAATCGGTACAATTGCAAACGAATGTATCGACTAGGCCGGGGCCATGGGTTGGCTTTTGATTGTTAGATAAGGGTATTAAGGGGCGTAAAAAGCCATAGTTCGGCTATCAGATAGACGTACAAAAACCAGTTGCACTTCACCACAGAAGCATGTGGCTGTAGCCTCGTCTTCGTTGGACCAACCATCACTGGCTAATCCTGCCAGCGGGATGTAGGGTTTGGATTTATCCGTGAGGCTCATTTTATGCTGCTTGTGCTTGATGATGTAGGGCCAGTTAGAGCGTGAGGAGTCAAGGACCTTGAGGATCGGAATATGATGGCATGAAAGCATTTATGTAACCGGAGACCCGGACAGGCAAATTCATTCTTCTCTTAATCATTACATGCAAAGGAAGTCTAGGCATGTACATGTTTCCTTCTCTATTTCTTTGTTTGGCTTGCTTGACCAATGATTGCCAAGTAACTCCGAATCTATGCTCTCATCTTGAGCCATTTAGAGTATATACGTGCGTTCTCATTGGCAGCCGGTGGAAAATCCCTGTATAAATTGCTGAATAATTGTCAATCCGAGAGTCAGTTGGTTTCTTTCCAGTTCTAGCCTTCATATTTATCATCGATATCAAGCTAGTCTCCGAGACTCCGTAGTGTATTGACACCATCAACTCCGGTACTCCGAATACGGGGTGATATTTCCATGATCTACGTTTCCCCCGCAACTTTACCTCTTTTGGAGAAGACCAATAACCCTAATTTCATTCATCATGGCATTAGTTACTGCAATGCAACTTTAACAAATCTTCAATCATCGCTTCTCTAATTCCTCTACCGATATTACGCAGAACCACTGTCATGCGGGTGATTGATTCCCTATGTCTTGCTAGGTCGGAGTTCATAGTACTCTCCATCATCTCCTCTGCAATACCTCAATCGCCATGATCCGGAGGCATCGTCATGTGGGCAAATGCTCTGCAACGCACTGCTGGCTCCCGGAGTCTTTGCATTTCGATTATGTGAACTCAGAGCCGAGACGCTTCGATCTGAGGTTTGTTTACAAAGTAAAGATATTGAAGTTCAGAGGGGGGGCAATCATGTCGATCGGCTATAAAGTCATGAGCTGCGTCCACTATTTGTTTTGAAACCAGACAAGCCATCAGAAAGGTCTATAACTGGGATAATAGTATCTGACCTCTTTCAGAGAGCATCGCCGACAAAAATGAGGTTCCTATCATTGATTCCCGCGCTGGTCTACACGGCAACAGCAATTCCTGTTCCAGAACCAGAATTCGGACCCTCAGATCTTCAAGAGGGGGTCACGTTGAATATCCCAAAGCCGGTCTACCCCATCGAGTCGACGGCAATTGCTTCAAACATCGGACTCCCGATAGTGCCGCATCCTCTCCTGCCAAACCAGACAGCGCTTAAAGTCGTCTACCAGAATGAGACGGGCCCATGCACGTATTCAAATGCAGTAGTACGCAAGGAATGGAGTTCTATCACGAAGGCTCAGCGGAAGCAATACATCGACGCTGTCAAGTGTCTAATGGATAAGCCTTCTGTGGTGATTGGCGTGCCCGCGACTCAGTCGTACTACTCCGACTTTGCATTTTTGCACATCAATTATGCTCGTTTTACCCATTTCAACGGAAATTTCCTCTCCTGGCACCGACACCACGTCTGGCTCTTTGAGCAAGCTCTTCACGGCTGCGGCTTCCCCAAAGAACTAGGTGTTCCATACATGCATTGGCCATTATACGGAGAATACGGCTTCGAGAACAGTACCATTTTTGATGAGAGCGAGACGAGTCTCGGTGGCAACGGCTGGCCAGACCTGACACGGGACGGCAACGATCGTCGAGTTCCCCACGGCTCCGGTGGTGGCTGCGTTATGAGAGGCCCTTTCCACGATATGGTCCTCAACTTCCAGTCTTTCTACGACAGATACGCTCTTTCCGGCCTGCCCGCTAACTGGACCCAGCCAGTTCAGCGCTGCTTGGATCGCGACTTTAATCAATGGATTCTGCGTAACCAGCTCAATCAGGATATCTACGATGGCGCTATTGCACAGCCCGATCTTCCGGCCTTCCAGAATTTTTCGGACAATCCTTTCTCATCCTTTGCTATTCATGTAGGGGGACACGCGGCTGTTGGCATGACGATGAATGATCTTTTTGGAGGTTAGTACATGGCGCAAAAGATTTACAAATTTCATCCTATTTTCTAATCACACAAACAGGCACCATTGACCCATCTTTCTGGCTTCACCACTCTGGTATGGATCGTCTATGGGAACGATGGCAAGAACAGGACCCAGCACGAAGAGACACGTATCACGGCACTGATCAAGTGTACAATGCCGGCGGCAACCCAGTGAATGGCAGCAGCGTGATTGAGTTCAGTACCGTGGGACCCAGAATCACTTTGGACGAGGTCAAGGATCCTATGTCTGGACCATATTGCTACCGATTCGAGGAGCCAACCTGTTGGGATGGTCGTGGTTGCCCATGGCTCCCAGGCCATTAATGAACAGATTGGACTCGGGAAACTGCAGCACGTTATGACGCTTGAACAACTCCCAAGACCGGAGGACTCACTAAAGACAATTCGTGAGCGCGAAATTGACAGGGTGGGCCTTGTTCGTGAAGATGTTCTGCTGTCCTATTTATCCGCGCATCGATGAAGGGAACGAGGATGATGGCTTCTCAACTTTGCGTAATTTATGAAACACCAAGTAGTTCATGTCTACTATGAAACTATACTGCATGTAACTTAACAGATCAATAATAGACGCTCATTACCATCTGTTATAAACATGGTTCAGAGGAAGGTTGTCAGTATATAAAAACTTACATTCCGCTAGGATTAGGTCCGTCAAATGACTCGGTGCTGGCTCACTATATCGTATTTCTGAAAGACAGGAAGCCCTATATCAAGCATGCTGCTCAACTTGCTTCTTTCTGAGTTGTCCGCTCTGAGGTCCCGTTAGATAATGTAGTCCTGGTTGTTTGAAGGGTCTTGAGTGGCGAAAAATAGTTCCAGAAGTCACTTATACCTGACAGAAAGCTTTACCCAAAACTTTGCAGCCACATTGTGTTCCATATCATTAGGTAGCGACCAGGTATATCAGGGTTTATTAGCAATAGTCAATCGTGCCGTCACCGAGGACATTTAGTTGTGGTATTGCATAATCACAGAACAAGATTTAGTTATGTTATCTAAATGCAAATTTTATGACTATATCCAAGTTTAAATACATCGTCTATCATCTAATTCCAACATAAAACACCACGATAGCGCATCTTACCACTATCAAGAGTTTTGGCAGCTGCTTCAATTCCCTCAACAGACATTGGGAATTTTTGCACGGTAGGATGAATGTCTCTCTCGGCCGCAAATTCATACAACTTCCGGAGTCCTCCACGAGAGGCCGTCAATGCTCCCTGAATGCGTACGCCTTTGAGAACGGCATTGTGAAGACGGACAGGGATCTTATTAAAATCGACGGTGAGAGGGTAAATGGAGCCGTGCACAGCCATTAGATCGATGAGGCTGCAGATGAAGTTAGATGTTTGACAAAACAAACTTGAAAGGGATAATGACAAAACGTACAAGGTGTAGTCCATGCTGGATGAACTTCCGCAAACCAGCAAGTGGTCTAAAGGCTTAAGACCCTCCGGCTTCTCACCCGACTTTAAGACATAATACTCCTTCGCTCCGAATTCAAAGGCTTCCTGTCGCTTCGAGTCAGAGCTGGAAAGCACGACCACATGGCAACCCATCGCAGCACCGAGCTTAATTGCCAAGTGCCCAAGTCCTCCAATACCAAGGATACCGACTCTATCCGTAGCCTTGATACCATACTCAGTCAAAACAGTCCAGACTGTTCCACCGGCACAGAGTAAAGGTGCAGCATCGACAGAGTCGTAACCATCAGGAACAGGGACCACTGCATCAGCATCCCAAACAACGCCGTTTGAGAGGGAGCCAATATCAGGGTCTCCCCTAGTCTCAAAGTCCACTACATTTTCACAGAATTGATCCCATCCTATTCGGATAATGTTAGAATGTAGAGTAGTTTGTGATTGATTTACCGCCATCTTACCAGACAAGCAATGTTGACATCTACCGCAGACTTTCCTGGTATATCCGAATCCAACTCGGTCCCCAACTTTGACCGACGTCACACCTGGACCGAGTTTACGCACGATACCTACGCCTTCGTGTCCCAATACCTTGCCAGAATGCAAGTAGTGCAAATCGGTTCCGCACAGGCCAGAGTGCGTAGTCTCGATGAATATTTCATTGTATCCGAGCGATTTGGTGGCGTGGTCGGCGACAATGTTGCCCGAGACGCCACGAAATACGTCAAAGGAGACGCTGTCGGAGGACATTGTGGAATGCGTAATGTCGAGGAAGACGCAGATGGCTTCAAAGCTTGTTTTGATGCTCTCTGTTACTATTGAGCAATCAGATTTCGGGAAGAACCATTGACTAGGTACCTTGCGGATTTTCAATCATTTATAGATCATACATATTCGCATCATGCAATCTTTTATGTTTCTGAAGTCTCGCTCGATAGTAGAAGGGTCCGGTACCGACCAATAGGAGCACTTCCTGGCATCTACAAAGTCTCCGGCCAATGGGAATTACTCCTACGTTACCTACGCCCTAAGTACGCTCAACTCCGGCAATCCGGACTGGATTTGTAACATCAGTTTTCAAAGAGAGAGTGTGACTGAGCAATTGGTGAGGTCGAAGTTGGCTTTTCCATGAGATCAGAATTGAGATTCATCAGCATAGATCCAGCACCGCACTTGATGTGATTCTTCTGTGTACGTTGGCCTTAACATTCAAGTCTGATAGTGCTAAGTGATTTCACCTTGCATTGAAGATGCAAAGATTATTGCGATAACACTAGTACAGTGAATTGCGTGATTTTACATACATGCGTAATCGGCAGAAGGAGAATGAGGCAAACAGATGACCCACAGAAATCTCCCCTCACACGCAACGTGCCGTTCATCTTATGAACTCTTAGTGGATTCGTTCGCAGGTTTTGTGAGACTATACCACTTGACGAAAAATGGTTTTTATCAACCTTCATATCAACAGAATGCATCATTGTGAAGCATTAAGAAAACGAACGGTCTAGGGTTACGGCGAAGATCTCGGCGGATGATTAGCCCTTAGGGTAGGGTTACCTAAGTGTGGGGACATCGTTATCTCATCTCTGAACTGACTCTCTCTTAGCTGAAGTTCTCGTCCAACATGTCACCGTCTTCAATATCATTGCGCGTACAATGGACGCAGACGCCAGCCCAGCAGGAACTCGACCATATCGTTCCAAGTTAAAGAGGCCGTGTGACCGTTGTCGCTCTCGAAAGATTGCTTGCATCCTGCCTGAAAGTGGCCCTTGTCGCAATTGCTGGAATGTCGGCAAATCTTGTACATTTGACAAGCCACCCAATCCACGAAATCGCCACATAGGTAGCAGACGCACGTCGACTAGAACAACTGAGTACTCTCTGAATTTTGTGACGACCCCTGATGGATCAAGTGAACAATTGATTTTCGAAAGAACGGGCCACGAAAACCCTTATTTTCAAGTCGAGGCCAGCATCTCTCCAAGGGGATATCAGAATCATGATAATCGTTCTCCATCCACAACGAATGGAAAGCAAGCCAAGCCAGCCGCCAGCTTTGGGTCTCTAGATGCCATCAGTAATATTCGAGATACGCCAAAAATCCAGCACATTCAGTCCCTTGATCAATTGCCTGCTTCAACTGCGCAGCTGTTTGGTACCTCAGCAGAGTCGGATCCATGGCTACTGCGACATTGCAAGTACGACGATAATGGCATGCGACACCTACATGGATTTCATTTCCGAAACGTAGGTGGAGTACCGGTCGAGGGACTAGTCCCTGTGCATTTTCTGGTGACTGAAGACTCGCTCCTGGTGTCATCCAAGGAAGCCACATCATTTTCTGCGGAGGTGGATGTATTCAAATTAAGGGAGGAACTGAATAAGATGATTCCACCCAAATTTGGAATGCGGTTGATCATATTGTAAGTGTCAAAGATATCACCTTGGAACATTCCACTTCTTCTAATAATCTGCGCAAGGTTCATGAAATTTGTCTTTCCTGTGATGCCGGTAATTTCTCGATCTCAGATGAGCCTCCCTAACAAAATGACCGAACAGACCTTGCAAGAAATTCCAGTTCACTTACTGGCGGCTCTCTATGCATCTGCTTTGCCGTTCAAAATTCACGACCCAGACTTAGTCTTATGTGGAGTCTACGACAGCCAATTGTGCGACAAACTGTGGCGTATGGTATACCAACTTGTCATGCAGGATATTCATACACCACACTTGTCAGTTCTCCAAGCTTGTTTACTATACTTGCAACGCTTGCCAGTTGGGAGTCAAAGTGCATTAGCAGACAGCCCATTTCTCTGGTCATTCCTCGGAACTACAGTCGGCTTAGCATCTTCACTAGGCCTCCATCTTGAGCCTCGACCATGGGGTATTCCAGCATGGGAAAAACGACTTCGACGGCGGTTATGGTGGGCTGTCTATGTGGAGGACAAGTGGCGAAGCTTGCTTATAGGTCGTCCACCATTCATTGATCGAGAAGAATGGGACGTTCAGAGGTTGGACGACGTTGACTTTGTTATCGACAGCCAAGGTGAAGCCCATGACCGAAATGAAGAGCATGGAGCCATTTTCAGGTCATTTGCAAAATTGGCCATTATCGCGGATAATATCCACCAAACGTTCTATACACTAAGAGCGTCTCAAAGGATGTGCGAAGATTTCCGAATATCGATCAACGCTGCTCGGCCGATCCGCGAAGAGCTACAGGCCTGGTACGCATCGCTTCCAGAGTCTTTACGAATAAAACAAAAACATCAAAACGACTACCAAAACACGCCCCGTATTGAAGGTGTTAGCTCATTACATTTCGCGTATCTGATACTCGAGCTGTTTGTCTATCGCGCTATCTTGCGCCCACTAGCCCGGTCGCCCCCACCGCCGCCGATAGCTGACGACAAGAATGCCCAGGATATCGCGTGGCTGCTTGAAGATTTGGGCTATGATGGACAGGGTCTAGATCAGCTTCCTGTTGTGGACTTTTCGGAGCTTGGCGATGCTGCAGAGGCGACGTTGAATGCTGCCGAAAAGTGTGCGGGCATTATTGTCAACTTTGTTGGCGCTTTGACTCCGGTTGATTTTGATACGTTCTGGTATCCTTGTGAGTCATCAATGATAACATTCATGAGGCAATTGCTAATATCAACAGGGACACGGATTTCCTTTGCTACGGTATCAAACTTTATACTTCTCCTCCTCATTCAAGCGCCCACTTCGCAACATGCTTCGCTAACAAAACATTTACTTGACATCTGGTTACAGAATCTCAGTCGTCAGTACAAGAACCATGAAAACTTGATGTCACTCGGTCTAGTACGGCTACGTACGTTAATGTCAGACGGACTGGCGAGGAACTTCATTGTCTCTCCACACCTGGCTGAAGTTCTTAACAGCGGTCTAGAAAATGCAATGCCCACCAACAATGCCTGGACTATCCAGCTGTAGCTGACTGACTCCTTTGAATAAAGCTGGCCGGCAATAGAGTTGCCCGAGATAGGCTTATCGCGGTACCTTTTCCGATGCCCCCGCTCGGCCCTGATGCCGATAAGACTCGGCCGATTATTTTTTGTTTATGCTTATGCTTCAATAGATATACCTCACAGCACGAAATCATTTTCATACAACTGAATAACTATACGTAATCTCATGTCTCTGCCTTTAAAGGCACCGAAAACAATCGCCCCCATCCCTTAATCTGACTACTATCCACCCCACAACGCTGCAACATCTCCCAAACAACCGTAACAACTGTATCCAGCAGAATAATCCCATACTTTTCCTCCCAAATCGCTCCTCTCTGCGCTGCATACAGATTCGTACAAAACGTCGAAATCGCTTTGACTTCTTTCGCGGCGACAGCAGCCACCATATCATCTAGTGTAGACTCCGTGACGTCTGCGAAATGCCGGTTTGTGAATAGACCCAGGTGTCGTTCCTTGCTGCAGTCGATGCCGATGGTGGCATAGGTTTTTATGATAGCCTCTTGAACATCATCCTTGTACGGCGTCACCAATCCCAATTCTTTCTCTCCAAGAACTTGTAGTGCGCGGTTGAGCGCCAGCACAGATGTTGTCGAAGGTATTCCCGTGGCAGCCGTAATCTCTTCACATAATTTCTCATCAGCCTCAAAGCCCAACCAGCCCGACGACGTCCCGCTCCAACCGATCATGTCGACGTGGGCATCAGCCAGTAGTTTTGCGGCTTTGATGATCTTTTCGTTTTGGAATTGAGCTAGCGCGTCATTCTCGAGGCTGATTTTGAGTACGGTGAAGCGCGAGAAGTGGACGCTCACGTTGGGGAGTTGCGAGATGATGGATTGGGTGAGTGGTTCGAGGCTTGTGTTTGAGGAGGGGGTTAGGATGCCGAGGCGGATTCTTTTAGCCATCTTGACTGTACGGTATAATTGATGCTCAAAATGGCTTGAGATATGTAAAGAGAAGGATGTAAAGGAGACTAGTCGTAGGACTATAAAGTATTTACGAAACGAAGAAGTGAGGCACTACACTCGTGCATACATAATTCAAGAACCTTATCGAAGCCCTAATCTACTCAGTATCGGGCTATCGGCCGCACCACTGATAGGCCGCCCGATAAGGTAAACGCCCGTTTAGGGTCAAAGCTGAGGGCTAACGATGATTTTGATAACGTTGATAGAAGTTCATGATAAGAGATATTACTTTTATTATGTATAAAACAGGCAAAACCACCTAGACTTACCATCATGCAGGAACATATATCGTCTATCATCCCTTTTCCGGTTGACTCTCAGCCAACCATCCCTCAACGATGGCGTTCTCCCACCGAACTCACCAAATCCTCGACAAACTTAAGGTCAGCAACAACTCCGACGATGGCGAAGAGAGTGGGCAATTCGGAAAATGGTCCAACAAGGATCTTGACCCTTCGCCACCATCGCAACGGACCTGGTCTGCATGGTCGTTTTTTGCGTTTCAGTTCAGTATTGCTTTCTCGCCGACGACGTATAATGCCGGTGCGAGTTTGTATGCGATTGGTTTGAATTGGTGGACTATTTTTATTGCTTCTAGTATGCTTCCCCTTTTTAGTGTTGCTGTTGGGTTCACGGCTGACCTCATGGTTGGTGATGTGTAGTTATTGTGTCGATTATGATTGCTATTCTCCTTTTCCTGAATGCCAGAGGACCTGCGAGATATCACATTGGATATCCAACTTTTGTTCGAGCATCGGCCGGAATTTATGGCTCTCTCGTATTCATCTTCATCCGTGGTGTAAGCCCATCGATCTCTGCCTGTTCAGTGCTCGGATCAATACTAAGAATCTCAGGTCGTCGCAATCCTGTACATGAGTATCCAGACATACTACGCCAGCGAATTTCTCGCCGTCATGCTACGCTGCGTCTTCGGACATCGATGGACCGACTTTCCTAACCGTATGCCACTGGCACCCCCTTCTCCCGATCTGATATTCACTAACAGTTCATCTCCAGACCTCCCTAAAAGCGCCGCCATCACCTCCGCTAATCTTTTGGCCTTTGGCCTGCTATGGCTCATCCAATTCCCATTCGCATTCGTGCATCCCAGCAAAATGGCACGCGTGTTCCAAATCAAATCCGTAATCGCACCTATCGGACTCATCGTGACTATGATATGGGCTCTCGTACGTCCTCCCCCTTCTAACCCCCTTCTCACTCAATACTAACATAACTCTTGTGGGAAAGGCATCAAGTCACGGCGCAGACTTCAACGGCCTAAGCCACAAAACCGTCTCCGGTGCCGCTCTAGGCTGGTCATTCATGAAAGCCATCAACTCCATCGTCTCAAATGTCATCCCTCCACTCGTCAACATCGCCGATCTGGCACGCTACGTACAAAAGCCGCGCGATACGCTCCCCATGCCAATTGGTTTGGTGGTTAGTAAACCACTCGTTGTGATGTTGGGTATGGTGATTACTGCGGCGGGATATAGGCAGTTTGGACAGGCGTACTGGAATCTGTGGGATTTTTACTCTAGTGTGCTGGATCATTACTGGAGTCCAGGCGCAAGGACGCTCGTCTTTTTTGCTGCTGGTATTCAGGTATTTCATCTCGGTTCCCTATAAAATTTCAGTACTGATAGGGTGATTGAAGGCATTCGCAACATTCGTCACAAACTTTACGAGTAACTCGATCCCTGTTGGCTGCGATCTAACGGGCTTGTTTCCGAGACATTTCACCATCGTCCGTGGCCAGGTCTTATGCTTTATCCTCGCCTGGGTTTGCGGTACGAATTCCCTCCCCCCTAAATCACGAACCTTGAAATATGACTTACCGTGCAACAGTCCCCTGGAAACTAACCCACTCCGCAACCTCATTCCTCAACTTCCTCGGCTCCTATCTCTGCTTCATCTGCCCCATCGTGGCCTGCATGATGTACGTCCTTAACCACCCAAACTAACTTTCCTCTCATTACTAACATTCCAGCAGAGTTGATTACTGGCTCATCCGCAAAGGCAACCTGCACATCCCTTCCTTGTACAAACCCTCCCACGGCTCAATCTACTATTACACCTACGGCTTCAACCCGCGCGCCTTCGTAGCCTGGATCGTCGCAATCGCCCTCGTAATCCCAGGGGTCGCATCTGTCCTATCGCCCGGAAGCATCGGTCCCGCGGCAGTCAAGATCTACAACATGGGTTTCTTGCTATCCACCATCGTGGCCGGGTTGGTGTATTACATTGCTTGTCGGATCTGGCCAGTCGCGATATACCCGGCAGAAATAGATGTGGATAATAGCAAAGACAAATCGTGGGAGGCCATGGGGTATACGGAAGGGTTTTTCGCGGAGGATGAGGTTGTGCCGGAGTATTTGAGGGAGAAGGTATTTGATGGTGCTAATACTAGTCGGGTTTATGTTGAGACCAAGGAGGCGGCGATGGAGGAAAATGGGCATTCGACGCGCTGGGTTTGATATCTCCCTCTAGTTGACCTCGGGAGGGTAGTAATAGATGATAGAATATGTAGATAATTGATTCATGCAAGGCAAGTCTAAAGTCTTATCCTACAAACAAAATAGATTCAATTTGGATGTCTGCTTGCATAGTCAATGGCACTGAACCATCGACCAGCAGCAACATAAATCAAAACACAGGATCAACGTAGCAAAATTGGATAAAGAAAAAAAGCAAAATAATCAGACTCGTCACACTTTCGATATGTAAATATCACACCATATGAACCTTCCACCTCACAAGACAGCACGAGTCATGTATCAATTTCGAGATAGTAATCGACCCAAGTCAATCACAGAATCAAAAGATTCGGGCTAACGCCCGTTTTTTTGTAGATTTAAATATTTTTCGATGTCAATCAACTTGTAACATGTCTTTTGCAGGACTGTACCGTTCTCGAGTCGAAGGTGAGCCAATCAGTCCGAATATTCCGATATGAGAGGCAACGGACTGAGTGTAGAAAACAACCCAGTCAAGAAGACAGTGTCACCGGATACCAAGCCTTGGAGAAACGAATCTCCAGCTATAATCAAGCACGGCACAGTAACCTCAAATCTTGGAAGATAAGAACTCCGATTTCAGGAAGCTTTTCGGTTCCAGCAAGTAGACTGTAGGTACCATCCCCCACCTAAGGAAGACGGTCAATTCCATCGTGTATCGATTGCAGTGGAAACGAATCCCTTTTTCGTGATAATGGAGAGTAGATGAATTTCTAGGACTTCGAAAGAAATCCATAAGTTCTACCTTTAAGGAACCCATAACTTTCCTTGTCCACGTCCACCGCGAGTGGAGGTATTTGCTCGGGTGTTTCCGGCACCGCGCTGATGACGACGACGACTGCTGCCACCGTTACCACCATTGGTCTGACCATGACCGTGGTCATCGCCATTGCGCCTAGAAGCAGCTGCTAGGCCACGAGCAGCCCCGGTTTGAGTACTGAGGTCCAAGGCAGGTTGCTTGACAATCGTTGTAGCTCCAATTGAACGGCTGAAAGAGTCTGGATCGATAGGTTGCGAAGGAACTTCAACGGTAGTATCAGCCTGCGCAATCGCTGCAGCAGTAGCAGCTCGAGTCTTACGACCGTTTGCGCCTCGGCTTCCACTGCCACGACCTGCGCCCTTTCCTCGACCGCCGCGAGGAACAAATACTAGTTCATCCTCCTCGCTGTCGTTTTCGTAGGAGAACAGCGGCTTTGGCGATGGTGCGACATGTTGCGTCTTTTCGGCATATTTCACGCGGTTCTTGAATTCTTTCTCTTCGTACTGAATAGCCGTCCGAAGCTGATGGATATTCTTGGTCATGATTCCGAACTTCTGCGCCCAAACCTGAACGTCGCGATCGTTGCTAATAAGTGTAAGGTTTTGTGGAACACCGATAGATCCCTCGTCGTGGTGTAGACGCCATAACAACGCACTTAACAATGGTCGCAGCACCGCAGGAGTTGGTGGCGTATTTGATGAGGTCGAGGTCGAACGATTGTGACCGCGTTTGGCATTCCGGTCCGCATATTCCGGGCTCGTTTGAGAGCTGCGGGATGATGCTCGCGATCCTTCGTCGCTCTGAGTGCCGATCGAGGGTAGCGAAACAGAAGACTTGACATCGTTCTGGGTACCAACCACAGCCGGTCCCTTGAAGTTCAACTTGCTCAACAGCATCTGGGATAGATCACTTGGTAGTCCGGGTAATCCAGGTCCCTTCTGTTCGGGTTCCGGCTTTGCTGAAATGCCCTTCGATTTCACATCCTCAGTCTTGGGTGTGGTAATATCGCCATCGGTCGGTGCAGCGTATTCGTCAACCTCTTCTTCAAACTCCGGTAGGAAAAATTGCTCCGCATCGGCCCAGTTGTCATACTGCTCCATCGGTCCTTGAAGGACAATCCGATCCGCTGGGATGCTGTCTTTGCCGGAAGTTACGCGATCGAGAAAACGGACGGCCTCGCGAGAGTTAATAGCGACCTGAGAACCACCGCGCTTCGGTTCCTGTAGTCGTTCAAGAGCTGCAAATTGATCAGTTGTTAGCCTGTGCTAGCGATATCGCAACGCGGTCGGTGACCACTGCGAAGGGTATTGGCGAGCTTACTGTATAGCGGAACAAACAACGTGATTGCCCCGTTAGAAGCCCATCGCTTGATTTCGCTCACGTTGGTGGTCAAGACGGTGTCGTCCACAGCGCAGTGGAACACTTTTCGAGCCGCCGACATGTTGCCGAGAGTTTCGCAGTAGGCGATCGATTTCGGCAGGGAAAGGTGGGAGAACAGCGAGTGGTCCCTAGAGAGGGTAGTAAATGTAGTTCAGAGTGAGAACTAGTTATCAACGGTCAGTAGTCAGTCAGTAGTAGTTCAGTCAACAACTCTTCGCCTGTGCTGAGAGTGATGTGGGGGTTGAGTTGGTGATGACTTGAATCTCGGTGAAAGGCAAGAGAGAAAACTAAGAGCAAACTCACAGTTGAGAGACTTGATATTCGCCAGCATTTTATCATCGAATGCCTCGTTCATGGCATGGACAGCGTTGGGTGCATTTGTAGAGAGGTCGTTGGTCGGGGACGAAGGTAAGAGGTGAGATTGTCCGCCAGCGTAGGACGTGAAGGCCCGAAACGACAGCCAAGACCAGGCATCCGCCGGCCAATCACGTTGCAGCCTGGCCTTTTGCGACTGATACCTGTACATTTCACAACAGACTACGTTTAAATAAACTGAACATGATGGGATATTTGTATTGATTTTGATATTCGCAGTGAGTTTTGAATCAAGTTCATAGTTAAATTCGCGGGACAATTCACGTCACGCTGGTGGCTGATTGCTTGCAAGCTTCCTCCAGGATTTTACCGCGGTCTCGTTTCAGAGGCATAAAGACAGTATGAATACAGATACATGCTGGTTGTGGCATTTTTGGTGCAGGCTCCTCAGACACTCGGGGATTTAGACATATGATGCAGAAACAGCCACGGAGTATTGATACTGAAAGGCGAGATACTTTTACCGAAGTGACTGAGAGACATGTAAATCATCGTGAGCAATATCGCGGCGTTAGAGTTTCTTGATCAGACCGCTGTCTTCCTTTACTCGTTGAGCCCATTCACTACAGAATCAATTTAGCAATTGCACACATTCAAAGGGACAAAACTTACGTCCAACTTCCATCATACAATCGTCGCTTCGCCGGGTCACCAAACTCAGCAACAGTAAGCGCAGCCTCAATAACCGCTGCGGTCACTCCAGATCCACAGGAAGTAATGATCGTTTTCGATGGATCAACACCCTTGGACTCGAAAACCTTGCGCAGTTCTTCCGGCGACAAGAACGCCTTGGTCTTGGGGTCAAGAAGTTCACCGAACGGCACGCTCTTGGAACCAGGTATATGACCCGAGGACAATCCAGCCCGAGGCTCAGGAGATTCTCCCGACCAACGTCCATACGGTCTCGCATCCAAGATCTCAACCCCATCGGCCCCCTCTTTACCGTAATCCCTTGCGATTTCCTTCATCTCGGGGAAATGCACTACTCGGTCGACGTCATAAGACGGAATTGGGTAGTTTGTTTTGGTAACTGGTTTGGCATCTCCAGACTCCGTAGGCAAGCCCTGCTCGACCCAGAGTTTGAAATTATTAAGCACGTATACATTAGGATGACCAAAGAAACGAAGCGTCCAGCCGACACGAGGCGCACTGAGAATGCCCTGCTCGGCCGTATCGTAGACAACAACTTCGTCATCGCGGTGAATACCCAATTCGCTCATTGCTTCCGCGAATCGCTCTTCGGTGGGAAGCATATGAGGGTAGGGTGAGTCCTCGTCTTTTACACCATCAATATCGAAGAATCGTGCATGTGGGATGTGGCTTTTGCGGAAAGCTTGAATGCCTGTACGGCCTTCGGGGTCGTTTGGCATGAACCATGCCGCGCAGAGGGGGATAACTCTGGGCGCTGTGGAAATCTCGCTGGAGGGGTAGTGTTTCAAGGCATTGTTGAGTTCTTGGGGTGTAACGAGATACGAGGAGAAAGAGTTGAACCTTTGCTGTGTCTGGGCAGTCATGGTGGCTTGTTGACGGGAGAGACGTGTGAAGAGAGAGGGGCGCAACGAAGACCGAAGGGCTGTGAGAGTCATGATAGCAGGTTCGAGGATATTACATTTCAAACAATTCAACTAGCCTCTCGTGAGGATGAATAGCGTGATTGCGCGATGTGGAGTCGGTATTTGGCATTTGTCAGGACGAGAGAGGTGCGAGAGAGAAAGAGGAGAGAGAGTTGGGGAAGCTCCGAGCTCGGGCTGCTTGCCGCTTATCAGCTACTACGTAGATAGCTATCCGTGCTTAGTGCGGCATGTTTCTGTCTCCTCTTCACCACACCATTTGGCATTCGGCAAACAACACCAACACCACCACACAGTCTGTCATTGCATATCGGCCTACTATCAAAATGAGAGTCAGGATCAAAGAATGGAACGCAGTGGCTTCCTGGCGCTGGGACATGCCCGAAGACGAAGTGTGCGGTATCTGTCGCGTCCAGTTCGACGGGACCTGTCCGACCTGCAAATTTCCTGGCGATGACTGCTCACTGTGTATGCCATCTCAGGAACTGATTCAAAGAGCTGTACTAATCGTATATCAGTAATCGGAAAGTGTGGCCATTCTTTCCACATGGTACGTTCGATAGCAGTCGGTCAAGGCTCATCAATCGGCTAATATTTTGCAGCACTGCCTTCTTACGTGGATTGCGCAAGAATCCTCGAAAGGACTTTGTCCCATGTGCCGACAGAGTATGTCATATACAACTGAACCGGGGATGTATATAGCTGACTTCTTTCTCTTAGAGTTCGACTGGAAAAAGAACGACGACGCATCGCAAGACGCAGATCAACCTAGCGAGCCTGCCTCCTAGGCCTATATATATATATCCGTTGCTATTGCATTGATTGGCGTTTTAGGCATTTGATACCCTTTGTTGGCGTTTCAGTATGGGTTGAAGTCAATTTTATAAATCTCCAAGTTCGTGTTTCTGTAATATTATCTACAAATTATATCATGTCTTGGAAAGTCAATATACCCATATAAACGTCTTGTTGATTGATGTGAAGAAGCTACCTACATAAGCTAAAGTGGACCCTCTCCGCTATCTGTTTCATTGCGCTTTGGTCACGAACTCTACCTTGCTTCATCACATCCAAGCCTCGACTCGACACAACGCAATGCCCATCACAAACATGTAGCCGATCATCTATTTCTCCTCCTTGTGCTACTAATTTACTTACCATTCTGGAGATGTCGTCTTTGCCCAAACAACACAACTTCATCCAGCCGTCGTCGTCATCTAGACAATCCCCCTTCCGCGCCGCCAACACCACCAGCGCGAATCCATCGACCGCCACATCCAGACCACGACCCATCGGTCCTTCATCCGAACACAACAAACGAAGCGATGCATCATATACCCAGCTAGGCGATAACCCGCAACAACACGATGACCACGAACCCGCCCCCGAGCGCCCCTTCGAAGAGACCGAAGAAGGCTACAACGATCACGACCACGATACCAGACCGAAACAGGCACCAACAAACTTCAAGCCATTCTTTACACTAATCGAAGACGCGAATTCGTCGGATTACCATCATCCGACGGTTCACTACATCTTCTCCGATGATGACGCGGAATTAATGACCGAAGCATCACTACGAGTTCTTGAAACAGGGCATCATACGACTTCACCTCCGCGCAATGATTCAGAGGAAGGGTTAGGATCTACGGATCAGCAATCTTCACACCACATCGAGAATGAAAGACCGTCACTTCTACCACCGCCGATACCAGGTGTGAAAGAGCGCTTCATCGTTCTAGACGTTGAGCAATCAGCCACCGCAATCGGGAACCCTTCATCAGGCCCCGACGCGCTTCTGGCCGGCACATCGGCAGGGACAGGGACAACCGTCGTATCGTCTTCACCCGCTCAGAGACAACAGCAACAACAACCATACGGATACCGCATTGTCTCCGCGCACAGCCTCACGCCAGATTGGCAAGTCCTCGACGCCTCACTTAGCCCCGCACCGACCTTCGATGCACCCCAACAGAATACAGGTGACCAAGCGAGCGTCAGTAACACGCTCATGCTCCGCATCGAAGGCACGGGAGGCTATGCGCGGGACATACCCGTTGGAAAGGATAAGGAGGGACAGCAAACGCTGGAAGAAATGATGGAGCAGTTTGATAAGCGCATGGCGGAATTGAGGAGGGTTATTGAGACGAGTGGTGATTATTCGCCCTCAACGTTGGGGGCGACTGCTCGGCCGGGAGGGGATGATGTTCCTCGTGCTGGGGAGGAGGGAGAGGAGAGACATGAAGAAGCCGTTGCGAATGATTAGGGAAATCTCTGTATGATTACGATTTGAAAGATTGATGATTAGCTATGATCAATGTTGAATGAGAAATCAGATCAGCTGATAAAATCTCACGAATAGAACTTGATTAGTCTTATGAATAAACCAGAAACGCCACTCCACTCCCAACGAATACTCCATATATAAACAATAAGAAAGTCAAGCGAACGGTATACAGATAAACACACGCGGGGTATCTATTCGATGTAATCCAAACAAACACACACACACACACACACACACACACACACACAAAAAGGTCTAACCAATGGACGGTCTGTTGCGTAACCGTCTTCCAATACTCTCATTCAGAGGGACATTCTCCCTCCCATCCAAAGCAATTCCAGGTGGCGCGCGGCGCATCAAAGCCTTTTGAGGAAGCTTGCTTTCTGAAGCAGTCTGTCGTTTCTTAATAGGTGGCTGGGCCGGGTCCTCTACAACATCGATCATTGATTTGGAAAAATCGCGCTCCGGGGAACTAGAGTTGAGTTGTTTCGCGGCGACGTTTAAGTCGACCTCCCTAAGACCCGTGTTGGATGATGTGATGATTGTTGAGGTGGTAATGGTAGGTTCGCCTACCTCGTCCTCGGCGTCATTGTAGACCCGTGTTTTCATCGGTGAACCCATGCGATGTTTTATTGGTGATTTTAAGCCTGGGTCCAGGTTTTCCTCCTCAAGGGGCGTGAGTATGGGTTGGGTGGTTTGCCCTAGCTTGTCGAGCAGGGTGCTGTGGGATTCAGTTCGGGGTAATGTCCTGGGATATTCGTAAGATGTCCTGGGTGGAGTGGTCCCTGTTGGTTTGTATTCGGCCATTGGGGCGTTCTGGATATTGTTCCTGAGCTCAACCAATGGCTGTCGAACTTCTTCGGAAAACGGGGTAACGGCATGCTTGATGCTATCCTCTTGTTCGGTGGCTGTCTGTTGGAATGCATGAAGTTGGGTGTTCATGCTACCAAGTCCTTCTTCTAGTGACGCGAAGGAGTCCCTGATATTCTTTGTGAGACTTTCTAGGTTAGCCAGATGAGACTCATGATGAGATCCGTTTTGAGATCTGGCTCTGGTCACAAAGTCATCCAATGCTTCCATCTGAACGGCCATCTGCTGTACTTGCTCATCAACGATGCGAACCGTTTCTTGATGAACAGCTTCGGTAGACTTTTGAATAGATTCATTGCGTTGTTCGAAGACCTGGATGATTGTGAGAAACCTCTTCGCGTTATACTGATACTTTCACGACTTACCTCCCAGTCCTCCTGCATACGTCCCTTGATAGCGTCTCGAGAACCGATAACATCTTCCATCAGACGACTCTCCTGGTCAGCCCACTTATCCATGCCTTCTTGGTATTTATCGGTTGCTTTTTGCAGGTTTTCACCAGAGGACTTCAAATCGGAGGTAACAGTGTCCACTCGTCCCTTGAGACGTGAGGCTTGTTTCTGACTGGAGGCTTCGATCAGAAGGCTAATCTGGGAAAGTAGATCGGCGCGATCGGTTTCGGCGGCTTGTCTTTCTTCTTCCAACGCTTTCTCGAGATCGGTGGAAGCCGATTGGTTTCCTTGTATAGCTTGCCGGTTTGCTTCAAGTAACTGAGCTTGAAGGTCCTCGATCTCCGCCTTTTGGGACTCCAGATGCCCTGTGATCTTTTCAAACATGAACTTGAAATCCCGGCTTAGGGCGCTATAAGAGGCATGAAGCTGCAAAAGTTAGTGATGAGTTCGTCCAGGATAATTTGATTGACATACCTGTGTATGAAAGTCGGTCATTTCGTCAATGACCTCCTTTGATATCCGCTCTGCAGCCGCTGACAGACCATTCAGTCCCTGGCCAACTTTTCCCTTGACTTCCTCTCGGAGCACCTTGATTTCTTCAAGAACATTGTTCATTTCATCATGAGCTTTGGTGGATTGTTCCGTCAATTTGTTCTCTGTCTTAGCAAGAAAAGATCGAGATGTATTGATTTGTGATTTGCCGCTCGCGACCGTTTGCAACTCCTTTGTGACGAAGTCTGTAATCTTGGTAGACAGGCCTTGAATAAGAGCCGAGTGCTCGGATTCAAAAATTTCAACCCTATCCTCAATTAATTTGGTCACATCAACAACATCGCCGGTGCATGTCTCCCATGTATCACGATTCAGGCTATGTAGATCTGACTTGCGATGTATTTTTTGGTGAAGGCCATTAACATGCTCGACTGTCTGATCCAACTTGGACAGAAGCTCACTACCAATACCATAGAGTTTCTCTTCAGTCTGCTCATGTGCTTTGCGGATGATTTCCTCTTGATCCAGTAGCTTCTTGGTGTCTCGGAGAACGATTTCGGTTTGTTCCAAGACATCATTTGTCTCGTTCAATGCGGCGCGTGTTTCCTCGTTATCTTTTTTCAGATTGTTAAAGTTGCTTGTTAGTGCAAACAGCTCCTCTGTCTTGTGCTTCAGGCTGGCTTCCTTGCTTTCGATCTTTGCACGCTGTTCCTCATTGATGATTCTTCGCGATTCACTCTCGATCTTCATTTCTTCATAGGCTTCTGCAGAGAGGTAAACTCCGTTGCGATGTCGTGTTGCAATCAGATCGCTTTTCAATTGTTCAATCTCCATAGTATATTCGCGCAGTAGCGTTTTTTTCGGCAACGTGGAGTTGATTTGCGGTTTGTTGCGAATATTCTTCGCTCGAAAAGCATAGTCAAGAGTGGAAATGGTCTCCTCCAAATTGCTTCGCGCTGGCGAAACAGTGGCAATAATGCATGTTTTAGTCTGACCTCCTAATGAATCCTGGAGCAAGCGCGTGAGCTTGGACTCGCGGTACGGGATATGCGAGCTTTTGTCGACCAACGCGTTGATGACTCTTCCGAGAGTCAGAAGACTCTTGTTGATGAGACCAGCCTCGGCTGCACGTTTGTTGTCTGCTCCACTCCTCTGAATGTTTTCACTGCCAGCCAAATCGACCAAGTTCAACTTTCCTGTGCTGATATACTCTTCGCCAGCCTCTGTTGTTCGCTTGACGCTCGTGGTAACCGTGAAAATGGTATGACTTCGAGAACTGAGATCATTGCATTTCGTCGCAGCTACCTGGCGCTTGTAGCTTCCGCCTCGCAGTAATTTGATTCCGGCAGTAGCAGAATGGATGAAATGCTCTTCCATGCCTTGCACTAGAGTGCTGCTATTGTGACCTCGCTTCGATTCATTTTCATATATTTTCAAGTTGGCTTTGTCATCAGGCGAAAGCAAGTCTCGTAGTTCCTCGTTATATAGCTCGATAAAGGAGCACTTGACGGTATACTCTCTGTCTTCCAGCTTGGTGAAAAGCGAGTACAAGACGCGCGGAATGATACCCGCATTTTCCGAAAGTATACCCAGAGTATCGGTCATGTCTCCGGACATTGTGTATGTTTTTCCCGTACCGGTCTGCCCGTAGGCAAAGATTGTACAATTATATCCGGATAACATCTAGGAAAATGCAAGTCAGTATCATGGTAGATAACCATAGGAATGAGGCCCTACCTCATTCAATATAGGCGTGACAACATCGTCAAAAAGTGTCGTCTGGTCAGCCGCCGGAGAAAACACTTTATCAAAATGGTATGCTTTGTTGCTCAGAGCATTCGGGCCCATTGAAAGCTCGACGCCGTTGGTACCCTCTGTCGACACGACAACAGCGCTGTTTTCTTGGATTTCTCGGTCGTTACGTCCGCGACACCGGACCACAACGTGTATGCTAGTGTCCTCTCCAGTAGTTGGTTCAAATTCGCGCTCTTTTCGCTTCGCGCCTGCGATCGACTGCACACTTGGTGATCTTTGTAGACGCATGATGTTTGTCGTTGTCGGTTTCAAGGCAACTGCAGGAGACTGAGACCTTTCGGTCGCAGATGTTGCTATACGTCTGGAAGGTTGTCGCAGTGCAGGCTTCCTGGTGGCCGCCCCGGCGGCAGGCCGTGTGTGAGGAGCCGGCATAGTGTTCGTGTGTGATGTTTTCAGTCTCTCTCCTAAAATGCAAACATTGAGTCTTCACCCGGAAGATATTTCAAGCAATTAATAGCGGGGGAGGCGGAATGGTAGTGTGTCGCGTCGTTATGCTGAGTAGGGATGCGGGAATACTTCGCTGTGACTAAGTTTGTTTAGGCCGTCGATGGAGAAGGGAAAACATAAACAAGCCCGAAAGCGGTTAGCGTGCCTTGCTAGATGCCAAGACGCCAAGACTGTCTATATACTTCTTATCGGCAGAAGCGGTGACGATAAGCCGGCAGAATGGATGTTCGCCGTCATCGGTCAGCGGGGGCCTTCACATGATCCAAGCTGTGACTTGACGCTGACCATTGCAGTTATTCCTCATCTTTGACAAGTATCAGACACATTATTGACATTTAAATTATAAAGTATTGACATCTTGCTCTCTGTTGCTTTGTTGTGGGAAGTTTAGTTGGTCCCTCCTCACTGGCCATGAACCCCGAGTGGTGATCGCGCCGCAATGTCAGCTGCTAGCGCGCCAGGAGCAATGCAGGTGTTTCCAAACAGAGGCCTTGGTAATCTGAGTAAGTTGAATGGTTTAATGATTCCGATGTTTCATGGCATTTTGCTGATTTTGGAGTCGAAAACAGCACTGGGAAGCTCTCTTCACAATGTATTGAGTCGTATCAAGTCGCATCCTCAAACATACCCCGCCATCGACCTCGCATATTCCTCCACCGAACCGCTTATCGAGCCCGTTGTACTCAATCTCCCTAAGAACGGACTGAGACTACGATTTGACGGCCCCGACCAACGACTGCGACTGATCGAGGTCCTCGACTTTTCCAAAGTTCCTCTTGTATATAAGAATCACGAGGTCGTGAAGATTCCGAAACCACAAGAGCAACCTTCGTCTCTAGGACCCGGTTTTCGTCATGTATACAATCGACTTTTTGGGCCTTCTTATCCAGGTGAATATATTTCACCAGCAGATGGATCTCCATTCGGCACTTATGTCCTGTCGTATCCAGGAGTGGCTTTCTCCTTTCCACTACAAGATTCCGCCTGGTCCGACAATTGCGATTTTGTAGCTCTCCTTTCGTCTTCTGCCGCCTCCCCAGCAACTTCGATGGCCATTTTTCAAGGCTCTTCGTGGTCTGACGCTCGAAATAAGCTCTTCACATGCCCGCCTCAACTACCACGTTCGCCTGCTCTGATTGGAAAGGGCAAAGAAGCAGTTCCGGATGAGATTGAAGAGATCAGAGTGCTAGGAGCAGGAAGAATAGAGCTTCTGCGGAGATCCAGCCATCCGCTCGTCATAAACCTTTCGGAAACAACACCTCAAGATTTGATTGCGGAGCTTGGGCCGCCCGATGCCATATATCGCAAAAATGACCGCAGGATATCCATTCATAACGCCCGCGGCGTGAACCAACCACGTTTACTAAGTCCATCTCCCGGACGAGGGCTTGATACACCAGACACAGACCACTCCTCGAATAACAGCCCGGCTGAAGACTCCGATGACGAGACCTTCTCTGGCTCCAAGATGGACCCTTCATCCCTTCCTTCTGAATGCTTCTTTAATTACTTCCATCATGGATTTGACGCCTTTATATCTTATCCCACACCATCAGGCCCGGCATTACCAGGTTCGGGATTGTCAGATATTCCACCTCCCGCCACATCCTCTCTGCTTACCGTCACTAAGCTCATCGTTCATGGAAATGTTCCTGGCTCATATCCCTTCAATCGTTATCGACGAAGCCGTTGGAAGATCCTTCTCGATGATAGTGGCAGCGAAGTTCTGACTTCAGAAACGCACTATGATGAATTATCAGAACGGCTTCAAGCACTTTGGAAGGGCTCATACGCATCATCTTCTGAGGAGACAGCGCTTCAGAGAGGCATGGTCCTGAATAGAGGTTGGGGCGACAGTCCCGAAAGCAGCGTAGAATTTCTTGGAGGCTGGGAAGAAAGTGTCGGCGGTAAACACAGATCAGCCTCTTCAGGTCCCGACAGTGGTCAGGGGCTAGGAAACACAGAGCTGTACGGGTTTCCGGGTCTTCTATTTGAGGTTCTGAAGAACGGTGCGGTCAGTTCCATGACAATCTATTGAATGATTTTGAGTGTTATTGTATACTGTGATTTTGGACGGGCGTTTCATTACATCTTTGTTGTGATTTGTTTAAGATTATTCCCCTATCAGAATTTTGCAAAGAATGGAGATGTTGACCCCTAGCCTTGAGCTCTTCACTGGCCCGTACATGCCCATGCCGGTGCCTTCTTCTTAGAAAGCACGTATTAAGAGACTACTGATAGATACAGAGTCATAAGCCAATCCAGATCATTGCAAAATTCTCAGTATTATCTCACAGATTCAACCTCGGAGTCCTCCAAGTTGGCTGGGAATGGACATAGCTCAGCGCATTAAAGCTCTCTACCGCAGGTTTCACCAGCTCCCGGCTTTTTCCAGCTGATCTCAGGCGATATTGATGAACCGCTCTCTATCATAATTAGTATCTGAATCGAACCTTTGCGTTGCTAGGCAGCAATATCCATATAATTGTGCTTTATTTTAGGTGAATATCATACCAAAGTATTGGTTATTTTTGCTCCTGGCAACTTCTTTGTGGTTTCATATTAACGCCGGTAGTTTGGACCGGCGTCAAAAATTCGCCCATGTAAGCCTGCTGATATCCAATACAAAGCCAGAAATAAACGAGGTTGAGAACCGCCCTAAATACACATCCAAAACAACCAGCCATGCATTCCTTGTACTTATGCCTTGTGTTGGTGGTAAGTAGTACGCGCCGACTTTCCAAGGCTCTCAAGCGTACATATCACTCCCATATCTCTTACTCTCGAACAACTCGCTACCATGCATATCGGAGTGAAACGCCTGCCCACGCCTCATTAGCGGCCCCAGGGTCATGGCGCTTCTAGGTATTTCATGGGAATTGCGAGGGCTCATAGTAGGTCTCGGCAGCCCTGCATTGTACTACAAAATACATTAAAGATAAAGTGGAAAGGACGTACCTCGAGACATAATGCCTGTTAGGACATTTAGCGGAGTTGTAAGTTCATGATATTTAGGCGAAGACCCGGACGAATGAATCTGCGCTTCCAGTTCCTATGACGCATAGACACTTAGGCTTCGTGGAGCCCTTAGTTATTTGTCGCTCCATTTGTCATATCAATGTCGTTCGCCGCGTTCGGACCCCACCGAATACAAGTCACAAGATGGCCATGTGCGTTGTCAATAGTCTTGACCAGTTTGCCTTCCTGAGAGGGGTCCCAGTAACGGATTGTCTTGTCGTCCGCGACGCTGATAAGATGCTTCCCATTGGATGGAATACTAGACCTCTAACCCAATTATCATGGCCGATAAAAGTCTTGATGAGTCTACCGCGGGATTCCCATAGTTTGATCGGTTTGTCTCTAGCCCCCGTTGCAATGAATTCGCATGAGCTACTTGCAGCAGGTGGTTTCTTCAGTCCGGCAAGAGTAGCGAGATTCCCATAAGCTGCCGGAGGTGCAATAACACAACATTCGATGTAATTCTCGTGACCCAGTAATGCAGATTTTTCTTTGCCGTTGAGACTTCCCAAACGGTGACTGCTTGATCACGGCCACCCGCGACCAACCATTTACCGTCAAACGAAGGCGAGACATCGCTAACCCAAGCATCGTTTGATCTCAGTACTTTGACACAATATCCAGTCGAGACGTCCCATGTTCGGATTGATGCATCTTCACCGGCAGATACAAGAAGGTTTTCAGTGGATTTCAGAAAGCGCACGGCCGAGACAGAGTGGTCGTGGCCGGAAAGCGTCCGAATGTTGGTATAATCCTTGCTAGGATCCCAGAGCTTGATTGTAGGATCGCTAGAGCAGGATGCCAGCAATGTATTCCCCTTTTGGCAGCCGAAGTCGTGTCCAGTGACATCTCTTATATGGCCCTTAAGAGTTCTTTCCAACTCGCCGAGTTCCCAGTCTCAGATCTTGATCGTACAGTCCTCGGAGCCGGAAGCGAGTGATGTGAAGACAGGGTGGAACGCGATGCATTTGATAGCGTCTCGGTGCGATCCACGTGCGTATGGATGATGGCCCGGGAAGCCCGTTATTGGGATCTTAGGCGCCTCCCTTTGAACGCGAAGTTGGAGTGAGGGAAGAGAGTTCTGCTTGGAGACTGGCGACTTTGGATTCTAGATCTAGTACCGTAGTGTGCGGAGGGTCGGCAATTCAAGAACAGGCACAGAAATTATACCTTCTTTTGAAGTCGAGCGGTTCCTATCCACTTCTTCTCAAGCAGCCCTGCGTACTTCTTGCAGGTTGTATCATCAAAAGTATCGGGAATGTGAAGTTCTTCGCTCGCGTAGAGCAGCCGTGCTTCTTAGACACTTCGAATGAGAAGAGGTACGCGACCATTGACTTGTGCCTAGTTGTGCATCAGTGGCAATCGGTTGGTTCCAAGGGAATACAAACACTTACAACTCCTCCGCTTGTCTTGTCGTCCGTATTTGACTCATGATACAAACGCGCGGACGCCTTGTCTGTGAACGTGGAAGAAACTTGTTGAGTGTCAAACTGGTCGAGGGGCGGGAGAGCGATGACTTGAGAAACACCAAAGCGCTAGAAACAGTGACCTACCTATGGATCAATCGCCAATTATTTATACGATTTAGATACAGGTATTTCTGCTCTTGCTATGGGAAAATACCGAACTTTACCTGCCACTGTTTAACAACGACACACAAAATGTAATTTTTTCAGTACTCCCCCAGGGTTTTGTATCGTACTAGAGCATTTACAGAAGTGACAGGTGTTAATCGGATTGTCTGGGCCTTTTATGCGTCCCACGACTGCAAAGTGTCAGTTTTATTTGACGCAAATCAAGAGACACGGGCACGCATACATGCATTCAATTGACAAGTCTTTGCATGTTTGGCCGGAGCTTTCTCTGGAGGAAAAGTCACATTTGACCTGAATTTGCGGTCAATTGCGGTAGGTATTCTTGTAGTGGAGCGAGACGCTGTATGGGATCTCGCCTTCTTTCTATTGCAGTAGACGAAGGCTTGTGCCAGCTTATTAGTAGACATGGAGTCCAAACCCAGCAGGTAATGTCGTGCCCGCAACGACGACGAGCTAGAATAGATCTGCGGGCATTGTCTGAAGGCATGCATGAAGGTTGAAAGTAGAAAGTGGATGATGATTGTTGGGAGGTCCCCTTGCCTTCCTTTTCCGGAACTCCATAACCCTAGGTCATTGTCGGCTTTTTTCGCTGATATCATTACCAAGTACCAAGGCATCATTTTAGTCGATAATGATGTTGTCACATTCAATGGAAAAAGATCTTACGGATCAAATCAATTTCGTCCGGAAGTGTCCAAAAAGGGTAAGCGGGTGAGTTTGCCCTAATTTCTCTCCGAATTTCACGGACAGCGGGCAAATTTCATCCCGTGATTGTGTTGATATCTCTACAATTTTACTCTATCAATTGACGGTGGGGTAATTGAAACGGCAAAAACAAAAGCATCCATTTACGCGCTTTCCAGAAAGAATGAATGCTTGGGATTTCCCATCACCGGCGTAGGATAGGACTGGAGTACCTGTACCTTGAGTTGCCATCTGACCATTCAAAATTGAGAAATTGAGGGCTTGGGGTATGTCCATGAAATATAACTTGATACCGTGCGGCAACCCGCCAACTGGTACATTATAAGTTGTTATCTGTCCCTTAATGAGAATTACCTAGGTACATGTAGCGATCTGGTATGTGTTGCGTCTTGGAAATTTGTAGGGCTCTTCTGCTTATCAGTCTATATCGGAAGAACCTCGGGGACTTTCTAGAAGTTTAGTCATGCAACTATGAACGAGCTGTGTAAATAGTATAAATTGAGGCCCATTGACTTAAGGTAAAGATCGAGTCATCTGGATCATATGCCGAACGAAGCAGCAAAGCATAAGCCAAGCACTATGCATTCTACATACCAAGCCTGGCGAGTCCATCCCAATGCATCTACCCATGACGAGAAGTCCATCGACATCCTAGAAAACCTCGTCCTAGAAGAAGCAGAGAAACCACTCCCAGGCCCCGGACAAGTCCTCGTGCGTATCCATGCAGCAGCACTAAACTTTCGCGACCTACTCATTACGGCCTTCTCACCCAAATATCCAGTTCCAGCCATACCCGGTCTATCTCCTTGCTCTGACGGAGCAGGCTCTATAGAAGCAGTTGGTACAAGCGAGAAGAACAAATGGAGAGTTGGTGATGAAGTCATATTCCGGGTCACCAACTCATGGGATGATGGTGATGTATCCAACTTTAAGGGCAATGGTTTGGGTAGTGGTAATATCCAGGGTACTCTGAGTCAGTATCTACTGGTCGATGAGTCATGGTTGGTCAAGAAACCCTCCCATCTTACATGGGAGCAAGCCGCCAGTATTGCGGGTGCTGGTGGAACTGCAATTCAAGCTCTATTTCACAATGGCATATCGAATGGTTTGGATCTCTCCGGAAAGACAGTATTGACACAGGGCACTGGTGGTTCGTCCATATTCTCCGCCCAGTTTGCCGTTGCCGCTGGAGCTCGAGTCATTGGCACAACTAGTTCAGACTCGAAAATCGCGTTACTCAAGAGCATCGGTGTGCATGAAGTAGTGAACTACAAAGCTCATCCGTCATGGGCCGACGAAGTCTTGAGACTTACAGATGGCAGAGGTGTAGATCTTGTCATTGATGTTGGCGGCTCCGCAACTTTTGAGCAAAGCCTCAAAGCTGCTCGTTTTGGGGGTACAGTAGCTGCAGTAGGAT
This sequence comes from Talaromyces liani, assembly GCA_022814505.1. Lineage (NCBI taxonomy): Eukaryota > Fungi > Ascomycota > Eurotiomycetes > Eurotiales > Trichocomaceae > Talaromyces > Talaromyces liani. The sequence continues at coordinate 2,416,508 of JAKLNL010000001.1, forward strand.
TCATGACGGAACCTCAACCGTCTGATCCTGGCTTGATACATGTTATTATCTTTGGTGCTAAGACGAGTGAGTACACACATACTTATCTGATTGTCTAGAGGGTACTGATTGAAGTATTCTAGTCCGAGGTCAAATGGCTGCTAGTTTGGAGATGTACCATGAGCTGGTTGAGTTGATGGAAAGGCACAAAATTGAGCCTGTCGTTGGCCAAGTGTTTGAGTGGACAGAGGCCAGGGATGCATTCAAAGCATTGATGAGGCAGTCGGTCCCGGGCAAAATTGTGATAAAAGTGTAGGGTAGAAACAGAGCGTGAAACCATTCAGCAGCTATTTTAATCGCAACCCTGAGCAAGTATTTACTTTGGCTCGACACAAAATCAGCGCAGAATAGCCATACATGACCTATTCACTGGTCCGAGTCTCTGATTGCCTTGCGACTGGCTCCAGGTGGACTTTAAGTGGAGGCACCTGCCACAGAACAAAATTCTTCTGCTGAATCCATTCACGACTGTCAGGATCAAGCTTCATGTCGAAGTTAAAAAAGATAAGGGCGAGTACTAAACGCATTTCGGCGAACGCAAGTCTAATCTGGTTAGCAAGCTTCCAAATGTGATATCCAAGTTTACCTACTGTCGTCCAAGGCAGTTTCGTGGGCCAACACTGAAAGGCTGGATCCCATCTCGTCGGTCATTAGCAAATCTGGGATCACCAAGGAAGCGCTCCGGGTGGAAAGAATTAGGCTCAGTGAAGTACTCCTCGCGACGGTAGAGCGCCCACTGGGGAGTAGCCACATATGTCTATGGATATGAGTAAGTATGTGCTCATCTCTTAGCAACATGTCAACTTCTTCTAACCTGTTCTGGAACATATCGCCCCAAAATCTGGGCTCCTCCCTTTGGAACGACGCGCGGAAGACCGTTCGCTACTGGTGGATATAGTCGCAATGCTTCATTCAGGCAAGCCATCATGTATGAGAGCTGATTAACACTGGAGATGTTGATTTCTTTCTCAGTGCTAAAAGTTGAGCGCACCTCATTAACTAATTGCTGGTAAACCGCCGAGTCTTGAAGCAGGAAATAGATAACTCCGCTGAGAAGGGATGCAGTTGTTTCCGAGCCCGCAAGGACGAGGATTTGAGCATTAGCAGTTAATTGATCAAGACTAAGGTTCTGTATAATAAACAATAAACAATTATCAGACCAAAGCTCCTCATATTGAAGCGTCAGAGAACTAACCAAGTCTTCCTGCTTTCTGAGCAATCCTTCCATCAGATCCCCCCGATTATCAATCACATTCATACGCCGACGCATTTTGGCTTCTGTACGCTGCTGTTGTATCTTATGCTGTAGTTGCAAATGATTTGGAACATGATCTAAGACAATTCGTTTTACCCTTGGGACAAACCCGAGAGCTTGCACGATTGTACCTAGGCGAGTGGACTCAAAAATACACTTGATCCACTCATCGTAGTTAGACCCTGCCAGGCACCCAAAAGGTTCTCCAAAGGCCAGATCCCCAATAATGTCAAACGTAGTGTAGTTGAACCAGTCTGATATGACTATGAGCTGACTATCATCGCTTTTCTCCCTCAATCTTTGTATCAGCAGATCTATATAACCCCGAATAATTGGCTCCTGGTCTCGGATAGATTTCTCGGAGAATCCAGGCGCCATTTGGCGCCGCAACCAACCATGTTGCTCGCGGTCTTCATTGACAATGCATAACCGGCCGTTCTCTATAGCTCGATAGAACCATGGTGCCTTATCCATCTCTTCTCCTCCAGTCTTCTTGTATATGTCCGACCAAGCATCTGGGTGAGCGATGGAGAGCTCATCAGGGGCAACTCGTACAATATCTCCGTAGCGTTTGTGCATTTTTAGGAGGTCTATGGCGAGTGTCCCTTTGGTGAACTGGTAGACATATGCCAGGCGTGACGCCCTGTGGAGGAGAGGGCCCGGGAAACTACTCAAGGGATGAAAGAACAAATTATAGACGGCATGAGCAATCACGTAGCCGACCACCTATTTCGTGTTAGAAATTCAGACCCCATCAGTCAGACGAAATGAGGAGATTTCTAGAGATAATACCGTGGAGATGCAAACGATAATTCCACCTCTACCATACATGAACGCGTATAAATCAGGCAAATTCATCTTTGCTTAGTGCTTGGTAAGATATCTCGAAAAGAAAGAAATGGTTCCAATGAAGTACAAAATATGAGTTTAATAACAAGATCAATACGAGGAAAGTGTACCGGTATACTGACGCCATACTGTGTCATGGAACAGCATCCTTAAAAAATGTTATTTGTAGCGATAAGGAAGTTTTAAACCTGCAAACAGCATGAACCCACAATTTTGGGGTCTATATCTCCAACCATCTATCGATACCATGCATAAATGAGCACGATATGTATCCAGAAGGTTTGTGGAGATTCTGCAACCGGCGAAAACTTTCCCCAGACGACCATGGGCAACCAGGCGTCGCAAAATAATGAAAACACCAAAACCTGATTTCCAAAATGTATAGAACAAAGTCTTCTGAGAAAAAGGCTGCCACAGCTCTCAAAATTTGCTGAGATAATCCTGAAAAAACCCGACAGCTCATTGTTCATTTGTGTTCATGAACTGGTCTGACATCTTCTGGTTGATGACTTCAAAATGGGGAACACTGTATAACCACTCGGAAATTGCTATGAAGAGCAATACACGGTGGAAAATCTTACCAATGTCATGAAATCATCCGCTATGTCAGCTCTGCGTCACTTTCAGGTTGCATTGGCTTGCTATAAGTAGGCATAAACGCTGAACATGCTAGACAGGTCTACACAACAACTACTAAACTATCATTGATTCTATATATCAAACTCCAACTCAACTCCCTCCCCGCCCTTTCCGGAAGGTTACCGTTAAGTGTCTGTCCGGAATGTCGACTGCTCAGGAGCTGCAAGCGATCCAGGACTCCTGGGCACTGAACCTTTTAGGCATGGGGATGTGCATTTTCTGGGTAGCTAATTACATTGGAATGATTTACAAATCGTTCAAGGACCAGACCTACAGTATGGCACTGATGCCGCTTTGCTGCAATATTGCCTGCGAGTTTGTGTACGGTGTCATTCATCCCGTGAATGTCTCTTTCCACAGTTATGTTTTTGCAGGCTGGTTTATTCTAGATTGCATGGTCGCATTCACCGCCTTGAAATTCGCACCAAATGAATGGAAAAATGCGCCACTAGTCCACAACAATCTGAAGTGGATATTCGCAGTCGGTGTTGCCGGCTGGATGACGGCACATTTGGCGTTGGTAGCCCAATTTGGCACATTTGATGCAGCGGCATGGAGTGCTTGGTTCTGCCAGTTATTTCTCAGCGCTGGTTGCTTGTGCCAACTGATTGTCCGAGGAAACAGCCGTGGGACATCGCTTTTCCTTTGGTGAGAGCCTCAAAGTAATATAACCTGTATGGCAACTAATTCCTCTAACTATTGAATGTTAGGTTTACTCGCTTCATAGGCACCGCCTTTGCCCTACCACATGAAGTTTTGCGGTATCGGTATAGGTACGGCAACGTTGTATGGGACTGTCCCTTAGGCAGATGGGGTGGGGTGGCCTTCTTTCTGCTTGACGGGTTATATGGCATAGTTCTTTGGAATATTCAACAATCTGAGAGGAGAGTTGACGATCTGCGGCGGGAAAAGGCTGGATTCTAGAGGTCAGAAGCGAGGGAGCTAAAACTACAGAACGGCCAGGCAACAAGTACTGTTCGCGTTGTTGCTTAATGCTTGCATACAGGACTTGAACTATACCAGCCTCTACATAGACAACGTAAAGTTTGAAGAATACAGCATTTCTATACTTTGATTCACCTCCCATATTTATCGAGAACAACATGGCAGATCCTTTGACTTCGTTGGGATCAGGACTTGTCCTGTTCCTGTACATTATCAATGGTGAGTGATTCGTCGCTATTTGTGATATGCCCTGAGTAAATCTGGGTCATGGCAATGTCTTTCGCTGCATGTAATGTATTTCCTATGGTTTTGAATAAGTGTTTAGCGAAGAATCTGACGAGGTTGATTTGCTTCGAAACAGGATAATATAGCGGGAGCATTACCTGACCATACCGCGGATAGTACCAGTCTATATTATAGACTACAAGGCTCTGTTCCTTCAATATAGGCAATAGTAGATCATTATTCTTGACCAAGCCGTCCTTCAGGCGATGAAGTACGGAGTCGAAAAGCTAGCCCTTCCCACAGTAAGACAAAGATATAGGAGCTCATAATAGGCGTAGAAAGTGCACCGGGTAATAGCCAGAATGTGACTAATGTGAGCGTAAGTAAATCCATAGGAATATATTTAGAAAGTTTCGAGACTTGAGCGATAGAATGCTCAGAAAAGGGGTCTTCTCTGTCAAGATGGCTCAATTGGTTTGCAGTTCGCAGGTATGAACGACATTCCACACAGATAGTTTGGATCATAAAATATTCATTATCTAGATACAAAACAAATTTGAGTCGAATCATCACCTCACGATACTGGTTAACGTCAGATTCTCAGCTGAAGATCATTGTATGTTTTCGAATTAATTTGGTTTATGTTACCCTAGCACTAGTATTAACTAGCACGAACGTTTTAGAATTAATAGGTACAACTAGTCAACGAATCATTACTCGAAGAATGTCATAATATCATTTTTAAAGGAATGCTGCTTGCATCTCCAGTATTGGGTCAATGTAACTTCAGATAGGAGGGTGAATGCCGAATGATTGTTTTGTAATAATGACACTGACTGAACTGGGTTTACAAAAGATCTCTTGATACGAGAAGTCAAGGCCTCCCCAGTTAAAGAACTACTGCATTCCTTAGCTTACAGACAAGGCAAGCCATTGAACAGTGCCGTTCCTAATAGGCTACACCGGCATAACTGCATTTCTGCGGTCCATATCTTCCTTCCTCTTTCTACTAATGAACCACATGTTTATCTTACTGAAGTCAAATTATAATAACGTCATCCTTGTCATCAGTCAACTTATTCGCTTCCAGATGAGACTCTCGAAAGTAAACGTTCGCGGTCATACAAATATCAAGGGGATCTGGCTGCCCAGAAAGGCAGCAAGGCAGCAAGGTTCCCCAATTCTGAGCTTGACAAAGAATGCTCATCCTTTTGATACAGAAAGCTATACATCATTCCTGCACTATATAATTCTACAATCAGCACTGAAGCTTTAGTGGGCAAGGCTTCATTTCAGTCTCATCTAGAAATTCCGTATCTCGACTCTTCATTCGGACGAATAGTGAATCAAACATGTCTGTGTCTCGCAGACTAGAGTAGCAGAGAAGGACCCGTAGATAAGAGGTGTAATCGATAACCATAACACATCGACCAGGAAAAATAGGCAGGGATTGCTCACCTAACTTGATGGTTCCGCATGGTCTAAGAGATTAGCTTCAACGCATATCTCCCTGAAACAGGAATGAAGGTCAGAGTTCATCTTGTCAATTGAGAAACGCTTTTCAAATGAGGTCCAACGCGAGGTGAAGTTAGTTTCAAAATACAGCTCATCGGGTCCATTCGAATAACAGGCATTAAAAACACGTCCTATCTCAATCATTCTCTTAAGGAAAGTGTATAGCCTGCCGCTGTCCTTTCCCACTCCTTTTTGATCCATTCTTTGCTGCAAGTTTTCATCTTCCTTTTTTTCACTGTTGGAACATCCCACAATACGGAAGTGGGCATCTAATAGGAAGAAGGCTACCCCAATGGAGTGCATACCTTCCATGCCACAATGTTGGAATTTTAACGCTCTTGGCTGTGGAATGTAACTAAGCTTAACGTTGTTATGGTAGGGCTGGGGAATAAAACTATTGGTCCAACCATATGACCGGGACGTGAACGAGTCAGGGGGACCGGCTTATCTACTAGATAAATGTAGAAGAAAGTGTGGGAACTTCAATATAAGATGGAATGGTAATTAGCAACAATATGGGGCAAGGACTGCCGCAAACGTCACTTTCACAACATCCACTGCGCTTCTTTTTCTGGACGTCTTGGCTTTTATTTCTGGTCAGCTAATATTGGATTGGATGCTGATGGTTGCTTATCTGGTCTCGTCATCGTGAAATCCTTGAGTCCTGCGACTCCTGCGGCAAGGGATGACGGCTGAAAGAGCCTGGCATGCCCCACGAGCATGATTACCATATACCCAAACTCGGGCCGGTATGACAGCTGTCATATGTTACATTGGCCACTCAAAAGAGCCAGAATTCTCCTGGGTTGGGGGTGGGGGCAGCCTTATGATTTCCGATAGAACGGTCTTCTAAATGCAGGATCCCAAAGGGCAAGGACGACGAATAATTTGCTGTAGGAATGAAGACTGAAAGAATATTTGCTTTTGGGGGTTGTCCCCAAAAAGGATGGTTTGGGCAGACCTGACTCTCTGTTGACGATGTTTGTTATTTGTTTCCGTGAACGGTAGCTGTGGCTTAAATTCTGGTGATTATGAACTCACTCTACCAGATAATGCAGACCATGTCAAAGAGAGCTGTTGTAGATTACAATATACACCTCGTCATAATTAACGAAACAGATAATGAATCCCAGTTCATCGAGCATTCTAGAAGTCCGCGGCCGGATGACGGCTGGACATCCCAGACTAAGAGTTCCTATGTAGTTCCCGAGTATACTACAATGGACGACACATTTCCATGTAAACTCCTCGACTGGCGTGCAGGAGGTAGTATTCATCGCATATGTCATAAGACAAAGCTAGCTCTTAGATGATGTCTAGTTGTTCAGTCAAGGACAAAATTCTGAGCCGAACAACACAATATCAAATCGATCTGCTGTAACCAAGGGCTGTGACTACCAAGAGCGAACGATATGACCTGTACTTTTGTTGAAAACAGACGTTCTTAGCTTCTAGCCCTTTTTAACTCACTTATCGCCGGATTGTTAGTATACCATAGCCTTGAGGGTCGGAAGCGGGTTGCTGAATTATCCTTCTTTCATTCAAGCAAACGTCAATATCTAGCGGCGTTATGCCATCGTACGATATGCTGTCTACCTAATGTTAGATTCGCAAATTGGTTGCCACCCCTGATTTCTACGGAACCTTGCAATGTCGCAGAGCGCGACCATCCAGATGGGACGGGCAGGAAATGTCGGTCACGCATCAGATAATACCCTACTTCATAGGGTTCAACAAGCATTGTGGCTCTCTGTTCAGTACAGCATAGAGAAAATGCATATTGATGGACACTGGTGTGGAGAATTAAGAACAAATGTGACGACACTCGCAGAACATATATTTTTGTACCAGGCCCTCGGCATAGACCTCGGGACGGACAAAGAAGCATTCATCTCCTGGTTCCGTTACAAACAAAGTACAGACGGTGGTTGGGGCATCTCCCCAGACAATGCTAGTAATATTTCAGTAACGGTAGAGGCTTACCTCGCTTTGAAGATTCTGGGAGTTCCGGTGTATGATGAAGCAATGCGCAAAGCACGATGTTTTGCCATTTCGGTTGGTGGTGCGGCAAAGGTTCGCATTTTTACCCGCATATATCTGGCGATGTTCGGTTTATTTCCTTGGGAGGCTATACCAGAGATACCCGCTGAACTGATCCTCTTGCCCACGAAACTACCTATCAGTATTTACCACTGGTCAGCTTGGGCACGGGCAACTGTGGTACCACTTCTTGTGATTTTGCACCATCGCCCGGTCTACGCTCTCCCAACCAGCGAATCAGCCTGCAGCGAATACTTGGATGAGTTGTGGTGCAATCCAAGAGAAAAGAGGATACCATACACTCATGACCTATCGACTTTGTTGCGATCTGACCCCGTTGCATTGGTCTTCACCTTAGCTGACTTCATCCTGCACCGCCTTAATGGGTTGAGATCGTTTAATCCGATTCGTCATTTTGCCCTTCAGAAGTGCGTAAGATGGATTTTACAACACCAGGAAGATACGGGAGACATTGGAGATATTATGCCGCCACTGCATGGAGCTATGCTTGCTCTCAGACTCGAGGGCTACCCACTGCATGCGGACCCTATGCGCCGGGGTCTTGAAGCCATCGAACGCTTCGCATGGCATGATGAGCACGGGAAAAGAATCCAAACTACCGTCTCAGCCTTTTGGGACACTAGCCTGATGCTCATTGCGCTCAACGATGCAGGCACACAGTCAGACAAGTCCTGGTTTATAGGGTCTTTGTCTTGGCTACGGAGCCGTCAGCGATTTAACAATACGGGAGATTGGAGGTTGAACAACCGCGGGCTGAATCCAGGAGGATTTAGCTTCGGGTATTTCAACACCTGGTACCCCGATATGGATGACACGGCGTCCGCTGTTTTAGCCATGATCAGGCAAGACGCCCGGCTTATCCATTCCTCCTCCGTTCTGCAAGCCATAAATTGGCTTTTGGGAATGCAAAATAAGGATGGAGGATGGGGCGCCTTTGACCGTGATAATGACAATCTTTATCTTGACAAGATTCCTTTCAGCGATATGGGAGGATTGTGTGACCCTTCAAGTCCCGACGTTAGCGGCCACGTCCTTGAGGCGTTGGGAGTCTTCTTGGCAGTCAATTCACGGCAGAAATCACAGACTACGAGGAAAGAACTCGTGGACCGCGTTGTATCGGCCTCCCGGAGAGCAATATACTACTTGTCCGCTGCCCAGGAACCCTCTGGGGCTTGGTATGGACGGTGGGGTTGTAACTATATTTATGGGACAAGTGCTGCACTCTGCGGGTTAGCATATTTCATAGGCTCGAACAAGAGGAAGAGCAAAGATTGTTATGAAAGAGATGACAGCATAGCCGACGACGTAAGCCAGGCGATTGAATGGCTAGCAAGTGTCCAAAATCAAGACGGTGGTTGGGGAGAAACAATTGCCTCTTACAGAGATCCTGTCCACGCCGGTTGGGGTCCATCAACGGCGTCGCAGACGGCCTGGGCACTAATGGGACTTATTCCATATATGCCGGCATCAACAGAGTCAATTAGGCGAGGGGTGGAATACTTGGTGCAAACTCAAACTAAAACTGGTTTTGAAGGAGCGACATGGCAGGAAAGAAGCTATACCGGTACTGGATTTCCAAACCATCTTTACATAGGGTACTCATTCTACCCTCATTACTTTCCTATGATGGCGCTTGGGCGATATGCTCGCGCAACCCAAGGATTAAGCTTCGACTGGGATTATGGATTTTTAACGTGAAGATATAAACTTATTCACTGAAACAGCACACTGCTATAATATATAAAGTAATTCACAATCGAGTAGGAGGTGATGGAACGAAATTAAATTTTATACTTCTAGGAATATGGCTCATGATAGACCTAGAGCTGTCCATATCATGTGAACGACTTGGCTCGTAGTCAAAACCGTTGTAGAGGAATATCTCAAGATTTGACCTATACTTACAAAGGACCTACCTACCCTTCATTCCATTCCGGGTTTCGCCATTGTATGGTTCATAGTTCTGTACTACCCCACAGTCAACGATTTCAATCCCGTCAAAGCGGGAGTATGTGATATGATTATTTTTTTTCGGTAGATGCACTTGGAAAAATTGGTCCAAAATAGACTCTGAACCTAGAGCCACTGCTGCAGGACTCTTAATTTACAGACTAGCTCGAGTAATGATTGAAAGAGACGTCGTAAACTTGAATTCTCAGATAATAATCTTGATTGATGGCTACCTAACGTATTTCACGGGTCAATGTGCCACCTGGGTCGGTGAGTGTATATAAACAACGAATAATTAAGTATTTGCCTAGCTAGATGAATTTGTACATCGATCACGCCTATGGCCTAATTGCCAACAATTCGTACACCTCGGAGGTGCGAGCTGAGCTCGCTCTAACTGCGCATTCCCATTAGCTGCTGGAGGGGGGTTAACCGCTTGTTAAGGCCCTGAGTGAGCTCTCTGCCTTCAGAAACAGTCAAAATACCGTTATTTAGAAGCGCTCGAGGTCGGTGAGTACGGCACGTTTTATAATTGATCAATTGTCTCATGTAGATCAGGTTTTTTCTAGCTAAAACAGCGGCATTGTGCATCATTAGTAGAGTGCCCTTGATCAATTGATTAAGAGCATGACTCGATAGTGAATTATCGTTTGGATTGGTTAAGTGAAGCAATCTTTTAACAGAATTGGCCTGTTTCTGTAGCATACGTGCGTTATAAGGTGTTTTGGGGCTCTATAGAGTGCTGCTTGATGTACTAGAGGGGGGCTTAATACTAAACTCGAAAAGCCAGATCAAGGTGTCCCCACACTACCTATTTGACGCGGTTGAAGGGTGGAAACGAGATAGGAACGGCGACTGCCTCACTTTCAACGAAATATCGTCATGGATGTGGTGAACAACAGCTTTGAGCTCTGCCCGAGAAATATTGAAATAGATGAGACAGTTCCAGAATCCTTGCAGCGGTATAACCAAAGAAGCGGCATATTCGAGCCCGAAACTTAAATAGTCGGGATTGATAAGTGTCCATAGACGATGAGCCGAAGATGGTACCTGCAAGACCGTGGTTAGCCAAATAGAGAGGACGGTTTCTTTTGTTTTTTGGGGGAGAAAAACAACCCATGTGACAAGAAGTGCGATAAAAAAGAGAAAAGCGTATCTTAAATACGCCTTAGCTGCTGTGTCTAAACTAGAGCGCCTTCCATCAAAACCATGTGTGTCGCTGAAAGATTCAATGCCTGTCTCCTGTCTCTGGACGCTGCTCTCTTCGCACTGAGGGGATCGTGCCGGAGTCATGTGGTACGTCTCGCTCGTGGATGAACCGTCAGTCCGGTTTGTACCGTAACTAGAACTGTGACCGGTCGATGTTGATGGAAATTGTTTGATTCGTGAGTAAATGTGTAGACCGACGCGAACGTATATGGCGAATATCAGGACAACAATAAACCAAACTGGACCATAGAGGGTCACAATCCGAAGTACGTCCCACTCCAAAGAAATCCAACACTCGAGCTTATACCAAGGGTTGGTTAACAATTACAACTGGACACGTCTGGGCGAATTGTGGTAGAGACGTACCGCGGCTGGTCCGTAAATCTTCCCCCTTTCCGCTGTTTGGACGAAAAGGAAGACAAAGGCAGGAATAAATGGCAGCAAATAGCAGAAAAGCACATATCTCCACTCCAGCTGCCGCAGATCGCTGTAGCTGTACTGACGGAACACTATTAAATAGACGTTCCATGCTATACAGAGAGCCCATAATGCATCAGCTGGGAAGAACCTAGGTACACATGCGCAATCTTCAGTCAACAAATTGTATGTTGTGGAATTTTTTTTGGAGATATGCGAACCACTGAATTAGAAATGCCTGACACTGACACAGCGAGCTCTGTGACCCGCGTTCGATTCCTGATCGTCCCATGATGGTTGCGACGTTGAACATGATATTCCCCAACAATGCGTAGAAGATTAGCCGATTGACAGGCTTCCGAAAGCTCTTATCCAGTACGAATGTCAGTACCGTAGTACAGGCGCTGGTCAGCGAGATGGCCGAGGAAACGCGCCAAGTGACCGAGATGGCAAGGATTTGTCGGTCAGTCAGCGGCATTTCTCATGATGCAACGTAGAGAACCATCAGTAATAGCTAGACAAAGGCAAGAATGGACTATGGAATTAATGCCGACCTATATAATGCTCCGAGGCGCCGGGAAAGATGGACTGAGTGGAAGGAAAACGTCTACGATGAGCTGAGGAATATCTTGTGGGAGCGAAGCCAATGAGAGCGTCGGAACTGCCGTGGCGAAAAGAGAAGGGGACGAAACTGTTATACTCCCAGAACTGTGAGATCCATGACGAAATCGCGTTAAATCATAGCTCCCTTTCTACATCCTCCGTTTGTGGCTTGAAGCATTTCGGAAAGAAATAAGTGTAGATAGACCACCCTACTATAGCTATAGCTCAAGCATCCTAGAATGCCAAGACCTAAGTCCTCCTTAAATCAATAATAGCACAGTAATATAACTAGATCAGCAAAAGAAAACTATTAACTAGACATGGCAGAACCGAAGACCCAACCTATATAATAGATTATGCTTATTTTTTTTTAGTGATTAACTCCACCTGCTGTCGATTTGGCGAATACCGCAGCCTCAGGCATCAACGCCTAGCTTCCTCTATCCAATCACTCGTTCTTAATGATTACTTAGCGAGGAATTTGTAACACTTTGTTATGATCACTTCCACTATCTAAGTCTTATAATACTAGATCATCTAGAATATGTGTAGCTTTATCCAAGCAAGGAGTACCTAAATTAGGTGGTAGTACTCATATATGTTGATGCCTGAGGCTGCAGTAGTTATTCGTCAGGTGGGGACGGGCCAGATTAAGATAATCCCATTGGCTTCTGCAGTAAACATTCGATCGAAATAATTTCAGCCTCCAAGCAACGACTAAGTACATCACATCAACACAGTCATCTCGACCAATTCATCATATCCAGGCGCACATGTCTGCCGCTACCCCGGAGGTGGTAGAATGACGCGCTCCTGGACTTCAACCCTCAAGCTCCCTCGCTCGACGTTTCCCGCACGAGTCCCCGTCGCCGACCAAACCAAGTATTTGCGACGATGTTCCGACGAGCTGTACGCCTGGCAGCGCGAAAATCGGCCTGCTAGCGATACTTTCGTACTACACGACGGCCCTCCGTACGCGAACGGCGAATTGCACGTCGGCCATGCCCTCAACAAAATCCTGAAGGACATTATCAACCGGACACAATTAAGCCGCGGGAAGCGTATACACTACGTTCCGGGATGGGATTGCCATGGATTGCCAATTGAGCTCAAGGCGCTTCAGGCTCAACAAAAAGATGGGAATGATTTCAGCAACGGCCCAGGTTCTGCAGCGACGATCCGCAAAGCCGCGCGGAAACTAGCGGAGAAGACAGTAAAGGAACAAATGCGCGAGTTTCGAGCATGGGGTGTTATGGGAGACTGGGAAGGCCACTACAAGACATTGGATAAGAAATTTGAGATGAATCAACTGGGTATATTCAGAGAGATGGTTGAGAAGGGCCTGATTTATCGACGATTCAAGCCGGTTTACTGGTCTCCGTCGACGGGTACCGCATTGGCCGAGGCTGAATTGGAATACAATGAGAATCACATCTCAACAGCTGCGCTTGTCAGGTTTCCGTTGGTCAAGCTGCCGGAACAGATTCGAAATAACCCATTGGTTGATACCGAAGCTTTGAGTGCTGTGATTTGGACTACCACGCCATGGACACTTCCCGCCAATGCAGCGATTGCCGTTAGCGAATCACTAAACTATTTGATCGTTCAATCAAGCACCCATGGACAGCTCCTTATTGCAGAATCGAGGCTAAGCTATTTCCAAGACATTCTAAAGGAGGACCTCCAAGTCCTAGTTCCTTCCATCCAAGGGTCTGAGCTATGTCAGGAAACGACTTATAGGCCACTATTTCCTAGAGAAGGAATCGAAGAACAGCCTATCATTGCGGCTGATTTTGTAACCGCAGATTCAGGTTCAGGCTTGGTTCATTGCGCGCCTGGCCACGGTATGGATGATTATGAAGTATGTCTTGAGCAAGGAATCCGAGCTTTTGCGCCAGTCAACGATCAAGGCCGTTTTACGAACGAAGCTATGCCGCATGATCCATCCTATTTGTCAGGAAAAAGCGTTCTCGATGAGGGAAATGCGTTGGTTTTGCAATACGTTGAATCGACAAGCCAGCTTCTCAATCAGCACAAATACGAGCACAAATATCCGTACGACTGGCGATCGAAAAAGCCCATCATCATCCGTGCTACTGAACAATGGTTCGCCGACGTAGCCAACATTCGGGAATCTGCTTTGGCATCGTTAGAGGAAGTGAATTTCGTTCCAGCAACGGGTAGACAACGGTTAAAGAACTTTGTGCAGAATCGGACTGAGTGGTGTATCTCACGCCAGCGGGCCTGGGGTGTCCCCATCCCAGCTTTGTATGACAAGACTACCGGTCAAGCGGTACTCACTAAGGAGACTGTTTCTCATATCATGAGTGTCATCGAAGAGCGCGGTATTGATGCGTGGTGGACAGACAGCTCTGAAGATCCCGCATGGATACCTCAGCATCTTCAGCAGGAGGATTCTCCTAGTTACCGCCGTGGTACAGATACAATGGACGTCTGGTTTGACAGCGGAACCAGCTGGACACAAGTAAAGGACGAATCGCTCGGGAAGGAACGCCCTGCAGACATCTACCTTGAAGGGACTGATCAGCATCGCGGCTGGTTTCAGTCGAGTCTTCTTACTTACGTATCACATCAAGTTGCTTCTGGAAAGGTCGATCCCACAACGATCAAAGCACCATTCAAGCATCTCATCACCCACGGTTTTACCCTCGACCAGGATGCTCGCAAGATGAGCAAATCCATCGGAAATATCATGCAACCAGAGGCTATCATGAACGGCACACTTCTTCCTCCGCTGAAGCAGAAGAAGTCAAAGGGCGCCAAAGAGCAGAAACCTACAGGCCCGGTTTATGACGCCCTTGGGCCTGATGCTCTTCGCTTATGGGTTGCCAGCAGCGACTACACTCGGGATGTTGTCATTGGACAGCAGGTTTTGCAGACTGTCAATACAAGTCTGCATAAATACCGCGTCACGTTCAAACTACTCCTCGGTGCTCTCGGCGACTTTGATCCGGCTGCGAATTTGCGTCAGTACGAAGACCTTCATAAAATCGATCGCCAGGCGTTGATGCAGTTGACTCGACTGGTGGATACCTGTCGAAATGCCTTTGATAATTTCGAGTTCTACAAGGCCGTGAATGCTTTGAATCGTTGGACCAATCTGGAATTCTCAGCTTTCTATATGGAAACTCTCAAAGACCGATTATACACCGAGGCTGAAGACAGCGCCAGCCGACGCGCAGCACAGACCACATTGTTCTACATTTACACTTATTTACAAGAACTGCTGGCTCCTATCACGCCGTTACTTGTCGAAGAGTCCTGGGAGCATACTCCAGAGCTTGTCAAAGTCCAGCTTGAGCATCCTCTGCGACGAGTCGCTCGCACGGCGCCTAACGAATGGGTTGACGAAGCGATCAGTAACGACTTCGTTGATCTTATGGCAGCCAATACAGCTGTCAAAGTCATTCAAGAATCGGCCCGGTCGAAGAAACAGATGGGATCGTCCCTGCAGTCATTTGTGCATTTCGAACTACCTGACAATGCGTCTCTTGATATCTTCCAGCGATACATCAATGAACTTCCAGATCTCTTTGTGGTATCTTCAGTGTCTCTGAGCGTCAAGGGATCGGATCTTCCTAGCGAAATCACAAGTGCCGAATGGACTTACGCAGAAGAGTTCGAACTGCCCAATTCTGGAAAGAAGGCAACGGTGCATGTGTATGCACCGAACCAAGCTAAATGCCCGCGTTGCTGGCGATATGTCGCCTCGGAACCAGTGGCGGAGGAGGCACCTCTGTGCAAGCGATGTGCCGGCGTCATCAGCAAGTTAGACGGCAACTAAACTGTTCTCTTTCTTGCAATTCCTGGTTCAACCAGATGTATAATAGAATCTCCAACGTGTATATTATGTACGTATTAAAGATAGAAAATGTACGATAAGAGATAAGAAAGAGAAAAATCCGGGGTAATCCGACGTCTTTCCGTATCGGGCTAGCCCCCCGATTAAGTTGGCGATCAATGACGTGTCTGCCCTAACCCTTTGTGGCAGGAGTCTAGATCAATCGTCGTAAAGATGACTGCTGCTTGATATCATGGTGCCACTACGCCTATTATAGTAGTACCTCCCCGGGTGCAGACAGAACAGGTTTTGGATATGTACTCGAAACAAGGATAGCCAACGGATTCGAAACGGTGATGCCTGGAATGGAGACGAGGAGTATCCCGTGACTGATTGAAGCATTGCTTTGGGGGGGGGGGGATTAGAAAGGAGGGGAATGTAGAGTGGCGTGTACGGTATGGATGGTCATGTCGTCATATTGCCTCGTCTAGCTACTTAACGTCAAGTATCCCAAGTAACTTATCCTTTGTTTTACATTTGACCATATTCTTCATACGACGCATCACCTTGACGATTAAGAAACAACATGATAGTGCCCGCCATGGAAGAAATACTCAAACACACGGCTACATTGCCCACTTCGACACCTAGTGTTGGACCCGTTCCGACGGTGATTCCGGGCGATTGGCCTGTTGTGCAGCATATTCATGATACTGGGAAGCGGACATTATGGTATTCAGCCTTGATGAAACTTTTGGTTGACAAGGGAGGCTAATAGAATGCCCTAGGGTCGTGGTAGCGCTCATGGCAATTTCGTCAATTGCCTTTTACTCCCTGGCTGCCCGAGTCCGAGTCGTACGTTTCCACACCAACACCAAATACATTTGCAAGACTAACAGCCAACAGCAAACCCGTCTCCTGCACACCCTCACAGCCCTCATCACCACAGTCTCCTTCCTCTCCTACCTCGCCATGGCCACCGGCGAAGGCGTAACCTACAAGCACTCCGTCGTCCACCATCCCCACAAACACGTCCCAGACACCCACCAAGAATACCTGCGCCAAATCTTTTGGGTTCGATACCTAAACTGGATCATCACCACGCCCTTGATCCTGATCAACATCGCCCTCATCGGCGGACTCAATGGCGCAAACCTCGTCGTTGCCATTGCCGCAGATTTGATCATGTTCGCCGCCGGATTTACGGCTACATTCACACATGACGAGCGTCGTTGGGTTTGGTACACCATCGTGATTATTAGTTTCTTGACTATCGGTTTCCAGGTTGGCGTTAATGGAGCTCGATCTGTGCGACGAGGTGCGGATCAGCACCGCACGTTGTTTACGTCGTTTGCGGGTGCCAATTTGTTGGTTTTCTTGTTGTATCCAATGTATGTCTCCCTGACTCCTTAATGGTAGGGTTCTGAGCTGACAGAAATAGTATCCTTGCTGCGTCACCGCTTAGTCAACGTATCAGCGTTGATGCTGAAACGGTCGCGTGGGCAGTTCATGATATCCTGACTCAAGGCCTGTTCGGATATTGGTTGTTGCTGGGTCATGATAGTACTGAGACTGGGTAAGTTGCGCCTTTGAGAGTAAATGCATATCAGCGTCTAACAATACTTCCAGACAACTCATCGTCGACGGTTTCTGGTCCTATGGTATCAGCCATGAAGGCGCAATTCGCGTTGGCGAGACCGATGGAGCTTAAGCAAGGATGTTGTAACCAGTCGACACGCCATATAAACGCAGGTTTCATCGTGACCAAGTAAACCTACAGACACAAAAAGTGTCCGGTAAGGCTAAGATTTGACTCAGCGGTTATATTTGCCTTCAACTAAAGGGGAAATGCGTCGAGAGAATGGTCAAAATCGTTGTAAATACGAATGTAATGAGGATATGTTGCGAGGACGAGCTATTTTGGAGTAAGGGATGAACACAGCTTTTTGAGTTATATTGCTCACTGTATGAAAATGATGGATTATGAATATGCAAACTGCTTTTTCTTTCAGATCATATTTAGCCATAGCAAATTTTGATTGTGGATATTTTATTGATTCAAAAAGGCTGACCCAATCCTTAAGCCGGAATTTCTTCAAAAACTTCAATGTTGCTAATATCCATGGATGATGGTGGATTTACCATGATAAGCTCTACTATTCATGGGCGATAAGTCTCGTTTCAGTGCGGTACACTGCCACTCTAAAGATCACTATAATTCTCAGGTTGTCGTATTCTTATATTCGCATTCTCGGATTCTCGGATTCTCGTATTTTCACTCTCGTAATCTCGCATCCTCGCTTTCGCACCATAGTCTGAATCCGAGCGACAAGAGATTTCCGGGATTAAAATGTCTATATTCAAAATGAGTTCAAATAGATATGAAGTCAGCTTTTCTTCTTTGTCCTCTACTGTAAAACTCCCCCGTCTTCATCGACTTGTATCTTTCGTTTGTCAATCTGTTTACCATGAGTTCTACCAGCGATAGTACCATCAACTTCGCACTCTACCGTTACACCCCTTCAATCGCGGCAGCATCCATATTCGCAGCGATTTTCCTAGCAATTACGATTTTCCACTGTATTCGACTATGGCGATGCGGCTCCTTTTTCTTCATCCCCTTTATTATCGGCCTACTCTGTGAGGACTCCCTGCCACTAACTGGGAGTAATTCAAGGAAGACTAATAACGCAACAGTTGAATGTGCTGGTTACATAGCTCGCATTTTCTCGCACTTCGACACCACAGCGCTCGGTCCATATATCGTACAGACCATGCTGATTCTGATCGCACCGCCCCTGTTCGCTGCGTCTATATACATGACTCTAGGTAGAGTCATAGTCGCCCTAAACTCTCAACAACTCTCCATCGTACCCGTGCCATTCCTCACGAAGATATTTGTGGTTGGAGATGTGATCTCGTTTCTTCTACAATGTGGAGGTGAGTACAACCTAATTATCCCGCTGCTCGATTCTAATCTTCATCATTAGGGGGTGGCTATATGGCCGCTGGAACGGTTGCGGCCATGAACACCGGCGCCAACATCGTCATTGGCGGCCTTGTCATTCAACTCCTTTTCTTCGGCTTCTTCGTCGTCGTATCGGCTGTATTCCACTGGCGTATGAAGGGAAGAGCGTCTTCACAAGTCTCACCTCCATCCAACGGCCGCAACAAGACCTGGGAATCCATGATGTGGGCGCTCTACGCTGCCTGTTTCCTCATTCTCATACGATCAATCTTCCGTGTGGCGGAATTCGTGGAGGGCAATGATGGCTTTATTATGCGAAGAGAATATCTCTTGTACATTTTCGATGCTTGTCTTATGGCTCTGACGGGAATTGTGCTGGCGGTCGTCTACCCCGGATCCTTTCTCGGGCGTGATGGTGGCAAGCGAGAGAGCGCACTGCTACTTATGTCTACGGATGAGGAGAGACCAAAGCCATATGGAGCATAAGAACTAAGTCTCAATTTGGTCTGTTAGATTCATGCTGCCATGCATGGCGGCTCAGTGGTCGTATCTGGATTTCACAACATTGCATAGACTGCTTTCTTTCCTTTTCTCTCCTTCTTTTTTTTCTTTTTGAGTGATTTAGCGGGAGCAATATAGAGAATATTATTTTGATTTAAGATTTTTGACTGTGCAGGTCAATGCCTAGTAAATAACCCTAATACGTAACCCTAATGCATCCGCTCTTTTCGTCACCCTTGGAACCTTAACTTTTCTTCCCACGTTCACTTCTGTCGTTGTTTACTACCTCAACTATCGCTTAACATAAGTATCAGCTTGCTTGAATTACGTGAGCTAGGTATACAAAACCACTGCCAATGCCGCCACGCACGGTATCAGAAGATACTTCTCGCAACGCAGCAAAGTCGCACCTGCATCCTAAACATCGCATCAGCCACACCAAGTCTCGTAATGGTTGCTACAAGTGCAAGCAGCGTCGCGTCAAGGTATATATCAATTTTATTCTCGATATAGATTTCTTGCTGATATATCCAGTGTGATGAGGTACGGCCAATGTGTAATGCATGTTCCGTTCGAGGTGATGATTGCGTCTACCCCAGTCCAGGAGGCGCGCCAGAGCGAGACCAGAGACGAATGCGGCGGCCTGTCTCTCGCGGACCATCATCTGAGCGTATTCATAACGATACACGGGGAGCACCTTTTCGCCCGTTGAGTTACAATTTATCAGCTCCAGAGAAGACACAAATTGTCGGGCCCAGTCTGAACATGGGTGATCTCAATTTACTTCAACGCTTCATTCTGCACACCTCCAAAAAGATGACTCTCCACAAGATCAAGACGGAGGTCTGGGAGCGAGTAATTCTTGATTTGGCTGCGACCAATGATTTTCTGATGCACCTTGTCTTGGCCCTGGCTGGCGCGGACATTCTGATCACTGAGAAGTCCAGTGCTTCCATCTCCTGGAGCCCTTCGCTTCATTCAATCATGGAACATCACCAACACGGCCTCGCCGGGCTGCAGGAAGCGCTTTGCGCCACTGTCGAACCCGATGCAGAAGCCCTGCTGGCGGGGTCCATGTTAGTCGTTGGTTTCGCATTTGCATCCCTCGGAATCAAAGACCTCGATCCGTCAATGGGTACCTCTCCAGATCCCAGTCTCGGAGGTTCATCAACCCCGCTCCAAATACAATGGCTCCACCTTGCTCGCGGCGTTACATCGATCCTGGGTCAATTCTGGTCAACGCTGAGACGCTGCCGTCTCAGATCGCTACTTTTCTTCAACAATGCCAATGACGATTGGAAGCTTTGTGAGACTGAAATACGCTCCGGTGTGGTGCAGCTGAACCAGAATATACAGTCAAAGAGGCTTCGGAAGTTTGCCTCGGGGGCTAATCACGCCTTGTCGGACTTACGAGATATATGCACAGCCTTACATGATTCTGAGAACTTTGAAGAAGGCACCGAGACCTCACTTTCAAATGCCACTCCTCGATCCGACCACAGTGGTCGGACACCCCTCAACGCATGCGAACAAGCGATAGATGTAGTCGAAAACCTCTACATGAGAATCCTTTACGTTCTACACATGAAACCACTCAATCCTCACTCATCATCGCCAACAGATCTCAAGATACAATTCGATCTCGAAGACGCAGCCCTTTCGGCGTGGCCTCACCATCTACCCGAAGAATTCATCTCGATCTTGGACGACTCGCGGCATGGACATGTCGACGCAGTGCTGCTCGGTGTGAGTCTGACGATCCTTGCGCATCTGTACTCGACTATAGCTATTCTGGAGGATGTTTGGTATCTCGGTAAGACGTGCGATGCTGAGATTTACAAGATTAATGCTTTGATTCATGGTCTTGGTGATGAAAGGCTCATTCGCTTGATGGAATGGATAGTTGATCTTATAGAGGAATAAGATGTATAAAACGCGACGTGTTTACCCAAGACCCTTCAGGGCATAGAACCGGTACATAGAATTTTCTATCTGTTAGCTACGTGAAAATTATTTACCAAAAATATGAAGCTATCTGATCCAAGTCACACATGTTAAAAGACATCAATTGACCTGGAGGACCTCATATTGAAGGAACATCACAAAACGGCTCAAGTGCTGGCATTCATCAGCCATCTGGAAAACCCCTTGCAAAACTTTTGTGTCTACATTCAGTAAATTTGTCTTTTGAAACTTATTTTTATACGCATAATACACTGAAATAATGCTAACTAAGGCTAGAATGATTCTGAGGCATTAACATGAATATTAGACTAGCCCGGTATTGTGAGGTTTACGTTCGGGGAATACATATCAAGACGTGGAATCAATTCCAGGTTGTTTCTGTATAGTACACTCTGAAAAATGCAAGAACTTAGCAACGACAAGCGTGAGATAAAAAGAAAAGAGGAGCATAATCGTTATCGTCGCAATGGTTTCATGGGCATGAGTCGTAATACATTCAAGTCATCATCTTCGTTAAGGCAATCTCGTATGTACCGCGGAGGTGCCGACGCTGATAGGAAAAAAAAAAAAAAAAAAGCAAAACCCCCAAGTCAGAGCGACTCAGCTCTTCCTCCTAAGAGATAAAGTCATCACTCTTCTCCCTCATTCTCTTCAATCACAGAACTGACCACACGCTTTCGAAATTCCAACGGTAGGCGAGACTTCCTTAACCCCTGCCCGGATAAGATCGAGGGCGAATATGAAGAAGTCGGCGAAGAAGAAGCAGTGTAGCGCGGAATAGACGACGGTGAACCTTGCTTTATATCATAACCCGACTGTTCGGCAGCATCCTGCGACGACGACACAAAAGGGGATTCACCGATTTTCTTCCCATCCTTGTAAGTAAGACGCTTCACCTCCTGATCCGTCGAAACCCGTCGTCCCCTTATGGCTTTGCGTTTATCGTCTGAACCAAAATGAAGCTTCACATGTTCCATGTTATTTGGGAGATAGAATCCAGCGTCATAGCAATCCGTGAATGTGATTGAGCGGAGCTTGTCGGCATCGAAGCAGCTGCAGAACGGGACCGCGTCGACCACAAAGCCACGCAAAGTGAGATGGACGATAGGGAGGAGGCGAGCCATCCAGGTGTTATACTCTGGATGGTTAGGTTTGAGATTCGGTTTCGCTAGTTCGATGGCGCAGTTGTCGAGGTATTCGGCGTCGCCATATTGCTTGAAAATGCGTCCTTTTTCGCCTCTGCATGTATTATCTATTAGACTCCTTGAACCACTTGGACTTTTTTTTTTATAGAACTTACGATGAAACATGAGTTTGAGCGTCCTTCATTTGAGGAGACCATCCTTCTTCAATAGGGCGAAAGCGCAACTCTGCCTCTGGCGATATGCGCGGCTCCTCTGCCATTCTCAACTGCAGATCTTCGAGGCGCTCCATCTGCCAGATAGCTTGAAATAGCTTTTTCTGATACGACTTCAACATCCCACTGACCTTCAGACAGCGAAGATTCTTGAAAGAAGTCAAGCAGGACAGGTATTGGTCATCGAGAGGGACGACTGTCTTGCCAGGAGGAAAGTGCTGCCACAAGTCGATCCAAAGGGTGTCCTGAGCGGCGATGCCACCGCGAATACGGAGTAGGGCTCCAAAGTCTACGCCCAGGAAGATGGGCTCCGTGTGTGGATCATTCATTGAGCGGCGACGAACGAGGGGTTTTGCTTCTGAGAGGTGCTCTGGACTGGGTGGGCTGGCATCACGTTGAGGGGGTTCTGTACGTTGGTTGAACATGTCAGTCAGATGAACTTTGCATCCTCGCCAGACTGATAACACACCGACGACAAACGACGAACGCGACGAGGTGCTAGTGTGAGATAGACCAAAACTTTCTATTCTCTGGTCAGTCTAATCTCACCATGGCATGTTGCAGGCTGTGTAGTCTCTGAGCTCTTACCTACTGTCTCCTGCGAAGTATCCTTTTCAAGGCTAGCCATGTCTTTGGTAGGGGATCCAGATTTGCGCTCATGGTGTCGTTTGAGACGCGACATGCTGAGTCTTGGGATGACGGATCTTTTTCTAATCCCTTGTCGAGTCATGGCGAGTTTCCTGGGTATTGGGTTGTATGCTGATTCATTATTTGCTTCTGAAATCGCTGGAAAGGTTAAGAAAGTTGTTGAAATGAAAGATAATACTAATGATGGCAAGTCTGGTAACCAAGTGAGAGTTGAATGAATGAATGAATGAATGAAACTAGAGGTCACTGAATGTTCGTCACATAAGGTCTGGAAAACAAACAGTCAGTGAAAAATGACTGGATAGGCCAGTCCAGATAGTCACATATCAGACTTCTTGCTTGTTGTGCGCATCAATTATGAGCACATTATTAGATAAAAGTTAAGATGACCAAGGGGTAAGTCATCAGACAAGAACATTCAGGCGCAAAGCGGAAATGTGAGCAGAGCAGATATTGGGATGAATAGAAAGCCTGAATCTTGAACCCAAGAAGAAGACATTGTCGTTATGAAGTATAAGAAGAATGAAGACATATTGTGCAAATAACTATCTGACAGAGGTCAATATAGGAGAGAAAGAGGAGCATATTGCCTGATCAAGCTGAAAGGATGGCTGAAGATTGTTGGTCCTTCCTCTTGTCCATGTCGACTTCCCAATTAGGATTCCCAACAAAGAGATGACATTGCACTGTCAGACGCCTACCAAAGTATGCCTTTCTGAGTTATAGCTCCATCTCGAAAATCTTAAAGTGATATATTTGAATTCATTTGATTCTTTGGTGTTACATACTTATAGAAGTATCCATAGACGCTTCGTTGATGGTATTTGGTAAGTGGTGCCTGATTGTGAAGGTGTCGATATAGTTCCAGCAGTGCAATGTCTACAGGATAAATTCTTACTGAAATCGATAGTACGGATCAAAAGCTTGTATTATACGCCAATAGATCAAGCCCAAACCCTCGTCTGTCTTTACAATCACAATCAGGCGGTTCGATTTAACTTGTTTTTAAAATCGAAAAGGGTCATGTCCGGCCATTAAAACAATGAAGAAATAGGTATTTTATGCATTTTTAACCCCTCATAAAACCAATAATCTAGTAACGCTTGCCCTCACGGAGGACATCGCCAAACTCCTCCAATGGGCTGCGAATGAGCTTAGTCTCCTTCCACAAGTTGGGGGTAAGGAAGCCGTAGGTGTTGCCGACAGCAAGGAAAGTGGCCTTGAGGGTGTTCTCAAGGGTCTTGGTGGAACCGGAGGAGGAGGTGTAGGCGTCCTGGACACCAGCAAGTTGGAGGAGACGCTTGACAGCGGGGGAGGCAACAAGACCGGTACCACGGGGAGCGGGGATGAGCTGGTATGATTAGTATAAACATCTCCCAATGATCGAAAGAAGGGAACGTACTCGGACAGTGACGGAACCACACTTGCCGCTCTCCTTGGTAGGGAGAGAGTGAGGCTCACCGAGGTTGGTACCCCAGTAACCACGGCGAATGGGCAAAACGCTGAGCTTGGCAATGATGATAGCAGCGCGAATGGCGGTAGCGACTTCCTTGGAGGTCTTGATTCCGAGACCGACGTGGCCCTCACCGTCACCGATGATAACAATGGCCTTGAAACGGGTACGCTGACCGGCGCGGGTCTGCTTCTGGACAGGCTTGATCTGTTGGCGAAGTTATCAGCGCTGGTCACGTTTCAATGAACATTCGGATTTTCGCATGATTGAACCAGGCTCTCTATCAATTGTGCAGAATTTTGCTCCTCAATTGTCCCTTTTCAATTGCGAGCGCCTGATCCAACCAGCGATAATCCAAATCCAATCAATCGTACCTTCATGACCTCATCCTTGAGCTTGGGGAGGAAAAAGTCGACAATCTGGTATTCCTTGACAGGCAAAGAGTGCAAGTAAATCTGTTCCATCGAGGTGATCTTGCCAGCCTTGACGAGACGGCCCAATTTGGTGACGGGCTGCCATTCCTTCTCTTCGCTCTTCGCACCACCACGACGACCGCGACGGCCACGACCACGACCGCGGTCACCACCACGGTCACCGCGAGATCCGAAACCTCCACGTCGAGGAGCAGCGTCAGCCATGATTGCTGTATGTGTAGGGAAAGTCGACCGGGGACGAAAAGGAGGGTTGTCGAGACGGTTGTCGAAGTCGAAGTCGAAGATCGGGAACTTTTCGTAGAGTTTGCCCACCTTACTGTCGCTGTATACAGAATAATTAGTGTGGCTCCAGTGGCCGACCAATGAAATTGCTGGGCGGACTTTGGGTCTAAGCGAGCGGGCGGGAGCCCTAGAGCACACAACCCTAAGCCCTAATGCCCGAATGGGGTACCCTCCAGGCGGTAGGAGCGGTTGCTTACATAAGAACCGATGTGAGGGTAGTTAACTTAACTCAAAAAAGCAACGAGAGAAACAAAGGCTAAACTGTCAGGTGACCCCGTTCACCGGGCTCACCCCCGATCGCTCTAGTTTCTAATTGGCTGTATGATTGATATTTCCCCAATCTTCTTCTCTCTTAGTCAAGCTAGTGCTACTTGGATGTCAGATCTCCAGCATTTTCACCGCGCTTGGCTGGGCTGCCTCCACCCCTGGGAGACCTCTGAGGAACTCAGACGGGCCTAGTCCTGCTTATCTCGGCGTACCAGCCAGCTTTCTCGTCTCGAGCAACTGACTATTAATCTGTCGTCATGGCTCCATGGCATCCCATCCTTTTCAATCGTCGTTCGTTTTTTTTCTGTCTTCTTACATACATCCATCAATAATAAATAATATACATACTTCCTTCGCAGCAGTCCATTCTTTTCAATTCAGTCGATCTTTTCACCACATAGCAAAATGTTGCGCTGGTGGGTCCTATCCTAGATGTTGACCGCAATTACTCAAGAAGCCAGATATTGACAATCTTGTTAGGTACGCTGCGAGAATGGCCCAGCGGCCACTGCTCACCTCGAGCATCACCACAGCCGTGCGTTTTATCCATTGAATGCGAACCACGGTATGCGCGTGCTGATATTTGTTGTTACAGACACTCTTCGGAGCCGGAGATGTGCTAGCTCAGCAGGCTGTTGACAAGAAGGGTTTCGATAAGCATGATTACGCTCGAACGGGTCGCATGGTTCTCTACGGAGGAGGTACGAAGTTATCATGAGAGTTGAATTGAAAGGATCGAGAGTAAGCTGACTTGTGATTTTAGCCATCTTCGGTCCTGCCGCCTCCGCCTGGTACGGCATCCTCCAACGTCACGTCGTGCTGAAGAGCGTCGCCGCAACTGTCGTCGCCCGTGTCGCCGCCGATCAACTCCTCTTCACACCCGTCAACTTGTTCTGTTTCTTGTCCTCCATGTCCATCATGGAAGGCACCGACCCCATGGAGAAGTTGCGCAAGGCATACTGGTCCACATACAAGACTAACTTGGGAGTTTGGTCAACAGTACAATTGGGAAACTTTGCCCTGGTTCCTCTAGAGTACCGTGTTTTGGTTGTGAACGTGGTCAGCTTGGGTGAGTCGATCTCCAAAACACTTAAGTCGTGACGGCAGCTAATTTGTATAGGATGGAATTGCTACTTGAGCTTTGTCAACAGCAAGGCTTGATTGTTGTTATTGTGGGTTTAGCGAAAATATGTTTGGGATGGACTAGCGAAAAATGTTCAGGGAATAGGACTTTGGTATATCGGTCTGGTTCAATGTCGATATCTACACATACTCCATAGACATAGATGGTGTTTGGTATAGCGATGTTTTGGAATATATTTGCATGTGGATTTGCCGCAATCTATTCATGAATTCAGGTCAACCTTAAAAGATTGGGATAATGTCTTGGAGTAGATAAAAAATAATGCCTTGCCTCTGAATTTATCCCGGGCGGTGAGCCATCGCAGCCGCAGATTGGGTGGCCACAACCAAAAAAAGTTGCTTCACATTTGAGCGATCCGCTTCCTTGAGTTTACAGGCCCGACGGCAAAGTGAATTCTCGATAAATTCACCACTTGAACAGGCCTTGTCGCCTTTCACCATAAACTCGCAAAGTACGACTTGTGGTCTGCCTGGTGCAGAGGATTCTTTTCTCTCGACCTTTTTAAACTGTCGGTGTTGTTTGGTGGTGTTTGGTGTGTGCCCTGCGCTCTTTCCCATCATCCCACCCCGAAAGGCAACTGCCACCGTCTCCTTCCTTTGAGGACATTCGCTCTCCTTTCTCCTCTCTCACACCTTCATCTCTTTTCTCCTGAATCTCAGCTCAGATTTGGGAGTTTATACGACTACAACCGCAATCATGGCGACCGCAACCGAGAACGGCACTGCCCCTGCCATCAACGAGAAAACCGCTGCGCAGAACGGTGACGTTGTCACTGTTTTCCACGACCCTGAGAACTTTAATGTCAAGCATCCTCTGATGAACGAATGGACTTTGTGGTTTACGAAGCCTCCCAGTGGCAAGGTGCGTTACACCAGATATCATACAATTTTCAAGCGTAGCTAACGGTGTTGTAGGGTGACAACTGGAACGATCTCCTCAAGGAAGTGGTGACATTCAGCTCAGTCGAAGAATTCTGGGGTATCTATGTAAGTTCTTTTTCCAACATGTCTGTCATAAAGTTCACTGCTAATAATGTGATTTCAAGAACAACATCACTCCCACCTCCGAACTCGGCCTCAAAGCCGACTACCACCTCTTCAAAAAAGGCATCCGCCCGGAATGGGAAGACCAACAAAACAAACACGGCGGTAAATGGTCCTACTCATTCAAGGACAAGCGCGCTGTCCCCATTGACGACCTCTGGCTGCACGCCCAACTCGCCGCCATTGGCGAAACGCTAGAAAACGACGACGATAACGAGGTCATGGGTGTCGTGGTCAATGTTCGCAAGGGATTCTATCGTATCGGTCTCTGGACTCGTACCGTCGGTAAGAGTCTGCCCGGCGACAAAAGCACCGAGGCTCGCTCCGCTGCAAAGGGTAAAGAGGTGTTGGAGAACATTGGACGTCGTTTCAAGGAGGTCTTGCGCCTGAAGGAGGCGGATGTCGTTGAGTTTTCGGGCCATACCGACAGCGCACACAGCGGTAGCACTCGTGCCAAGGCTAAATACACCGTCTAATGGATAAAACGAACATAGACTGAGCATATCCGTCGGGGATGAACTGTGAGGATGATCGGTGAGGAGTGAGGTGCGGAAGGAGATAGAAAAAGTGATACCATGCATTGATAATGATGTTTCCCCTATGAGGTTGATCTTTGCATTGATTTGAATCTTTTACTGTACCTGCCTGGCAAGGGGCAGATTCGTGTTTTCTAAAGATCTTGCGACTGGAACAGCGTGTATATTCTACATTTTTTTTCTTTGTAATGAACACTGATTATTGCAATTGACTGTCTTGTAGCTTGACATATACAAGAGAAAGCTTACCTGATCACCTGGCACTTGCACATGTGGGTTCTTGACCTGGTGAGACGTGCAAATAGCCAATGCCTGTCTGCTAGCTTCTGCCGCAAAAAATAAGCACGAAACACCATGGATCTCACCGAGTACCTGGATATGTCGGCTCTGTTCTAGTCAACTAGATGCAGTGTCAGGTCCCGATATCGTAAATCCCTGTCAGCCCTGAGTATCCAACTGCTTTTCAGAGAAACCACCTCGAATAGTGATGGTGTACAGCTTCAGATGCATCACCATCGTGCTCTGCAGCAGTTTGTGACTGAAAGAATCATGTCAAGTTGCCTTTCGAGAAGGATACGTCAATTGAAGACACCCTCAACTGAGCACTGGTCGGCGATTGAGCAAAATGTACCTAGATACAGTGCCCAGAATATCTCTCGCTCTATTAATTATCACATAGTCAGTAGGGACAGGAGCTTGATTTTGCTGGACTTGCTTGTAGAGTCTCCTGAGGACAGATAAGCAAATGATGCAGTGAGGGTATAAGCCAGAGCACGATTGAGAAGGATGAAGTCAACTAGAGTCGGCAACATGTCCTTCTCTAGGGCTAAGTAGGAAAGTAGCCAACTCTGGCGGCATATCCCGCTCTAGGCTAGGACCTACGTACGTAGCTGGCCGAGAGTAACTGATGTCAGTTGTGTCTAGGTCCGTACGTACCAGAGTACGGGCATGTACGTAGCTCGATTCCCCTCATGCCGGACTGGGTAGGTACCTAGGTCCGTACTTGTCTTGTAATAAATGAGCGATTTGTCTGAGAGCTTGCCCCCTGAACTGGAACTTAAAATCTACTTCAGGAAGGTGAGAACAAACGCTCCTCGAGCACAATCGACCAAGACAGACGCGGAGGAAATATTGAAATAGATAATATCCGTCGTCAACCGGAAATCTTGGAAATATCCGCAGAGCTTAAAACAGACGTCCATGATTCTACAGCCATGGCGGAATATTGCATAGTACGTATCATGTAGTTATGAGGCACGCCTGAGGAACATACCCCAGGCCATTTGAGGAGTAAACAGACCAAAACAGGTAAAAATCGGGGTTGATCAGTTGCACCACCCATGTTGGAGTAGTCCATACAGCTGGACTGTATTAGCAGCATTGGCAATGTCACCCCAGATATTTGATAGGCTCTGATTGGCCTTGATTGACATGAATCAGTCAACCGGAGATGAATGTCACATAACGTGTTACGTGAGGCTGCGATTGTCTGATCAAGTGTCTGTTCACTAGGGTTCATAGATAAGATGCCTGTATTTTCCGAATGTAAGCGGTGCATTATCTCGCCAAGATCATAGATGAAGATACGTAAATTATAAACTGATACGCGATCAATCGGTCATGGTATCAATATCAAGCATGATATTGGAGCTTGGCTAATATACTGCATGTCAAGAGTCAGAACGTCGACATTGCAAGAAATGCTCGCGCCTTATCAGACTACGGTATCCGGATATACGATACTGTCAGCACCAAATGGAAACATCTTCCTCGGCAAAGTGCTGGTCAAGCATCGGCTGTTAGCCGTCCACTTGTACCTGTATCGACCCATGGCATATCCCGAGCACGTACTTCGTGAACTCAACAAAGTGGACAAACAGCACGTTTTTTGGATGGATCTATGGATACCTGCATCAGATAAGGAAGGTCGATTTGTCTTCTCGAAGCCGGGGTACGTATTTCAGGCCCAGTGTTGGTGGGTTTGGCAAATTGCCAAGGGACCGTGTGCATTGGCATGGTGTATGAGACGATGTTATTGGGGACGTTCATGTATGCATGTCTTGGCTCAACGTTGCTTTTACCTAAGACAATGCTTCTTATCGAGCGTCCATCTGTCGTCTGGTGTGTTTTATAGGTTCGCTGTCTTATAGTATGTGATTTTGATTTTTTTTTTTTCTCGCCGGCACAGACCACTGGTACCCTGTCCAAGGGTTCGGTTGAGGCCCACCGCTGATTTCGTTGTTCCTGTATCCGACAAATGGCGAACGCGGGATTTGCCCCTAGAAAATTCTCTCAAAGCTTGGCGAGTAGTATTTGCTGCGAGATTCAGCGTGAGCCGAGTGAACTTACACTGCGAGAACGCCTTTGGACGCCTTGCGACCTTCCGGGTCGTGGATATTGCTTGTCTCTGGGTGGGGTCTGGCGATCATGATGTTACGTATTTTTTATTGAGCTTTTATTGTGCGATGGATCACTTTCTTTATCCAACAGACGATGTTAAAACATGAGCCGAACTGACCTGGCTCGATGGATGATGAATCAGCTGCTGACAGGCTGATAACAATCAATGAGAGACTCTCATAGACAAGAGGGAGAAGATGAGGTTACATTGGCCAAGCAACTTATCGGCGCGTGCCAAGAACGGCAGCGGAATTCCCTCGAAGGCTTGGCACGCCCGCCCGCCCTGGAACAACTGCCTAATGCGGCCAAGCGTCTCGTGGGCTCTATTCGGTCGTCTCCGAAGCCATCGCTCCTGCCAACCTCTCACAACGCTCCTATCGCCACTTCCCCTTCCCATCCAACTTCGTCTGATTTGCCCAGACGTTCTGCTTGCAGCTCCATCGCACCCTAGGTCAAATGCCACTGGCCAACAATTGCTGTCCGAGCCAGCTCTCCCATGCTGCCGCAGATAAGGCCCTGTCCGCGTGGTCAGTCGCGGTTGCACCGAGCACTCAGCTCATGGATGATGGAACCCAAGAAAAATATCTTCCGTGGCGTGGTCGCGCAGCAGTATTAATGGCGCCGATTTCCCTTCTTTGTTGACATTTTTTTCTCCAGAAGAGCCTCTCCCCATCCCTCTCTTCTCCAATATCTCCGTGGGTTTCTTGTAGCTGTCACAAAACATACTTCTTCACCATGTCGGCTGCTGACCACGAGGTCGAGGTTGCTCAGTGAGTGTCTTCAATGCAATCACGTAGCGCAATGCCATACTAACATAACATTCCGACTGCCAGACTGCACCAGTCCTTCGACAATGTCGAGGGCGTATCCCACCCCACCAAGGACTTCACAGGAGGAAGCCTGCCCGAGGTGGACGAAAAGCTCCCTTACATCACCGCCGATGGAGAGGTCCCCACCGAGGAAGAGAAGCTTCGCTTGAGGCACGTTGCGGAGAATCTGCCCATGTCTGCCTGGTTGGTGGCTATGGTCGAACTCTGTGAGCGATTTACATACTACGGTGTGTCTGGGATCTTCCAGAACTACATTCAGCGTCCTCTCGACGGTAGCGAGGGTCGTGGTGCCCTCGGTATGGGTCACCAGGGTGCTACTGGTCTTTCCACCTTTTTCCAGTTCTGGTGCTATGGTTAGTTGAATATTTGTCCATCGGTCTCGACCATGAGTCTAATTATATCTCAGTGACTCCAATCCTTGGTGCCATCATTGCCGATCAATACTTGGGCAAGTACAAGACCATTGCCATGTTCTGTGCTGTCTATCTCGCTGGTCTCTTCATCTTGCTCTTCACTTCGCTTCCCGTTTCTCTTGAGCATGGCGCTGGTCTCGGTGGCTTCGTCGCCTCGGTCATCGTCATCGGTCTCGGTACCGGTGGTATCAAGAGTAACGTTGCTCCTTTGATTGCCGACCAGTACACTCGCAAGAAGATGGCCGTCAAGACCAACAAGGATGGCGAGCGAGTGATCATCGACCCCGCTGTCACCGTCCAACGCATTTACATGATCTTCTACGGTTGTATCAACCTTGGTTCTTTGTCCGGTTTAGCCACTCCTTACATGGAGCGGGACGTTGGCTTCTGGTCGGCCTACCTTCTCTGCACATGCATGTTTGCTGTCGGTACTGCCGTTTTGATTATCGGCCGCAAGTACTACGTTGTTCGCGCACCACAAGGTTCCGTCATCACTGATGCCTTCAGGGCCATGGGTATGATGATCAAGCACTTCAACATGGATGCTGCCAAGCCAAGCTGGCAAGCCGAGCATGGTGGCAACAGCAACTTACGCTGGGACGACCACTTTGTCGACGAAGTCAAGCGTGCGTTGATTGCTTGCCAGGTCTTCTGCTTCTACCCCATCTACTGGGTTGTCTACGGTCAATTCTCCAACAACTTCGTTACCCAGGCTGGTCAGATGGAGGGTCACGGTATCCCCAACGACTTGATGCAGAACTTTGACCCGATCTCCATCATCGTGTTCATTCCTCTCCTCGAGTCACTTGTCTATCCTCTTCTCCGCAAGATGCACATCGACTTCAAGCCCATCAGTCGTATCTCCCTCGGTTTTATCGTCGCCTCCTTGGCCATGGTGTACGCTGCCATCGTTCAGCACTACATCTACAAAGCCGGTCCTTGTTACGAGTCTCCTCTCTGTGCCGCTTCCGAAATCGACGGCGTCGCTCAGGGAAACCACATCCACATCGCCATCCAGACTCCTGCCTACATGCTCATCGGTATCTCCGAGATCTTTGCTTCTGTCTCTGGTCTCGAGTACGCCTACACCAAGGCTCCTCCCAACATGAAGTCCTTCGTCCAGTCCATGTACCTGTTGACCAACGCTTTCGGATCTGCCATTGGTGAGGCCTTGACCCCTGTCGCCTACGACCCTGCCATCATGTGGATGTTTACTGGTTTGGCCTGCGCTTCATTCGCCGCTGGCGTCATCTTCTTCTTCACCTTCCGTCACTTGAACGCCAAGGAAGAGGAGATGAACGCTTTGGACATTGATGAGTATGGCCCTGCTCCTCCTGTAGAAGGAACTAAGTAAACACTGCACTTTGCAGTATAATAAAGTACTTGTTTATGCAAGTATAATCGCTACATTGATACCTCTATCATGTATACTCATGTATACAGGCAGTGCGTCGTCACATATTGCCTGGTGGTAGTTAGAAGGCTACATGCATAGAGGTTGGTAGTAGATTCTACTGCTACTTTATTAGGTAGTTGAAACGATACTCTCTATTCATTATTCAAGATCATTTTGAGCGGATTACTACGTAGTCGATCATGCAACTTCAAGCAGATCTTTCTTTCAATACGACGTCGGTAGTCTGTCGATCCTGTGCTACAGTAGTACTGCATACATGCACCATGAAGATCATAAAACATGATTTATCAACGTACTTTGCCGTTCCTGTTCAACCTGGATCATGAGACGCTGAGACTTATTATTCCCTGCCATACGTGGATCCTTCGTTAATTGGCCGCAGTAAAAAGGAGGGTTAACCCTGGATACAGTACTCCAAAGCACTCCGAGACAACCCTAACCAACCCTGAAAATTTACGGAGTACTTTGGCCAGTGGACCCACAAGGGAAAATGATCTGCATCTGCATCCTGGTTCATGCACACTAGGCCTTTGTAGGCTTAGTGTCCGATATCTATCTTTTTAGGGTTTCTAGGGTTAATGCGACACGGGCCTGTCCAGAAACAGCAGACTTTCATAAAGGACCCTCCAGAATACACGACTGGCAGAACTCATCTATACTTTTACTTTGCCTTCGCCAGGAATCGCTCCAGTATCTCGAAGATAGGCTTGAATATCTGGATCTCTTCCCAGGAAGGCTGTGAATAGTGTCCATTCATCGCGACTCCCGCCATGGTCCACTATTATGTGTCGTATCTCAAGCCAGCTCATCGACTCATGGGAGCGGACTGGAAGTGCGTATGCCATATATCTGCTGCTAGTATACGTGTGCTGCGAGGTCCAGTTAGCGTATATCGATTTATGCAAATATTGGAGAGACCATACTACAGATAAGAGTAGTAATTAGCCTCTTGACCCCATACATAGTGCGAAGTGGTAGCATAGCCAGTCCCCCTTCTTAAGCTATCTTCCGGCCATTGAAGACGTGTCATATTCTGAAGTAGCGAGTTGTACAACTCCGAAAAATCAGTTGCTTCAATCTCATCATACAAGACAGGATTAGTTATGTATTTTCATATCGAATTTGCTGAATGCTACTTGTCTTACGGTGAGAATACCCTGACTTAGCTGCTTAGCAGCCACGAGGGTATGGACAAGTTCGTCTGGGATCTCTTTGGGAGGGCGGGGACGTTTTTGGCGACCCAATGCTCGTGGCACTTAGGAGAAAGATGGGAGTAATGACAACTGAATCGTCGAAGACACTCAGGAACCCAGCAGCAGTATTCGAGTAATTGACTAGGTGCCTCTGAAAAGCCGGAAACTGTTCGGTGCCCATGAAACATTGCATATTTGAATTTTCCGAGGAGGTCGTGTATTCCTACAATGTTCTTTAGCTCATACGGACATAAAATGCGGTGACGGGGGGATGGTGACTGACCGTGGCCTAGCTCATGGAAGATAGTAATTACTTCTCGATGGCGAAGGATGGTACCCTGGCCATCGGAGGGCATTGAGACATTGAATACTAGAGCCGAAGCGACAGGGGCCCGTTTTCCATATTTGCCAACATAGCTCTGACAATAATCAGCTAGTGTTTATATTGAAAAACAAGGAGGTGTACTACTTACAGGGTAAATATTAAAAGTTAGCAGCATGATTATACTTCCACAGGGATAGATATCTACGTATAGATATCCGATAAAGACGGATTCATCTGCCTCCCAAACGTCATATGCAGTCACGCGTCGTGATGCCATTTGCAATGTTCGGCTACGTCATTGAGCTCTTTAATCGCCAATGCGAACAGCATCTCGAAAATATCCAGCATGTGTTGTCAGAGCAGATATTATCTTATGGTCCTTGTAATGTACTAAAGTAAAACCTGTAGATATAGGACTGCGTATGGATAGGTAAGAACAGAGAGCCCTAGCCCTAGCCCTGAATCTCCCAATTCCGGCCAATCAGCGCCGAGATCCATCCGCAAACCCTAAGCCCTAACGATTGAGACAGCTCATTAACGTCGATTCTTACAGGAACTAAAATCCTCTATGCACTCCAACCACGCATGTAAGATTAACTGGCTGTCGATTATGGATCCTGTCCTGATCCTACGGTTCTGCAGGGCGTATACCATCCTGCACCAGTGACGCGACATAGCCAGGTGCAAGCATTACACTCATGGTAGAGAGCGAGAGCTGCGAGACAAGAACAGGTCATTACACGCTAGCTGAAAGTACAGGAGAGTCTATCGCACAGAATTCCTACATCTACTTCTTCCCCGTTACCTGATCATCCCGTCCCAACGTCATAGTCTCGTATCGACACAACATCTCACACAGCCCCTTGGAACCTTCCTGAGGATGTCTCCCTTTCTTTGGTTTTTGCATTCGTTTGTCTTCCTCCTCTGTCGGCGTTATGGGCGTTGTGTTTGTAGATGTATTGCTCTCGTGGTTTGGTCCGTCGCTGATACCATCAGGCTCATGTTCATCGTCATGGTCACCTTCAGAATCGGAGGAATCATCTGAATGCTCTTCGAGTATCTCTTTCAAACCTTCCGGTAGCTGGTCCCATTTCGACTCGCCGTTCTTCTTCGACCTACTCACTGACCGACGGAAGATAGATCGCACCTCTCGTCCAAGTATCGACCTCGTCGTGATAATCGCAAAGGCAGACGTCAATGAAATACAATCCGGGTCGGAGATATCAAACACATCAAACTCCAGCAAAAGAAACAATGCGAGATTCACCGCGTACAATGCAAAGACGTGTGATCTACTTATGCCGTATTCCTCCTGATGGACTTGGATGAGTCTGGCGATTGCGCGCGCAGATGAAATCGCTATGGATGCCGGGTCTTCGCCCCCTTCGGGCATCTCAGATTTTGGCGCGTTTCTTGGTGTTCCTATGTCTGTTTGTCTGTGATGATCATTGTGTCCGCGGGGGCAGTTGAACATGCTGATAAGCATAGTGTGATATCGTATACTATCATGTGTTAATTCTATATCTGATTGTCTAGATTGTGTTTGTGACTTACTGAAGGAGCAGTATATGAGGAGCCGGCTTTTTCGACATGTGGAACTCTTCCGGCAGACTTTCATGCCACTTTTCCATCCTCGTATACAACGAGTCCACCGCAGCCGAAAGTCGCTCTTTATCATCGTCAATTTCGTCTGCAAAAAGTGTCATTGAAATGTCCCTTGATATCTCGCTTAGCGTACACGCTTTATCAAAGTAGGTGACAAAAAAGGCTTTTCGAGGTGGTTTTTGAGATGGGTAAGGTGTCCAGTAATCTGCATCTCGCTCTATGCTAAGTGCAGGTATCCTGGAAAGGCGCACGTTTTTGATGCGGCAGGGTTTGAGGAATCCAGTATGAGCGACCCTTATCATCAAGAGAATTAGCACATATGAAATTGTGTCAACGATACGGATGAGCCTGTAAACTAACGTGTCAAGTTGAAATAATCCCCAGGCTGTTTTTACCGATGAGTTGTAAAAATCCCTAGACTTATTGCTTAGATCAATAGTCTGTCCCTCGCCGCCTGTATATCCCAATTTTTCTGCAATATCGATAGCCTTGTAGAGCATAGAATATCCCAGGTCATCCTGACCAGTCATCGAATATCTAGAAACCATTTGTTAGTATGACACAGATCCGGTTAGGTGAAGGTTGACTCGACATACCTTTCATATAGAATCATCGTCCCCTGTAACGTGGAAAGACTCACATCGTCCCCTCGCTGCTCCAAACATTTCTCGGCTTCTTTCAGGAATCTGGCTCCTTTACTGGTGACATCGCCGGGAACGCTGTATGCTTCCGAATACTCCGAGTAGCTCTGAGTATAAAACATCAGTACGGAAATTCGAAGATATGTAAAAAAGGGATAACTAACACAAGCATGTGCTAACAGAGCATTCACCAAGAATGGCGAGCAAAACTCGGAGTTAAGATCTCGCGACTTCATCTGATTGATCAACACATTCAAATCCAGAAACGAATAAAATGGATAATCCCATGTAAAGTATAGCGAGACTAGATGTGATACAAAGGCATCGTCGTCCGTCGCAGTTGTCCAAGGACTTGCCGGTACCTGGATAGGGGGAATGACACACAAGAAATTGACGTCCATAACCTGGCGCCTAAATGAAGGCGCTGATCCTTGCATATTCGCTCGACTTCGAAGTTCTTTAAGTTGTGCAGCCGTTTCTCGTTTTGCTTTACTCGGTGGTTCTAACGTTTGTAGCTGGACAAGGACTTCATCTATAAACACGCGGATTTCTTCCGGAGTAGCATCGCTTCGTATCATTTCTAACAGCCTTTGCGCTTGTTTCTCGTCTGCCGTCCGGATCACCTTGAACAAGTCGTTCAGCATGTCGCGATGGTATTCTAGTTCCTCGGCCGTTCGTTTGGCGGCTACACGCCGTCGTTGATCGAGTGACTCGTCGAATATACATTCTCTATGAAGAGCGCGGCAATTATCGCATGGAGGCGTCCCGGAGCACTGGGTAAGCACAATCGTAAGTATACGCCACAACAGAAACGAAGTCGCAGACATACCTTTCGTTTCGACTTCTTACACGCCATACACGCCGTAGATACTCTCTTCTTCCATCCCGGTCCCAAAGTCCGTCTCACTTCAGCCGGCGTCCTCCCTTGATCAGGGAATGAAGGACCCGGCACAATCGGTCTGAAACTGCTCTGGCCACCAGCCATCTGAGTACTGCCATCCTGGTCGTTCTCTCCCGAATTTTCCTGCTGATGTTGCTGATCGTTTTGTATTGAATCCATGGCTGCTGTATCAACGCATGCTTGCGCGTTGCACAGATGCCGTGACGAATGGCCTTAATCAGGACGCTTCGGGCGATAGTGGCAAGTAGTCCTGTAGCCGCGTGAGTAATATATCGCAATTACTTGATTTAAAGTACTACTATATAGCAGTACATCATAAGAATGAAGGTATACGGAGTACGTGGTTGGAGGGCTTGCCCTACGGCATGACATGCCCGATGACGTGGTGCTGAGATCAGCTGGAAAGCAGCGCAACCACCTTAGGGTTATCATTCTCGATTTCTGCTGGAAAATATTTCCCCCGCTTTCTTCCTCTCTTTTCTTTCTCCCTATTCTTAGCTGTCGACATATCCCCCCAGATGAATCAGTCAATCGCCCAATTTCATGGTTCATGAGTCAGTCACTATCCCAGAAAATGGACAAGTGATCATCCTCCAGTTGCGGTTGCCAAACCCGAACACAGGTGGACCGGACGCGTCAAACCACATACAGGACGTTTTTTTATGTCTAAACCAGGCAGATGGCATTGTGTTGGAGCCATTACGTCTTTAAAATGCGAGATGGAGATGTTCGTTAGCTTCTCAGAACGTGCAAACTGAAATCTGTATAATCTTACTCAGATGCGCCTAGACCCCCAACAATCTCTTTGCATGTTTGCTTCATTCTTCATTCGGGAAATCTCCCTCCGCACTGATTCCGAGATGTCCAGACCTAGAAAAGAAAACCTCATTCTCGAGCGGTTGTTCCACCTCCCGCAACATTATTCTCAATATCCTGGGTTGATTTCTTGACCATAAGCTTCATGATCTTCTTCTGCAACTCTAACAGATAACATATAACCCGCTTCCCTAGTTGCGATATTGCAAACACGACAATATTCCATTCGGAAGGAGTATCATTCTCACGCTCCGGCCGGAAACGACTGACCTTTTCGCCCATCGAGGCCCATTCCTTATCCTTGATCATTGACTTTACCAAGTCGTTACGATACCGCTGGTAGAATCCCTTGCTACCTCGAGCAAGATTATTCAGATTCATCACTGCCAGATATGTAGGGGTTGAAAGAAGCACGGTAGCCATGACAAAGGCTATAGTATGGTAGCTGTAATTATGCTCCAAGCCGCCGCACAGAAACTCAGCGGTAAGTAGACAACACTGACATATGTCAATAGTCTGATATTCTGACCCAGCTCCGTGGCAGCCCGGGATTCGATGACCGCACTGGAATTGAACAGCTATAATCGAAGATATTTATGTCAATTTTCATAAACATATGGTTACATGGTTGTGGCTGGAAACTTACACCATCTCTAAGGGTCTTGATCTGTTCTCGCAGGATCTAAACTGGCTTTCAATGCCCTCAACTTGGTGACTTCCTCCTCTATCTGTTGTACGACCCCCTCCTAAGGCATCTTGTTTTTCATGCTTGGGTGCGCCCGTTGGAGACCGTCGACTGAGGCCCAGTTGAAAAATATCTTGCGAGCCCTCCAGAAATTATCCCATTCTCGGATATTCGCAGCGATGACCGGGATGAATTGTTCTAGACTATCAATCGATGGCCCAAAAGTACAGCCGGGAGCGCGAAAAGGCGTCATCGTCAAATAACAGTCGATCATGAAAGTCAGGAGCGAAGATGGCATCACACTGGTTGACGAGAAGAGCGAGATGGTCTGCGATTGCTTCCCAGGAGTTGGCAGCATCTCGGAGGGCCTCGACAATCAGTCCCAGGGGTGCCAAGTGGCCACCACTGTCGATTGCTGGTCGCCCCTGTGAGCACGAATGAAAGGGATCGAAATGGGATGAAGTTAAGACCAGAATAGACCAGTACCAGAAATAAGGGTGTTCAAGACTGCCAACGTTCCAGTCTAATTCATTTGAAACGCCCCAGAAATGACTCATTAACGGATAGACGCACATGGTGAACGCCACTTCTTCCATGTGACGATCATCTTCAGAGTTGGTTGTGCCGTACAGCCCTACCAGACTTCCAGTCACTAAATTCTGACCCCCTCTTGCCCGACCGAATTCTAAACCAGGTGATATGAAAGGGCGCCCAATCTGATTCGAATGGGTTGGAAGCCTCGCTACGGCTCGTGCAGTTTATGTGTAGATTATACAGATCTGAAAAAGGATGCTGGTTGTGCCATCCAGGAAAAATGAGACAGAGAGCTTCTATTCAACTGAATGTCTGGTGTTCAGCCGGCTGATCAGACTCGGGGCCTATAATAGCGGCAATCCCTCGTAAGTTGATGATGCGATACCAGTGAGTAGCCCCTCGGTATACAACAACAGCGGGCTCGCCAACTCGTTTTTTCAACGTACAGTGAACTGGAGGCACTTGGAGTGTAAACTGCTCCGCAAGCAGAGCAGCTCCAGCCATTAGCACACGTGGATCCGAGTCACCCATTTTTTCTTGATGCCAGCGATAGTCATAGGATCGGTTTGCTTGATTCTGGTGGTCATAAACAACAGAGCTTTCCCGGTCATCAACGTCAACGATTTCAAAGGATCCGCCATGACCCCCTAGCAATTTTAAGAAGCTTTGTATCTTCTTCAACCCATCAGACAATGAGCTCTTATTCCCAAGGACACGCAAGCGATTCTTCTCAAACGAGAACCCTATCCTGTGAGGGGGAGCGCTGTGGAGGTTCCCGAGACATTCGTCTAAGAGCTTATGCTGATCGTTCAATCTGAATAATCCAGGGAAATCTTCTGATCTGGAGAAAAGACAATCTCCGCAACATGGTCTGGGATCCAGTTCTCTTTTTCACTTTTCTGGATCTCTAGCACTGACTGTCGTTGCGCAGTTTTCTCACGTATTGGCCCGATCCAAAAGATTTCAACACACCCTGTATCGACCCTCTTGAGTAGATATTTTGCACAGGCCATAGAGCTGGGCCCAGCACCAACGATTGCAACTTTGGGGCGAACATCTTGCTTTCCCTCCTCCTTAGGCTCCTGCTGTTTGTCACGAATCTTCTTAAATGAGGTTTTCTGTGTCATCAGTGTCCAATAGAAACTCTTTGACGAATCCAGGGCTCCCATCAATACCATCTAAACCTACTTTTTCCAGATCCACTTGTTTGCCAGTGATAATGAAGACTGGTTTGTTTGCTTTCAACCACGATTCCACCATATCTACCGTAACCTCTTCCTTCACAATTTCTAGCTTGTTGTCTTCTTTCAAGATTTCGATCACGGCTTCCTTGAATTCGATCACTTCGCGTTTAGATACCTTTTTGCGAGTTTTCCAGTGCGTCGTACTTCTCGGACCTCTCTTCCGATGTACCTTCACCATTTTTGATTTGTATAGCAAGTTCCAGCTTGCTCAACAACTTTTTATACCTGTCATCGTTGACAATGGTCCTGATAACATTTGGGAAAGCCGCCAATTGCTGCAGGGGAAGGTCCGGTATCACACGAACAACACGTTTGACCTCATCGAGAGAGAAATACGCATCCTTCATTGTGAGACCGACTTGTCCTTTAGCGATCTTTCTTGGAGCCATTTCGTATGCAACCACTTTGGCACCAGTGGCCACAAGAGCTGTAGCCGCGGCAGGAAAGTTCCACCCTGCACCAACCACATAAATTGTTCTCAAATCATCTGGCAAATCAATAGGCGGGGGAGGACGAAAATGGACCATCAGTAGTATCTGTTTTAGATCGCGTGGCTCCAATTTCAGAATCTCCTTGACCTCGGCATCAATCTTCGGTATCCCCGTCGAAGGTCGAGCGAGCACTACTTTCTTGTCCGCAATGCTCAAAAGGTGGTGTGATGTAGACCTTAGGGAGTCAATTATAGGAGGAACGT
Source organism: Talaromyces liani (assembly GCA_022814505.1). Lineage (NCBI taxonomy): Eukaryota > Fungi > Ascomycota > Eurotiomycetes > Eurotiales > Trichocomaceae > Talaromyces > Talaromyces liani. The sequence goes on from JAKLNL010000001.1 coordinate 2,458,313, forward strand.
GGTATAATAGATATAAATAAGTAAGTATCTAATCCAGGTCGATAAGCGAATTTGTTTTCGTAGATCAAAATTGCTTTCAGATCTCAATAGGTTGATAATGGAAAGGAAAGAGAACCAGGTCTTTACAAGGGTACTTTGAACCAATCTTTATAGGTTTTTGCTGCATTGGTTTGACTATGAAAAGTCTCTGACTCACTATAGTTGACTCAGGCGTGACTCTTATTCTTCATCTGATGTGTTATGCAGCCGATGTTCGTTCTTTGTCACAGTGAAGCTATTCCGAATCGACGCCCGTCTAATCTCATCCTTCGAATCCAGAACATGATGTTTGCACCACTACGTATAATTGCCTAAGTACGTATTTGATACTTACTCGATCTATGCGTATGCCTCATGAATAAAGTTGTCTATAAGTCTAATTTTCATGAAGTCTCGTCTCTTGTCCCTCTAAATTGCTTCAATGTTGTTGGATGATTGTCTTGTTTTGATGCCGAGTTCACCTAAACCCTAACATGGCTAAACTTACACTATCTATACTCCAAACGTAGAATTCTCATAAAGATTCATTAGCTGTTTATATCTTAAATATGAATTAAGCAGATTAAATGAGTAACAAAGCTATTTTCTCCTTGCGTAATATACCTACTGCCTAATATCTACCCAGGTATTTACCATTCTCAACGTAAATGGGAACATTGATGACATGAATCGACCATCATCTACGATTCTTTAAGTCCTCAGTCCTCACTCCAGTACTCTAGAAAATCGCAAAATGTTCATATAGTCTTTGTCTCACTAGTGGATTAGCTGCTATTATAATATAAAATTTATTCTTTCGTATCCATGGATCAACCTTATCGTGTGAAGAGAAACGGGATGCGGACCTCAAGACTCGCTGAAACGCTTACCCTGATTACTTAATGTAAATCAAACAACCTGCTGGAAGGTACATTCTGTCGTCAACTGGTTCTTCTTCAATTCGACGTTTGACGAACAATATCTATCTGAGCCGAGCTTTGCTCCGTAGTCTCGGAGCACCCCACCGTATAAATGATATCTTCACGGAGTTCCCACTTGTATCCATTCTTATCTACAATGTAGTCATCTTTCAAGATTTCAGTTGATGAGGACCTTGGTGTTATGATCGAAGATTGGTAATGTAACTGCATATCATGTGGTTCTGTACTTGAATGAGTGACCGGTGCTTCAAAGAACCCTCAATTGTTATAATCGCCAGATATACATAACTCTTAGCTAACATTCACCACAATTGTTCAAAATTCCAGTGTGTACAGCATGGCGTCCCCCAGAAAACATGTCGTTTTCGATGTCGTCGGTACTTGCGTATCATTCGACGCCTTCTTCAATGCCATCGAACAGGCTATCGGGCAGAAACTGCAATCGTACAACGTGTCAGCCAAGTTTCTCGGATTTGCATGGATGCAAGCGGCCGAGCTCGAACACACGATGCTCCTCATGTCCGGGCGCAACACACCGTACAAAGAGGTATTCAAGGCGCTTTTCTACCGCGTCCTATTCATGGCCGGAATCGAAGACCCGAGGTCATTCGCCACCGACGAGGAGAGAGATATGTGTCAAGCTGGATATTCTCAGTTGGAACTCCGCCCAGGTTGCCGAGAGATGATGGAAAAATTGAAAGACAATGGCTTCACAATCTGGTGCTTGACCACAGGCGACACGGAAAGAGTTGGTGGCTACTTCAAACGCGCGGGCTTCGATATGCCAGCGGACAAACTTGTCAGTTGTCATGAATTCTTGCCGCGCGATTCTTCTCCGTCGGGTGCAGCCCTACTCTCTGCAATGAAACCGTCCATGGAGTCGTATAAGCCCATGCTCGACAAATTTGCTCCCGAGGATCAGAAATGGTTTGCCGCTGCGCATATGTGGGATGTTAGCGCTGCGGTCAAAGCTGGGTAAGTTGCACTCCTATTACCAAAAGACGGCCATTAATTTTAATCTTGGGTATTATGAACAGCTTCCGCGGCGCATACTGCTCTGTCTACGAAAAGGAGTCTTGTATTGAGATCTTCAATACCGAGATGGACGTCATTGCAGACACGTTGCCCCAAATGGCAGAAAAAATGATTGCTATGTCTGCCAAAATTTGAAGGATAGGACTATATCATCGTTTTCGGCGTATACTTTTTGCATCCTTTTCCAGATTTTAAGTGTGAAGGCTAGCTCAGCAGTTGGGCTTACACTTTCGACTCCCATTTTACCACTTATTTTTTTTTTGGTCTGGCATGACTTATGAAGTCATTAATTTGATTGAATGAATAATAGCATATGACAATGGCAGAGTAGCTATGTCTAAATTGATATTGTGTTCGGGAGTGCGTTCTCTAAGAAGATTCACATAAATACATCCATTCCACCAAGTTGTATATCTGATCAATCAATTATATGACAAGCTTCCCTAACATTTTTAGATGCCCTGAGGGCCTGGTCACCGTTGACAAAAGACAGCTGTATCAATCAATGTAAAGTTTGCTGATCTGATACGTTACCTAGATACCTACATGTGAGCTTCAAATGCTTGATTCGGCGAAGTCGCTATTCGAGCATCTAATGTGGATATCCTAAAGCTACTTGTGTAGTCTCAAAGGGTTGGTCGCATTATCTTGTCAGTTTATATGCTAATGAACCTAAAAATCATATTCGAACGCGTTGGTAATATCCATATTCATCCTCACTCATCGATAGACTGATTGTGCCTCTTGAACCTCACCATTCCTCTTCTCCTTAGGCGACAACAGACGATCAAAAACCTTTCCAAGCCGGACTATGGCCTCATCAGCAATTTGATGGTGGACAATGATTCTGCCACCCATCAATTTGACTCGCTCTTCCTTGCCAGCGGAGATCACTCCGTCCACTGTGATGCCGCTGTGCAGTAAATCCAGCCAGACCATATTTGTCTCAACAGGCCGTTTGACTAATCCACCACGATCAACCCACATCTTCTCAATAACCTTGGCCTTGTCGTGTGTTGCTCGCAATCGATTTCCTTTACCAGTAGGATCCGTACCGAAGTTCTCCTCGACTGCAACACGGGCCGCAGATGAGATGATTCCAGCTTGTCGAATGCCTCCACCAATGCTCTTTCGCACCCATCTGCAGTGCTCCAAGGTACTTTTCCGGCCGACGATTATGCTACCAATGGGCGCCGCTAGACCCTTGGAGAAGCACAATTGGGCCGTATCGAAGCACTCTAGAAAGTCGGTCAAAGAGCCAGCTCCCGCTGCCACGGCTTCCCAAAGTCTTGCGCCGTCAAGATGCATTTTGATCCCATTAGAGCGAGCAAAGGCGGATATCCGACGAACTTCCTCTAGAGGAGTTATAACACCTGCTAAAGTATTTTCGAGCGAAATGACGCGGGTCGGGGCAACGTGGATGTTATTGCTGATCACCGCCGTACGCTTGACATCTTCCAGGGTAAGATATTGCCCGTTGGCCGGAGTACATGGTTGCATGTGCGCCTGAGAAAAAGACGAGCAACTACCGGCTTCGGAGGTGAGGATATGCGAAGAAACATGGCAGAGGATTGCGTGTGGTGGTTGCGTTAGGAGCGAGCGGAGAGCGATCTGATTTCCCATAGTCCCTGACATGACCAGTAGACTGTCCTCCTTTCCTGTCAACTTGGCCATAAACTTCTCAAACTCCGTTGTTGTGGTGTCTTCTTGGTACACATCGTCCATTAGCGTCGATTGCGCGATCTGCTGCAGCATGGACAAGGTTGGCGTTGTGATAGTGTCGGATCGAAAGTCGTAGGCGGCAGGCCCAGGGCCGCACCAGGAGCTCGACACTTTGATATGTTGCTCAACAGGGCGACTGCCTCCATCTTTCGCGGGGACAATGTCAACAACAGCCATCGTGAAACAGGAATGAAGATTACCGTGTGATTGGCTAAGGATTTTTGTCCAAGCTGGGTGTTGAGCAGGCCAGTCGGCAAAACGAAGTGTAGATAAACCTTGAACGCTTCACCAAGGTCCCCAATTACATTCAGCTCGATACGTTTCTTTTGGAAATTGGCAGTCTGTATTGTTACTTCGTGATGTTCTCTAGTAGACTCCATCACCTATCTTAGGGCTAATGATAGGAAAGATATCGGAGTGGGGACTCCGCACGGAGTGGATAGAAGTATGTGCACTCCGGGACCATATCTTAGGTATAGATTAAAGAGGTCCACTAGCTTATTATACTATATTATACTACTGTAGGTATGCTCCTTATCAGTTTTTCCGACTCGTGTATGGTTGTCGTACCACCCAATGGACCGTTATCTTGAACTATATGCTAGCAGTGATCATTTTTCTTCCATGCTCTAGGACCAAAGCTTTATAAGAGAACCTAGCAGAGAGTGTAGTAAAGTATGAGTGCATTGAAGGAAGGTAGACCACAAATGAAGCACCTTCCATAGTTCTAGCTTTCAAGTCTGGCCCAAGAGTATGAACGAGTGTGATTTATAATATGTTATATACTTTATGAGACAGATCTATCACCTAGGCAGGACTAAGGAATGATTAACTATCAAGGAGTTCTTCCGTATCCTCAACCTGTACCAAATGTGTAGATCTCGTGCCCTCCCAGATGAAACCACAAGCACAAAATCGAAATACTACCTCAAGTACCTTCACTGATTCGACTATCCTCAACCCCACAAGATGTTGAGCTTGGCAAGACCTCTCTTCGGCTTCTGTGGCGGCTCGATATTTCGATTGGCGATATCAATAAACGGCTGAATCGGGATATCCTCTAAAGGAATAATCTTTGTTTTGCACATGAACTTGTACGTGAAGTAGAGTATCAAGAACAAAGGGATATTGATATAAGAGGACACAAATGTTTCATTGTCCCAATGCCCTTTGATGAAGGTAGAGTAGCCCCCGGTGATGAGGAAAAGGCTAAGAATGATAAGAGCAGCCCATGAGATGTATGGCTGGAGCGGAGTGGCCCAAGGCAGAGACTTCCGAGAGATGCCTTGCTTCTTGCAGCCGTAGTAAAAACGGAGATAGGTAATCAGAATCGTCATCCAGTTCGTCAGGGTGGTAATGGAAACAAGATCCTGCAACCAGTCGAACACCGTGCTTGCAGTGGCAGATAGGGACATGTATCCCAGGCACATGAACAGGCCGTATAGACAAATTGCAATCCAAGGCACCGAGAATCTGTTGAGGCGAGTAAAGAACTTGGGAGCTCTGCCATGCTTTGCTAATCCGACCAATACTCTGGATCCTCCGAGCATGTTGGAGTTCCCCGAAGACCAGGCCGAGGTTATAACGACAGCATTGATGATTGATGGGACCACCTTAATTCCTGCTCTAGTAGCTGCGATAACGAATGGGGACGTAGATGCTGTGCCGCTGGAATGACCTAGGTCGGGGTCATTAGAAGGGACAACGAGGCCGACCATGAAGATTGATATGACTATATGACAACGTTAGATTTGGAGAAAATATAGGGTACTTTATTTATTAACAACCTACTGTAAAAGATCAATATACGAACAAAGATGCGCTTGGCTGCCTGTGGAATAGCCTGTCTGGGTGACTTTGTCTCACCAGCTGCAACTGTGATTGTCTCAATGCCAGAATATGCGTAAAGTGCGTTGTTCAAGGAGGTCCAGACCCCGAGGAAACGACCGAGTGAGCCACCGATCCCAAGGTATTGAACGAAAGGACCTGGGTTGCGCCAATATTGAAACCCTATGGTCTCATGGTTAGGGCCGCCACCACAGGTGATGACGAGAGCCTACAGGGTTGTTAGCAGACTGACCCCACAGGTTGCAAAAGTACCTACCATAATATTGATCCCAATAATGAGCATTATCTTCAACATAGAGAAGGAAAACTCAAGCTCTCCATATACCCGAACAAACACCAAGGCAGTACACAACATGACTAGTCCAAAGACTGTGATCCAAATTGCACTGTTCAGATCCGACCAGAACTGCACAAGCACCGCAGCGGCCACAATCTCAGCAGGAATAGACACAAGATAAGAATAGACCAGGTTGTATCCATTCGCAAACGCCAACGCAGGATCGACAAAGTATTCGGCGTAACGGACGATACCCCCGTTCAGAGGCATAAGTGTACCCATCTCGCCTACCGCGAGGGTGACGGCGCCGGCAACGCAGCCCATGATCAAGTATCCCAGGAATGCTCCCAGGGGGCCAGAGCGAGCAATTGCTCGACCAGAGCCAAGAAAGAGACCCGTTCCAATGGTGCCGGCCAATGCAATCATTTGAATGTGTCGTTGATGAAGGCCTTTCCTCGCAGACTCGACTTCTTCGAACTCCCCGGTGGCTTCATCGGCTAGGGGGACCGGTGTCATTATGTTGTGAGGTGTGGCTTTTTCGTCATAGCCTGATTTGTGGACGATTTCGTTGGGGTTGCCCTCAACGGAGCGATTAATAAAAGACATGTTGACTGAGACAGTATTTCTAAGGAAATAATCCTTAGATTTGAACAATCGTCTAGATATTGATCCCTGGGATGACAACAGATTATGGGCGTTCACCCCAGACGATTCAGCTCTTGTTTATACCTTCACAGAGCTTTAGTTCACCCTCTCCTAACTGCAAAGCAAACAAGCTTAGCTCTGCGGTTGTTATCTCTCGAAACTAGCCACGCAGATAAGGCCATGCTGATTCTCGAATTGAAGATGCTGTTCAGATATCATCCTAACGGCTAGAAGGGCGCACACAGACGATTACGACGTTAGAGACGAGGGGGTAGCCAAACCAATCAACGTGAAGCAAAAACAAAGCAAGGATGAAGGCAGGGGGATTGGCAAGATAAGACTGATAGGGTTTTGGTCCGAAGGAGTGGACATGAGGCCGGAGTCCACTCCGGTAGATAAGGATATATCCACTCTTTTGGATATGGATGCAATTGACCAGAATGGTTCGGGGTGCTCAGTTACAAGGTGAAATGCCTCGACTCTACTTCGATACCAAGGTACTCATTCAAAGAATTACTTCGAGGTGAATAACAGCATGTCTCAGAGCATTTCTGCTTGGAGTCCTCATGACTTATTCCTGCATCACAAACCGTCCCTTACTTCGGAATCATCTTCAGCAAGAGTATCCATACTTTGAGATATAAAATTCGAGAAACATGCCCAAAGTCTTTCTGATTACAGGAACTTCGACCGGCTTCGGCCATGACCTGGTTCAAGAGGTCCTAGATCGTGGCGACATTGCCATCGCAACAGCACGCAAACCATCCGTTCTCAACTTCGACAAGATCACTGAGAACAACTACCTGGCCTTGGAACTCGACGTCACGAATCTTGAAAGCATTAAAACGGCTTTCACCAAGGCCATTGAGCGATTTGGACACATCGACGTGGTCGTGAACAACGCCGGCTACGGACTCACGGGATGCTTTGAAGAATACACCGACGAGCAGATCCGGATGCAGATGGAAGTCAACTTTTTCGGGCTTGTAAATGTCACGCGGGAAGCCATGGCCATCATGAGAACACAAAATCTCCGTGGCGGTGTCATTCAGCAGGTTACTAGTGTAGGCGGACAACGCGGATCTGCTTGCTTCAGCATGTACGCCGCGAGCAAATGGGCTGTTGAAGGGTTCACGGAGTCACTCTCAAAGGAGGTAAAGCCAGAATGGGGGATCAAGTTTACTTGCATTGAGCCCGGTGGATTCAGGTGAGTTCCAAGAAGCTCAAAGTCATTCCTTCTTCGCGTCTAATTGAGTACCAGAACGAATTGGGCCGGCGCCTCAATGGCTTTCACCGACCGTCACCCAGCGTACGACCATCTCGATGCCAAAGCCACCATGATGGCACGAAATGGAAGCCAACCTGGAGACCCGAAAAAGGCCGCAAAAGCGTTTTACGATTTGGCTGTGATGGAGAATCCGCCTTTGAGGATCTTGCTGGGCACAGATGCATACCCTGCTATTCTTGCAAGGCTACAAGGGGAGATAGAGAATTTTAAGAGATATGAGAAGCTCAGTATGAGCACAGATGTAGAGTAGACAGTGTCTAGTATTTGAATACTAAGGTGGGTCGACGAGAGTCATTGTATGCACTATAGTAAGGGGTATTCTATTAATGAAATGATGGTTACTAGATAAAATTGAATGATAATGAGATGATTTGCTATAGATTTCATCTGCTTTTACATATTTCAGGTTCTTAAGAATCGGGCTGTCTGGCTTCGGTCTTACTTTCTAAGTAGTAAACTCGCAATTAGGATATCAAGTATCTCATTCTCCCAAATACATCTCATATAGACTTATGCATACTTAGAGAGTATATCTCCTCCTACAGGACCACCCTTCGCTTTATCAAGTCTCTCCTGACTCGTCTGAAACAATCTCGGTACACCAGTATCTTCAAACTCTATTCCATCCCTGACCATCTTCGCAATTCCCAACGCCGACAGAAACACCGCCGGCATTCCATGCCCATTAAATCCCGCCAGCACATACTGACCCTCTTCCCCCGGAACAGCACCAACATGAGGATTAGAATCCCAGCTGTAACCCATAACCCCCGTCCAGACTTTATCTACCCGAGCGCCGGTGTTCTCCCACCCACGGAAAACGCGTTGCATATAACCATCGAAATAGTTCTTCACTTCCTCGATTAGAACGGAGTCGTCCACATTGTTGTACCACTGCTCCAGGAAAGGGTGATACTTTGAATTAGCTCCACCAACGACAATACTTCCATCAGCGCGAGGGATTAGATATGAAACCACCTCGTCCTCTTCACGCACGATATAGGAATTGTTCAACAGCGGCGGTGTTGTGCCTTCCGGAACGGAGATATGAGTACACAGCCCTTTACAAGGCACAATAGCCTGACTATACTGTGGGAGAAGCCCCGAGACATAGGCGTTATTCGCATAAACCACTTTCCGGGCCATGGTCGTGCCGCGCGGAGTTGTAAAGACGAATCCGCCTGAGGGTGCCCGTGTGACCGACGTCACTGGCGTATGGGTTTGCAGGTTGACCAACCCGGTCTTAAGAATTGATTCAGTGAGATGTAGAATCAACTTGTACGGCCAGAGAGTAGCCGCTGTGAACGAGGCGCAGGCTTTTGCTCCCTTGACGCCGGAGATTCCCTCCGCATCCTTGCCGAGAACGAAGAATACGTCCTTCATATAATCCAGATTGCGCGAGGCCAGGGTGTCATATAGCTTCTTAGCCTTCATGGCAGCTTCTTCGTTGCACCATACATCAATCGATCTGGTAAGCGTGAAGTCGCAATCGATCTTTTCCTTTTCAACCAGGGACTTTATAGCGTTGAGGTGCGCAACTTCAAATTCAGCCACCTCCACAGCGCGCTCGATGCCCGCTCGGTCGATGAATTTGGGCATGGGGCTATACATGTCAGGCCTCAGGTGGCCACCATTGCGTCCTGTTGCGCCAGAACAGACTCCCCGTGCTTCTAAGATTGTGACAGATAGCTTCTCATCGGCCCCATCGCCATTGACTATATGGTAAGCAGTACTGATTCCTGCGTAGCCGGCGCCTATTATAACCACATCGCTGGACTCGGGAAGTTGTTCCGTGGTTCTGTGGTCGTGGAGTTCGTGGGGATCTTGATGCCAGAATGGAACTGTCGAATTTTCAACGGGTAGGCAACCCGTGGGAAGCGAGTTGGTCAGAGAGGAGAGATCCATCACTTGTATTTGGTCTTAAAACCCCCTAGTCTGTGGACAAGAGTTGCTGGACGTCCTGTTCGATCAGGGAGTGTAGTGATTAAGCGGGACGTCTTGAACGAACATCACAAGATATGAACCTAGCATAATAACGAGATATAATGCCGATAAGATTATCAGTATTTACCTCAAGCTGCCAATTGGTGAACAATGATGCCCTGGAATCAGTCTCCACAAAGGTCCGACAAATTGAAATGGCACTCCGAAGCACTCCGAAAGTACGGAGTGCTGTTGGTAGTATCTCTTATCTCTGATCAACCCCATCATGAATGCACCGACAGGGATTGTTAGAAAAGGCTTGTGCGTCCCGTACCCTTGTGACACCTGATCGTCCGAATTATAGCCGGCTTCTCAACAGGCCCCTTGTACATGGTCAGCTCGACCATGGCAGTAAGACGATCTGAAAATAGCTTATCCCGGGCAGTAGACAGAGGGACCTCCAGCCTCGAGCTAAGCAAGTGCGTGCTAGAAAAGCATGCTAAATAAATCATGGGTCTTCGAGCAATTGAATATAACGGTCCGTCGAGACAGATCAATGCAGAAAAGGCTGATTACTTTGCTCCAACCAACCACCCTGCGTCCAATCAATAGTATTCAGCCAGTCCATATCATTGCTGGCGATTAGCGCAGGATCAAGATCAAGATCATGCTCAGCATCTATACTGGTGGAGAGGTTCTGTGGTTGCTGATCGTGTACCTCATACTGTCTCTGATAATATTGCTCATTCGGCCTGTGATGAGTCTGCGCGCCATGAAAAGGACCCAGAGATTCAAAGACAGTGTCAATAATTCTCTGAAGAACTTTACTGAACTTGCTACTAAGCTGTGCATTGTTATCTGTAGGTCGTATCCAATCAAGTAAAGCCTTGTACATGGTTAAACTCTGGATGACCTGGGACCGGGAAAGCTGCACAGGGGCGTGGACGGTGGCCGCCGTTGAAGACTCTGTTGCTGGTGTAGGAGGTGCTAGATTACTTGCCCTGAGAAGCTCAATGCATAAGATTCCTGCACAGGGCATGCCGCATGATACAGACTAAATGAAATTAGTAACTGTAAAGAATCCTGGGTCAAAACCTACAATCCAATCAAACGCATGAGTGACGTCCTGTAACTGATCGCGATGAAGCCAAAGCGATGTAATAATAGATAATGCCTCCTGGGCAATATCAAACAAATCCTGACCACCGTTAAATTTCCGTGAGACAAGGAGGCGCTGTAGGAGGAAGTGACACTGCAGTACATCGAGCTGTATGCGGTTGATAATGTACACTTGATGAGCGCTTCGTACGTGCGAACCCGAACTTGAATTCGAGGGCCATTCCAAGTTACGATCATACCGAATATGCGGAGGATACGAAGCAACGATCCGTCTCAGCTCGACAATCAGGTCTCTGTAATCCAGAGTCAGGGAAAATCAACAGAAACAAAGGCTTTCAGAAGACTCACTCTACTTCTACTTTCGTAAATTGCTGATTAATCCGTAACGAAAGCTCCAATATTCCCTCTCGAATAGGGCTCAGCATAGACAATGCCCGCAGCCAAGTCGTCGTAAAGATTCGACCATCCGTATTCCAGCCATTTGAATCGAGCCTCGCCAAAGCCGATTCCAGTCTTTCGCGACCCCCGTAGACATCCTCCTCGCACAGGTCGAGAGGAAGTGAATACTGACAAAAATGACGACTTAACATTGGTGGTCGCGCATTGAACAGACTCTCGCATTTGTCGAGGTAGTACATGGACGAGGCAATGCATGCTCGGTATTGAGAGTATGGCGTGACTTTCTTGAGCTGAGGCAGGCGATGCAATCCTGCTGTTATGAAAGCACTACCAACAGTACCATAGTCGACTCGGATCCGATCACCTACACCAAATCAGCTCAATTTCGACCACGACGTCAACAGGAGTAACTTACTCTCATCACTAATGATAATGCTCTGCAATTTAATACTATTCTTCATGCAAATAACCATGATATCACTAATCTCAAAATGATCTTCGCAGAGCCTTACACACGCACTAGCACATTCCCTCATCCTTTCAGCAGCACTATTTCGATTCCGCCCTTGCTGCTCAGGTAAATCAAAAACCGGGTCCCATTCTTGTCGATGTCTGAATGCCATCCCGGCCCAGCTAAAGAGGATCCCAATCATTTCCCATCGTAGCAATGGTCCGGCGAACCAATTCATCCAACCGGCGCGGTCGTAATCGTTGTCAGGCGGCGCACGAGGCTTCTTGTCGTTGAGGAAGAGATCATTTGCCATCTTCGACACCGACTCGCGCGTCCGATGCTCACCCAGACAATGGCCATATTTCCTCCATACCTGGTCGAGACACTGCCGTATCATAGTCGGCGACACCCAGACATCATAAATATAATCAATACCTTGCACAAGTTTCTCGCACGTACGCGCCGTAGGGAAGTTGAGGAGTGTATTAACCGCCAACTCCATGCGCGGCCAGTACTCCCTCCTCCTCATATCAAGCTCTTGACTAGGCTCTGGACCCGGCTCCTGATAGGAAGAGGAATCCGTAACATCATCAATCACAGGACCGAAACTATCTTGATTCTCAAAGAAGACTGCGGAGAATCGTGTTGTCTCGTGTTGACCTACTTCCTTCTGGAATAGCGAGTTCCGTTTCGAAGGCGACTTATAAGCATTTGCTGAATGTCCCAGGCCGTGGCCCAATACAGAGGGGAAGGAGTACTCTGTGTTTGCGTGTGGAGAGTCAACGGATCGCTGTAAGGCAGTATCCTCATACGCTGTCGTCTCAAAGTTCGATGCATGCGGCAGACGACGCTTGGTCATAGGCGCAGGATGATAGATACAATTCAAATTGCGAACGACACACCGCGAACATCTCGGACTCTCATGATCACAGCGAATCTTCGACTTGCGGCATGGTTCGCAGGCCTGTGGTACGCCGTTATGGCGTCTGCGCGGTTCCGCGGGCATTTCTGCAGACGCCTCTCGGATGACGGAGTAGATCCAGCTAAAAAGCCATGTAGATTACCTGTCAGCCTTCACGGTCTATCCAATTGACTCACATAGCATAAGGGAGCAAGAACAAGTGATGATTCGCCTTATCAGTTCCTGATGCTGCCGTCTCCCACTACAAGATAAACCCACCAAACCGCGCTCTCATTGGTCCATTCAACTGATCTCGGCGTATCTTGTTTTTGCTAAGAGGACTCGATAAAGTTGCGAATCATGAAACTCGTGTGTTCATGGTGAATCAGAAGAGACGGGATTAACAGCGATCAGCAGTCATCAATGGGGGATTTATGTTGTAGTAACAATGGAGATGAGAAGTCAACAGAAAGAAAGTGGAAGCGAGGAAGGAAAGAGACCGATGTAGAGATATTGCGGAACCCATGGAACTTAACAAAAACAAACTGTATGTTCAAGGTAGAAGATTTATGGTATGTATACTCTTATTAAAGTAAACTAAGCAGATTAAAAAGGCTCTCTCTTGCGTAATGTAATATTATCACTCAACAGAATGAGAACAACGTCAACTCCACCTCAACATTCTCACTAGGCACACCAAGCAGAGCATGAGTAGAACCGCGAGAACAACGGGATAATATGAGTAGCCGGAAACGCGCAACAAGAAAGATAAAAATGATTATAGAATTTTTGGTTCCGATTGATATCGGATACTTGTTTAATGCTCCAAGATTCTCAAGCTTCCCTGGACGACGCAGTTTTCGAGAATGGAACCAGGAGGAACGTCAATGGTGCTGCCCTCGCTGGCAACAATGATGACTGTGCCCTTGAGAGTGACGTTGCGTCCCAGGTTCACCGGACCAGTGATGGTAAGATGGTCGAGCTCGGCAATACGCGGGATGCTGGGAATGCGCTTCTGGAAGTCAGAGACCTTCTTGAAGTCAGAACCCAACTTAATGATAGGAGCACCGCCGAAACGGTTGGGGTCAATGACGAGCTGGCCGTGCTGCAAGCTGTAAAGATCAGACTTGACGAGCATCAAATCGGAGCAGGTCTTGACGGGCAAGAAACGACGACGGGGCACGTTGACACCGTGAGCATTGCGGAAATGGCGAATAGCGGCACCGACGGCGGTTTCGAGCTGGATGATGGAAAGGTCGGCTTCACCCTTCTTGTCGGCGGGAATGGACTTCTCGTTGGGGATAATCTCCATCTCCAACTCGTTCTCCTCAACAACACGCTTGATGGCGCGGAGGTTCATCCAGATGTTGTTGGTGTTGAAGTACTTGAACTTCTTGATGGACTTGAATTCGTTGACGTGCTCCTTGGGGACCTGAGCAATTTCCAACAAACGCACGCGACCGTCGTAGTCAATGATGGTACCACCCTTGACGTCAGCCTTGGTCTTATCGGTCAATTCCATGATGTATTCAGCCTTGGAGTCGACCATGTGCTGAAGAATGCGCAAATCAACAACGGCGCCGAGGTTGTCAGCGTTGGAAAGGAAGAGAATCTCAACACCGCGCTCAAGAAGCTTGTCAAGGATTCCGGAGTTGTAGAGGGACTCGAAAACGTCACCGTGACCGGGAGGGTACCAGTCGGAGATCTGGGAGTCGAAGCTCTTGGGTGCGGGGAGCAAGGAATCCTTAAGGACACGGGGGTAACGAGATTGGTTGAATGTGATGATATCGATGTTGTGTCCCTCGTACTTCTTGATAATGTTTTGGGTGTCATCGTCGGTGTTGAAGGAGTTCATGAGAACGAAAGGAACATTGACGTTGTATGTGCGGTTGAGGTATTCGATCTGGCGGACAGACAAGTCAAGGAAAGACATGCCTTCGCGGACTTCGATGACGGACTTTGGGCCGACGCAACCCATGGAAGTTCCGAGACCACCATTGAGCTTGAGAACAGCGAGCTTGTTGAGGAATTCGACGGAGGCCGAGTTTCCGAGCTCGTTGTAGTCAACGACTTGGCTGGGCTGGGGAGGAGCGATGCGCTCCCAGTTGACGGCGTTGCCTTTGGCACGGTCGTTCAAGTAGCGGCGGAATAGGGCGAAGAAGTTGTCCATCTCAGCTTCGAAGCGCTTCTTGGTGCTGCCATCCTCGACGGTCTCGGCAAGAGCGTTCAAGGCATTTCGCATCTGAGAAGCAGCGACGCTGGTGGAAGCATTCTCGAAGGCCTTTAAAATTATCAGTACTGGAATCAGTCATCGTAGATTATCTTCGCCCCCCACTCGGAATGGCGATTCAATCCAGAGAACTGCAGAAAAGAACTGAAAAGTAGAAAACCGTGTACATACCATATGGGACTGAGACTTTCCATGGTGCTTGCGCTGGAAACTCTCGCCTTCAGCGCCAGACTCAGCCTGGGCTCTCAAGTGAGCAGGAATCGCTTTTGCGGCCATAATTGCTCGTCAAGGGTTTGTTGTTATCTGAAGAATGCGGTGTATGATCCGGAGCCACTCAAGCTCTCGATAATTGCACGGATATTGAGTAAATCGGCGATAAATTGTGTTCGTCTGTATACCGAAAGCAAAAGAAAACTCAGTTAGCTTTGGAATGAAACAAGAAAAGAACAAAAATCAACAACAGAGGCTTGGACTCAAAAGGAGAGATCGACTGGTGGTGAAAGCGGGGCAAAAAGCGGCAGGCGGGATAAATGGTCGGCCAAGCTCAGGGAGCCTCTGAGGTAAGAATAATGATGACAACATGGCTTGACCTGGGTTTGACTAGAGGATGGCAAAGTCTCTCTTTTTCTTCTTTGTACCATTGCCACGCCATAACGACACAATAGATTGTCTTGTTGCCATTGCATCAATCGATGGGATTGGCTTGTCATCCATGGGTGTGTCTGTGTAGAATGTTTCAATTGGAGAGGGGGCCAGCTTCAAGGAGGAGGTGGTAGGTAGGATGGCAAAAAGACGGTATGGCGTATGCAGCTTACCTTGGAAAAGTTGGAGGGGGTACGAATGTTCTGGCCACACGGGAGGCAGAGTAAATGGCGGATATGAGAACGAGCGATTGAACGACTGTAGCACGAATGGTGATAAGCAAGAAGTAGATGAGAAGAAGAAGAGGAAGAAGAGAAGAGGAAGAGAAGAGGAAGAAATAAGAAGAAGCAGAAGAAGAAGAGAAGGGGTCAGGGGAGGGAAGGAGCGAAGGAGCGAGGGAGGAATGACGGGTTATTCCCACTGTGGCACCTGCCTGAGAGCTTGGGCCACCGAGCTCTTTTCTGAGTTTCTACGTACGGTAACTACTACCTACGGTAAATAGGGGACACGTGCGGCAGCCGCTGGAGGCTCGTTCGCTGCTCCCTCGCAGATCATGCCAGCATACCATTCGACAATGATAATTAGCATTATTGTTTATCGCTTCGTTTCTTTTTGTGACTGCAAACTACGTAGTACTTGGTGATAATCAGAGTACTTGGCGCCGTAATGGTTAATAGGTACAGTAACTCTTCCCGATCGCTAATCATTTCATCCACTAGTCACATCACACTAACAAGTCGCGACAAAGATTACGGCAAGATAAAGCGATTAAATCCACCACAGTACGGAGTAAGGTTGTATGCATTCATCGACCTACGAGATAAGGATCGTTGCCGAGAAACAGACATCACTCAATACCACATCATAAACAGTAAGAATACCAAAGATTCAAAAAGCAGGATATCATAACGGTATACAACAGAATTAAACAGACAATTAGCATTGCCAAACGAAGGATAGTTTTCACATCACCGATATTCTATACACCACTGACGCTGCGCTTCGATAAGAAGCTGCGTCGCTTCTTGTCAGGAGTGTCGCCATTAGCATCCGGCGCCTCAAGGTTCACGGAATGAGACGTGCTGGGTCGGCCATTCGAAATATCACTAGCAGCAAAGGCACTCTTGATGACAACGCTGCCGGACCCAACAGTAATGGTCTTCTCCTTGCTCATTGCAGACCCTTGGTCGTCGACAAAGAACAGCGCCTCGCCGAGACTGGTGTCCGATCCGAATGTGCTGTGGTCAACCACCTTCAGCTGGTATTGGGCATCCGCCGGAACGTGAGGGACCTTGAACGTCTCGTGAGATGCGTCAAACTGAACAGAACCGCTGGAGCTCTTGATTGCCTTTGTTTTGTGCACTTCCTTGGCACCCTTGGCACCCAAGAGACGAACATGGCAACGCAAATTAGCTGATGGCGGGAATCCACTGGCAGAGACGATAGTAAACATGGCTGACCCTGCCTCAGCGCCAATTGATCCAGGAGTACCCTTGTCTCCGAGCAGAGACTTGACGCTCTTAGTGCGGCTGTGACGACGGTTCAAGCTCTCGGGTGCATCGACAGAAGAACTAGGTGAGCTCGGCTCGATAACTAAGCCCGGAGCACGCGCAAGACCACCCTCAGGCTTGCTAGGCGTTCGTGGAGGAGATTCTTCGCGCGCAGGTGTCGTCGTTCCGTTACCATCGCTGTCTTTATGGGTGAATCGACTCTTCAAACCCCGACCAAGGAAAGATGCACCCTTGACTACTCCACCGCCGACCATGCCTACTCCTTTCACAGGAGCCCCCACGATCTTACCAGCGGGTGCAAATGTACCAGACATTGTGGACTGGCCTTGTCGTGTCTTTGTTACATAGGACGGCTTGAACAGAAGCTTGAGACGAATGGCACCCGATTTTCCATCTAGATCAAGGTTGACCTCTTGTGGGTGGAAGGGTTCGAGCATCTCGAGATTGATGTCAGCTCCGCCCAAAAAGTCCGCGCTATCTCCAAAGTCCCAATCATAAACGTCCACTCGGAAATCGGCGCCGATCCTGGACTTGATGGACGTTTCAAAGAATTCATTCCACGCGGGATGAAGCGTCTTCTTCTGGACCTTGGTCTTGTAGACATCCTTGCCATCGAGTTTGAATTTGCAGTAAGGGTCACTATATCCGTTACGATCCGCAGATGGGAGGTTTGCAGCGTCCAGCACGTCGACCCGTAGTTCACCCGAGTTGTTGATGGATTCGCGAGGGTCCAATTTCATCTGCACTGGGATGAATCGCAGGCTGACTTTGATCTTGCTAACTGCACCATTATCGGCCCGCAGCGATAGCTCAGTAGGAGTGTAGAGACAGCGCTGCAAGGTAGACAACGTGTCACCAGTCAGTTTGGCGATGACGTGCTTTTCGTCCTTGTCGTTGGATTTCTCCACAAGTCGAAGGGTGAGCTGCGACATGTCCAATTCACGAATGAACGCATCGCCGACTATTAACGAAAAAGTTAGTATGACTGCCACATTTCGCTTTAAGCGAAAAAAGTTAACTTAGACACACCATCTTGGAATGTTGCCTCTCGAGATTTGATCTTCATCGAAGTGTACGAGGGGAACATATGATCGTCGACGAGAACTTCAAGCTGAACATTAGTGTGGGATAGCTGCCCATCGATGAGCTTGAAAACGATGAGACCCGACTCTAGAAGCATGTTAGAACGTCACAATTTGATCGGCCAGTGGAGGCTGGTACGTACCGTATTTTGTCAAGTCTGCAGCCTCGATGTGAATCTTAGGGCGCCCCTGTACCACTACCTTTGGCGATGTGGGAGGAGCCAAACCGCCATTGGTCGCGGCCTTAGAAACCGCGGTGTCAACGCTGAGTCGACCATTTGACTTTGCATCCGTGCTAGGCCTGGGGGCGTCGGTACTTTTGCGCGATGAGTCGACGCTGTTCTGTTTGGAATGTCCTCGAGAGGGAAGATTAGCGAGCTCATCTTCCTCCTCCTCTTCTTCAGCATCTTCCTCAGGGTCGTAGACATTCAAGGTTGGGTAGAAAGCTATATTGTAATTGAGGAATCCCTTAGCAGTACCGCGTCCGTTCATGCGGAGGCCACTCTTAATGTCTTGTTTCTCCTCATCGACTTCGTATTCGCCATTCTCGTCCTCGTGGATGTAGTCCGACAATGCAACTTCAACTTCGCCAAGGCTACGATCCTTCGATAGGTTTTCTTCGTCCATAACCTCTAGTGTTAACTTCTCTCGCAAATTGTGGACCGGAACGTAAACGATTTCATCCCATACGGGATTGAGGTTATTCTTGTAAGTGACAGTGCGACCGCTTGGGATACCGTTAAGCAAAACACGAGCATACGGATCTGATTTGCCCATGGTCTCGAGATTTCGTAATTCGTTGGCGCTTTTGAAATGGATACGGGCCACGCCGATGGGAGCCACATAACCGGCACCACCAACTATACCACGTAAAGCAACGGGCTTCCAGTCAATCATCATTTTGACACGACCTGTCTTGGCGCCATGAAGCTGATACCACTCTTGACCCTTGTCCATCATTTTGAGCATATCATCCAATTTGATTTGATATCTTCCGATGACAGGATCAGTCGCTAGGTCGCGATCATCCTTGATGACAAGACCCAACTTGGCATGCTTTCGGTCCGTAATGAGCATCTCCTTGGACGAGTTTTGGAAAATGGGGTTGTTGGTGCGCTTCAATTTTTTTGTCACGTGCAGCTCCTTACCATTCAAAAGTAAAACGGCATAGGGATTGAGGGAGCCAATGAGACTCTTGCTTCCGTCGAGCTCTTTCGCTTGTTCCACAGTAAATCGTGCTACACCTGTGTTCAGTTCGGGTGCCGGTTCCTCTGTGCCATCTTCAAGCTTTCGACCCTCCAAGACAGGGAAGAATCGAATATCACTCTTCAAAACACCACGGCTTCTACCGCTGTATGAAATGTCCAAAGACAGACCCTCATGCTCATGTTCAGATTCAAGTTTGTCGAGTGGGAAGGTTGCAATTCCCAACTCTTGGTCTTTGCGGACGTCGTTGTAGTCGAAAACGCCTAATGTCAATGAATCTGTAAACGAAGTGATGATGATATAATGGGTCTCGTTCCAGCGAGGTTCGTTTGTGTCTCGAATCGTTTTCGTGCGTGCCAATTCGTCCCGGTTGTTGATGGAGATAGAACAGTATGGATCGATGGTATTGCCGATTCGTCCAGACCCTTTCAAGTTGAAAGCGCCGTGAAGAGTCACAGCAAGGACACCAATTGCCTGATCCACAGGATTGCCAGCAAGCATCTTTGCGATCTCAATAGGGAAGACGTTGGGTTGGTACATCATTGGTTCAAGATTACCGTGAATCTGTTCTTTGATGAATCCTTCCAAACCGGGGATAAAGTTGATATCGAATCCGAGAGTATCTCCGCCAAGGGGTTTGCAAACATAATCAATCTCGGGGCGCTCCAGAAAGCAAAGATCCACACGTTCAATGTGGGGGAATGGAATCTGCAACTTCATCTTAACTCTCATTAACCCGGAAAAAGCAAAGTCCTCCACAATCACATCGAGGCCATGGCTAACCAACCCCTTGCCAATTCTGACCTCGAGAACCACCTTGGGGTTGACTTTATTCTTCAATTCGCGGGCGGTCATATCCATGGTATCATTTGGAGTGAAACTGAACTTCCAATCCATGATCACGGTGTCGACTTCGGTTTTGGGGTAAGTTTTCACGTGTTCGAGACGAGGGGGTTTGGTGCCGAGCACAAAGGTCTTCATGCGGAGGCTGTCGAGAAATGCCGGCGTGGAGGTGCTCAGTACCTGATCGACTGAGTTGATAATGGTATCGCAAAGAACGGGGGCATAGATTGGCCAGAATTTCAGCAAGAAACCGTTGATCCATTCCAGGCTTTCTGAATCCGTCTCAAGGCGCTGTTTAGCCATCTCTCGATTGATATCGTCACGAAAATTGCGACGCACTCGGCGGATCGAGGTTCGATAATAGGTGCCGCACGCTGCCATCACTAGAAAAACCCACCCTAGGCCTCCTCCGAGGACTGCAATGATCCAGGATGAAAGGCAGGCGAAGACGATAACGGCGGCATTGTGATACCAATCTACGTGGAATCAATCGTTAGCCTCAGGAATTCAAACATTAGCTCTGGGAGGACATCCGGTGGGCATATGCCAAAGCACGCCCTCCAGCAGCAGCATCCCCCCAGGAGAACATCCAGTGGGCATACATCGAAGTACACCCTCCACCATCAGTCACCCCTGGGAAGACATCCGGTGGACCAGATGGAAATCCAAAGCTAGCAAGAGAGTAACTCACCTCCAAAGAACTTGTCGCCAAGTTTTTCCTCTAAAAAGGTACGGTGGTCCAACAGTGTCTCGGCTTCTTCTCGCTTTTCGTCTGGCTGGACGAATTGTGGCGCCCATCCTGTGCGATCGCGAGCCCATCGTTGGTCTTCTGTCAGTTGTCCATTCTGCGCCGTTTTCTTATCGCTCTCGTTCAAGGTAGCGGCTTGTCTGACCTCCTCGGACGCTTCATCGGTAGACGGAAGGTCGTACTGAGCGGGGCCCGTTATATCCTGTAATTTGTGTTAGGGGCCCTTCTGGTCATCAAATAGAAAGAGCAGTTCGTACTTTATCTGATACCAGCGCAAGTCCTTTTTGTTTATTTGGATTGTGGAAATCGGGATGAAGGTTCTGCATGTATTAGCCATCGTGCCAAACAAAACTTCAAAGGAGGGCAGAATCATAGACTCACGGCTTTTGCGGCTTTCGCTTTCTCTTCCGGCGAGTCGTTCGGATTGAACTGATATGCAACGGCACCGGACTCGCGGCTTTCTTCGACGAGCTTTTGTTCGACCAATTCTGGTTTGATTTTCGACTGGGGATCGGAGGCAGCGGCTTGGGCGGTTTCGATGATGCCCTGCTGTTTCGTCTCGGCCTCAGAGCTGTCGACGGCCATGATGTCTGTTTCTATGGAGTGCGAGTCTATCGAGAGATAGACAGCACAAGAATTGAAAAGGAATGCTGGTTGGGTACGGACAACGAGGTCGTTTCAGGCTCGTCCAACGACGTCAGTGGTCCCGGGCGGTTCAGGGACCGCGGAGTAACAGCGATCAGCAGTCGGCAATTGGGGAGTTATGGTTTTGGTCAACAACGGAGGGAAGAAGTTAACAGAAAGCGAGTAGAAGGGAAGTGAAGCTAAAGGAGGGGTGAGACAGGTGAGAAAGAAAGAGAAGGTGTGCGAGAGAAGAAGAGAAGCAATGAAAAAAGAGCGCTGGTGAACTCCCGGACCTGAAAAGCGCAACAGAAGGTACGTACCGAGGGGGGATGACGGTGACGGCCAGCTGGAAAGGTGGAGACTCCAAGGAAGGAACCCGTCTATAACGAACAGGGCCACTTCTGCATCTCATATCGCAACAACATTATTCTTATTTAAGCATGGGGAGTACTCTGATGAACAATTCAACAATTGTATCTTTTCTAACAGTTTCGTTTATACTTGGAGCACCCCGAAGAACTCAATGCCGCAAATTGATTATACCGAGCGAATACGACCGATAATTCGATATGAACGGAGACTTTGGAGAGAGGAGGCCTTCGATTCGTTATAGCTTGGCTTAGTACGCACTTAAGGGAAGGAAGCAAAGCCTAGCAAGCCCGTGGTTGATAGCTCTGCTCTGGCCTCCACACAGCCGAAAGAGGACTAGCTGTGATCCCATTGACTTTTTGGCGCCGGAATCGGCCAATCAGTGGCCTCTACTGCTAATTTAGGCAGCACCAATAAAGCCTCGTGTTAACTGCTTCGGGTCTAGATGCCCAGCCACGCCTGTGCTATGCAACCAGATTGTGGCTGGTGCAGCATTACGTATGCCGCGCCTTCTCATCGCTCGGGATATGCTGGAGGAAGGAGTTGCCACTTTTTATTATTCAACTTTCTACCTCCCAAACCAATCGCTATACTATAGTTATATATAAGGTCTTCGCAGTCATGGATCGACGAATGCGCCATTCTCTTGACTGCATCGCTCGTTCCAGTGTTTTTTCAGTCTACATACTCCGTACTGGAACAGATCTGGTGGACTGTGTGGGGGTTTACGGCAACCGATCGACGAGATGTTAGTGGTTCGCTCACTCCCAATTGACCAATAGCCATCATAAAAATGGAGACTATCATGCTAGTAAACAATAGTCTAGTGCAATCAACACGAGATCCAACTGTTGGTCTCGATCCTGATCGTACGAGGACTTCCGAGCCGACGACCGATGCACATCAACAGTTAGCAGATGCGACAATCCGATCAAACCTCCACAGTTTGATGGTCCGTAAAAAGAGATTTCCACTGCATACTCACTCTTCGACAGACCGCACATAAATAGAACGGCCGACGATATCAGACACTGAAATCCGACTGTCTGCACCCTGACGCTTAGACTCCAGAAATATGGGACATCACGCATTGCAGCTCTAATTCATGTACGATGTCCACACTTAGCACACTACAGTGATTACACTGCATGAGAAGAAAAATTAGAACAAGCCAATGATGCCGCGACAAATCATTTGTGTTACGACTTGCCACTCCAAGATATTCGCCATGCCATTGGGACTATGTACTCCGTCCAAAGCATCTGAAGTGGCCAGATTTAGGGTTTAGGGCTCGAGCCTGTGATCGGCCTTGATCCGACCGATCTGTTTCCTTCTTAGGAGACTCGACAGGATGCCTCAGGCTTTTCGAATTACGTACTCATCTCATTGATCAATCATCTGGGGCGGCATTTCTATTCGAATCTCAAATGACAAGTTTCGGCAGCAAAGGTATCGAAAAATCAAACATCAATATGCAGAACCATCCACCGTCGACGCCAGTCGCTCAACAAACAAATTCTTCCTCAAAAATGAAACCATAAAACTCGGCAGCTTGACCCAACCAAAATGTCCGGTACCGGCCTTTTTGCCAATTTGGCATCCCATGCCTATATGAAAGACATTAGCACTAAGAATCACGAAATCCAATTTCAGAATAGGACAACTTACCACGCATGCCTCCTTTGTATACAAGGGGGGCCTTATTGCTCAAAATGAGACCTATGTTCTTGGCCAAATGTGCAGACTGTCTATCCGCGACCAACAACTGCGGTGACTCAAGATCAGAGACATCTCCAATGGCCCAGACGTGCTGATTCTCGAGACCTTTCACTTGGAAGTATTCATCCACCTTGACGTAGCCATTTGCATCGAGATATCTGTCGGGAATGTATGATGAGTTGGGTACGATGCCAGATGTGGGTATGTAAAGGTCGGCGGATAGTGTAGTTCCGTCGGAGAGGGATATTTCGATTTGATTTGGGCCTTCGCGTTTGATACGAGACGAGCGGTTGACTTTGGTTTGTAGCTTGACGTCGACGTTCAAGTCTCGGAGCATGCCTAGTGCCGTTTTGGATACGCTAGGTATGGCGGTTTCGAGTACAGTGTTTCCGCTCGTGACCTGTTCAAGTCAGCAACAGGCTCTTTACCTTGGAGGAGAGAGACTTACCAGAATGATCTTCTTGCTCTTTCCGTACTCATAACCCAACTCACCAGCAGTCTCAACACCAGTCGGACCAGCACCAACAACGACAATCGTCCTTGACTTTTTTACCCACTCCTGAAATTCATGCAGAGCATCTTTTGTCGCCTCGGTTGAGCCCAAGCCTTTGAATGGTGCTTTGACATCTTCATCAAACTGTTTGCTTCTGGATCCCGTTCCAATGATCAAAAAATCGTATCTGATTGTCGTCACTGGTTTGGTGCCCTCAGCATCAGCAGAGACATCCACCTTTTTGTTGGCCGCATCAAGGTTACTTGCGAAACCGACTATGTGCTCAAACTGATCTTTTGAATACTGCTTGAATCCCTCAGGAATGGACTGAAAGATCTTGTCATCCGTGAACTGACCGGGTAGTAAGGCTCGAGGAGCGGCGATATTCCAGTATAGATGCGTGTTGGGGGAAACGAGAATGACCTTGACGGCAGGTCCGGTTTTGGAAGCGTGTTTCAGGATTCGATGGGCCGTACCAACGCCGACGAAGGATCCTCCGAGGATGAGTATGGTCTTCATATTTGCGATGGGTATGCAACGTAGATGAGAAATTCTGACTGTTTCTTTGACGCGTCAAGTGCAGTGATTGCCCAAGTAACACAAGATATACAAAGGGAAAGAGCGAACTGATTTATACCAACAAAGCCAACGGACCTATCACGATATGGTTGAAATTTGCCCGAATACTATCTTGAATTACAAATCCAACCTCATACTCCCCTATTCGAAATCTTCTTGACCTTAGTATCATTTCAGCCATCAGAAATAAGCTCACAAATATCTTCAAGATTGTAGCCAATCACAAACCGAAGCGCAGTATATCTGGATCCTGCGCGCCCGCAACCAACCAATCAGAACAAGTAGCGCAGGTGAGGATCTCTCCTACGATCAGTGAATAGCCTCATCACCCCATTCTTCGGCATATTTGGTCGGTATTTGTGCTTGCGATATTTGTCAGCTTGCTAATCAGGTTCCTTTTTAGAGAAGAGGGGATGGAATCAGCACGGAGGACGGAGAAGAAGATGCCGACTGATCAATGAAGAAAGTTAGCCCCCTGCTGGATTGAACCTTGGATGGTTAACGTGAATCAGGGTCTTGATAAGGAAAGTTATATTTGACTTCATTCGTTCATTGCGGATGTCGACGGTGTGTCAGCAGAAGACTGGTCACATGGAAGGTCCAACCTGGACGACGTAACCCGAACCTTAGTGCTTTCAGGGAGAAGAAACACAACGATCGATTGACAATGACCAACGTATCATGGCCGGGTGAATTTGCAGATGGTACCCCAACAACAGGTCTGGAACAAGTATTCTCTTGAATTCAGGTATCACCGAGTCTATTCAACCAGGGTATTGTCAAGCTGACATTACCGAGTGCTTACAGACCGCCTCCTTTCCAAAGAAACCGTGAAACACTCAAACAATACTGCCTACAATCATCCGATCCTAACCTTCAATAACGAGATGTCAGCGCACAATCCTTCCAAACCATCATGCTTCGCCGTCTTCGCCAGTTGGCCCGCCTCAATCCACGCACTCACCACAGTCGTCCAATCTACTCGGAACGAGACATCCCATCCCAACTGACCGGACGAGCGAGCAAGCGAGATGCAAACAATAAAGACCAATATGCCTCTACAGCATCGGGTAAATGAGTGCTACAGCTTCATGTGGGCGAGATTCAGACATCAGTGACCATCGACGAGCACCCTGCCCGATCCCTAGATTTTTTCAAGAGAGGGAAACCAGTAAGAGTTTTCACCATACACGAGACACAAGACCCGTCTCTAGCCTGGCATAACCCAGAACTCTAGCCGGATAACGTGGAAGAACAGATGACAGTACACCACTACTAGAAGGCGGGCATGCAATCTTTCCTGAAGGTCCTTTGCTAATCTCTTTTCCAATAGTCACCATGAAGCTATCTACCATCATCGCAACCGCAAGCCTCCTCGATGCTCCCTCTTTGACGATTGAACGAGTTTGAACATGTTATCAAAACGACGATGTCGCCGTCGAACTACTAATTGTCGGTGCATGGTGTGACACCTACCAGAGCGCGGATGCTCTCGCCCTTGCTGGAGCACAGTGCGTCACCGAGCACAACGGTCACAACTTTGGCATTGTCAAGTCTTCCCCCGCTTCTTGGATTGAGAATGTCTCCCAGCGGTCTCAGGCCATGTTGGGCTCTCCGGGCGGCAATGGGTGCCTTTAGTATACCAGTGACGGAGAACGGCGGAACTACATCTTTAAAACATCAGTCCCTCACTTTTCAATTTAGACATTTAGTTCCGAAACTGTTATAGCATTTATCTAAGCTTTTCAATATATCAATCTGCCAGCCCACGGATGGGGAAATCGATATATTTTCTGAAGGGCAGAATGACGGGTAGGGAAAGACGGACATGATATATATATTAGGGTTCGAATCCTGATACAAAGCAATCCGACTTATCTTCCGAAAACCGATCATTTGCACTGAACATAGAATCCCTGTATATCAATGTATAAGAATAAAGTGAAGCTATTCAAAATAAGGTTCTGATTATGCATGCTTAACAATCACCGGATTACGTCATGGGGTTCGGAGGTCCCCTCATCTCGCCGCAATAATTTCTAAGATTGCGGAATTCATACTTTCCCATCAACTGATGACTCGAATACCACCATCTTGACAAATCGAAATGATCTGATTCATATATAGACAGCTCTTCCTCTTCTTGTGCTTCCGATAAGCAGACAAGCAACCGCTCCTGAACTCCCAAGGCTATCAACATCAAGACTCAACCATGGCAGACGTACACCTCCCGACCCTCCAATCGAACAATATGCTAATAGCCATTTGACAGAAACCAGCAATCTACAACCACGCCGACAAAGACGGCCACTTCCGGCGCAGCGACTCCGCATTCCGCTCCTCCATCTCTCGCTCCCCCACCGCCGAATTCCCCGCCGAACCAAATCGCTACGTCCTCTACCTCAACTACGTCTGTCCCTGGGCTCATCGCGCCAACATCGTGCGCTCCCTCAAGGGTCTCGAGGATATAATCCAGCTAGTCGTCGTGGGAAACGACCTGGGTCCGGAGGGATGGTACTTCACCGGCCGTGACGGTGCCGCCGAAAAAGATCCCCTATACGGCGGCAAATATCTCTCAGAACTATACTTCAAAGCGAACCCAAACTATACCGGGCGATATACCGTTCCATTTCTATGGGACAAAAAGAAAGAAACAATCGTCAACAATGAGAGTAGCGAAATCATCCGCATGCTCTACACCGAATTTGACGACTTACTCCCCGCCGACCTGCGAGAAGAGAATAAACCAGGTGGAGGGTTTTATCCTGCCCATCTACGCACTGAGATTGATGAGATGAATGAATGGGTGTATCACAAAATTAACAATGGAGTCTACAAAACTGGATTCGCGACTACACAGGAAGCATACGATGCGAATGTATATCCTCTCTTCGAGGCACTAGACAGAGTTGAGCAGCATCTCGGGGATCCAAAACATCAACCATACTTGTTCGGTGAATACATCACCGAAGCAGATATACGTTTATACACGACGTTGATTAGATTCGATCCGGCGTATCATCATGTCTTTAAATGCAATATCAGAATGATTCGACATGATTATCCACGCATTCATCGCTGGCTACGGTTATTGTATTGGGATGAGTCAGAACGGACGAGAGGAGGAGTATTCAAGAAGACGAGTTATTTGCATTTGTATAAGATTAATTATCTGCAGGCCTTGGGGAGGAAGCAGGGCGTTGATGGGGGTGGATTGATTGTGCCAGCTGGGCCTATTCCAGATATTCTCCCTTTGGATGAGTAAACACATCACTAGGCGATATCTACATAGTTATACTCGAATGATAAAAATGTTTGGTATAACACGTCTCATTGAACTTTCTCAAGTCGTTCATTATCCACTCAATTCAACCTGACATCCCGCCGTACCTCACAAAAGACCCAAACCAACTCGTCCATCAACCATTGTCAATTTCGATCCTCGTCGCCAACGGTCGTTCAAAGTATCGATTCGGCATTCGTTGCCTAGAATGGTGATTAGCCCTATACTCCATCAACTAGATTAGGCTGAAATGCTTACCCTTTGTTGTGACACGACAAAATACCCTGCACAAACGACACTCGACTCGTCCATCAATCATCGTCGATTTCGATCATCGCCATCGAAGGCTTGCTCCGAGTTCGTTCGAAATATCCGATCGACGTTCGTTGCCTAGAAAGGATATTAGCCCTAATTCCCCAAACTAGGTTAGGCTGGAATACTTACCCCTTTGTTCCGACACGACAAACTTTCTTCCGACGACAACCAACCTCCATCCCATCGCATACTCTTCTCAGACCCATGATGTATATGGCAGTATGTCTTGTAAAGTGTCACCCCAAACATATCGATATACGAGATGAGTGATGTAACAAATGAAGACAAGAAACCAAAATCTCCGACCGTACAGAAAAATGTCCTCCGGTCTGCCGCAACTCCCTCGATATACGAGATAGTTGATGCAACGAAAAGCATACATGAGCAAGAGACAAACGACAGGAAAACACAGACACAGTGAACAAGACATGACGGACAAATGAGGGAGACATGAGAACAGTTTCTCACTCGCAACTCCAAACGCCTCGATATACGAGACAACTGATGTTATGAGGGAAAAAATCAAAATGGAAAAAAACCATCGGTCTATCTAAACTATTTAACTAGGTAAGGAAGACCGGCGGACCTAAAGAAAAAGGAGCGATAACGCCCCGAAAGTTAGCGAGCATCACGAACCTGGGGGGTACATACATGTTACTGAGTTGGAAAAAGCCGCTGCACTACAGGGTCCCCTCGACGAGTCTCCGAAATGAAATCGTCGGCAACGATGTGCACCAGAAAAAAAAGCTGAGTTCACGAGCTCAGGAGCTTGCCAGATCACGAGCTGGTCAGCCCACCCTAGACCTATCCCAGATCTTGCCGAACACACATATATGTACAAAAGAATGAATGTGAGACAAAGCTCAGGGTGAACAAGTATGTCCGGAAATGAGTGACTGAAGGAAGGGCTCAAAGCTGGGGGGCGGAGCTAAGAAGAAAAAAGCAACAACCATCGGCTGGTCAGGAACCGGGAGGTCGATGAAAGAATGTCGTATTGCCTGCGGCCGCAAGATACTACGGCCCAGATACCCCAAACACTAGGAATGGGGGTCTTGTCACCGTTGGTTGAAAGCCAAGCTAACGAAGCAACGGCCTGACGACGACGAGTGCAACAAGGGTGCCTGCACGCCCTTAAAAGAAGGGGTCGTCAGCGTTGGACAAGACGAATCCGGACGGTCATAGACTTCAACGGCTAGTACAATGGGGGAAAGGACTCCTGTCTTTATAAGTCGAAAAGAACGTCGGCAGTTGGATGACTTTGAATCAACGATGTCGCCACTCCGAATAATCGGCAGGCACGTCATTGATCCAGCGCGAGACAACCTTCACTGTGTCAACCTCAGCAAAAGAAACCTTCTTCGAAGATGGCTCGGTGGAGTTCCACTCCCGGAACTTGTCGACACTCTGAAGAGGCTTTTGCAGTGCCGCGCGAACGGCTGGACAAGAGGTCTTCGACCGGGCCAGGGCAGAGGTGAGTCTAACAGGAGTCGAACGAGGAGCGGAAGCCCAAGGGCGTTCACGCTGTTGGCGAGCTCGTCGACGGTCCATCAAAGACTGCGACATCAATGCGGGTTGCGGGGGCGTGACGATGCGTGGTGGGTGTTGTACCTGACGACTGACTGGTACAGGCAGTCTCGAGGCGGGACGCAATGGTCGCTGTCGCAACGGGCCAGAAGGAGGTGGTGGGATAAGCGTGGGCCGAGGCGCCACCTGTCTCCGAATCACCACAGGAGTGGGAGGAAGCGTCGGCTCATCGAGCGCTTCCGTGAGGAAGGGCGAAGAGGACCGGTCAGGCGAGGGCGAAGAAACAAACGAAGGACGTTCTGGTATCGGTACCAGAAGGAAAGGAGAGGACGACCGGTCCGGAAAGGGAGACGAAAGAAAAGGAGAAGAAGGGGGGGAACAAATAGGATCCATGACTATACAGTCGATGGAAACACGTAGTGGGGAACAAAAGGTACTAAGCAGTAAGGACGCGAACGAACCAAACGAACAAAGCGGGCAGCGGTGTTGTGAGGAGAGAAAGAGAAAAAAGGAACGGAAGAGAGGAACGGGAGCAGGAGACATAAGTGGACGTGAAGGCGGTATGCTGGGACTTGGGAGTGCTCGCGAGGCAGGAACTGAGGTCATTCAGAGATTCCAGCGCTCTCATTGGCTTGTGCCGTGTGCGAGGGCAGCGCTCCTGCCGAATTGGGCAGGTTGGAAAACGGCAGAATCTAAGATTGGGAGGGGGAGAGGTTTGTATGGGAAGGGAAGGCAATGGGAGATTATGGACGCCGGATGGGCTGCGGAGAGTCAGACTGTAGTGTAATTTATGCAGTTTGACGAGAGGAATCGATTGATACCAAGATCATCCCCAGATTCGATGTGTAGAGTGGAAAGGGGCCATGGGGGGCTGAATGGCATCTCGGGGGCAGACGACCGGGAGGATGGAGGCCGGATGGAGGCATGAATCCGGGTTTGGAGGCCACTTTAGAGGCATACGAACGTAGTAATCAACTATTTGGAACCAGAAAATTGACCTGCTCATCGAGACGAACAGATTGATACTAGGAAGGACCAGATTACTGAACGTAGATGCCTCAGCGCACAGGGTGCTAAAAGCGCGATTGCCAGGCTGTGACCGAGTCTCACCACCCACGCAGCGTGTATTATGGCTTCAATTTAGTGGACATCAATAGGGAACTGCAGAATCTATCCGGGAATGATAGAGAATCTTATTAGATTACCTTCCTGCGTTGGGTTGGGGGGAGGCTCATTTGGGCAGTACCACACCACCAGGGAGGCACCTACCAGCGGCGTCGTGATTACCATTCAGGGCCAGAGGAAGGACCGCTACAGCTGAATTGAGCTAGAAACTTGCTAAATTCGATGGGAATCTCATTCTGGGTCTGTGAATTGTGTTCAGACTGGCCTACGATGCTCTGTCTGTTTACATTACGTTACGACACCACGGCATTAGACGTTACGGACTGGTCTACAAGACGACGATACTCCAAATTAAGACGGGACGAAACTACATCAGACGAACACTACAGAAAAAGATCGCAGTTGGGATGGAGAAGGGGTTACTATGGGCTGATGATCAGCACCCACACATCAGACGGAACCACGGGAAGTTACACACCATCAGATGAGTATAGCATCAACATGAGAGACAAAGAAATGAGATATCTACTACATGGCTATATGATATGCTAATATACAAATTAGAAGACAAAAGCAGAACCACGACCAAATCAAACCGTTCCGTACGAACCACCATTCTGTCGCCCATGCTGCCCCTCTGATAGCAACGCCTGCTCCTCACCGGTCACATCAGTCTTCGAATGCGCCAAAACGCGAGCCTTGGAAGAAACATAGGTCACTAAGAAGAATCCGACAACAGCAACCAAAACAGTCAACACCACATTGGCTGGCGTCGGATTGCGATCAAAGACCTTGAACGTCAAAGCATCAAGACCCGTCTGCAGAAAGTTACAAATACCAGCGAGAGCAATCACCAGTCCATATACTTTGCCGAATGTCTGGAAACCAAACACTTTCGCTACATAGTCGGAGACTGCGGTGTAATAGAATGGACGATAAGCTACGAACAGGATGACATTGGCGTATCCGAACCCAATACTGCCGGGAATACAGCCAAGAATGCCAATAATTGTGGATGTCGTGACCAATGCGAAAAGGACCATCGCGGTACTGGCATTGTCAAGAACCGTCCCAATAAACGGAATGGCAATGAGGCCTCCAACGGGGAGAGCGAGATCAAAGAACTCATTTAGTTGCCGAGCTAGTTCTGGCGAACCGAGTAGATAATCATACTGAGAGCGGACTGTGGCAACAAAGTAATTGATGCGAAGCATTTGCAACACTGTGAACACAGTAATAAGGATAAACCATGGGCTACGGATTTGTTGCAGGGCGGACGCTCCGTGCATAGCGCCCCAGACACCTCCTGACCTGTGTTTGTTGTCGCTGGGTGCTGGAGTTTGTGCGTCGGGTTTTTGAATCGATTCATGAGTTTGATAGTTAGCAGCTTCCGGAGCGCTTTCGTGGAAAATAATGTCATCAATCTTTCTACTAGCGGATCCCTCAAGAAGACCTTGTATGTTATTGACGATATCCTGTCGTTCAGCACGGCGACTTTCACGTTGCCTTTCGGCCTCGTCAGGCTCCGGTAGCGATTCGTCGACGGTGTCGTTGGCTTCCGCAACAATGACCTGTTCTGCTTGAAGAACGAGCTCTCCCGCAGTCTTGTAAGAAGCGCCGGGCATGACGAACAGCTCGGCAAGTAGAATAAATGCCGGGACAATCAAATAGATGGTAAAGAACTTCTGAACGGTAAAAGCGCCCTCGGTTTTCTCGTTGATAATTCGGAAGACAAGAAAGAGAGCGCTCGACGCATCGAATGCGCCAGTCAAAAGCGACAGAATCAGGCCGGAACGTGAAGGAAAGGCATTCGATAGCTGGAACGACGAGATAAACACGAAAGGACCGCCTAATGCGAGGAAAAGGTATCCAGGGATATAGGCATCGAATGGAATCTTGGAGGCTGCCGCTAATAGAATAGCACCGATAGCTATGAGCACGCTTCCGACGATACCGCTAACTCTGGGACCATAAGTGTCGAGTAATGTGCCAACAGGCAAGGCGCAAATGTTCGTAGCAACTGCTGCGATGGTGAACATTAGATTCAGCCTACTCGGATTAGTCTCAGTTCCGGACAGATAGAACGACGTCGAATGCCTACCGAGTCTCTTGCCCATAGCATAACCCGAATCCATGCTCCAGTTCCTCACTGGTACATCGATTCCGATACACACCCTCTCGTATAAATATCGGTTTGATAGCTGCAAACCCAAATACTGGACCAGCAGCAAGCAAGCAATAGATGACCGCCACGATCACCTGGACTGTATCCGGTAGTTAGCACCGACATGCACCATGACATGGATATATAACCTACGTATTCTTTTCCCGCTATTCACCTCAAAAGCCGGCGTCGTCTCTGCAGTATCCCATTTCGGATCCTGAAAGACATCCTCCGCTGCGATTCCTTCCTCTATAAGTCTGGCCGGTCCCGCATCTCGGATAGTCAAATCAGGGCTAATATCGGACCGAAACAACGGCCGCTGCTCTTCGTCCGGCTCAGTTGCAGAACTATGAGCCCAACCTCTCCCCGCAACAGGATTAAAGCTCAATCTGTGACGAACAGCCCTGCTGGGGAAGCTTGACGGTAACGAAGAAGGAAAACAGTGTGGGTCGGGACTTTGTGTACGGGAATGCTGATTGATAGATTCTTCATCACCAGATGCTGCCCCGTCACCGAAACTAGATTGTCGAATAAACGGCGGTGGATGATGTTCCCATGACTCCAGATATGAGACTCGACCTAAAGACATGATGTAGGTCGCTCAAGGTACTCGTTGGATAGATCGATCTAAATCAGGGTTCTTTTTCTGTATGCGAGAACCGGATTTAGAGAAAAGAGGATGATTTATACAATCATAATGAATTGTCAGTGCCTACAGTAATTACCATTCCAGTAGATGACAGTAATCATGGGTATGATGAAGTGATCGAGTAGCTTCTGCCTATGTTCTGCCTCTATAGCGAAGCTATAGACGTTTCGCGATGTGATTGGGGAGAGCTGCGGCCCAGAAGCTAGATCACACTCTGCAGAGTGCGGACGGTATGCAAGATTGCAGTGCGGCGATAGTCCTCGACAAGACGATTGATGATTGATGTTGATGATGATAAAAATGAAAAAAAAAAAAAAAACTGTGAGAAGGAGGAAAATAATCAAAAGCAGGAAAGAGGAAACAGAAGCTTGGAAGAGGCAGGTTCTTATCGTCGGATTTTGGCGCGGCAGGGAAAGCGGGGAGTGGCTTGACTGACCCACAGCCCGGACTTGTCAGCATGAAATTATTTCCTTAGCATATCTCTTATTCCCTTGAGTATCTTCATCAATTCAGGTTTCATCTTCATTTTGTTCAGTCAGAATGGTATATGCGTATGTACAGGAAAATCGACGCGCTCAAATCAATCATGCAATAAGAAATACAACGGACATATCGCGAATAGATTGAGTGGAGTTATCCAAGATAACGATTCGGAGATACCAGTATCTGGTCGAGATACGTGAGTGGAAAAGTTTCTTTCCAAAGTCAAATTAGATCTGACTCAATCGAGTGACTAATCATGAATGCGAAAGTTTCCTTCCAGTACGATGCGGACTGATATGTCTCTTCCAGCTTGCCTCACCACCCCCACCACCACCACCGCTCCCATTACTCGACGAACGCGTCCGACCAGAACCGCTTGATCCGCTTCCACGTTTCGATGCACGAGGCTCGGTCGGCGATCCATCGTACTTGACGTGTACGCGCGGTATATTCGGCATATTAGGATTGATCTCGTATGGTAACTGTTGGTCGGCCTTTCGACCGGGACGAGTCGTGTCGTCAAACATATCCTCGTGGAACTGCGTCCTAGGAGCTGCATAGCGATGATATCGGTGTGATTTTCGGGAGTTGTCTGGCGACGTGTCTGAATCATCTGCCATCGGCGAAGTCGCGTCATGCGAATGACGCCGTGTTGGCCGTGGTGGACGAGCTGGTGACAAATGAGTAGAACGTCCATGTCGGCGGTCATCAATCGACCCATGTCGTCGCTGTGGGAAGAGACCGTCATCATTAGTTGAAGAGTCAGACGAATTCATAGGCCTGTGTTTATGGTACGATGACAGTCGCTCCGAAGCAAAATCTCGATTTCGAGCGCTTGTCGTTTTCGACCGCATCGGAACTCGGGTTGCCGGATCTGTTTGCCTTGGTGATGGATTGCGAGAACTTGTCCGCGAACTGGATCGAATATCTGAACCATTTCCAAATGCACGCGTACGATAATCCCTATTGTCGGGACTATGACGTCTTCGATGGTAACGAGTTTCGTCTGCATGATCGCTGAAATCTCGTGGCTTTGGTGCTGGGCTACCGTCTTGGAAGTGATGAGTTCGTTCATAGAAAGGATGGCGATACTTGCGTGTGCCGGTTGCGGCGGAATAGTAACGAACAAAGTCAGCCGGTGGACTTTGGCGGGACGAGAAGTGGTCTGCATGGTCCTGTTGAAGGCTTTTGCTCAAGTTTTCGTGCCACTCAACCATATCTTTGTCTGGAGCTTGCGGAAATGCTTCACGAGGGATGACTTTTGGAAATGTGCCGCCACATGGTTTTGGCACATCCCAGCGACTGACGGCTTCTTGCAGGTATTGTGCATGCTCATCTGGACATAGCAAGAGGTTGATAACTTGCCATCGCACGAATCCCGTTGGCAATAAAGCCGGTACGCAAGGCGGTTCAAATGGGTTCGTCGTTGGCTGCAGGGTATGAAAACACCCGAGTGATTGATAAATGAAGGACAGCGCAAATCCTTTCGTCTCCAGAAAGAGGGTATCGTAATTTCCACCTACTTCGCGATAAAATCGAGCGAGCTTATCTGGAGTGAGATCGGTTGATCCATTGCCGGCGTCGTGCTTGATCTAAAATTTGGTTTGCATCAGCTCATGTTCTAAAGTGATAGATCGACATCGTCAGTCCTACCATCAACTGCGCCAACCCGATACAGAGTTCCTCCAGCAGAGGGGTCGGGCTTTTGTCAGAGTTGATCAAGGTTCCCCAGTAATTATCTCCCGGACTGTTAGGGTTCTCCATGACTGTGGCGTACATACACTACAAACGGCCCGCGGACAAAGTCCTGAGACTTGTAGCGATGATATCGGAAGGTGATGGCTGTCATTCATTCGTAAGTAGATCTATTTCTGATCTGACTGGAAATGTCGGGAGTTGAAGTCACTGCTGTGCAACCGAGGTAGGTGGTCAGTCAATACAATGAAGTATTTTCAAAAGCAGAAAGAATAATATCGAAAGAAGGGAGAGAACTTACAACTCTTTTATTTAGATTGCGACTGCAACTGCGTCTATAATAAATAATCCGACAAAACACACAAACTAGTCAGGCACAGCGACGGGGAATCGTGGCGAAGGCATCCACTGCCATTCAAAGTGGACCAAGTCCGACTAGTCCCTGTCAGCTGCTGTTGTAGCCTAGACTATAGAAAGAAGCAACGAATGATTAGGCAACATGCGAGTAACGAAAGAAGGAGAAGAATCGAGAATAACAATCGCAACAATCGCAAGAATATACTTGCAGAACCATGATCGGAGCAGAGCAGAGACACGACCAGCTACTAGAAAGATCAACAATCATGCCCCACGGTGGAATGACAGTCCAGTCTCACGATCGTATTGGTATTACGTTCCCTGTATTTTTACCTCCGTACGCTAACTACGCTAACCGGCTAAGCATGTAAGTGGTTAGGTCAGATGCCCGCATATGGTAGCTCTTGATAGCACAAGTCAACGAGCAAAAGTATATCATAATAAATAATATTGACTGAACTTGATTTGCTATTAATAAATATATATATGTATATATATCAACTTATTTATACCTGTTCTTTCTTTAATACTTATATATTAGATTATATAAAATAAATTTATTATAATTAGATTTTCATCAAAATTACATGATTGAATGTAGATTAAACTTATAACAGTCTAGATCTCATTAAAATAATTATAATAATATATAATTATCCTGTTTTTAAATAACGTAGGTAGGTAGTTAGTATATGGTAACTCGCTTGATGACTGCTTCTGTGAAGTGTGATCCGCGATTGGAAACCCCATCTCCGAGCCAACAGACCATTAGGGCTTCCAGGATATGAATGTGTATTCAAAGAGTTCTGCAGCTGTTTAACTGGCCGTTGTCTTGCACCTATAGGTACGATGTGTATAATGTTTACGGAACTTTGATCGTCAATCATCAGACCATGTAACATCAACATAATCCGGAAAGAGCATATTAGCATGCTAGCTGGCCCCAGTAAAATAGCCTATAAGCTGATCCCACTGGATGTCATCAATAGGAAGCATGTCGTCCGCATCTCCGTTGATACTTGGCCAGGCCTGCGTCATAGCAGCCTCATTTGCGTCAAGTGTCATCATGGAGGTATACTGGCTTGCGTCTTGGGAGGCCGGCGCATTCCCAATGATAGCCTTGATTTGATATGGATAACACCATGCTAGGAGCCGCATCTTTGAGAAAACGCTTCCCAAAATATCCGCCTCTTTGTCTGCAGCAGTCATTCCCTCAAACTTCGTTTCCATCGCGTTGGCAGCCTCTGTGACAAGAGTTGCATAATCGGCCTCATCAACGATGGCCTGCACCTGTGCTTCCATGGCAGAGTTGGCGGAGCCGGTACTTATACTAGTTACGAGGCTCATTACTGCAATGGGCATATAGCCCATCGCAGCACATAGATGACCACTTATCGTTATCGGCATATGGTCAATCTCCGGCGATGGGAGATTTCTGACCATGTGAATGAGCTCTTTGCTCCGCTGGACCGTGCCAATCAGCATAGTTGTCCGGACAGCACTGGCAGGCTCTGCAATCCATAGATCCTCCCGAAGAGATAGTTCTTCGAGCCTCATTTCCGCGCGTTTGATTTCGATGCGCAATGTATTCTCTGCAACAGTTGATCAGTCAATATCCACTTACCATGAGCTTCAAAACACACCTGTTGGCGAAGGACAGCTTGAGAGATCTTTTTCTGCAAGTGCCCTCATGCTATCAAATTGCCGTTGCAGCGTGCCGCGCATGATTTGTACAAAAGTACTTCCACTGCTCGCTTGTACAGAAGCATACATTTCATCCATTGTCGTCACGAATGACTGTAGACGGATAAATGGCGCAATGCATCGATCCGACAGATGCTCAGAAGATCCTAGACTTGCAATGCACTCGTCGATCCGAGCGTCGTGCTTCATACCCGTCGGCCGGCCGAGTGAGTACGAAAGACTGATAAACAGTTAGCCGAAGCCACATCTACTAGCGCAAGCAAACTCACCCATGCGACATCCAATACGTACCAAGCAGCGCTCGCTGCTCATCCAAATTCATATCAGGCTTTAGATTCAGTCTCAAATCATACAAAATGGAAACACAAAACTGAATCAATAACAAAAGTCGCGTATGATGTCTTTCTGCGGGATACGAGTACCATGCGGTGTGAACTAACAGACCACGGAGCAACTCAAGATTCCTCTCGGAACGCGCCACAATCCGCAATGTGATATGCTTCATGATCTCTTCGGTCACAATCTTGCGCAGAGGATGCGCACTACTCATAGCTGCAGCCACGACACACAAAAAGAGAAAAGGCTCTCGATGCCTAAGGCTCGCGGCTGTATCGCCTGGTGCAAGCAACACAAAGGGAAATCTATACACAAAAGTCAACTGATAAGTCGTAACTAAGCGTTCAGCTTCGGCTTCGCTCATGAGCCCTCGCTCCACGATGGACAGCTGGCCGTCCAGTACAGAGCTGGTCGGCGGGTTGATGCCATGACCCGGTTCTTTAGCAGCCTCTAACAGCGTGCCAATGTCTGTAGAATCCAGACCGGAATTACGAGATGAGCCCAAGTCGTTCTCGGTGGCTGGAGTGAAAGTTTCAGGCAATGTCTGTCCATTCTTTCGGGTCAAGACCGCCAGCTGCGACGTCAGCTGCTCGACCTGTTTCTCTAGCAACTCCACGCGACTGCATCTATGATTAATACCAAGATTTTCATAACTGTGTTGGAAAGATTACCTTGGTGCAGTTTTGTGCTTCCGCTTCGTCTGCGGCATCTCAAGGTATACACATGACTTGCCCAAACGAGCACATCGTTGGCACATATCAACAGTCTGCGGAGCGCATTTCGCCTTGGCAGCCGTACAGGCCACGCATGCCCTTCTCTTGACAGGAGGTGGTGCGGGGTTCATGATGTTGTATATGGCAGGAATATGGGAGAAACGGAGCGACCGTTTGTGTTATCTCAGCCCTCAGACTCTCGGCCGCAGAATTGTTGGATGGGGCCGATCACGGCATACCGCCTTCACAGCAAGCTGTCTGATTGGCTGAACAAGCCCTCACCGCCCGGCAGAAGTCGTCGGCTGAAGCCGACGGGGAAGAACGGATTTTCCGATCAGAGCGACATTCCTCATCATTATTAATTCATGTTCAACTTTTGTACTGGCCAAATGTTTATAAAGGGGATGTACCGGCAGGCTTCATAATGGCATCAGTAACGGAATCAAATCATCACTGGTTCGAAAGAAAATGTCTTCCTACGCCATCACCGGAGCCTCCAAAGGCATTGGCCTCGAGTTCGTGCGCCAACTCGCCGCCGATACATCCAACACAGTCCTGGCTATAGTACGAAACCCCAAAGCAACCAGCATATCTGAAGTCGCCTCGAAATATCCCAATGTGCACGTTATCAAAGGCGACGTCACAGACCCCAAGTCCATCCTCGAAGCCGCCTCGAGCGTATCCGCCATCACAGGCGGAAAGCTAGACGTGCTTATCCACAACTCCAACGCCATCGACGCGGCTACTGCGGTTTTAAGTCCAAGCCAATTCCCCTTTGACGCTGAGGCTGTTCAGAAAATGTTCGAGCCATCGATTGTAACGGCCATCTACGGCGGTCTATGGGCGACAAACGCCTTCCTACCCCTGATTGAAAAGGGAACTCAGAAAAAGATTGTGCACATCTCCACCGCCATGGCGCTACCTGATTTCATCAACAAGAGTGGCGTCAGTTATGCCGTTGCATACTCAGTCGCAAAGGCCGGAATGAATGTCCAGGTCGCCAAGTACGCGGCTGAGCTTGCGCCGAAGGGCATCAAGGTATTGGCTTTGAGCCCGGGTTGGGTCGACACATGGGAGGGTAAGTGCCTTTCCCATGACTTGCTGCATGTCTAGCGTATACTGATATCATTGCAGGAGAGAAACCAGCTGAAGTTGTACAAGGGGACGAGTTCATGCTGAAGCAGTTCCAGGCAGTCTATCCTGAGCTGAAGGGAAAGATTCTACCCGAGGAGAGTGTTCGAAAGTGTCTGCAGGTCATTGGAAATCTGGATGAGAAGTCCAGCGGCTTGCTCTTGAGTCATAATGGAGATCAGGAGAGGTGGACTTAATGGTTGAGTGCTCTCGATACTAAGGAGTTCCATCCGGCTATGCAGCCCCAAGCCCTAAACGGCTGCCGTTGGCTGGGAATTGATATTAGTAGTGACTTTTATTGATTTGTAAACATTAGATGATGGAATCTTTATTACTACATTCTTCATATTTACCAATTTGAATGATTCCATATTGATTAAAAATGTATAAACTTTTAATGAACAAATTTCTATTATTACTTTTATAACGTCTAAAATATTATTAAAGCAATTTTTTCTTAGGACACCAATATATTATTTTATCAATTAAATATGTTTTTTCATTGCTGTTAACCACATCCTCTAATTTCAGTATCCCAATATAGTTAGCTTGCCTCATACTATCCACCCGACAACTGGTCACGTTTGTATGGATCCCGGGCCGCTCCCCACTTCAGTGGCTCTGCTGGTCCGTGTACCGTCGTCATACATGTACCATACCGTACTCCGTAATATCGTATCTTTACAGCAACACGTGGGGGCGGGCACCAACTGAGTCTCTTGAACACATCACCAAGTCACCACACCACACTACCCTTCCACTCATGCTATCTGATTGATCTGACTTGATCAGAGTCGGTCATTTAGCGGCTCCGGCGGCTCTTGTCTGTGACTTTCAGTTTTGTCGAAATCTGTCCATCCCACATGTCTCAAAACCGAACAGAGCAGAATGACGAGCATGGCGAGAGTCTGAGAGAGCGGTGTGGTAGCATGCACGCCATGCCACCATCACATGGACGCAGTACTTAGTATTTACACTTTCCATCCCTCGCCCAGTCGCGGATAAGATAGGAAGATAATTGTTCGGACATTTTCCTGTTTCTTTACGTACATCGTGCCATATCAACTCAACTCCTTCCTAAGAGAAAGAGGATGTCCCCACTTCCACCCGACTGAAGCTATACAAACTCCCTTGGATATGTGATCATCACAACCATACCGATGAAACTACTTCAATCATTTTACAGATCTATACGATGCTTAGCCGAGGTCATTCTGCAACAGCGCTGCAGCCGCGCGTCATTGTGCTTCCTTCTTGCTTACTTTGTGTTACTTGATGCTCATGTTCGTGGTGATAGGCCAATAGATGGCGGCGTACTCTGTGTCTATACGATAATCGACTAACGATGCATGAGATGCTCGCTTATCATCTTCTGACTTCGCGGTGCATGAATCATGACAACATGATCTACATCAAGTTTATGAACATATTGAAGATTGAAATACTGACTACATGCAATTAGTCAACATCTAGAATGGTATATTTACTCCCCGCCTTTTCCAGAGCACCCTCCACTGCAGCCATGTACCCCAGAACCTTCTCCTCTTCCCATCGACGGCCCACCACTTGCACAGCAGTAGGAAGTCCGGCCATTTTCTGGGCATCATAATGCATCCAAGCGCCACGAGCCATGGCATGATTCTGGCCCAACTCTTTCAATGCAGTCTTGTATCCTGCTTTGCCGCTGTACGGCAAAGCATCCAGCTTCGGATCGACATGGCTGACAGGGACGATGCCAGCGGAATAATCAAGCAGGTTCCACAAAAACGTATACCCGCATGAGGAAACAGCATCGTGCATAGCGCCGTGGGGAAGAGCGGGAGTGGCGTTTGCAGGACAAAGGATGAAGTCGTATTGCTGGGGCTCGGAATCCCACCATGAATGCCATGTCCTACGGAATGCCTCGCGTTTGGCAGTGATCTGCCACAGTTCTGCTGCGCTCTTGGGTCCAAAATCTCGAATCACTGTTGCCCACTTGACGTCGCGTTTGATGTAACGAACGTAGAGGTAGTAAACGTATCGAAGGGCACCGGGAAGGTATGCGATTCTGCTCAGTTGAGCGGCGCCGGGATCGGTAGGTTCGAACGAATAGCGGAAAGAGTTGAACGTGACGCAGCCATCCGAGTTGAGGAGCTGAGAAGCTAGGTTGAAACCAGTGAAAGGGTCGGCTGTTTCGGGAGGTGTAACTTCCACAACTGTATGTCCAGCAGCAGTAAGTGCATCAACGGTGGTGTCGATAGCGCGTACGATGGCAGGTGTTGGTGGGATGACGCCTAGCACAGGGAGTATTAGATACGGAAATCTTAAAGTTAGAAGTACCGAAGCTTACCGTCCGACTTCAATACACCTATACGTAGCTTCTTGGTACTAGCCTCTTTCTTCTCATCATCTCTCCAAGCAATAGGATGAACTGTATAATCATACTTCCACGGCTTCATACCAATAATGCTCTTGGTGAAGTAGGTCAGGTCGTTCAGCGTACGCGCCATAGGACTGAAAACACTAGGAACGCCCTCTTGACCAGGCATACTTGTGTCAACACCGATCTTAGGCCAACGGCCGGTACTGCAACGTAGTGAGTAGATTCCACTCCATGCCGCTGGTGCTCGAACACTGCCTGCGACGTCTGAGCCGACACCGATGCGTCCACCAAGGGCAAGCAGAGCGCCCTCACCACCTGTTGAACCACCTGGTGAGTATTCTGGAACATGTGGGTTCCGGCATGTTCCCCAGAGTCCGTTTGCAGATTCGAAGCTGAGGAGAGTCATCGGCAGCGCAGTCTTGGCATAGGGAACAGCTCCTAGATGATATTAAATCAACATCAGACTATAATTGAAGATGTATGAGAACTTACCCGCGTCTTTCAGTATCTTAACAATTACGCCATCTTCTTTACTAGGATTGAGTGCCTTGCAAGCATATCCGACCGAGGTATCGAATCCCTTGACTTGTATAGAA
The DNA here is from genome assembly GCA_022814505.1 of Talaromyces liani. Taxonomy (NCBI): domain Eukaryota; kingdom Fungi; phylum Ascomycota; class Eurotiomycetes; order Eurotiales; family Trichocomaceae; genus Talaromyces; species Talaromyces liani. The sequence continues at coordinate 2,501,363 of JAKLNL010000001.1, forward strand.
TCCTTCAAGGACACCGGAATACCTGCAAGCGGACCTTTGAGATTAACTTCGGAAGTTGCCCATTGTTCGGCTTCAGGCAAAAGAAGCTCGGTAATACAATTGGTCTTTTCCTGAGCTCTGACAGCGACCTTGCCATAGGTGCGAATCACATCGACAGGTGAGACTGTTCCATTATGAACTTCACCGACGAGCTCCTCAATGGATTTATTGATGATAGCTTTGTCGGCTGCAGAAAATGGCGTGTGATAGTCGGGGCTGAGCGAGGAAAATCGCGCTTCGCGTTCACGACGTTTCGTGTTGCTGTAGTCTGTTAGCTTTAGCTTGAAGCTATTTGTCCGGCGAATGCTGTGCGCTCATTGGCTGTGAGAACGGAGGCAGGGATGACATACCGGATCTTGGTATACTGGAAATAATCGAATGGAGGCAACATCTTGTCTCAGGCTTCAGCTTAACGGGTTGACAAAAGTATTTTTTGGAGAAGAATTGAAAGAGCGTACATCGTCCAAGATAAACGGAATGCGGGGAAGGATGGACCTGCTCAATCGGGAAGCTGTCGCTCAACTCCGCTGATAAGCGACGATATGGCCGGACGGCTTATCTATGGCATTTGCACCACTTGATATAGGCCGTCTGTGCTTTTAAATAGATAACTTAATCTGATGGAGCGCATAGATAGGTGCACTTCTGCGCTTGATTTGTGCTCTTCAGGCATTGGTTTACCACATGTTGTGTTGGTTCTATTTGATGTCGTGAAAGTGGACTGCGGATACATATATATCTTTCTCGAGGACTCTCCCAGCAATGTATCAGTCGGGCGGTGATTTTGAAAACCAACCATTTTTAAACGCCAAAAAAGCAGGTATATCTTCTGGAACTACAGAAGCCTCTAGTGACGTGATTTAATTTCACAAATGTAATATGATAGCTGCTGAAGGAAAAACATCGACAGTCGAGCCGTTCTCGACGATTTGATTGGACACAGCCTGGCGGAGCTTCTAGAAGGCGCTAGACCGCATTGGACTAATTTGTCCGCCACCCGGACTCGACCCTTCTTGCTCTTGGCAACTTGCTGCGACTGCGACTGAAATTATCAATCAGCTCTCTCTTCTCATCAGCCACATCTTTCTCCATACAGACTTCGATTCTCCTTTCCAAGGCTGCATTCTACCTTTTCTACCTTCTGCAAATCAGCGACATAATATACCTTCGTATATCGACTTTACCCGAACCGAAAGAACGACATGGCCAACTATCTTGCCTCGATCTTCGGTACCGAGCAAGACAAAGTCAACTGCTCCTTCTACTACAAAATTGGAGCGTGTCGACATGGCGATCGCTGTTCGCGAAAACATGTCAAGCCTTCATACTCGCAGACCATCTTATTGCCCAACCTTTACCAGAACCCAGCATACGACCCGAAGAATAAGATGAACCCGATGCAAATCCAGAACCACTTTGATGCTTTTTATGAGGATATCTGGTGCGAAATGTGCAAATATGGCGAGATTGAGGAGATTGTCGTTTGCGATAATAACAATGACCGTAAGTTCTCTTTTTATTCATTCCATCTCGAGACTCGATACTAACACATCGATCATTAGACTTGATCGGCAATGTCTACGCCCGCTTCAAGTACGAAGACTCCGCCCAAGCAGCATGCGATGCGCTCAACTCGCGATGGTATGCCGCGCGACCCGTTTATTGCGAACTATCGCCCGTCACAGATTTCCGCGAAGCGTGTTGTCGGTTAAACAGCGGCGAAGGATGCGTCCGAGGCGGCTTCTGTAATTTCATTCATCGCAAAGAGCCGACACCAGAGTTGCAACGAGAGCTGCATCTCGCCACGAAGAAGTGGTTGAAAGAACGGGGTCGAGACGAGCGCAGCGTTAGCAGAAGCCCTAGCCCCGAGCCAACTCGTCGGAGATATTAGGAATACACCATGGACGATAAAAAAAAAAGCAACGTGTGGATGTGTTGGTGTGCACCTTTTGTATTAATCTACCAAAGCAGGGTTGATTCGCTATAGATGCGAAGCGTGGCGTTCAAGGTTTTGATACGGTCGGGCTTTTCTGATGCTTGTTGTAAGCCATATCAATCTGGCACCAGTTATATGACAGTTTTGTATAATAGTTCGCGATCACTAATGTATCGTTGATTCAGTTGCCTCAAGGCAGTCACCATTAGTCATTAGGCAGTAGAGTCTCCCAAAATAGTATATACACGGGGACCTTCCTCATGCGCTGCTTTCCACGGTCCATCTATGTACAAGTGCTGGCCTTCAAGAAACAAAGTCGGCTCCTATATACATCAAAGAGCGAGAAGAGAAACTCCATCGGCGCCCGAACCCTATCGCTTTCCCAGGCCGTTTTCATTATTCAACACTTCGAACGCCTTCCAAACTCCCTTCCCAGCAACGTCACGTCAAAACAGCAAAACACAGCATGACCAAACATAGCAAAACAGACGATACCACCCAAACAATCTCGCTGACGAAGGACAAGCAACAAAAAACCCACTTCAACTTAAGCGCGTCAAACCATAGGTACCCCTTTTCTCAAGATTGGGTGTGGTCTGCATGCTGTGTATCCTTTCTAAGCCAATTGTTCTTGCTCAGAAGCCAAATGGCAATACCGGCACCGCAGGCAATCAGCACGATTATAAGAGCGATCAAGAAACCCCAGACCTTTGATCGATGGTTTTTCTTGCGTTGACGCGCAAGCCACGATTCACTGTGACCGTTAGCAACGACTCAAGGTCCAACAACGGATTGACAGAGCTTACGTTTCGGTCTTTTTGCGCTCTGGCTCTCGGGCTTGTTCCTCATCTCGATGAATGGCTACGGAGAAACGGCGCCAGAATTCGGGGTCCTTGACGAGAGACACGTCGCTTTTGATGGAGTTGGCGATGGTGAGATTGGTTAATGTTGCCGGAGACTCGGGTTCTCGTCCAGGGAAGGACACTTGGCTCAGGTTTGAATGTTGCATGTTGCCGTTCACTGAAGGTACGCTGGACGATGACTTGAGAGGAGAAAGGTCTGCTTGTTCTGGTCTTCGATGATATTTCCGGGTGAAGGTAGCTCTATGCTGCCAAAAGTCTGGCCCACACGTAAGTTCTCCAGAGGTCAAACAGATCAGCAAGAAGATTGGAGACGATTATTCGAAGGGGTGACGGATATGTTCTCCGATGAAGACTTGGTGACAATCAAGACAGAGACCGTGGCGAAAGACAGCTGTTATGCATTGATCAACCCACAGACAAAAGGTAAACACAACAGATGCCATCATACCAGTGAGTAAACTAACTTCCCTTTTAGGATAAACAACAATAATGCTAATGTGCCTCTATAAGCTAGATTGACCCACACGCCATACGAGCCATGAACTGTTCGATTGCGAAGAGAGGGATGGAATGCTACTTACCTGTCAAGGGCCAATGATATTTTCGAACTTTATGAGGAGTACCCAATGGGGCAGCTTGAATGCTCCTGTGAAATTCACATACAGTTCGTTTCTTGATCGACGGATGCTATGCAGATTCTGGACCATAAATAGAGATGCGCTGACTTTTGCGTGTGGCGTGGTACTGGCAGATCGATTACTTTTGACCAGTCAGGTCGGGTATTTTGCGCACTTAGAACCGTGGCATAGTCTGCATCTTCCACGTTGATAAGTTTTGCTGGACGTTCATGTGAGATTATTCTACAATCCACAGGGTGTGCCGACGCACGAAAGCACTGTCCTTCGGAAGTGGCCCATGAAAAGATAATATTCCATTTGTCTTGTACTAGCAGTTATTGCAGGGAATATGAGATCCTCATGAAAGTGGCAGTCATCACTTCAAAATGTGGTTCCGGAGGCTCAAGGAGATGAATGCCCCTTGTTTGCCAAAGTGAGTAGTCACGATATGTACCATCCCTTGTCGCCAACACAGTACAGGTTGCCATAAATGCCTCGAATAGGCCCTAAAAACACGTTTGATCCATGTATTCTACTGGACATCTATGAAATGTTAGGGACTGTGATGGGCTTAGGAAGAGGAGTCGTTTTGGCCTATGGATTAGACTCATCCCCATCCGGTTAGCACCATATGGGTAGGTAGTGCGGGCCCAATCCCGTCAGGGCGGGCGCTATCTATATACCTAGTATGTACACCTTCCTTGCACTTGGATTCCTCCTGATGATTCATGATTCGAATCACCCCAGGCGCTTGACTCCCTTCTTTCTGGGTGCTTGAACCTTGGTTTCTGCTGTCTGGGTTGCGAGTATCGTCCTGCCGGAATATTGCATCAGAAAAGCAGTACTATCCCTAGAGTTTCACGGAAAACAAGGTGAATGAGCCTTATCGGGCGCTGGCACGCTATCTAGACCTCGTCATCCCAACTTCGATCGAGAAGAGATCAATCCTCTCAGAGACCGCTCCTCGACGAAATATCCATCTACAACGACAAGATCGACCTCGAAAAACTCGGACGGCCCACTTGACAATATTCCCCGGCTGCGTCGGAGTCATCGCTTTTTAGACACTTCCTCACGTGCCCGCCCCGACCAATATAATATTTGCTCGCCACCCGAGTTTACAGGCACAAGGGATTTATTTTGAGCTCATTTTGCTTCTCTCAATCGTACTCCCTTCTTCGGATACCCCTCGACTCGATACTCCCTGGAATATCTGATGCCGAATTGATACCGACGCCGATCGGATCGGTTTCAGGTGAACTAGTGCCACACCTTATAATATCCGCCGCGCATCTCCATCACTTCCATTTCACTTATCACCTCGATCTCAATAGATTCGAAAGAACAACATTTCATGTCCTCTCGATCGCCATTCACGAATCGTACCCCGCCCAGTCCGCTGGATCCGTTCCCCTCATATTCTGCTGATTTCGCTGGGTCGAGCAGCAGCTCTCCGGTATATCGTGGTGATACCAGGGCAATCGCACCATTTCTCTCGAGCTCGCCAGAAGATGCTGATACGATTTACGGACGACATAGGGCATATTCCGTGAACATGGATCGCAAGAGGAGACTTACTGCTACCGCGAATGATGACGCAACACTACACAGGCGACCGTCTGCCTTGAGCGGACCAAGTTCTTTGTCGCATAGACTCCAGCGAGACAGACCACTACCGTCGCTGCCTGTCGGTGATGACCGCAACAATTTTATACCACCCGATATGCCGGGTTCATCCCGGGAAAATGCCTTTGATCTTACATCTCCGCCTTCGGCTGTTGCCAGTACATCTGCCTCTTTGTCCCGACAACACAGTCGCAGTTTGCCTACGGTGCATCAACGGCACCGACAAAACTACATGGAATACACACTACCCCGCTGGCAGCCTGACTCGGAGGTTACGCATTGCCCTATTTGCAACTCTCAATTCAGCTTTTGGTATCGGAAACATCACTGTCGCAAGTGCGGACGGGTCGTGTGTTCGGCGTGCTCTCCTCATCGCATAACTATTCCTCGACAGTACATCGTCCGACCACCAGAACCAGTCGAACAATCGACCGCTGAAACCCCTCCACGCCACAGACGCGGCCCTTCTCGAGCGGTCGTTGATCTCACTGTAGATGACATACGCGATACTACTGCCCGTCTATCAAGTCGACCTCGTCTTGAAACTCACCCTTCCAATCCTGCACTTGGTGGTGGGGAGGAAGTGCGGCTCTGTAACCCATGCGTGCCAGACCCTAATCCCGACCCACCTTTGAGTTACGGGGCTGTTCGAGCTAGTTTTGATCGCCTTCCAGATCAGGATTGGGACGCTACAATGCCGACAGTTCCTATCAGCCAGCGTTTCCATCAGGTTCGCCGTTCCTTATCAGGTGCTCAAATATTTGGCTCTCGTAGAGATCCAGAGAATGAAGCAGCGGACAATACTCACCGAAACCAGGTGGTAAGTTCTCCAATCGTCACTCATACACGATGGAACTCACTGACCATCTCCAGTTGGATGATTTCCTAGGTCGTCCAACCTCCTCTTCTACACCTACCCCTATTGAGCCTATTTATGGTCAGCAACCAGGTTCCTCTCGCCATGCCTCTTCCTCGAGTCTCAGTCATCCGCCACACCAGTCCTCTGCCAGGGTGCAATCCTATTCTGTAAGTTTGGCCCGCGTTCAATGATTTACTCACGCAGAATTGTACTGACTCGGAGCTAGTTTTCGTCGCATAGACCTAGACTCGAGACCGAAAGTGGAATTGTTCCCTCTGACTCTTCCGGAACGCGGCCGCGAAGAGTACGATCCATGGCCGAATCTGACCGTACTCGCACTTCCCGTCCTTCACACCGAGTTCCTGTGGATGAAAGAGATATCTGTCCGATCTGCAGCACGCAGCTACCACCCCGTAGAAGCGACGGTAATGAGGACGAGCGAGAGGCACACATTCGCGATTGTATTGCCAGATCTTCAGGGTCCTCACCCGGAATGGGCTCACCACAATCATCACACCTTCTACGCATGCTATCGTTCACGGCAACCGAGAAAGATTGTCTCAGTGAAGACAGCACCCCGCAAGAGTGTACCATTTGCATGGAGGAATACGAAGTTGGCGATAAACTCGCCCGTTTGGAATGCTTATGCAAGTTCCACAAATCTTGCATTGTGGGATGGTTTGAGCGGAAGAAGGAATGTCCCGTTCATAAGTTTTCTTAGATCTCTATCTATTGCCCCCTAGTTTTTACTTTCAGCATGTTTCTCCCTCTCAGATTTGGCATTGACATTGATACATATGATGACTTGATACCCTTAGCACATCCATTGGCATATACACATTGACTTCTTTCACTCGGTTTGCAGCATTGGCGTTTCTGGAAATTTGACGCTGGGTCGTCTCGATGGTAGTTGTCTCCTATTCTGTGTTTGAGAGACTCCCGCATGCGATACCATTGTATATGCCTTTTATAGCACTGATATTAGACAGATTTCAACAACAAGATAATTTCAATTCGTTCGATAAAAACCCGTAATTAAATGTTTTGAGCGTAATATACGACTTTTCCCTTGGACTTGGAGCATCCACGAGCCCGTAGCTGCCTAGCGCGCACAAAGTAGCTATACGAGCGCTTTCTCCAGATTGGCGACGTAATTCAATTTTTCCCCTTCTTCGAACATTCATGAATATCGCATTTGTTGATTGTGGACTGAAGCATCGACATCCTGCCTACCTCGAAAGGAAGATCGAGTCTTTATATACCCCTTGATCGCTCGTTGATAAATTTCTCCAGCTGAACTGTCTCTCATCGGGACCACCGGATACCGACACGCCGTGACCCCGATGCGAAATCGCGTCGTTGCACTGAATGCGAAGTCATTCCTCGAGGTGGAAACTACTGTCTACGGCGAGTGCTGTTAGTCTATAGACTATAGTAGTCTCGTGGTGTTGGGGCGTGCGTATTGCGCTTTTCTTTTTGCTTTTTGCTCGTGGTTTTCGACTACTCAACACCAGTCAACATGCTTTTTCCAAGCCCACACCACTTTCTACCTCCTCCTCACATCAAAGTTGAATACTCTCGTCGCAATCAGGCTAACGCAGGTCCAATGGATTTGTTTAGTAGCGGGGTACACCACCGCGGACGACTGACTCGACATAAGCGGCATGGATAACGATCCACGTATGCGACCGGGCAATAACGATGCGAAGCAGAGCAATGTTTCATTCTCCAACAGAGATGTATTCTCAAGACCGCCGCACTATCCAACGTCGTATGCGCACAACCAAATGTTTGAGTACAGTACACGGCTAGAGCATGGATCAGGCTATGGACAAATGACGCCGGAATCAACCAACGAACAAGCACATCGCTCAGCTTCAACGCCTTCTTCTACGGGAAATCATGCGGTGGGTGTCGATGAAATGCTGGGATCGTATCTGAATGAAATGTCAAGGGGCCTTCCGAGTGATGAACATGACCCGGATGACCCTCTCGCCGACCTGAAACGACCACGGGCATGCGACGCCTGCCGACAGCTCAAAGTTCGCTGTGAACCAGACGAGCAACACCCATCGGGCTCCTGTAAACGATGCGCCAAGGCGAATAGAAGATGTGTTGTTACCCCGCCGACCCGCAAGCGTCAGAAGAAAACAGACAGTCGCGTGAGTGAGTTGGAGAAGAAGATCGATGCCCTTACAGCTAGTCTTCAGGCGTCTAGGAGAGTAGATACCATCACATCTCCAGAGGGCAGGTCGCAAGAGCAGGAAGTTGTTGCTGCTCGTCGATGGCTGGGAGGTGGCCCTCCACCAGCGTCACTGCCACCAGTGAATTCGGTCTCTCCTATCACGAGTACGAAACGTACAGCTAGTGGTGACGCCAAGTTTCCTGCGCCCCCTGGCGCATTGCCTCGGAGCACTTCTTTTACGGGTCCAGTAAGTTAGCATAGAGTGTTGAAAAGTATGATGCTAATCGTCAAGCAGGTTTCAGCGAATCCATCCAGCAGCGAAAGTGTTATAAACAACGCGAATGAATTCACCGATATCATTGATCGCGGGTTGATCGATGTGCAGACAGCTGTTGATGCCTTCGATCACTATGTCAAGGAGGTTGCCCCTAGACTTCCCGTGGTTGTCTTTCCACCTGGCACGACCATGGCATCGGTGCGGCGCAACAAACCCACACTCTTCCTGGCGATCATGGCTATTGCTATGGGCCACTTTAGATCGGAATTGCAAATATCTCTGGTCCATGAGGTGCACCGTCTCTTTGCTGACAAAGTTGTCATCAAAGGCGAGAAGTCTCTGGAGCTGGTGCAATCGATTATGTTGGCATGTATTTGGTATATGCCACCCGATCAATTCGAGGAACTCAAGTTCTTCCAGTTTATCTATATGGCCGTCGTCATGGCGCTGGACATTGGTATGGGTCGTGTCACGCGGAGAAAAGGCAACAAGCAATACGGGCTATTGCGAGAAATCATGGGAAAGAATCAAAACAGAGCTTCGTTTGACCCGGATGCTTTGGAAACTAGACGAGTGTGGTTAGGTGCATATATCATGGCGGTCAATGCCTCCATGGCACTCCGTCGACCTTTGTTATGTCGATGGCATCCTTATATGGATGAGTGTATCGAGATACTGCAAACTTCCCCTGAAGCTGAGGCATCTGATCGGAACTTGATACACTGGGCTAAATTGACCCATATTGCGGAAGAGATTGCATTTCAATTTTCTATGGATGACCCTTCAAGCAATCTGACCTTGAATGACACAAAGGTGCAGTATGCACTGAAGGGGTTTGAGAAACAACTTGATGAGTGGCGGCGCGAGGTCCGGCCTGAAGAGTATACTCGTGAGTTTTACATTTGCTCTTTTGTTCCAAATTTACATGAACTGACGTTATTATAGCAATTTTGCGACATGCGGAGTGTATCATCAATATCTTTATGCATGAGATTGCAATGCACACTGACCACAACATCGACGACTTTAGAACCCCGTTCAATTCCGACTTCAAGACTGATGTCAAATTCGACAGGGCAACTGCAGCTCAGATCGATGCTCTCACAACATGCCTAACATCCATCCACACATCTCTCGACTGCATACTATCTATCGAGCCGGAGGTTGTCGTTAACTTGCCCACGCATCTGTATGCTCGTTCGGCATATGCATTCATTGCATTGCTTAAGATGTTCTCCGCCATTTCGTCTGATAACGGCTTGGAGCGCGTGTTTTCACTAGCTGATCTCAAGGTGGAGGAGTATTTCGAGAAGACGATCAATCATTTGAAAGTTAGTGGTATGCGGCCAGGAGGGCGAACGGCGTCAAGATTCTGCATGGTCATGAACCTGTTGAGGAATTGGTTTCTGAATCGCAAGACGGAAAAGTCTGGAGCGGCGGAAGAAGTGTGTTTTCTACGGAGCTGTTTTATTGATAATTGCTAACTAACGTCCATAGTCTACATCATCTCGATCTAAAGAAGCGAAAGACGACAGCCAAGGACCATCGCGGTCAGTCACCAATGTTTCTTCTACACAACGGCAACCAATGCCAACAATCACCGACCCTGGCGATAAACAACTACCTCCTTTGACAAGCACGACATCAGATCCCCAGCAATGGGCTCATTACAGCGTTAGTGGCCCGGAGACTACAACGCCAACCAACTTCCTACCACAACAATACTCGTTCAACCAAACGTCGGGGCAAGATATTGGAAATCCAGTCATGACTACCGAACCATTCCCTGACTCGCAGACAGACTTTGCAAGTCTAGCGCCCGACTTTGATTTCCAGATGCCATTCAATGCAGAAGGCATCTTCAGTATGGGCGGCGGTATCCTTCCTGACAACGTTTTTGATTTACCGTTTGATGAAAATATGAATTTCTATCTCCCTCAGTGAGAACGGATACGGTTTGTGAATAAAAGATACCTGGATATATTGATCCCATTCGTGCGTTATATATAAGCGGCGTCTAGGTGTTCCTCCTGTGGTTGATTTTTGTGATTCTTGGGCTATAATTTACCCTGTGGTACCTTTCTCCTCTCAGCCAATCGCCTGTCAATAGTTGATTTTGAGATAACTCTATAAAATATAGGCATAAGCATACGTCTGCCAAAATACTGGAACAAACAATTTATCCAACAGTCTTCGTGATGATAAATGAGTCAAAATGAGCCTTGATGAGCACCGAATCATAATCGCGGGTTAGTCGCGGGGCTCGTTTAATTATTCAACCAGGTGGGGGGGTAACAACTTCTAGGGCTTCATATAAAAGATGATGCACTTACTGTTGATATGGGAGTGAATAAACTTGACGGTTAACTGTATATAGATTTCTCTGTGTCTCCCCTAGATCTCTTGTACATTTGTACTACGTATGGACTTACGGCCATGGCAACAGACGCCGAAATCGAAGCCTCACTGCTCTCAGAACTGGCAGCTACCAAATATGCCTGCTCATCCTTAACACGTCTGAATGGAGGAACAGCTAATTTCGTCTACCGGGGAGTCTTGACAGAGCCTGAGTCTATTGGAAGTACGGAGCAAGAGAAACCGAACGTTATCATCAAACATACGACGGACTTTGTGGCTCTGAATCGGGAGTTCAAGTTGGACGGTGAACGATGTGTAAGTCAAGCCTTGCTGTGATGTAGATTTATTGCTGATATGCGTACCAGGTCTTTGAGGCGCTGGTTCTAAAGGGGTTGAACGCCTTCTCTCCAGCACGAGATACATCACTCACACCACCGATCACGGTCAAGACACCAAGATTATACGACTTCAACCCATCGACCCATACACAGATAATGGAAGACCTGCCCGAGGCCTCAGATCTCAAGACATGGCTCTTATCTCCGACAGGGATGAGTATTGACAAACCAGCCGCAAAGGCGATTGGGCATGCACTGGGCTCATGGTTAGCTTCATTCCATGCCTGGATATCGCACGACGAGCAAATAGCCCTCAGAAACAAGCTGGCCGATAACAAGTCAATGCAACAGCTCAAATATGTCATCAACTATAATCAATTAGTCAGTATGATTGATAGATACCCTCACACCCTGGAGGAAAGCCGTTCCGTCTTTGAGAAAGTCAGAGCATATGCATCTGAGGAGCTTTCCACACATACGACCAACTCTGCCAGTAATGGCGACGACGGCTGGGGCCCTATCCACGGCGACTTCTGGACGGGCAACATCCTCATCAACCACAAGACAAACAACCTCTTCATCATAGACTGGGAAATGACCCAGCTAGGAATGCGAGCCCTAGATCTGGGACAAGTCCTCGCCGAACTCTATGAAATCAAACAATTCAGAAACAACGATGCTGGTATCTGGATCATGGAGGGCTTAGTCGAAAGTTATTCTTTGGTTAACGAGGAGCAAGCGTTTAGGGTTGCGGTGCATATGGGTGTTCATCTGGTGTGTTGGAGTGGTGTACCCGGTTGGGCGACGCCGGCTCGGGTTGAAGATGTGGTTAGGATGGGGCGAGATATTATCGAAAAGGCATGGGGGAGAGACAGAGAGTGGTTTGAGAAGAACGAGACGTTGGGCTTTCTTTTTAGATGACAACCTTAGGTATTTAGACTGCATAGTTTGTTCTATTCATACACTCTCGAGCTCTTCCCTGCCAGTTCGTGGCACTGCAAATGGTCTGGTGGCCATGTTCAATGATGTGGCGCCTATCATTGCGGCGTATGTTGGCATTGATAACAGTACCCTCTCGGCGGCTTTGTTTGTTGTAGCTGGGTTGGTATTTTAGTCCGGCCATATGAGCCAGGGCAGGGCTGCTGCTTGATCGGGGTTTGTATGACATGATTGACAATGGTGTGCAATGTATAACAACAGTTTTGATATTGCTAGATAGGCAACGTCATACTTCAACTTCTTATGTAGCCAGCCCTAGCCCTAACCCTATGTCCATTTTTAGATGAGACACTTGATGCCTGAGGTTCTGCATGCAATCTAAATGATTGGATGGCCTTGCTGCCTGACTCCGCCTGAGGCGTAAGCTAATCTAGGCGCTAAACCGCATCCAGCCACGCCAAGCTAAAATCATCCGATAACTCCGGGACTCAGCCTCCTTCCTCTTTCTGCCTAAAGAAGCCGGAGTCCGACGGTTGCCTGCGACTTCTTGCACAGTTGCACTGCTGTCTTTTGCTTACAACCAGTTTGTCATCAACTTCATTTTTGCTCATATATCATCAATATCAGCAGCTCAGATCCATTTACTCATCCATTCGTTTTCTTCTTCCTTCTTCTTCAAGTACTTGACAGTTCAACAACATGTCGGCCATCGCTCTCGTGGCCGAGCACCTTGTGCGACGCTCTGTTAGCGACACTCCGAACGAACCTTCCGACCCTGAGCCCAAACAGTCTTTCCCATTTATGGCAGTCATCCTCTTCTACATCACTATTGCCCTCCTTTCCGTCGTTTCCGGATGCATAGGCTACGTCTACGGAAAAGTCGTGACTACTTTAGCCGCCGTCGAAGATCCCAACCCGGACGTTTACGTGCGTATCGATGATGACCACGCTCCGCTCAACCCCGAGAGCACAGGAGATGAAACTGCCGACGTGCCTCCCCAGAAGCCAGTCACCAGCTCCCTCAAGGGCACAATCTCCCACCTTACTGCTCGTGCTGGACGCTTGGCTCCATTCCGCGGCCTTGTTCTGTACATCCTAACCGGTATCGCCATCAGCATTATCACTTCTCCTATATCAGCAACTTTCCGCATCTTTGGAAGTGCCGTCGCAAGATTCGTCGCTGAGATCCTTCTGGCCAACTTGAGAGTGGCTTGGATTCACATTGTCATCTCAGAGCCATCCACCAAGTCGCTCTGGTCTCGCATTCCCTCATGGCGCAGGACATTCATGAAGATCGCCCCCGCTGCCGCTCTTCGCTCTCTCGCTGCTCAGATTGTCACATTCGTTCCCCTCACTATCGCATACGGCACCAAAGTCCTCGAGTATGGCTCTGAGCCTGCCGCACGCTCCCCTTATGCTGCTCTTTCCGGTGGCTTTGGTCTCCTCGCGCTCTTCCTCGTCCTCTACATCTTGATTCAAATGCCTACCGAGGTCATCTTCATCCGTGTCGCTGCTTCCATGCTTCCCGAGGATGACGAGACCATCGTGCCCTTCGACCGCTCCTTCGGTGGCAAGGTTACTCCCGAAATCGTCGGTGGTCAGGGCAAGATCGGCATCGTTGACGCTTGGAAGTCATTCAGCTGGGGCTCTCGCATGCGATTCTTGTCTGTCGTCGGAAAGGTTTTCCTTCTCCAAGCCGCTCTTGGTTTGTTGTTTGGTGTGGTTCTCTTCGCTGAGATACTGATCTTCTTCGGCAACAAGGGTTTCGTTGACGTTAGCGCGTAAAGAAGTAAGGGGTTTCCCCTGGTACATAATCGATTACGAGTCTTGTATATGCCGACTTGGATCATACTTTGAACCGGTCATATCATCGTTAGGTGGCTGCTGCTGTGTGCGACTGCTGCTGCTACTGTCTCCATGACAGTTTTTGTTCTTGCATAGTTTGTCTTTCTTTCCTTGGAGCATATATATATGCATTGAGAATGAACAATATGTCATATTATGATTTATTTAATTTTAGGAATAAGCTCGTAGATGCTCGGACGAGTGGCGCGAGAATAGCCTCAGAGCAAAAGTGGCGGTGGGACGCTTCCGGCACGAGCCCCGCGACGATTCTTTGATTAGCCTGGCTGACCTCTACGAAGTCTCCCAAGTTCCCCTTCTCTTTTTGCTTCTCTACATAATCATCGCCATACCATTTCGCTCGTATTCGCTCTAATCACAATTCGTATATCGCAATCTCTGTCGATGCCGATACAATAAGAACCACCCTGATAAGCCGAACCCGTCATATCAGCAAGAACAAACCTCAAGACATACAACAACGAAATGGCGACCACAGCAGCTGGGCGCATGCTCACTCGCCAACTTGCACAAATGCAATCCGACAAGGATATCCCCGGCATTAGCTGCGGCCTCGTCGACGACAACAACGTCTTCGAATGGGAAGTCATGCTCATGATTTCCGACGACTGCAAATTCTATGGCGGAGGCTTCTTTCGAGCCCGACTCACTTTCCCTCCGGAATATCCTCATATGCCTCCGAAAATGAAATTCGAGACTCCCATTTTCCACCCGAATATTTACCCGAACGGCGACGTCTGTATTTCGATCTTGCATCCTCCTGAGGAAGATAAATACGGTTATGAATCGGCTGCGGAGAGATGGTCACCCGTGCAGACACCAGAGACCATTCTTTTGTCTGTCATTTCGATGCTGTCGAGTCCCAACGACGAGAGTCCCGCCAATGTGGAAGCTGCGCGTCTGTGGAGGGATGATCCGAAGGAATTCAAGAAACGAGTGAGGAAGTGCGTCAGGGATAGTTTGGGAGAGGACTAGATTGGTCTATGATTTGCATAATCTTTTCAACTCGTTTTGCACCCATTCTCAACATGAATTATGGACAGCGGTGTATGGTGTTTGATTTCGATTTATTGGTTTTACGGATATGTTTTTCGATTGGGATTCATAGCATGGTGTTGTCTATACATCATAGGGACGAAGGCATAACACGAATTGGCATGACAATCATGATGGACCTCGGATGGTCTACTCGAGCAGAATTGATTTTCGATTCTGATTGAAGAATCATTTTCGATTCTTTAAGCGTACGGTCATGTCGATGATTTCAGCACTAGTCATACCGCATGTATATTGATGAATGAAGATATTTCACATTACCAATCCTGTGCTCTAGATGCAGTATTCGAACAATTTCGTAAAGAGATTCTAAAACCTTCAAAACTTCCAAGTCATCTACGTAGAAAATATCCAAATTCTTCCTGAATTTAAAGGCATCCAGAATGTGCCAAGCCTTTGTAGATTGCTGCCTCAGGTTGAAAGAAATTGCTCTTTCCGTTCACAAAGCCATTTCTCACTTTTCATTCATTACTCACTGTTTAAAATGTAGCAAGAATCTCAAAGAGAATTTTTCAACTGTCACAATGGCGGAAGCCCTCGATCTCAACCTCTACCCGTCGTGCTATAATTGCCTGAGCTGGTCTGACGACGGAGAGCTTGCGGTAGCAGCTGGAGACACAGTACATCTACAAGTATGCTCCCACCCAAACATACAGACAACAGACAGCTAACTGTGTAAGCTCCCTCAATGGAAACCAAAATATGTCCACCCCCTCTTCGAGAAAGAGAAATCAATGCCCTGGACTTCCACCAAGGTCCGCACCAACGTCTTCACCCACCAAGAATGGAAAGTCACGATGCCCACCGGTCGAGATGAATTCTCCATCGGCGCCGAGCAATCGCTAAGCACCGTGTCTCAGCTGGCCTGGTCACATCAGGGCCTGGGACTGCATCGGCGGTGCGTGCTTGCTGTATTGACATCTAATCTTTTATTGTCGTTGTATGAAGCGGATGGCCAGAGACGGACCTGGTCTCGCGTTTGCGTTGTCAATAAAGCGCTTGAGAAGTATTTTGAATCGAAAGACAGATCAAAATCAATTGGCGCGTCTAGAATTCGGTCATTTGCTTGGTGTCCTCCATTAAAGAATGATGCTTGTGGCGAGGATGACCGTGCAGACGTGCGATGGGGTGAGCAGTTGCTTACCATTGCGACGGACAGCAACGATGTTGTTCTAGTTCGTGTAAAACGAAATCATTCGTCGATGGTATTTGGATGGAGGTACTCTATCGATGTCATCGATCATGTCGAATTGGGAAATTTGGATAGAAATCGCAGTCTGATTCCTCAGGGGTCATTGTGGGCTGATTCAATGAACTCGAAGGCCAGGATACTGAATATTTCGTGTGGTCCTTGGAGCAGAGTGGATGGCGAGCAGAATGCTTCAAAAGACTCCACGCTGAAATCCCATGCCATGATTGCGCTAGTGCTTCGGGGTAACTTGCATCTGGTCAATGTACAGGCGAGTATGAGTTTAGAAGATGGATCGACAGTCTCGGTTGAAGGGCAACTGACGCACAATAAAACTGTGTTATCTTCCAGAAAATTGGAATCTATCAACTTTACTGGACTACTACAATGGATCTCTGTGGTATGTATAGATCGCATCCATAGCAGATTCAAGTACTGACGAGAACAGGACGAGATGAGAGTCTTGCTGGTGTCAGGCTATGTTGGTGGGCGAGCCACACTTCGCTTTGACCAGAATGCATACGCGAAATCATCCATGCAAAGGGAAGTCGATGAGAACTACATTATCTTTCGTCAACGGTCATTCCATGACCAAGGATACAACAGCATGGGTACTATGTATTCTCAATATAATGAACCTATATCTGGTATGTCTATCCTGATCATACCAACTACAAATACTAATTGAAATTAGGAATTGTAGCACCGGAATCATCAATAACCTCCCACGATACTCGCACAATCTATCTAACAACCCTTGGCCGCTTCGCCGAAGCAATCCCCCTCTCCACAACCGGTACATTACTAGAAGAGACTCTATCCAAATCCCAACTCCCTTGGCTAGACCAAGTAGAACGCTACAGACAACGATACAGCATTCAATACGAACTAGGTGACATGAGCATTGTACGAACATGGGGCCTCGCCACATTTGATGGCTGGACTGCCGTTGCATTCACGATGCATCCAGGGGACGTGCTCGAATATACCATCAGAGCCGAGGAGAGTACTATCATTCTGTTCACGCCGCCGGAACCTGATGCAGTGTTTCCCAAACCCGCTGATCTATCGGACCAGCGAATGGCCATGAAGCGCGATGAGGTTCTGCACTATATCCTTTCTTCAGCTGATAGACTCCAACAGAGTGATCTCCGCTCCGCCAGTCTCATCTATTCCGCATGCGTATGCGCGATCAACGCGAATTATGGCGCGCAGCAAGAGATAACGAAGAACGAACCCTTGCTAGACCTAGCCCGTCAAGCATTAACACAAGTATCAACTATTTTCGACCTTCCAATCGACGAGGAATTATCATATTGTGATATCACCAAGCCCAGCACCGACCCTGTACTCGGCAACTCACCAAGACCAGCGTCAATAGTAGAAGGACCGACAGGCTGGATCTACGAAAAATGCCATACATGCTTCCGCCGCGGAAAGGGGGATGTAGGCCTGAGCTGGCGCGATCAAAATACAACCACTTGCGCGAATGGTCATACTTGGAGTGCGTTCCTTCCTACTATCCCCGGATAATATCTTTCATACTGATGTGTGGTAACAGATCGATGCGCCTTGACATTCCTCGCAATACAAGAGCCGTACATTTCCATGTTCTGTTCTGTATGCGACATGAGCGTCCTCTCACGAAACGAGGGAATTGATTATACCCTGATGGGGCTGCAACAGACTGCCCAGGATGGGAATAGGAAGGAAGTCTATGATTCGCTTTATGATCGATATGATACTTGCGCGTATTGTGGCGGGAAGTATCAAGATGAGTAGATAGGTAGATTAGATTTAGTGACACGAGAAGAATGAAATCTACAAACGAGTTCTAGAGAAAAGCGACGAACGAAATATTTATATTGAAGGTATATGGAATAATATACTATATTACAAAGATTACTTGATATAAGGCGACCGACTCCCTATCGCACTCCCATTACTAGCACACCAACATTTTCCTTCGCCTTCCCGTTCGACTTGGACGACTATATCCATGTTCTTGTCGCTTAGGAACTCGACTGTTCGTCGCCGGACGTCTTCGAGATCTGCGTTCCGGGATGCGATGATGTGGATCATGCCGAGGATTTTGGGTTCGGAGTGCTTTTCGTGGGTGTGATCATGATCGTGGTGGTCGTGATGATCGTGGTCGTGATTATGGTGACTATGAGAGTGGTCATGGCCATGGCTGTGATCGTGACTATGTCCATGTCCATGATCATGCCCGTGGGAATGACCGTGCCCAGACGAGGTGGAAGTGTCATCCAACCAAAACTTAGGCACAGTATAACCCACGACTCCTCTCAACGTGCTCACTCCGGCTAGAGTATCTCTCAAATTATACTCCACATCAGCCGGCATAGCGAGCAGTAACGAGGACGCCGTGCTCGACACCAGCGGCACCGCAGACGCAAAGATGAGGATCGCAATAAAGCAAGATGCAAGAGGATCAAAGCCCGACCAGCCGTAAAAATGGACTAGAATAGTGGAAATGACCACCGCAACCGAACCAAGTGTATCGGCCAAGATATGCAAGAAGATGCCGTGCATGTTCTCGTTACCATGAGAGTGGTCATGACCATGGCCATGATCGTGGCCGTGTGCGTGTCCGTGGTCAAAAGCCATGATACCAACGAGATTGACAGCAAGACCGGCAATACTGACTACCAGCAATTCCTCTATACGTCGCATCTCACTGCCAGAGGTCAGTCGCTCTACTGCCTCATATATAATCTCCAAACTGATGATCATCAGGAACACTCCATTGGCGAACCCGGACAGGGTGTCGACTTTGCCATAGCCGTATGGAAAGCGTACGCTCGGCGGCCATCGACTCATGACTGCAGCTGATAATCCTACTACAAGAGCGAGACAGTCGAAGAACATGTGTATACTGTCACTGAGAAGACCGAGCGATCCGGTAACGAAGCCGTAGGTCAATTGGACAAGCATAAAACCAAAGTTAAGACTGATGAATTAGCGGACATGGTCAGAATGAGATGGAAACAGAAAACCTACCACATAAAGTAGAAGATCTTGCGCGAGTCTTCCTTTGATAGAATGCTGTGTAGAATTGGCCAAGACTCGCCATGCTTCAGGAGAAACTTTGTCATGGCCGATAACTCGGTTTTTGCGGGTGTGACCTCGCCTGGTTTGGGGTCATCGAAAGCGGCAGCAAAATAACACAAAGCAGCCAAGATTGACCAGGCAATGTGTGCGATACGGCTGCTCTCTTCATGAGGCACTGCACTTGTCACGACAAGCACCAAAGCCGTCGCAATAAAACCAACTTTCTGGCGTGATCGTAATCCTGCCGGTGAGGAGAATGTCATTGAAAACGCAAAGGCGAGCGCAATGAGTAGGGTTTTTATAAAATCGTATGCGCCGAATGGCATTTTGCCCGCGCGAAACGGTGCTACCAGAATACAAAACAAGCCAATAACTCCGCCAGAGACTAAAGTGAGCTGAATGTCTTCGGGAGATGCTATCAGCGGGACGCTTGATAGAGCAGATGCTTGTTGACTGACGAGAGCCGTAAGACCATTAACAAGCTGAGATGCTGAGTTGATATCGGGCTTCTGTACTGCCGGAATGGAGTCTCTTGGTGTCGCAAAAGGTGGACGAAGAACGAAGATCGAAATAATTAGTGCAATGTATCCACGAAACGGTTGGGTATCAACAGGAAAATCATATCCAAGAACATTCAAAACGATAAATAAAAACAGCACAAATAGGGAAGCCTTTTTATTTCCCAGCTTTTCACGCAGCTTGCCACCATTCCATTCGACCTGGAATATAGTGGGAATGCCTGCCGCATAGGTCAGGCTCAATGCGAGAGCCACCATTGTACCACCAATGACCATGCCGGCGTATATAGGTAGTATTACAGATAGAACGCGTAGAAGGGCTTTTTGTGTAGAACCGATGCTAAGCTGGAAGCCTGACCCGTTTTGAAGGCTTTGACCGGCGCGTTGTCGTCGAACCAATGCGATTCCGCCGATCGAGAGCATTGTGACAGAGACCAATACCAAAGTCCTCCACCATACTGTATCGACCGCGGTTTCAGGAGAGTACGTTTTCAAGAACTTTTGTTTCGCGGCTGCGGTTTTCAACATGCGCCATACTTTGTGGGAGGTTGGAGCTGTGTATTGCCTCATGTACCATGATAGCAGCGACCACGGGATAGCTGTCAGAACACCTGTGGTAATTTCATAGCTGTATAGAGATCAGCAAATGTTACTGACCAGACGATCAAGGCCTCACCAACCTTAGGGGTATATTCTCGGAGCCCTGAAAGGGCGTTGTGTAAGCATCCGAAGTTTTGGTTCCTGATATTGGAGAGTCGTCCGAGCTTTCCACCCTGGCACCGACCACCGAGTGTGAATGTCCGTGGTCATGGCTGTGGTTGCGGCTGTGGGAATGAGAGTGGTTATGACTGTGCGAATGAGAATGAGAATGCTCGGCTTCGTGGTGATGATCGTGACCATTAGCGGCGTGTAGGATAGGTTCGGATAGTCCATGCTCTTCTTTCTCGACAGTCGGGGTCATTGTCGAGGCAGGTAATTGCGACCAGTTGCCAGAGCGCATGTGTCCTCGCGCTGGCCGTCGGCTATGCCCGAAAGAGCCCGTAGGCATATGTGTAGGTCCGGATGTTGACATCGCTGATTACCCTTTGAGAGCAGATGTCACGGACGAGCTTCGGCGCACACGGGTCGACTTCGTTCACGACATGGGTTGCTCATAGATTGACCGATCTGGAGCGGGGAGGATCGCGTAGGTCAATTGCGGCTCGGACACAACGGCGGAGGGAAGCAAGACGGCGAAAGTCGGATGGCGATGATTATTAGACTATGAGATCATGATAAATTGCTGAATTTGGGTAGTTTGTGTCTTGAAAATGGAATTGACGGCTTCCAAGGAGGATCTTCACAGATCGAAAAGCGAGCGTCCATGGGAACCTTGGAGGACCCGCCGCAGCCAATCACAGAGCTCCCCATATCGTCGGCGGCCACGTGATACAGAGCATATAAACCCTAACCCTAGCCCTTTTTTCGTTCAACTCTCCCTCTTTTGTGAAGGCTTAACGAGGTATGATTTGGAAGTATTCTCATTTTTTGACGACTAAGCTACAAGAATAAAGACAGAATTTGAAAAGGAATCATGATTGGATTCTTATGAATCCGGATTTCATGGCACAAAATTCAGGACCAAGGGGACTAATGATAGCTAGGCAGTTGCTGCGTGATTGATGGAACATATCTTAGTATTGCAACTAAGAATGAGTAGGAAGAATACCTAGGTAAAACAAAGATGGTTGGTTGACGGCGATGGCACTTTTTCACTTCCCCGTCGCATGCAAAGGAAGGTACGTTTGGCAGATCCTCCTGAGAGTATAGAGCTTCTAGAAAGGACTATATGGTTAGTAGGGTATTTGGATAAGCCAAATCAGACAAGACACTTTCATACATACCTCAAAAAAGGGTACGGCAACAGCCCCAATCACCAGTCCTACATAAACAGGCCACAAGGTGTAAGCAGCATAGGTCTGCAAGGAGGGCGAAGAGACATTGAGCAACAAATAAATCAAAGCGATGTTTGGTGTGACGAAGCCCCCGATCACAGAACTGCTGCGTATAAGAGACGAAATATTATCTAGACATGACAGCCATTGCCACATCCTAATCCCCCAAACGATAGCTAAGCCGACAAAAAGAAAGAGCGTGACAAATACAAAACCGAAGTGCTCATCAGAGGATCGTTCTTCATAAGGAGTGTTCCAGTAGGAAGAGTTCAAGTAAACATGTAGCAGTGTGGTCGGAAAGCACATTTGACCTAGGCCGATGGTGGCTATGGGCCTGTATAGCCGCTGGGTCTTCACTGCGCGTGCTGATGCGACCATTGTGTTGCTTACGCTGGGCGTGTTTTATTTCTGGCGTGTAGTAATTACTGGTCGGATAGAAGAAGGTATCAACTTGCGTCTAATACAAGCTGCTTGTTGGAGAGTATGAGAATTGGATGAATTGGGAGAATCTATTAAAGAAAAAAAAACTCACCGTAGGCATCTATTGACTGTCGCCTAATCCTCCATGGATCTGTGGTTAGCAAACTTGAAAATAAAGTAAATGACGGCTATCAGATGACATTAGAGAACTAACTCTAGGCAAAGACTGTATAAATCCATGGTTACAATCCATCGGCTATGGTGGATGACGAGCAGCCTCGGAGGTCTGAATGTCTTTCTGATATTGATGTACTACCTATCGTGCAACTAGAACATTACATTGCCTTGCAAGGCAGAAGCTGGCCAGTCACTATAGTCTTCTGGCGTCTGTACGGCCCCTAGAAGATCTTATGGCCGCGATCATTTTCGGCCAGAGGTACATCATGATACAGTAGAACCTGGCTATAACGAATAGAACCAACGTCCGGATCCCGGTATCTAGAAATTTGATTCATATTGCAATCGGAAGCACTCTCCATATTCATATGAATAACATCTAACCTGAAATCAATATAGTGATAAGGGGCCTTCTGTTCGTTATAGCCAGGTTCTACTGTATCAGGGTTCCTCCCGAATGTAACCAAGTCAAGCTTTCCACGCTTGGATATTCTGTCGGCCTTCATCTACTATATAGCTATGGTTAGATATGAGAATTGAAGGGCTTACTAAGTATTTTAGGGCGGTCATATCCTTTGGGTACGTAATAATCGTTGTTGTGGCAGGGGTTGCTTAATTTGCCCAGCTGAACTTGCCTTCTACAAGCAGAGGCCTTCCTTGTGGTCAACATAGGATCAGACGCACTCCTCAATTTCTCCTCTTACCCTACAACGCATGGCAAAATCTTCCTGAGACTATTTGATACCACTCGTTCGCCTAGGTTAAAATGGTTGGCAACAGTAGTTGGAAGTACAGTTGGAAGGGCAAAAAATTCAAGGCTGGGCGAATGCCAGTTGTTGTCGAAAGACAGCTCACAGAAGTGGAGGACAGGTTGTTGGCTCACAGACATGCCCTACTCCTTGTACGGTCACGCGAAGAGGATCATCCGTATTTGCTGAAGATTCGATATGAACTAAACCCCAATGATTTTGATCTGATCGATAATATCGCTGAAATAAAGCGAATTGGCGGAAACCACGTTCGATTTGAGATTGATTTGATCAATCTACTCCATCAGATTGGGCACGGTTTCAAGCACATTCGTAGCAGCTATTGCATCCAACCCGCAGGGCTCCCATATCCAGGAGGGAAAATCTGGTTTACAATTATGGAGAGGGTCCCCGGGAGGACGTGAATAATCTCATAGATCAGCTTTCAACCGAAGAGCGTGGAAGCATTCGCAAGCAGCTCGCTAAGATATTACAAGAAATGGCGGACAAGGATCGAATTCTGCTGGAACAGCATCCCAGCTTTTTGCGCTATGATAGAAAGAATGACAAGCAGTGAGTTGATTCTGGGAGCCTTGACCTACGCAGATGGGACTATTTCTCTATTATATCTATCTCATCAATCTCACGCACTGGGGCTACACAATGTTGAAAGGCAAAATCACAACAGACAGTCCATTCGTCACCGCATTTGGTCTCTGGTCTCAAGAAGAGCTAGACACTGAAGCATAACCGGCAGCGTCGATTCTAGAGACAACGTTACCAATCCGGTCACGATCGTCTCATACTAGTCAGGGGAATAGACCTTCACCTCCTTAAGAATGCCGTTCTCCGAACGAGCGTCTCCCCGATGTCCAGCTTTGCGAGGCTAGATCTTATGGGTCATTGAAAGAATCTATGAATGTCGCGTTTGGATTCTGTTTTGCCTACCCTACTGTTGGAACTCTGCGATCCTGTCCTCGCGCTGGAACTGCACATTCTGCAACGCTCGAAGCCGGCCCCAGGACGCTTTGTTGTATGTGGTTCATGATCCACGAATAGCTTCATAATCCTTTTTCCTTTTGACACCGCTGAACGGATATTGACACAACGATGCAGCTATATCCTATAGCTGTACGTACAACTGTACAAAGTCCCAACGTAGGCTTACGCCTACGTTACCAATAGCTAGTTCCAGAAACCAGTCATCAATTTGAAGTCATTTTACATTGACAAGCCCATCCTTGTAGGCTTATTAGACTAGCCTTATACCAATCCCAGCTTCATGTTCCGGAAGCATGTTAAACCAACTCTAATCAGTAGGTCCAGAGATAACATTAAGCCCTGCTCCAATTCTACAGATCTCTTTGATCTTTGAACCTCCCGAGCTTTAATCCTTCTTCCTTTCTTTTTACGAATCCCCGTTTTCTACGGTACACCACTATCCGCACCGAATGTCTCCCTCGTGAGAACATTCTTGCGGATGAAAGAACAACAGGGTATATTTTGTGCATGAGCACGAGGAGCTCCGAAGATACACATTATTTGACCTAGATGAGAACATGTAGCAGTAGATAGATTATTGAAAGTGGCTTGACGAAAAGCTGAGCGCATGCTAGAATCTAGTATGGTATTATAAAGCAAGGCAGCAACACATGATCTCAATTTATATCATCCAAATAAAGCTCATTGGTTGAGCTGATGAATAGAATAAGAGCATTAAATGAGTTGGAGGAGCACCTGAGAAGAATTTTTACCCTTTTAAAGGAAAATAGGTTAAAAAAGGGGCTAGGGTTAGGGCCTAACTTCATTGTTACCTAGTCAAAAAAATCAAAATTTGTGTATCTCCCTCGTTCCCTCCACTCCCTGGCTTTGAATGATAGGCCCTCAGCATCGATGTCTACATTTGAGGATGGAAATGGCAGCTCTCTTTCTTCAAGAGCAAGGGAGTGTTCCAATAGGAACCGTACCATCCATCCATCTAGTCTGTGGGATTCTGTGGACAACAGACACGTATTTTGAAAGACCATTAATCGATTAATCTACAATAAAGTCAGTTATAAGGACAGAAAATGGCGAGTGTTCATAGTACCAATGCTGATGTGGCAGGCCAATATCGCTGAAGCTCTACTAGAGCCTCGAAATTGGCACTGAGCTCTCGGCGCGCTCTCGGAAGTTCTTCTACGTCACCGAAGAGCATGGTATGCAGTAAAACTGAAGATGAGACAGTCGTCATATGGCCGACGGTAGGGCAATTGGACACACATCCCTCCAGCTGACGGGAAAGTTGGAGTAGGCTGCTAAAGGATGATGCATGGTGTTTGCAGCGAGCAATATAAGAGCGGTAATTTGACGATGAGATCTGCTTATCTTCGAGAAAACGGAAATAGAGTAGTGTTGAATAATGATGATATGCTAGATGAAGAGAAATGAATGGCCCCCCTAGACCATTATGTTGGTAGCCATGAAGGTTCTGTAGGGTGAACTGCATATCAGCTGGGAGCATTTCACCCCAGAATTCTAGCTTTTGTTCAAGGCCCGCAAAGGTTTGGTTTAATTCTGCAGCATCGGCATTACACTTAGCAACACGGCGATTCAAATCCTGGATCGGACCATATAGGCGAACAAGTGTGATTAGGTGGGCCCAAATCCCGGGTTTCCAGGGCACGTCTAGCGTTTTCTGATCTGGTGAAAGCGAGCGAAAGGTCATTTCATCCATAGGAAGGTCACAAAATCCGCCGAGATCCTCTATACGACGAGACAAGCCGAGTCCTGAAAAACACCATCGATCTGCTATATAAAGCGACCACCAGACTCTTCGTGCCGTTTCACATTGAGTGATGGAACCAAAAGAAGAACAGGATGAATCAAGCTTTAGAATTTCGGCCATGCTGGCGCCAATACCTATCTACTTATTAGTAGCTGTAGCTGCCGTCCAACATTGATCAGCAGAGGCCGCTTACGAACGAATAATGCTTCTGACGAGGCTTGGTAATTCCCAGAGCTCAAAGCTGCAATGAGAATGCTTGTCTGTATATTCTCAAGGCAAACATTTTCAAGGTCTGCTTGCAGTAGTCTCTTTGCCTCCGAGGTCAAGCAGGTCTCTAGGCTGCGATAGCCAGGATTTGATGAGAATTTCGACCCGATGGCGCAGATGGCACACAGCAATGCTCTGCCTACAGCACCATTGCGCAGATCAGACCGCAGCGTTGCCGGATGGAAGATGCTATGGGGTCGGTCATGGACCTTTTCCAGGTAAATTTCGACGAGCTCCACAGTCGTCTCCCAAGGCAGGTTCGGCGGATTCTCGCATCGACTACGTGTAGCAGGTGATCTAGCTTGCTCCTCGCTCGAGATCGGCTCGACAAATGACGGCGTGCAGTCTCTGCTTTGGCGTCTTAATTGGGCACTGCACTTCAATTTTCTATGCTGGCAAGATTCGCAGCACTCGCCAGGCCCTGGACGTATGCATTTGCGCTTGGACTGCCGGCATTGAAGACATGACCTCGCAGCCTTCATAGCTCAACATCGGAAAATGAAGAGCTAAAAGCTTCATTGCCGTATCATGGATTGGAGAGGGAGGTGAAAAGTATTTACGTCGGCTTCGGTCGGACGAAGCAATCGGAAATGAAGATCACTGATTGGTTTCATCCGTCTTCCCTAGGTGGAGACTGACAGGGATCGGAGTTTGGCTTGTATGATTGGTCAGATACGATCTATGGATATCATTCATACTGATGATCCTTGCTGTTTTTGAGTCTTTATGATCGCAAATATTAGGCCTCTGGATTTTCTGGCAAGCTCTGAAATTGCCCTCGCCCTGGATTTCTAATCCAGTCATATCTATAGTGCTCAAGTGTTCTTGACAACAATAACTCTCGTTTCAATATGTATAAATACTCGGGCTACTCGCCCAGTCAGTGCTCACCAGATTTACTCTCACCTCATCACACATCGATTTTCTGGTTCTGATCCCTGAATTCATACTTAAAACGTTCCCCAATCACTGCCCCTCCACTATGTCCAGCCTTTTGGAGCCCGTCACCATTGGCAGGAAGCTTTCATTGAGAAATCGCGTAGTCATGGGTTCTATGACAAGGAACCGCTGCGTAGACAACTACAAGCCTGGCCCAGCGCAGGTCAAGCACTACGCTGATCGAGCTAGAGATGGTGTCGGGCTTATTGTCAATGAAGGGACTTTTGTCGATTGGACTGGCTGTGGCTGGAAATACGCACCGTTCATGATCACCCAGGACCACGCCGAGGCCTGGAGAAAAGTAACAGATGCAGTCCATAAGGAAGGGGGAAAGATTTTCTTTCAGGCCTGGCATGCGGGTACAACCATGGACTACTTGAGAGCTGAAGACCATGTTTGATACTAACTCCCTACAGGCCGCGCCCAGCATGATCAAATGCCGATAATGAAAGAAATGAAAGGTCGAGTTTTGGCGCCATCCAGCATCAAGGCCGAAGGTGGAAAATACCGTGACCTACCAGGTTTGCCTGTGAGACATGACTCTGAGCCTATTTCATTTAGATCATGACTGACCCTGTCTATCAGGGACACACAGATAATGTTGAGGCAATCCAAGATCCGCGAACAGTTGTTGAGACGTATCGACACTCCCTGCTGCTGGCTAAAAAGGCTGGCTTTGACGGCACGGAACTGCTGGCTCAAGGGTAAATAGACGCAATAAAATCCGGCTTCGATGAATAACGTGTACTGATTATGTTGGGTTCTCTGCGCAGTGGTTATTTGCCCCATCAGTTTCTCAACTCGTAAGTCTTTGTGAAGGGCTTCAAGGGCTCATAAAGTGTTAATCCACAACGCAGGCGTGCCAATGAACGAACAGATGACTACGGTGGCTCAGTTAAAAACAGGTGCCGCTTTCTACTAGAGATTGTCGATGCTGCTAGCGAGGTGTTTGGTGGACCTGAGTGTATCTGCGTCAAGCTCAACCCTACGGATTTCTTCAATGATTCAATGGTCGAATTTGAGGAGATGAAAGAGACATACACCTACTTGATCAAGAAGTTAGTCTCATGCAAGGTGGGGATTATAAATATTTCTCGACGTGGTGCCGACCTTCAAGGAAAGAGTAGTGACTTTTATAGCCTCTTTCCTAGACCAAAAGGTTATCCTGTACCCAAAGGCTACGATCCGGTCCTGGACTTCGGACCCCTTGTCAAATATCCGGGAAGCCCGTCAATGCTCATGGCTAACCATGACTATACAGTAGAGGAAGCCAACAGGCTAGTCAAGGAGGGAAAGCTTGATTTGATTACATTCGGCCGCCCTTTCATCTATAATCCCGATGTTATCTCTCGCATTCGCCACGGCGTACCTTTTTCAGAGAACGATCGTGGCAATGATGTCTACTATGGCCCGTACCAAACGCCAGATGAAAACTACAATGACTGGCCTGCCGCCACTATATGAGGCATATTGAGCATATCTTCAAAAGACCGTCTGAATTCAAGTTCTAATGCAGGAATTATATATGTAGCATACGATATCAACCAAAGACAAGGGCCTCTGAGGCCGATTTTCCTAAAAAACTTTTTCCCATGCCTCAATAATGGACAGTGTTCATAGTTTCTTAGTACTGATTAGGCAAGATGTATTTAGGAAGGCATGAACAATGACATGAACAAGACCTACCGGAGTAGTGCGTGTGGCAATTGAATGGCTATTATCTTTTCGATTACGCAATATTCAGTCAAAGAACGCAAATCGTTTGAAAGCGATGGAGATCGGAGCTGTTCCGTTGGTAGCTTGATTCTCACCCTAATCTGGTCAAGTATAGCTAGGTATGATGGCTATTCTGGCTGTATACTTAAGACGATCTTCTTTCAACGAAATTCTTGCCTTGTATCAACACTGCTTTGCCCTTTCAAGCTCATGCTCTCTGACTCATGCCAGGATTATCATCAAATCACGGCGTGAAGACTATTTTGCGGGCGTTGCCGCTGAATACAGCTTCGACTGGGCAATGGCTGAAATTGACAACATTAAAAACAATTTATCGTCTCCCCCTCTATCAACTATTTAACCGCCTTCCTATTGCGGCTTAGTGCCTTCGACTTCCAAACGTCAACAAAGCTTCGTTCGGCAGCAAATTTTAACAATGACTGACCTTCATGACAAAATCGGGTGTCTCGATACATCAGCAGAGATGAAGAGGATTAATTATTAACATATCTTCCAATTAACATCGGCAAGGCTTTAAACACAACCCAGTACCCGAACAGATCGCAATCATGATCGAGACGGCCATTAGTATCGCCTTCTGGCTGTCTAGTTGTTTGACTGTCCTCATTCTCGCCTTACCCTCTCAGTATATCCCGCGGCGTGCGAAAGAGGGAGAAAACCCCAATGATCAGGAGAAGGTCACCGTTCAGATCTTGGTCTTGGGAGACATTGGGCGCAGTCCGCGGATGCAATACCATGCTTTAAGCATTGCCCGCCATGGAGGCCAGGCGGACATTATCGGATATCAAGGTTAGTAATGTGAAACTCGTATAATTTGATCTCCAACGTGCGCTAATGTACTCGCAATCGTGGTTATAGAATCCGACTCTCATCCCGAAATCACGTCTAACTCAAATATCTCAATCGTTCCGTTACCTCCGCATCCGAATATCCTCCAAACTAGCAACAAGCTACTATTCCTCGCCTTCGGACCTCTCAAAGTTCTATTCCAAATTTTATCCATGTGGATATGCCTTGCATACCGTACAAAGCCTGCAAAGTACCTACTCGTCCAGAATCCTCCATCAATCCCGACTCTGGCCATCGCTTCCGTCGTTTGCTTCTTCCGACAGACCAGACTCGTTATCGATTGGCACAACTTTGGTTACTCAATCTTGGCGTTGAAATTAGGCGATCAGCATCCATTAGTTCGGATATCAAAATGGTACGAGAAATTATTTTGTGGATGGGCAACTGCGCATTTTTGCGTTACCAACGCCATGGCGCGCGTCTTGAAAGAAGAGTTTGGGATTACCAAAGCTCCGATTTTGACATTACACGACCGACCGGCGAATCACTTCAAACTAATCTTGGACGAGGAGGAAAGAGTACAGTTCTTAGCGACTCTTGAAGAGGTAACAGCAACCAAAGCCGAGCTGGCGAGTGGTGATGTGCGCGTCCTTGTTAGCTCAACATCTTGGACTCCCGATGAAGATTTTTCGGTTCTAATAGATGCTCTATGTCGATATTCTACAATTGCAACAACTGAAAACACCGCTCTGCCTAGAGTAGTAGCCATAATCACTGGCAAGGGACCTCAAAAAGAGATGTATCTCAATGAAGTTTCCAATCGCAAAAAGGCCGGCAAACTTGAAAAAGTGACTATCAAAACAGGTTGGCTGAGCACGCTCGACTACGCGAAGCTCCTTGGGTGTGCATCTTTGGGTGTCAGCTTACACACCAGCAGCAGCGGCGTTGACCTACCGATGAAGGTCGTAGACATGTTTGGAGCTGGTCTGCCGGTTGTTGGGTGGAGCCGATTTGAAGCGTGGCCGGAGTTAGTTACAGAAGGTGTCAATGGGCGTGGATTTGGAAGCTCAGAAGAACTGGCCAGTCACCTCACAGATCTATTCGGCAACCCGAAGAAACTCGGGAGTCTCAGAAGCGGTGCTCAAAATGAGAGCCTACGCAGATGGGATCAGGAGTGGGATCCCATTGCGGGACGACTACTTGAACTGGTGAAACATTAAGAAACGAATCGAGAACCGGGTCATACATGATATTTACAAATAATGGCAAAGACGAACACGATACCAATGGAGCGTTATACATTGAAAGACATAATAGTTCATCATGAACAAAAGAAAGACGGAATTTTATGACACTACTCGACCTGGTCCAATCTCTGAACCACAACAGCTGTTGCAGCTCCACCACCATTACAAATGGCAGCTACACCATACTCTCCGGGTTGAAGTTGGTGAAGCAAAGTGGTCAAAATACGAGAACCGGAGCTGCCGAGAGGGTGGCCGAGCGAAATAGCTCCACCGAGAGGGTTAACGCGGGCACCTTGCAAACCGAGAATCTGTTCCTAATTAGCATATAACTCGTGGCGAGGGGGAATGATGGGACAAAATACCTTTTCGTTGGCCTTGATAACGGCGGCGAAAGCTTCATTGAACTCCCACACAGCAACTTGATCCTTTGTGATGCCAGCTCTCTCAAGAGCAATTGGCACAGCCTTGGCGGGCGCGACTGGGAAATCAACAGGGTCTATAGCGGCGTCGGCAGATGCGACAATGCGTGCAAGTACGCGGCTTCCAGAGCCATATTGCTGCGCAAGTTCCTTGTTCGTAAGCACCAAAGCCGAAGCACCATCGTTTAGGGTGGAGGCGTTTCCGGCGGTAACTGTTCCCGTGCCATCGCGGACAAAGGCCGGCTTGAGAGCCTTCAACTTCTCTATCTGCAAGTTCTCGAATCCTTCATCCTTGGAAATAACGGTCTCGCCTTTCTTGTTCTTGACGGTAACAGGGGCAATCTCATCGGCAAATTTGTTCTCCTTCCAGGCAGCTTGTGCGCGTTGATACGACTGAATGGCATAATCGTCCTGTTCTTCTCGAGTAACATTGTACTTGGAAGCAGTCTTTTCAGCACAAACACCCATGTGGAACTGGTTGTAAACGTCCCACAGGCCATCCTTGATCAGACCATCTTCAATCTTCATATTTCCAAATGCGGGCAATTGACTAGCTCGTGGCAAATAGTATGGGACCTGGGTCATGCTCTCCATACCTCCCGCAACCTGCGCCTCGGCGAGTCCCATTTGAATATTCTGAGCGGCGAATACTACTGCCTTCAATCCGGAAGCGCATACTTTGTTTATAGTGATAGCTTCAACTGAGCTTGACAATCCCGCGAGAATCGCAGCTTGGCGGGCGGGGGCCTGACCAGAATTTCCCTGTAAGACCTGACCCATGTAGACATCTGTGATTTTCTCGGCGGGGACATTCGACTTTTCGAGGGCGGATTTGATAGCGACGGCGCCGAGTTGGGGTGCGGAGAGAGAGGCGAATGAGCCGTTGAACTAGAACAATATCAGCACATTGTAACACAAGTACCTGAGATTGATTGAGTAATT
Source organism: Talaromyces liani (assembly GCA_022814505.1). Taxonomy (NCBI): domain Eukaryota; kingdom Fungi; phylum Ascomycota; class Eurotiomycetes; order Eurotiales; family Trichocomaceae; genus Talaromyces; species Talaromyces liani. Next base: position 2,533,485 of record JAKLNL010000001.1, read on the forward strand.
ACCTTTGCGACTGGTGTTCGCGCTGCGCTCAGAATATATGCATCTTGAATCTCCTTTGCCACTGTTCGTGGAGTGCTGAATGATCGTTTGGATAAGTGGCCCGCATGAAGAGCCAGGCGGCTAGTTGCTCTTGAAGCCTGCATGATGGGGTATCTGAATAGTAAAACAAGCAAAAAAGAAAAAGCGTCCAGTCAGTAGGTGAAAATGTACAGGTACTAGTCAAGAGGACAAAAAAGGAACGAAGGTTGGACAAGATGTAAATGGAGGAAGCGACGAGGGTATTGTTGTAGGGAATTGTTCCGCCCTTCTTTCCGCCGCCGCTGGCCGGGTTAGCCGAGGCTTTCCGTGCTATGTCAACCCAGGTCTAGAGTATGTCTACTATGTATGCAGGAATGAAATACGGTTTTATGATTATTTGTATCACTCATCTGAAATCGGGGAAATGGATATCATATCTGGTACAAAATCTGGCTGGTGTGTAGGGTAGTTGCTCCAGCAGCTATCGTCACATGCTTGCCGTTGATGAAGCTATCGATGCTTCCCCTCCAACACCGGCTACTCACAGTCTCCGTAGATAATACTATCAATGTCGAAGACTGCCAGGATGTCATCGATATTCAAGTTAGTCACTCATCTAGACTTTGAGTAAAGTTCAAGCAATTTAAAGCATTGCCGGCCAATCAAATAAGACTGCTCACGTGCCTTTGTAATGACGTGTGCGCTGATTGGTCGAACTGACTAGGTTGGTGCCTGAGGACATCCGGGACTCACTGACAATCGCCTCCGCCGTCTCTATCAACCTTGGGAGTCAGTCACCGTCACCACTTCTTCAGGCTTTTCTGTCTCAGTCTTCTGCGAGGATCTCCATTTCTGCTCCAACACAAACAGACACTTCATACGTGTGCTGTTTTCTCTGTCAACACTTCTCAGACTCTCAGACTTGAAGCATTCGCCCCTCCAGCCATATCTACCCCCCGCAATGTCGACATCTGCCCGCCGTCGCTTGATGCGTGACTTCAAGGTTTGTTCCCCTTGCATAGTTCTATTAACAACTACTACCTTTATCGTTTGATTTTATCCAATTTCGTATTGTTTCATCAACATGTGCTAACAACGTGCAGCGTATGCAAACAGATCCCCCGGCCGGTGTCTCTGCATCTCCCGTCGCCGACAATGTCATGACTTGGTATGTAGATCCAAACTCAACACTCGTCATATTGAGTATATGCTAACGACGTTTTGATAGGAATGCCGTTATCATCGGACCAGCCGACACTCCCTTCGAAGATGGAACCTTTCGCCTAGTCATGCACTTTGAAGAACAATACCCCAACAAACCACCCGGCGTCAAATTCATCAGCCAGATGTTCCACCCGAATGTCTACGGTACTGGTGAGCTGTGTTTGGATATTTTACAGAACCGCTGGAGTCCCACGTATGATGTGGCCGCTATCTTGACCAGCATTCAGAGGTGAGTTGGTCGGGACGTATCCTTCTCTAACGAAGATATGTCTAACACTGGTGATAGTCTCCTCAACGATCCCAATACTTCTTCCCCCGCCAACGTCGAGGCTTCGAACTTGTACAAGGACAACCGCCGGGAATACGTCAAACGAGTGCGTGAGACCGTGGAAAAGAGCTGGGAGGATTAAATCGAAACACTTTACATCACAACCCGCAGCTCGTCCACCCGGCTGCACCTTTCAATGCTTATGCTGTCTGTGCTCTCTCGACCCTCTGAACAAACATTTCCCACCTGAATAGCTTCAGTTTCGCTTCAGCCTTGCACAGCGCGGAGTTTATGGCGTGATTCACCGCGGCTTTTTTACAAATGTTATTATTCTCTTCTCTTGTTCGGTTCTGCTGTTCGACTACGACTTTTATTGTAATCCTTCCATTCGATCTATATTCCTGTGGTACAGACATATGCAGTTGTTGTTTAGTGTTTGCGTTAATGAGATATCTTGTCATTTTATTCAGATCACTGCCATAACCGACCCTTCCTTAGTCATCCAGGGTCTCGCTAATAGCTCGACCCTGCCAACTCAACGTACAGTGCCGCTCAAC